>CM077081.1:161928119-163128119 GCA_039513925.1 Platanthera zijinensis | reverse complement strand
TGGACGGATTCGTCGAGTATCAGTTAGTATACTCGACGAATTCGTCAAGTATAGGCTGAATGACTCAACGCTCTCGACGTCATGCCAAGTAATATTCGATGAATGAGACTTAGAAAAATTCAGAGAAGTAGCGTCGAATGGACTCGACGAATTCGTCGTGTATTGTCTCGTATATTCAACGAATTTGGCGAGTATCGTTAGATATATTTGACGAATTCTACGAGTATACACGATGATTCTCGGCAAATTTTACTTGGCGGATTTTCCAATTCTCAGAGAATTTTCCCTAAGTACAAATGATGAATTCGACGAGTGTTGGAAGGTATATACGACGAATTCGACGAATATGAATGAGCATACTCGATGAATTTGACGAGTATTCCTAGCCATAATCGATAAATTTTACTTAGGCAAATTCCTATCAGTCTGATTCCAAGCCTTGGTCCTGCCTTGATCCTTCTCCTGTACTTGGGATAGAAGTACACCCCAATAGATAGATTACATGTGAGTCAACACCATGTCCTACACAATGAGGGATTACATATTATATTCCTGTGTTTACTGACCCACTATAACCTGACATTGGTGTGTACTTAGTAATGAAAACCTGCAAGACATAACTAAAAAGGCAACATTAAATACAGTCACAATTCATCTTAGCTTAACTGGACCCTTCTTCAAATCCGGGTGATTGTGGATACAATACCCAATAATCTCCCCCTATTTGAATAAGTCAAGACCCTATAAGCTAAGGTGAATTATACATAACAAATAATAAAACATAAAGACTAGAAAAGATGAATGAAATTAAAAGCAACACACATTCCCAATCAACATAAAAGTCATATATATATATATATCAAAGTGTTCATTGTTTTGGGAGGGGGCAACCCATAACACTTAAAATAAAACACATAATATGTGACTATTGACTCGGCCTGCTCTTTCTCTTCAACCTCTACCTGTCAAAATATGCCCTTGGCTTCGAAAAGTACTTTGGAGGGGCTGGAGGAATCGGATCAGCATTCTGAATGTTTTTGAAATGTATTCTTCTCTTTGTACACGCCAGTTTATACTTATTCCATTCTTCTTGATCGTAGTGGTGCTGATGTTTTTCACCACCAATCGACCAAGTAGAATGTATCTAAGATAATTCCTTTGAATATAGGGCTACAAACCTCTTCCAGCTCTTTGTTTAGCTCTGACCTGACTGCCGATGGGCCTTCCCTATATCTTCTTCGCTTGTAAACCTGAGCAGCTAGAATGTCTTCAACATGGTGAACTTCTAGAGCCTCAGCAGCAGCTCGTGTGTCTGCCCAATATTGAGAAAACTCCTCAGCAGGATGAACCTCGTCATGAGCAGGCACAAAAGGTACCCGAGCTTCCTATCCTGGCCTACTAAAGATCTCCTTGTGAAGCCACGAGAAGTTGTCATAGCTGTAATCATTCACTCCTTTGAAGTTTTTTAACATTGTTTCCTCAAATGCATTAAACTTTGCGACCACCTTAGCTTCCAAGATCTCCTCCCCCTTTCCTACTTCTGCAACCAGAGCATTTGCATAAGCTTGTATGCTATCGTCATAATGTGTCATCGAATTATTATGAGCTTCAATCAAGGTTTTTTCATTAGTATCAACATTACACATAACTCTCTAATTGCTCTCTAGTCCTTTCATGACAAAATTTAACCCTTTTCACCTTGAATAAACCACGAGTCTAGCTTGGCATCTAGCTTGTCAAATCTGACTTTAACCTCAGCTAGGCCGTTGTCAGATCTTTTTCTGTTTCTTTCACCTTTTTCAGCACTCTCTGCATTGAAGAATCAAAATAAGCCTTCTGCTTGGCCAACATCTCTTTGATACTTTGCATAAGTGTATTTTTAGCAGTCAAAACTGGGGTCTCAAGGATGGGAGTGCTGGGCAAATCCTCACTGGAAGACTCATCTATTGAAGATAAATGAGCTCTAGAAGTAGTAGCTTGATCTTAGGCAACAGTTAAAACTGGAGTCTGCTCCTCCGCATCTCCTTCTTCATCTGAATGGTCCACAACCTCCACTAAATCAGTAAGAGGTTCATCTCGCATATTGCCTATCATCTTCTCAAGGTGGCACATGAGCCTATAAACCTCAATAGCAACTTATATAGACGGCTTAGTAACCTCCCCCTCAGAATATGAAGCGGGAACAATTTTTGGGAGAGGGACTATCAGGTTATCCATTACCATGAGCTCACCAGAATCAACAACATCAGTAGCAGCAGTAGTCTTTGACTTATCACAATCAATCATCATCTCATTAGCAGCACTCTCAATCTCATAATCATCAACTATCAGGTCATCAGCAATAGCATCATCATCAACATCATCAACACCAACCTCATCCTCAACAACAGTATCAGCCTTTTCCTCCTCAGGCACCAACTCTTCAACAGTAGTCTAAGCCAACTTAGCAACCTCTGTCATCAGATTCTCTGGCTCTGGAATTGGAATAATTGACTCTGGAACTTCTGGTACTGAGTCTGAAGGCACACTCAAGGGCACTATGCTAGTGGCCACTTGTGTTTCCACTATCTCCCCCTAAATTCCTGTACTCGAACTCTCAAGAATTTCACTGGGGTGAGGAGTAGGAATCATGTCCTAAAGTACTTGTCCTACCTCCTCAACAAGAAGATCTGGGGCTCCCCCTTGCCTGATTATCCTCCTATCCCACCTGAAAAATATGGAAGAGTCTATTTTCTTCAAATGATAGATAGGTACACCTTTGGTCATATCGAACTTATCACCATCCAGTTGATTCAGGTACAAGCTAATAATCCTCCAAAAATTGGGAGTGCGAAGGCTGTCCTTGATCTTTTAAAACAGCATAGCACCCCAAACAAGTCTCTTTCTACAGATGACGGGTACCACGGTCATGAACATCTCAATAGAGAGGTAATCATGGGACCCAGTTTTGCATAACAGCACTTTGCCCTTGATGTCTGATGTAACATCCCATTTCCGGCTAGACCCCTAGGTGTCGGTTGGTTGTGGTAGAACCCTAGGGAGTCCAAAGCTTGAAATAACCGACCAAGATTTCGGGTCACGGGTTGGTCACGCCCGTGACTGACCCGTCACGCCCGTGACCTAGGGCGTGACTCACTCGACGATCGTCGATCTCCGGGAGACGATCGTCGGGCGCAACATTTCCAACCCGGCCCTGTCACGCCCGTGACCCAGATGTCACGCCCGTGACCTTGGGCGTGACCCCTTCGACGATCGTTGATCTCAGTTAGACGATCGTCGGACGCGGAATATGCCTCATGGCCTGTCACGCCCGTGACACTTAATGTCACGCCCGTGACATATGGCGTGACCATGACCGTCGACTTCAGGTCGACGGTCGTCGACCCAAAGTTGTCCACACAGGCATGTCACGCCCGTGACCAACAATGTCACGCCCGTGACATAGGGCGTGACACGCTCGACGATCGTCGATGTCAGTTCGACGTCGTCGAACCAGAATTGGTCACCAGGCCGGTCACGCCCGTGACCCATGTGTCACGCCCGTGACCACCCTTCGACGATCGTCGATCTCAGTTCAACGATCGTCGAACTCAGAACTGCTAACCGGGCCTGTCACGCCCGTGACCTATGTGTCACGCCCGTGACCAAGGCCGAAACGTCAGCCACACTGGAAATTTCGGTAACCGACGCCTTAGTAAATTCTGACTGTGGTGATGAAAATCAAGAGTATTTATGGGTCGTTCCCTACTTTAATTATGTTAATAATTAAGGAAAAGCGGGTCCAATAGGAAATTGCCACCTGGCAAACACCTCTTCATCTCCAACTTTTCAACTGCCATTCGTCATAACCGAAACGTCATAAGGGTGTTATTAATGGCCGCCAACGTTTCATCTCCAACGTTTCATCCCTTCCCCTCCCCATTTGCTGATCTATAAAATATTCCTAAGAGCAGGAGGAAAAGGTTACACTCCCTCAAACTGTTTCAGACTTCCCCTTGCTGTTGAAGAATTTCCGGCGACGCCACCCCCGCGCAAATGGCTTCCCGACGTTCTGCACGCCTTCAACCCGCAAACAAGGTCCTCACCTCCCTCTTCTTCTGCGGATAGATCTTAGGAATCGTTAGGAGAGATATCGGGCTCAAAAGAGCCAGATCTGGTGAGCGTCTTCGTGGTTTTTCCTAAAATTTCATGGTGGCGGGTTCGCCGGAAACCGCCTCTCCGGCGGCTGTGCCGCCGCCCGACGATAGCCCTCGCCTCAACGGAGGTGGTGGTGGTGGTGGCCGGCCAGGGAGATGGCTGGATGGCCGGGAATTAGCTTGGAAAAAAGCTACAAGAATTTAGGTTTTAGGCTCTAGTTTCGGGCTGTTGAAGAAGATGAACAGTGTCTTTTAATTAGATTTTATTTTTGAATCAATTTCTGAATGAGATATCTACCATGTTAAATAATTTGGGAAAAATACCTAGAGGTTCCTACAGGAAAAAATGATCAACATAGGAAGTGTATCCCTTGAAGTCTACTTTAATTCAAAATTAATTTCACTCGATTTGGAATCCTGGTTAGACCACAACACCCTTTTTGGTGAGGTCTATCCAGAGGGCTGCCTTGACCTTAGAAAAATTCCCCACTCCAATTCAGTCATCCAAATGACTTGAAATTTGGGGTGTGGTCTAATCTTACGTATATCTAGGTGCTATCCAAAAATGAGAATTTTTGGAGAACATTTTTCTATAGTTTTTAGAAAAATTCAATAATCCTAGCCGAATTTAATTAGATAGTTAAATAATTTCCAAACCCTCCCAAACTTTGGTGAGTGGTCCCTGGGGTCACCATAAAGTTCTGTATAATTTTCCATCTCATTTGTAGATGGCTTGGACTAAAAATGATCAATCCTAAGTTTTGCCCTAATAAGGGGTCTTAGAATAAAAGTGCACTTTTGAAGTTTGAGCGGTGAGATCGCCTCAACAGAGGTTGAGATTTTTACCACTGGCTAGTAATATTCTCTAGCACCCCCTCATGGAGTTTGAGGTGGATCGGGGTAAGTTTACCCTAAGGACCAAGGCCAAACCCTAAGGTTGGATCTTGGTGGTTTGTGAAGGTCATGTGGTCAGATGACCTTGGATTGACCCGAAATCGGGTGAAGAGGTCCATAGGGCCAATATAGTGCTCTGGATGAAATCTTAGTAGATTTGGAGACCGTTTGGATACCTAAAAATCTAACCCTAGTTTAGGGCGCGAAATTAATAGAGATAGGAAATGACACCAAATCACATTGAAAAGTGATGAAATCTGAGGAGAGTGAATTATAGGGATGGTGCAAGCTCTGGATATTTTTCTATGAATTTTATGATCACTATTTTGGGTACTTCTTTAATGATTTAGTAATTGTATGATTTGCTTAGAAAATTTATTATGGGGTACAAACTTCCTGGAAACTGATGAAATTTAGGCTGAGAACCTTTATTATGATTTTAAAGCTCTGTGAATTTTTATGGTATTTTTAGAAGCTTAATTCTAAGGCTTGCTTCATTAAGTATTATTTATCATGGATATTGGATTAAATCTATTTTGGTGGTTAGCAAGCTAGTAAAATTATGATTCTCTGCACAAAGATCTTTTATATATCATACTACTGGCTAGTGATTTTTCCATAATTTTTAGATGAATAATTTCAGTACTTCCTTCACTACGTAGAATTAATATGATTATACTAAATAAATTATTTAGAGGCTAAATACTTTCTATAAAATTCTGAAAATCTGTATTTGAGGTTATTTTTGCTGTTATTTAATGATCATGATTTTTGAGTAGCCATTACTTAGGAAGATCATGTGGTTCATGTTTAAAATGACCCGTGGCACGTCCTTTGGAAAAATTAAATAAATATCAGATTAATTAGGAAAATTATAAATTTCTGGATTTAGACCAATTATGTTATGATGGACCTCCAGTAAATATTATAGGAGATTTGGAAGATAATTTGGTGTACCTCCCCTTGGGCACCTCATATAGTTTAGGATGGTCTGCATATAGTAAAGCCACGGAATTTTGATAGTTGATGGTTGGTAGGGCAAACTGGGATCGAGTTCATCATTGGGAGACTGGTTGAAATGAGGGAGTACGGGAATGACGAAAGAGCGTCCATCCCGGGAAGAAGAGGAAGAGTCTTAATACTCTAGGGTTAGAACTAAAGTAACTAAAAGAGGATCGGGTTAAGGGAGATCAACCAATAATAATAAGTGCCTTGCGAAAGGGAACTTCGGGCCGTAATGCCGTCGTCTTGGTTCCTAGTGCCCCTTGAGAGCCCTTCACGGGGTATACCGGGGGCAGTCCTGGGCTAACGTAAACCATAGGAATAATAAATTAAAAGAGTAACTAGTATAACTAGGGCTGCACACACTCACTCCCCGGTAGCTAGGAAAGTAGAAATATAGGATTACTTGCCATCAGACAGTAGCTCTGAAGGTAGATGCACGGACAGGACTGTCCGGGGGGCCGCGGGCTCGAGGGTTGGAGTACAGTATAAAGGTGGTGGGTCTTCGGTACCTGATCGTCGTTCACACCGACATCGGTACGCTGACTCGGCGGTGTGGGACACTTAGCCAAAGAAAGTCTGGAGGGTACATCCAGCAGCAGTACGCGGATACTCTAGGTTGTGTTCTTCTAGGGGCGTACGGGAGGGCTAGGCCTGGTAGTGTGGATGCCCGCCTAGGAGTGGGGGGCCCGACCCACTGTCTCCGTTTGCCACTACGGAGGTTCCTGGGAGTGAAGCTAGCTGCCCAAACAGGGGGAACTAAAGGTCTGTGCGCATAGAGTCGTGTGCGTGAGTTGCACTTGCATGAATCATGGCATAGCATATCACTACACTCATATTTGCATACAACCGACACCCCAACGTATAAATCGGTATGGGACTTTTTATACGATGGGAGCTTTGCAGAAGATCCCTTAACTTATAAGTTTGTATGGGCATTCATATAAGTTAAGGTTACATACTTATTTACTTATTGTTTACTTACTATTCTCTAGCTGTCCCTTTTAAATAAATTGCTACTTATTAATTGTTCTACCTATTACAACATTTATACTGTCCACCTGATATAACTTGCTAGTTAGGTCCACCGTCACCTGCTTGTCTATTCTCCACTTTGTAGCTTCCCTTTCCTCCTCTCCGCCCGGTGCTTAGGAGCCGTGGTGGGAGGGGTAGGGGATGATAGGGCTTAGTCTTTATGACTAATGATTTTCGAACCAAACATTACAGGAGCTCCGGATGGGAGACAGGGACCAGCACCAGCGGAGTACGGTGCGCATGGAGGTGGGACAGTCTAGCACCGGTGCACCTGCGACCAGCTCCGTGAGTGATTAGTATTTCCTTAGCTTCCGCGATGAGTGACTTGTAGTGAGGACTCTGATGTACTGGGCTCGAGCCCATTTATCTACTTTTCTATTATATGTATTGATGGACTGGATATGATTCACTTTTATTTACATGTTTCTGTGGACTTGTTTACATTTGTTGTATAAATACTTCTCTCTCTTGTGATCGAAAAGGGCCGGCAGAATTGGCGTTTTGTAGTGGTTGCCTTTCCGTGAGTCGGTGCCACCGCAAAGCGGCAATTCTGGGCTAAGACCCCGGTGGTTGAAAAAGAAAAAAAAAGGGGGTCTTACATCTGAGAGAAGCTTGCCTTCTTTGTTCATTCCATTGCACTTAACTGCTTTGGTACCTCGGGGTAGTCCATATAATAGGAGAGCCCTAGAGAAGTCATCCTCATCTAGGTAGTCGGCTTATTCACAAGTAGGAATCCACAAGTACCTTGAGAGGAGTGATGCTTTCACTTTCACTTTGGTCTTCGAAACTTTGCTCTTGATGAGCGTATCATCATGACGGAGCTTGGCATTATAGAAGAATTTGAGAACTTCCTTGTCAAGAACCTTGCATGGATGTTCTAGGATAAAGGAGAGTCCAGCGGTCTCCAGTATGTGGATAATATTTCGGAATTCATCGGAGGCTGAGGAAAACCCTGTGCGAACCAATTATCCACCACACAACAATCCACTAGTGCTTCGAGGAGCCATGGAGAAATAAGAAAATAGTAATCTGGATTACTGTGCTACTATAGCTTGTCGAAATCAGCGAGAAAACGGTGTCGGGATTTCAAATTGACGGAAGAACAGTCGCAGGAAATTGATTTAGGGTTTAGGTCTGTTGGAACCTTGGGATCGCGCTGGATTTCTGCCACTAACCTAGCGACGACGATCAAAAGAAGAAACTGCAGAAGGAAGAAGATGAGTAGTGTCGCAGGAGCTGAATCATCGGGAGAAGGTTTGCGATATTGCAACGAATCGACGAGTGTTGTTGGTTAAGCCCTTTTTCCCGTATTATATATATATATTATTAGATTTTTAAAATTGACCTAGATGGAGCGTACCTTGAAATTTGCTGCTCTTCGGATCCAATATAGAAATGTACACTTTTGCCTTGAGTGAACATCGCCGAGTTTCGTTGGAGGTCGAGTCAGATTTGGCGAGTATCGCATGAATATCTAACGAATCACTGACTTGGGCTCTGATGCTCAACGAATTTTCCTTGGGACAATTTTCTTCCTTTGTGTAACATTTCCTGAGGGAGTTCCAGTCTGCTTGGCCTTCTTCAAGAGTCTGTCTTCAGCATGCCTAGTTCTATTTTGAAGAACGATAACTTGGCCTCATCTAGCGGCTTCGTAAAAATATCCGCGATCTGCTTATCTGTCGGGACATAGCTGAGGGATATATCCTTGTTCTCCACATGCTCCCGGATTAAGCGATATCGCACCTCGATGTGCTTTGTCTGACTGTAAGAGACTGGATTATTCGCGATCTCTATTGCACTAGATGAGTCGCATTACATCGGAATCTCTTTAAACTTCAAGTTGTATTCTTCAAGTTGATTCTGGATCCATTGAAGCTGTGCGTAACAACTACCTGCAGATATATACTCTAACTCGGCTGTAGAAATTGCCACACAATTATGCTTCTTACTGCTCCATGAAATAAGTCATCTTTCTAGGAATTGGCACGTCCCAGAAGTGCTTTTTCGGTCATCCCTGCTTCCTGCAAAATCGGCATCTGAAAAACCTGTTAGCTCGACATCATTATTTTTTGGGTACCATAAGCCAAGATTGGGTGTACCCTTAAGGTATCTTAAAATTTGCATTGCAGAGACATAGTGAGATTCCTTTGAGTTCACCTGAAATCTAGCGCAGACGTAGGTTGAAAACATTATATCAAGTCTACTTGTAGTGAGGTAGAGCAAGGATCTGATTATGCTTCTGTACTTGGTTTCATTAAAAGGTTTCCCTTTCTCATCCTTCTCTAGAGATATAGTTTAACCCATTGGAGTCCTAATACTGAGAATCACAATGGTGTATGAGAGGGGTTAAAGAGAATAGAAGATGGATGTGGTTGAAGTTGATAATATTCTCTGATTCTATATCCGATAAAGGCAAGAGTACCTTATCGTTTATTGTATAGGATACTAAAGATTAATATCAAGGTCGTATTTCCCTGGGGCGTAATGTTTACTTCTACTTCAAGGAGATCGCTATTATTTTATCAAATGATTTTTAAGATTAATTGACTAAACTAAAAAAAGGAACTAAATTACTAAGCTAAAAAGAAAACTAAATTACTTGTAGAAATAAAAGGTTAGAGCTAAAGATAAAAGAGGAGTACTCAATCTTGAATCACTTTGAAATAAGAAAATCAAAATGAAATAACAAACTAATTCTAAATAAAGTAAAACACCTTGACCGTGGAGGTTCTCGAAGTTTGGATACGCTTCTCTCTAAGTTGTGCCCAACTGAGTATAGGAAGGTCCGACCGAACTCTCGTCCAAATTGAAGACCTAAAGCTAACTTTTCGTGGTGAACCCGGCTATTGTATTTCACTCCAATCCGGGAGATTTAACGTCTGCCTCTCTTGAGGGGTGCGTGCAACTCTCTTAAATCTGGGGTGATCGATTCAAACTACGAGCCTCTCGGCTAACTAAGAGTGAAAACCCAAATGGAAACTATATACCGGCAATATATTCCCACTAAATAAAAACCAAGAGTAAATCAAAGGTAATTACTTTAAGAAGAAAAAGAAAGCTAAAACATCATAACTTGATCAACTCATTCTCAGATCATCGTGATCGAGTACAAGTGAGGATTAGTTAATCATGGTAATAGGGAAAGAGAGGGGTAAATAATAAATGTGCATAAAAACTAAAGAGAGAGAAATATAGAGAAAAAGAACGCTAACTAGAATTTCATTAAAAACATAAAGGGATGACAACTAGGAATGGAGATTACAAGTGCGTTAAAATAGAGCTAATCACTACTCCAACACTAATAAAAAGATATTACAAGTAATGAAAGTACATTGCATGAAAACTAGAACTAGAAATGGAGGGAGTGAGAGCAAAAACATAAAAAAACACAAAAAACACTAAGAATGAAACTAACAGCACCTCCCCTCTCCCCAAAACTTGGTCTGAAAAGCTTGGAATGACCAGGTATTTATAGGCAAAAAATATGTCTAGGTCACTCCCCCTGTCACTCCCGGGGAGGCGTATTAAGGGGGCGTGCCAAGTACAGGTTGACCTCGGGCACTGGATTCTGGCGAGAATGATGATTGCTTCTGTATATTAGTGGACACGCCCTAGGTCACCCTCGTGTAGGGGGGCGTGTAAGGCACGTCACGTCAAAATCATTGGTCGGAAATCCGTCAGTCATCAAAAAAGGTGCTACATGCCCCAGGGCCACGCCCGTGTAAGGGGCGTGTCATGTACGAGTTGACGTGTAGTAACGGAAAAGCTTTAATTGCGACAGCAGGCTTCGGGATCGTGGTGACACACCCAGAGATACGACCAGGGAGGGATGTCATGGGGGCGTGTTAGGTGTTTTCTCTCGGGATTTGGATTCTGGCATAAACTTCCTCGGGATCGGGTTACACACCCTATGACATGCCCAGGGAGGGCGTGTCAGGGGTCGTGTCAGGTCCTTTTGACCGAAAGTTGTGAAAACCTGAAAAATAGAAAATAAACTAAGTTAGATTATTTACATAAAAAGAAACTAAAAGGAACCTAAAAATACATAAAGAAAGAGATTTAAAACGAAAATTAATATACTTTTACCCTAATAAATTAAGCTAAAATATGCATCATCAAATTCCCCCATACTTATTATTTTGCTTGTCCTCAAGCAAAGACTACAAGTTAGAGAAAATAAAGAGAATTAATTGAAAAGTTTAAAAATGCTATAAATGATTAAGACAGGAATTTAAAGATAGAGAAATTTTGAAAAAGAACTGAAAATTCCTACTTTTACATAGTACAAAATTTTATAAATTTCACTAAATATAAAAACAAATCATCCCAAATTTTTACAGAATTAAAACTTAATAAAGTAATAAGTAAAAAGCGCATTGAGTCACTACTAAAGTCTAAGAGACAAATTAAGACAATAGTCAATCAAGACAAAGATCCCTTTTTTATCAAAAAACACCTACTCAATCTAGTTTCTCGCTACTATACTAAAAAGTAAATGTAGGAAGCATGAATCACTAGGGATTTAATTAGGCGTATAGTAAGACTTAGGTTTTTAAGGGTGTGATATTCAAAAGACAAACACGAGGGGTATTTAAACACTTAAAACAAAAAGAAGTGAGTTTTGCCAAAATAATGTTAGCCAAAATAAATACTTTTCACATTTTTTTTCTCTTTTTTTTTATTTTTTTCATCAAATATTTTTTTTTCATTTTTCATTTTTTAAATTTTCAGACTTAAACATTTCACTTTTGTAGCAAAAGATAATACAAGATTTTCCACAAATTTTTCAAAAAGATGCATATTAGAAATTAAAGCTCAAAAACTAATTTAAAGCGTGCATATAGGTAAGCTAATTGGTTGTGGTGAAATAAAAAGTGGGGCTACAAAAAGGAAAGGAAAAGACACAAAATGGCTAGCAACGATTATTGTAAGTCGAGGTGCAAAGGCTAAAATGTTTCAAAAGAAATGCCTAAATCATTTTCATGCTTCCTAAATCTACTCAAAGTAAAGCTTTGAAATTTCAAAAGAAGATAAGCACAAAAATAGAAAATAGAGAATTTACTTTCATGAAAACACTGTAGACCAGTTTGTGTCTACTACACTTAATACTAATTAACGTTTAAAAATATTTTAATAAGGAAAAATTCAGGATGATTGGTTTTATAAAAGTAAAGAAATAAAAAAAAAGAGGCTAGGGAAAAGTGAAAAAGATTCAAGAAATTTTTCAAAAACAACATACTACCCTAAATAGGAACACTGCATGAGTCAACATACTACTCGCTTAACATATTTAAACTGAAAATTAATCTAATTTATTTTAACTAAGCAAGTAGGCATGAGCTTAAAAACAATAAAATGCAAAGCGGCAGGATAATAATTGATTTGGCAAAAATTAACTCAATTTTATTTGGGATTTTTTTAAAAAAATTTATATATATATACAAGTGACAGGCACGGGCCTTCGCCCCTGGGGGCATTCAGCGGGGGTACAATAATCGGCGGGGTCTGACATTCGGCAGGGTGCGACATTCGGCGGGATGCGACATTCGTCGGTGGTGCGATATTTGTCGTGGGGATGACATTTGTCGTGGGCGGCGATATTTGTCGTAGGCGTTGACATTTGTCGTGGGCGACAACATTTGTCGTGGGCGGCGACATTTGTCATGGACAGTACCCGCCTGCAACATATACATATGAGTACTCAAAATGACCGTAAAAAATATAAATCAAGAATATAATTTTTATTTTGTAAAACAAATTATATTTTAACGTTAAAACATTAATCTTTCTTTTGTCATTTCTGGTTATAGGCCATAGGTTTAGGATACCTAGTATTTTTATTTTTTGTATTTAAATATTGCAAAGTTGTGTAATTACGTAAAAGGATATTTTCTTTATAATATATTAATATAAAGTTATGTATATTTGTGTAATTATGAATACAACTATAAGGGCAATATAGGGATATTTGCAATGTTTCACCAAAGATTAGTTTTTGCATAATAGTAGATATATATATATATATATATATATATATATATATATATATATTTCTAAAGTAAACTAACTAGGTGAACACTCCCTAATACTTAAAGTTAAACATTGTCCTCAATGTTTAAAGTTAAGTATAAAGAGAGTTGGGAAAAGAGAGAAAATAAGAAAAAGAAATGCAAAGAAAAGGAAAAGATGCTTCCCTAGTGCTTGATGCCCGGGCATTGAAAAATGCATCCCCCCGAACTTGAGCAAAAGATCGGCTCGAGTCCAAGTTGAGAGGCGAGAAGTGGCACAAACACCCGGGAGCTTATTCCAGCATAAAACAAAATAAAAAACAAAAAAACGGATAAGCAAGGGGTGCCTCCCAAGAGTGCTCTTTGGTTATTGTCGTTGAGCTCGACGTTATTGGTTAACTAAAAGGAAAATAAAAAGAGAAATGTAATGGTAGCTCGCGTAATATGCGTTGCGGCGCAAGTGCCAAAACATTTTTTAAGAAAATAAAAATATTTTTTGTAATTTTTTATTTTTTAAATAAAACAAAAAGGAAAAAGATTTAGAAAAAGAAAATTTGTTAGTAGAAGAAAATAAACTATTAGAAGGGGAAAAAGAAGAAGCACTAGAAACTAAATTAGAATGAAAAATAAAAGAAGAAAAGGAAGAGGAATTTTCGCAAGGAGGGGGAAGAGAAGAAAAAGAAGGTGGCGGTAGTTGATCACTAGAAAATTTTTGGATAAAAAGATCTGGTTGCTCCACTTGAATATCAATCATTTCCATAGATTGGGAGCAAAATGGGATATCCGAAAAATCAATCTTCTCGGAAGATCGAACTCAAGAAAGTTCATCTTCCTCAGAAAATTGAAAAAAAATTGGGATATCGGGGGAAATCTCCTCCTCGGGAGGTTGAAAGCAGAATGGAATTTCTGAATAATCATCTTCCGCGAGTGATTGAAGGCACTGCGGAAAATCCAAAGATTCATCATTCGAAAGATAAATTGGAGGAGGAGGGGAAGAAAAAGTTGCGGCCTCAGAAGCTAAAGAATCAAAAATCACTTTGAAATGAGCATTAATGCATGCATCAAATGCTACAGAATCAAAAATGATTTCATTTTTGCTAAAATCAAAAACAGGAGGAGCGCAAACTTGCAGAGAAAAAGCGGAGAAATCTTGAGATGGAATGGGTTGATGGTCACCAGGGCCCCAAGAATGATCAGGGTGTTGCCACCCTGAGTAGTTCAAAGTAGGACTAGGATCAAAATGTCCATTCAAGAAATCTCCGGAAAAATTAACATTAGAAAAATTCGGAGGAGAAGGGTAGGAAGGCGTTTGAAAATCATCGTAACCCCATGAAAAAAAATTCACAGACGGATCAATTTGGCCAAATTGATCTGATCCGGAAGTGATAAAATCATGGGTGGATGAAGGGTATCCTACCCAACATTCCTTGCGAGACTGACCAAACTCTCCACAAGAAAAACAAAAACTATCCATAAAAAGAAATTCAACTGTGAACAAAGGGGAAAAAGAAAAGATAAAACAAAGAAAAAGAAGCGATAAAAATAATAGCTATCATCTTTTCAAAATATCAAAACAATTCCCAACAACGGCGCCAAAAACTTGATACTGAGAATCGCAAAGGTGGATGAGAGGGATAAAAGAGAAAAGAAGGTGGATGTGGTGGAAGTTGATAATATTCTCCTATTATATATCTGATAAAGGAAAGCGTACCTTATCGTTTATAGTATAGGATACAAAATATTAATATCAAGGCCGTATTTCCTTGGGGCGTAATAATTACTTCTACTTCGAGGAGATCTCTATTATTTTATCAAATGATTTTTAAGATTAATTTACTTAACTAAAAACAGGAACTAAATTACTAAGCTAAAAAGAAAACTAAATTACTTGTAGAAATAAAAGGTTAGAGCTAAAGATAAAATTGGAGTACTCAATCTTGAATCACTTTGAAATAAGAAAATCAAAATGAAATAACAAAGTAATTATAAATAAAGTAAAACACCTTGACCGTGGAGGTTCCCGAAGTTTGGATACGCTTCTCTCGAAGTCATGCCCAACTGATTTTAGGAAGGTACGACCGAACTCTCTTCCAAATCGAAGACCTAAAGCTCGCTTTACGTGGTGAACCCCGCTATTGGATTTCACACCAATCAGGGAGATTTAACGTCTACCTCTCTCGAGGGGTGCGTGCAACTCTCTTTAATCTTGGGTGATCGATTCAAACTACGAGCCTCTCGGCTAACTAAGAATGAAAACCCAAATGGAAACTATATACCGGAAATATAGTCCCACAAATTAAAAACTAAGAGTAAATCAAAGGTATTTACTTTAAGAAGAAAAAGAAAGCTAAAACATCATAACTTGATCAACTCATTCTCAGATCGTCGCGATCGAGTACAAATGAGGATTTGTTAATCATGATAATAGGGAAAGAGAGGGGTAGATAATAAAGGTGCATAAAAACTAAAGAGAGAGAAATAGAGAAAAAATGCTAACTAGAATTTCATTAAAAAAATAAAGGGATTACAACTAGGAATGGAGATTACAAGTGCGTTAAAATATAGCTAATCACTAGTACAACACTAATAAAAAGAGATTACAAGTAATGAAAGTACATTGAATGAAAACTAGAACTAAAAATGGAGGGAGAGAGAGAGCAAAAACATAAAAAAACACAAAAAAACACTAAGAATGAAACTAGCAACACCTCCCTCTCCCCAAAACTTGGTCTGGAATGCTTGGAATGGCCTGATATTTATAAGCAAAAATTTGTCTGGGTCACGCCCCCTATCACGCCCGGGGAGGGCGTGTTAGGGGGGCATGTCAAGTACAAGGTTGACCTCGGGCGCTTGATTCTGGAGGGAATGATGATTGCTTCTATACATTGGTGGACATGCCCCGGGACACGCCCGTGTATGGGGGTGTGTAAGGCACATCATATCAAAATCATTGGTCAGAAATCCATCAATGGTCGAAAAAGGTGCTACACGCCCCATGGACACGCCCATGTAGGGGGCGTGTCACGTACGAGTTGACGTGCAGCAACGAAAAATCTTTAATTGCGGCAGCAGTCTTCGGGATCGGGGTGACACGCCCAGAGACATGCCCAGGGCGGGCATATCATGGCGGCATGTCAGGTGTTTTCTCTCGGTATTTGGATTCTGGAATCAAACTTCCTTAGGATTGGGTTATACGCCCTATGACACACCCAGGGAGGGCATGTCAGGGGGCGTGTCATGTCATTTTGGTCAAAAGCTGTGAAAACCTAAAAAACAGAAAATAAACAAAGTTAGATTATTTACATAAAAAGAAACTAAAAGGAACCTAAAAATACATAAAGAAAGAGATTTAAAACGAAAATAAATATATTTTTGCCCTAATAAATTAAGCTAAAATATGTATCATCAAGTCTCAATGATCATTAGCAGGTTGTCTATTGTTCCTGCAAAAAGTTCAGTTAGATGTGTGTCAATCAGCCAGTCTCAATGAGAGTTAATTATGCTAGGGCCCGGCGGTAGTCCAGTTGTCTCGAAGAATCAATTGGACTTGACGATTCGATCAGTAGCGACGATCATTGAGTGGTCTATCATGGCGCGGTATCAATTTTGCGCTTGCGCGGTAGGTTCTTGAGAGCTTGAACGAATTAATTCCTCGAGCTAGCGTGGGCGATAGGAATAGCATGGCGCGGTAGATGTCATATCGCCTTATCCATTTAATTCAGGCTACCGCCCGGCGTTAGCTATAATCGCTCGACGGTAGGTTCCTGAGGAGAGCTCCTTGTATTTCTTGGACCTCTAAACCTGCACACTCTACCAAACACAAGATGTTATCAAATACAATATGGGAGTTGATATTATCAAACTAAGGATATTTGAACCGTCAGCTCCAACAATCTCCCCTTTTTTATAATATCAAGTCCCGTTCATGAGATATAATAATGGAGTACATGATACACCGTATATATATATAAGATATAGTCTTGAAAGCTCAGGTTTCAGGTTCTATATAGCTACCCTACACGCGCACTCCCCCTATTTATGTCTTCTACATGCTCCCCTATCTACGTGAACATAGTGAGCTAAGCTCCCCCTACATGTTATCTGCACTTACCCATGACTCATGAACCATCTATTATCCCCCTTTGATATTATCGGAAGGGCATGAGCTAGACCTTAAATTAACATACACATGTACAGGATAAACGGAATGCAGTATGTAGTGAGCATGAGAAGAAAGTAAACAGTGCATATTATAGAAAGTGAAATGAGAGGCGAAAATAATAGGGGTGACCAAGCATGAAATCAGAGAATATTAAGCATAGAGGTCACACAAATGAGTGCAGTATGTAGAAGTAGTTTTAAATAACCGTTCAGAGTTACAAAAGATTGGACAACATAAGTAGACTAAGCACATAATAATGTAGAGTATAATGTTATAAGAGTTATAGAATAATATAGAGGAACATTGTACAAGTCATGAAAAGAAACCATTTGCTCAAACTTGCGTGATATAGACATATAGTATCGTGTCAGTCACATTCTTATACATGGAAGCATTAGATAGAGCAATGACGTGTGAATGTGTAGCATCAGAAGACAAACACTAAGTAGAGTGAACATTCATTACATGGTTTATCTCAGAAATTAAAAATGCCATTGCGAGAGAAATAAGGTGAAAGATCACGTCACGGTGCTATCTACGAGATAATAAGACTAAAACTAGGGGACATAAGCTTAAGGGACTAGTCTGTGCATAAGATTGAAACGATTTTTGGACCAAGGTACTCATCCTCACAATGCTCATAAAGACTTATCAGGAGGAATGAGTAGTGCTTGGGGGGTATCCTTGACTCAAGGCTTGATAGCATTCATTGTTTGTTATTTATATGCGTTGAGCTATCAAATTCAAAAATTGTTTGGTTTGGATTTAAAGGACCCCAAATCAATCAAAATCTACCCATATAGATAGATACACTTTAACTTGAATACACAGGACTTGACCACTAGAGATTTGCCCCAAAATTCTACCCTTTTATAAAAATGCATATGTATCATGACATTGATTATTCAAGTTATTTCTAATGTGGTGGACACAAAATCACGAGTTATAGCATGTAAGCATATACTTTCTACAAGTGTTCTCCGTTTAGGAATGTGTGAACAGTGTAATGTCATTCCGCTATCTAAATCCTCACACATACCTAGAGGCAAATTCAACGAACACTAACATATCTACTCGCACTCAGTAGCTAAACACTTATAGATTCGACACATCATGACATATGCAGACAATGTTTACAGGGATTAACATGCCTAAGTCCAACATTGTACGTAATTGTTATGCTCTAAGTTCTAGCCATGTGTGTCCTAAGAATGATCACTCCACAGTTTTTTTTGTTTTTTTAGGGTTTTATATTTTTTTTTGTTTAAAGATTCGATAAAAATAAATGAAATAAACAACAAATCAATAAAAAAAATGAAAAGATAAGAAATAGGCAAAGACATGTTTTTCGATTTTTGGGGCATTTTTCAATTTTTTGTTATATTTATATTTTTGTAAACAAAATAGAAGCAGAAACGTACAACCAAAGAAAAAAATGCGTCATGACTAGGAAGAAAGATCCAAAATGCCCAGCTTAAGTCAAAGTAACGAGAAATGCACATCTGGGAGGGGTTTTGTGAATATGTTAGCTAGTTGGTCGTCTATCCCAATGAAGCTTACTCTCACATTCTCTTTCTTAATGTGATCCGGAATGAAATGATGACGAACACCAATATGTTTGGATCGTGAGTGATGCAATTGATTATTGGTCAAGTCTATGGCACTCTTGTTGTCGCACCTAAGAGTAACGTTCCTACAAATTAGGCCAAAGTCTTCTAACGTTTGATACATCCAAAGTGCTTGTGCGCAATAACTCCCTAAGGAAATATACTCGGCTTCAGTAGTAGAGAGGGCGACCGAGTTTTGTTTTCTACTTGACCATGAGACTAGTGCAGACAAAGAAAGTGACAGGTACCAATCAAGTGAACATCCAGCATAAGTTGAGTTAGAGTACCCGTGGAGTGTGAAATCAGTGGTGTGTGTACTAAAGACTAAGAGTTTTTGTGTCTTTAAGATACCTAAAGATATGTTTAACCACTTTCAAGTGTGATTCTTTAGGATCGGCTTGATATCTAGCACATAGACATACTGCAAATGTAATATCGGGCCTAGACGCGCTTAAGTAGAGTAGTGATCCGATCATTCCTCTAAATACAGTTTGATCCATTGAAATGCCACTTTCATCCTTTCCTAATTTTAGAGAGGCACTCATTGGAGTTTTGACTTGTTTTAGATTTTCAAAGATGAATCGCACAAGCATATCTTTTATATATTCCGATTGACTTATAAAAGTTCCATCATTACATTGAGAAATCTGAAATCCTAAAAAATAAAGTTAACTCTCCAACTAGAGTTATTTCAAATTCAGACTAAATTAAAGTGACAATTTCTTTGCACAATTTTTCATTGGTGGCCCCAAAAATAATATCATCCACGTAAATTTGTAAAAGAATCAAATCAAGATTCTCGTGCTTCACAAAATGAGTTGTGTCTCCTCTACCCATCCTAAAGCCATGTCCTAGAAGAAAAGTCATGAGCCTATCATACCAAGCATAGGGTGCCTGCTTCAGTCCGTACAAGGCTTTCACCAACTTGTATATGTGATTGGGATACACAGCATTTTTGAATCTGGGTGGTTGCTCGACATACCACTTCCTTAATATATTTGTTCAAGAATGCACTCTTAACATCCATTTGATATAATTTAATTTGCTTAGAACTCGCAAATGACAAAAACATACGAATGGATTCAAGACGTGGAACCGGTGCAAATGACTCCTCAAAATCCACACCCTCTATCTGTAAGTAGCCCTATGCCACCAACCTAGCTTTGTTCCTTATTATCCTAGATTCACCATCAAGTTTATTTTTGTAAACCCATTTCAAACCTATAACTAGATGGTTATCAAGATCCTCCACTAACTCCCAGACTTTACTTCTCTCGAATTAGTTTAACTTTTCAGTCATATCAAAGAACCACGATTCATCCTTTAAAGCTTTTGAGATATTTTTGGGTTCAATTTCAGATAGAAAACACAGGTTCGAAAAAGACTCATGTAATGCAGATCGAGTTCTAACCCCACATGTGGGCTCTCCTATTACTAGTTCTCATGGATGCTCTTTTAAAATATTTAAAGTATTTGGAGGCCTATATTCATCCACATTAGTTAGAACTTCATTCGACACTTCTTTCTCCTCACTCTTAGCTTTTAACTGTGCATCGTCATCAATTTCCTCTTTATTTTTCCTAGAGACTACGGTTTGTGAATTTTTTTTAAACTGGACGTGAGCCGATTCTTCAACAACTAAGGTTCATTTATTATAGACCTTATAGGCATGACTCGTACTAGAATATCCTGGCAGGATGCCATGGTCTAATTTTTCATCAAGTTTTCCTAACTGATCCTCAGTGTAAAGAATAAAACACGAGAAATCGAAAACTCTAAAATATGAAACTGAAGGCTTCCTATTGAAATAGAGCTCATACGGAGTTAGCTTAAGAATGGGGCGAAGCATGACTCGGTTCATCACATAACTTGCCATGTTAACTGCTTCAGCCAAGAAATATCGAGGCAAGCTAAACTCAGCGAGCATTGTGCATGCTAACTCTTGAAGTGTTCGGTTTTTTATCTCCACTACCCTGTTTTGTTGAGGAGTGCGTAGGGCTGAGAATTCGTGTTTAATTCCTAAATTATTACAATATTTCGGGAAATTTTCATCTTAAATCCCCCCTCCCATGATCTGACCTTATGCATTTTATTTTTAATTCCTTATCATTTTGGAGCCTAGTGCATAAATTGGTGCACTCAAGGAATGTGTCGGATTTGTTCGTAAGTAAGATTGTCCAATAATAACGGGAGTAGTCATCAATAAGAACAAAGGTGTATCGTTTTCCACCTAGACTACTTGTATTAAGAGGACCAAACAGATCCATGTGAATGAGTTCAAGCAGTCTAGTCGTGGAAATATCATTTCTACTTTTGAATGAGGTTTTAATAAATTTCCCTTTTTAACACAGAGCGCATAAAGAGTTTAATCTACCGCTTAAGTTTGGAAGACCTCGAACAAGTTTATTTTTCGATAGTTTGACAATAAGCTTACTTCCTGAATGTCCTAGTCTCATAGGCCAAATATCTAATTCCTCATTCTTGGTAACTAAGCATTTCAAATTAGAAGTAGATATATTTTCAAAGCTAATAGTATAAACATTATGGGTTCTACGAGCAACAAGTAAAAAACTAATAGTTTTATCATCTATAATTTTGCAGGTGTTTGTAGAGGATTCAAATATAACATTTACGCCCTTATTGCATAGTTGGCTAATAAAAATTAAATTATGCTTAAGTCCATCTACAAATAGTACATTAGAAATTGAAAATGCTTTGTTACCTATGGTGTCGATTCCAAGTATACATCATTTATTATTGTCCCCAAATGTCACCATGCATCCCTTCTTCTTCTCCAAGCTAAGGAACTTGTCTTTATCTCCTATCATGTGCTTGGAACACCCAGAGTCCAAGCACTACATGTTCTCCTTATTCTTAGCCTTCCAACACACCTAAAAAGAAGATGAGGGTAAAGATCTGGTTACCCAAGTTGTTTCACCCATACGATAGGTAGAAGACTTTGGTAGCCAGACTTGCATAGCTTTCTTGTTAGCTTTCCTAAGACAGGCCACGAATGTGTGACCAAACCTCTGACAGTTTGCACACAAAGCTTAGGCAGTGGATGTTTCCTTTATCGTGTTTTTAGAGCTCGTGCTTGAGGATGGGGATAACCTTTCAGAACTATTGATCTTATTCGATAATTTCTTATGATTTGTTTTAGTCTTAGCTTGACCATGATTTCTGCTCGATGGTAGCATTGGACTTACATATCCTAGTCCAATTTTTCTAGATCCATGACACTGTGCACCCAACAACATGTTCAGTGATTTTTGCCCAATTCCAAATTTTTGGATGACACAGTTGATATCATGGATCCTCGCATTTAGGGCATTGTTTTCAGTAACTAGCATAACACACCGATTAGCGAACTATTGTTTACCTTCCTCTATTTTGGCAAGATACATTTGAAGACTTTTTTATAAGACATTCTTTTCATTGGTGAGATTGTTGGTTTTCAATAATGTCTTGGAGAGACTTGCTTTTTTCTCTTCGATCGTTGTCATCAAGTGAGGACACTCTAGGTACTCGATCTTTTCTTTGACACATTTTATTAATTCATTTTTTAAATTTTCTAAGTCCTTTCTAATTCTCTTTTTTCATTTCGAATGGTCTTCTTTTCAAGTATAACATTATCTAACTTTTCACATAGGTGTTCATAGATCTCAAGAAGTTTATTATAGGAGGGTGAAGTTACCTCAGTGTTGCTCTGGACACTGGACTCATTGTCTGATTCATCTTGATTTCTCCCCATTTGGCACAGATTTGACTCATCTTCACTGCTCGAGTCAGAGGTGCTCGTCTCATCAGATCCATCCTCATCCTAAGTTAGCTCCTTCAGCACCTTCTTCCTCCCTTTGTGTCAGATTTGCTTCCCCTTTTCTTCCTTCTACAGTCTTGGGCATTCCCTCTTTTTGTTCCCAGGCTTGTGGCAGTGATAGCACTCAGGCTGGGACTTCTCATCATCGCTCTCCGTCTCCTTTGATGGCTTGTTCCACCTCCTGGCTTCTTCAGCTCCTCTCTTCAGGAATTTCTTAAATTTTTCCTGTCTCTTGGGATTCTTCATGAACCTTTTGAATTCCCATACATAGAGGATTTCCACATCGTCTTCCTCAAATTCTTCAGCAGCCTTTCTCTCACTTGCGGCCTTCAGTGCCAGCCACTTCTTCTTTATCTCCCTGGGATACTCCTCATCTTGAATCTTCAATTCAAGTTCATGTGTCTTCAAGTTTCCAATGAGGCTCTCTATCTCCAGGATGTTAATATCATGTGATTCAGCAATCGTCGTCACCTTCGGATTGAAGCGAGGAGGCAAAGATTGCAGGATCTTCCTCACTAGATCTCCGTTTGAGTAGCTATTCTAGAGGTATTGTGAGGCATTGATAATCTTGGTGAAGCGTGTATACATGTTGTCCACTTCCTCATCGATCTCCATCCGAAATTGTTCGTATTTAGATTCGAATCAGAACAGCTTTTACTCCTTCACCTGTGAGGTACCTTCGTGAGTAAGCTCAAGTAGAAGCCATATATCATATGCAGTTTCACAGTTATAGATTCTATTAAATTCAGTTTTATCTAATGTGCAAAATAAAGTGTTCATTGCTTTGGCATTGTTCGTACATCTAAGCTTGTCAGCATCATCTCATTTATCCTGTGGTTTGACTAAGACGGTATCACTTATGGTGGTGGTAAGTGTAGTGTATTTCGTCTAGATCATAGCCCATACGTCCATGATTTGGGTCATCAGAAAAATTTTCATTCGTGTTCTCCAGTGACTGTAGTCACTCCCCATGAATAGTGGGGGTCTACTCACACCCTGTCCCTCGGGAAATGCGTGAACCGCATTGGCCATCTTATTTAAGGTTATTAAGCCTTTTTGAAGTAACCTGCCTCTGATACCAATTATTGAATCCAGTGTCCAACCTTAGATGGGGGGTGAATAAGGTTTGCGTCATTTATCAAAAATTCGAAATATTTAATTCCAAAGAAAAACTAGTTCAGGAAGCTACCGCGGGAAGTTAGGTATCTAACGCACGGCGGTATGTCTATGAACTCATTTTTCTGGGCAGATTCTCCCTTGGAGATCTATACACTCTTCAGGACAACACAAACTAACATTCATAGCAGTACACGCAAGTAAAGAAGCAGGAAATGAATTTTATTGAAAAAGAAAACTAAATCAACAACTGTTTTAATAATTACAAAATCTTGATCCCCATGACACCGGAGATCGAAGACGGTTAGTGAAAAAACTTTTTGGTTTTCTATACCGACCCACTCCCCGGACCGGTTAGCCCTCACCCTTTCCCTCCAAAAAAGGTCTTCGAGCCGGCTCTTCATCTCCACACAAGGAAGGGTCTTAGAGCCCCGCTAGATCACTCGATCTAGATGTCCCTTCCCCGGGATGATTTCTCATGGAATCCTCACTGAATTCCGACGACCTTCCCTTGTCAATTTCCCTCACCACAAGAATATAGAGAAACGAGAAAGATTACAACAAAATTTTAAAGGATTTAAATGAATAAAATCTCCCTCTTGATGATTCCTCCGTCGAGCGATACGCGGTTGGTGCTTGAGATCTTCCTGTGCTTGCAACTGGTCGACTCTTTGTATTCAATATATTCCTTGGCTTGTCGGAGTTCTTCGTGCATGAACGGGAGGGAGGCGGTCTTCTTTTCCTTCGACGAAGACGGTAGAACGGACCATAGAGAGGCAGTAAAATCCTAGGAGTCGCAGATCTAAGTCTCTTTTCATCTTAGTAAGGAACATAGAAAACAAGGCACCTTTTGAAAGTGAGGGGATAGATCTGATATACTCTAGATGGGGGTGAATAGAGTATTAGAAACTTTTAATAAATTTTTATAGCGTAATAAAGATAAGTGTTATTTATAAGTAAGAGAGGAAAATAAATCAGAAGCAAACACAGCACAAAAGAAAATAAAGAAAGATTAGCAACCAGATGACACAAGAAAATTATAATGGTTCCCCAAATCTGGGTACATCCACTCTTCTACTACCCTGGTAGGAATCCACTTAGGTTTTTGATCAGGTTCCCTATCACCACAAGATCTTCTTCAGGTAGATCTAGAGATCCTTCAGGCTTTTGATCAGGTGCTTAAAAACAAATAGGTTTTTGATCAGGTGCCCTATCACCAAAGAGTTCACTTTTGAAGGGAGTAATAACCCTGTACAGGAAAGATAAAATAAAAGTTTATGGCAGTCTTCTCTTTCTCAAAGCAAATAAGAAGACTAAGTGGATTTTGATGGTTCCAAATCTCCCCTTGAGATATTGAGAGGTTCAGGAAGATGGGGGCTTTGTCCAGGGTGTAGTTCTTCAGAGGACTGAAGTTCTTGCTCTTCAGAATCTATAGATTGATGTTGATTAACTATCTCTGTAGATTCCTAAAGATCAAAACTGAATAAGACTCAAGATAGAGGTTTGTTGTTCTTCTTCTGTTTCCTGAGAGCAATGAAAATTCTGAGAGCTGAGTGAAATCTTCAAGAGAAATTTTTTTGAGCTATCGGAGGAATGTTCTCTCTGTGTGTATTTCTCTGTATGTTGATCAGTCTGAATGTCTGTCCCTTTTGTCCTTGAAGAATAGAATAAAAACTATCTCATTTGAAATTCAAAGACATTCCTTAAAATTACTGCAGAAATCGAGGAGAGAAACAGCTACAATTTCTGGTATTTAATTGTCTCCCCAACTATCTTTGCATATAAGTCAAAATAATAACTCTATGAATACCATAGTTAATGCTGTAGAGAAACGAATATATGCCTTGAGAATATCAGCATTAACTAGCAGAGATTATTTGACAAAAATAAAATCAATAAAATAGGAATTAAATCTTCAAGACAGCTGCTGAAAATAAGTTGTCGGACACAGAATATGATCGTCAATCTGAGCTGGGAGATCGTCGAGCTGAGTTCAGCTATCCTCAATCTGAGAATACTGTGAACAGATATGAAATCGTCGACTTGAGCTCGTAGATCGTCGAGCTCAATTCAGAGACTAAACTCTGAGACCGTTGATCGGAGATCAACGATCATCAAGCTGAGTTTAACGAAAGTCGATCTTATATGTATTTCACAGATTTCTTCTAAGTCTGAGTTCTTGAGTGAAATCCAATGCTGGTCTTGAGAAGTCTTGTAACACCCCAAAATCCAAAAGTCCCAAAATGGGGGGGGGGGGGTGACACGGCCTGGGACACGGGCGTGTCCCAGGGCGTGTCCTGCTTTGCTTTCTCGAGTGTGATTTTGTCCTCGAGTGGGTGTTGAATGAGGAGACACAGCGTGTCCCAGGGCATGTCCTTCTCTGTGTGTCGTCTTGAGAACTCGATGCCATGCACTCAACGATCAGTTAGAGGCAACACGGCTTGGGACACGGGTGTATCCCAGGGAGTGTCTTGCTTAGGTTGATGGCCAGATTATGTCCGAAAAGGACACAGCCTGGAGCCCAGGCATGTTCTGTAGGACACAGGCATGTCAAATTTTACACGGGCGTGTTCTGTACCCATGTGCCTTTCGGTATTTTGTTTGATCCTGTGTCAACTGAGGGACACGCCCCTCGACACGAGCGTGTACCATGTGACACGTGCGTGTCAGGTGATTGACACGGGTGTGTCTAAGCCCGTATTCTAGACTGGGTAAGTCAGTTCGTGTACCTCTTGGAGTACACGGCCTGTGACACGTGTGTGTCACAGGCCGCGTCAGCCCAAATATTGGACTTTGAGACCGATTTATGGCCGTTCGATTCCTTCATCCTCAATCTAAGGGCTCAGATAATTTCCTGCTGGGTTAACTCAAGGGATTGGAATGAAGAGGTCCTTCTTAACTTGGCCATTCTCTTTATAAAAAATAAGAGAGAAGGGAGAGGAGGAAGAAGAAGGAGGAGAAGATCAAGCTACCGGTGGAGCTCCCGAGTTCCGATTCGAGATCTGAGGCCAGTTCTGTGGAGGCAAAGCTGATGCGATGCTTTCCAACCAACTAGAATTTATATGGCTCCCAAGAGATCGTCAAGGGTAAAGATCTTCCTTCTTTGACAAGTGAAGTCCTCCTTTATGCATGGGCATGGGATCCTCCACCAAAATGTGGAAGAGTAAGTGATCCACGTTGGTTGATAGTTGTTATGCCCAATTGAGTCTGCATTTAGACCCGGAAATGTGTAGTACGGGATAGGCATGCTGTGTGAAGCCCATCTGGACAGGTTGGTCTGGATTGGTGATGTTGCATATTGCGCACCGGAGAAGAATCTGCATATAAACGTGTAGTTTGTGGAGTCAATGGGTTGTGCCTGTGAGGGGAAGTAGCAGGAAGTACTGGAATGAGGAATTCCAGGAAAAACACCCTTGTGATGCTTGTGTTGTATGCTATGAAAGACCAGTTTTCTGGCACTGCATGAACTGTAGGTTTTGGGTTGAGTTTGGGTGCAGATAGAGAGTTCTGCTGAACCCGCCAAGCGACCGTGAAGGACGCCGGCATTAACTCCTTTTTTTTATTATGAAGCCAGTCCTTGGCGGACATTATGGCTATTGTGAGTTGCGAGCTCTTAAAAGGCTTCTTGCCGAACAGGAAAGGTGAAGCCGACCCGCGCCTTTAATTGTAGCGCAAGTACGATATGCTTGGTGTGGTGGTGGATTGAGCAACGGGGGTGGTGGATCTGTACCTGCGTTATGTTAGTTGTACAAGAGAGTGCCAAGGCATTGGGCTTTTGTCAGCAGCATAATGAGAGTCTTAGGCCTGTGCGCCATAAAGGCTAAATGCTCAATGGTGTTGATCCCGGTTCGCCGGTGTACCCAAAAGTGTGCCTGAGTACACAGATCGTCGGGTCGGGTGGCTGACGATTGTGATGGATTGTATGTGCATAAGAGCACAAGATATGTTATATCTATTGATGCAATACTCTGCAGGGAAGGAATGCCACTACCCTGGGAAATGGGTTAGATTGTTATAAAATTGGTCAGTTGAATGCTGACCTTTGCCTTGTTTACCACCTTCTAGGTGGATTGTCCCTGCGTAGGTGCTGGAGAGCCGAGCGGGAAATGAAGGTCTGAAGTCCCTACTGCTGCTGTTACCGCTGCTGCTAGCCCTTGAAGGCTAAGCGAAATGTGTTGTCTTTTATTCATGTATGGCCGGCCTGCGCGCCGATGTATGTAATCCATACTATGAAAAGCGAAACGGTAAGGCCTTAAGGCCAACCTGGTTGTATTTCCTGGACATTCCTTTTAGTGGTTGTATATATAACTGCAGTTTATATATAGTGGACATTCAAGGTATGAGTTCATCTTTATTGTTAAAATCTTCCGCTAGCATGCTCTGAGTTAGGATGCGATGGTGTTGTTGTATTAACCTGTGACATCACCATCTGTTTGTGGCATATAGTGTGGGACCCCAGCCGGACCTTCTACTATACGTCATGTAACGGATGGGATCATTACATTTTGGTATCAGCTTGTCTCGGTCTTCCTCTTACGAATTCGTGGTCGAATTCTTTTGTGGGGTGGCGAGCACGTGTCTGTGCAAACCGCTGTAATACTAATGAACTCTTGAATGTCCACTAAGGAATGCAAATACACTAGTTTGAGGAACCTGCGTGTTCCTATTTGTTATTCTTGCTTGTGCGAGGGCGCGAATGTGTGCTCTATTTGGGGTCCTTGTGTGTTCCTGTTTCTACTTTGTGCAACATTTTAGTTTCTTACTTGTGTGTTTCATGCTTATAGGCGACTAGCAGTAATGAGGGACAATAAGAACCCCAGCATGCAATGAGGATTAATTAGCTAACTGCGGTGCCAACACTCCCTCTTTCGGTAGCGACGGTCTGATTGATCACTGATGTGGTTTTTGCAATGATCAACGGCCGCCATGAGGGACATGTAAAACCCTTTGTTCTGATGGTGCCTGAGCAGATGGCAAGGGAAAGATCATTGGCCCCGCCGTTGAATATGCGTCTGATCCAAGGACCAGCTACAGTCGAGGAGTACTTTCATGCATTTGTGGCAATGAGACAACATGCAGAGTGTGTGGTTGTAAGTGAGGAGACGAAAATCAACAGATTTTATAATGGTCTGCGCGAGGAACTACGAAGTCTATTGGTGGGTCCAAAGTTACTTGGCTTTTGTTCCTTGGTCACGCCAGCTCGGTCTTTGGAAATGGACTTAAATTAGTTCCGGGCAAGGTACGGTGCCAGTGTGCCCACTGTTACAAAGATGCCAACATCAAGTTCTCGTAAGAGGAAGAAAAACAAACATATATGGGAGTAGACCTCTTCTACCACCATGGGAACAAAGGAAAGGCATGTTTGTTTTGCGTGCAGAAACGTAGGACATATTGCCCGAGACTGCCATGGTAATGCGCCAAGAACAAATAAAGCTAAGGCTGGAGTAGTGGCAGGGCGAACTCCACCCATTTGCTACTCGTATGGTACAGAAGGACATAAAGCCCGAGACTGCAGAGTTGGCCCTTAGACGAGTTGAAACAAGAAGAGAAAGTACGGACTGTACATAAATAATTGTAACTATGTACTGTACATATCCGTGTTTGTAATGCTGGCTCAAAAACTTATTTTGTATATGTATAATTATGTTTTGATGAATAAGCAAAACGTTGGTTTACGGCTTGTTCCACCCTATGTATTTATCTGGGTCTCAGAGATACCAGTGAAATGGCATGGCTGTAGTGGAAAGAATGCATATAGGTAGAGGTAGTTTTGAGGTTATCGCAGACCATAGGACCATCTGTGCTGAACGAGGGACCAAGAGTACTTGTATGCTCGCTAAGTTGTTCGGTCATGCTTGAAGCGAGTCTTCATGCCTCTAGCGGTCTGTAGGCCGAAGGCGGGTTGAGTGACCCTTCTAGTGTGTGTTTGGTTTAGAAAGATGTGTTTCCTAATGACCTTTATGAGTGATGAAGTCCATAGGAGATCGACTTCACTATGGCGTTGGTGTCAGGTGCGAAACCTGTTGCCTGCTCGCCATAGCGCGTCGCGCCAAAGAAAAGGGCTGAATTGAAAGTCCCATTGCAAGAGTTGTTGGAACAGGGATACATACACCCAAGTATGTTACCTTGGAGCGCGCCTGTTCTATTTGTGAAAAAGAAAGACGGTAGTGTACGGTTATGGATTGATTATCGTGAGTTTAATAAGCTGACGGAGAAAAACAAGTATTCGATTACATGGATAGATGACTTGTTCGATCAGGTAGTGGGATCAACCGTCTATTCCAAGTTGGATTTGAAATCGGGATATTACCAATTGTGGATTTGGGAAGGTGACATTCCCAAGACAGTGTTTGGGACACGCTACAGTCATTATGATTTCACGATAATATCGTTTGGATTATGTAATCGCCTTCGGTAATTTGTGGATCTCATGCACCGAACGTTTCGAGAGTACTTGGATTTGTTCGTAATTGTATGTATTGATGATATCTTAGTGTATGCTCAGTCGGAATATGACCATGCAAACCATTTGCGGTTGGTATTGAATACCCTGCGGAGGAATAAGCTTTATGCCCAGTTCTCAAAGTGTGAGTTCTGGCTATCGTCAGTGGCTTTTCTAGGCCATGTGGTAAGTGGAAAGGGCATAGTAGTGAATACGTCAAAGATAAGTGTCATTCGAGAGTGGCCAGTGATGTATTTAGTGGCCGAGGTCAGGAGATTCCTTGGACTGGCAGGCTATTACAGACGGTTTGTGAAAAACTTCTCATGGATTTCTTTGCCTCTGACCACGTTGACGAGAAAGGATCAGAAGTTTGTTTGGACGCCAGAGTGCGTGCAAGCTATTGAAGAGATAAAGAGTTGTTTGACCACGTCGCCTGTTTTGACCTCACCATGTGATACAGACGGCTATGAGATCTACAGTGATACTTCAGGGAGTGGCGTAGGTTGCATTCTTCTGCTAACGTGATTGCTTATGGCTCATGCTAGTTGAAAGTGCACGAACGGAATTATCCCATCCACGACTTAGAGTTGGTGGCGGTCATCTTTGCTCCAAAGTTGTGGCGACATTATCTGAATGGTGTAAAAGTGAATATCTATATAGATCATAAGAGCTTAGAGTATCTGTTGAATCAGAAGGATCTGGATTTGCGACAACGAAGGTGGATAGAGTTCCTAGGGGACTATACCTTTGATATTCACTATACCCCCGGGAAGGGAAATGTGGTCGCTGATGCGTTGAGTCGTAGGACTCCGGGACTGGCAAGTTAGTTGCAGATGCATGATGGGCATCTGATCCAGGAGTTGGAAGTGTTAGAGATTTCTTGTGTTAACAAGCATTTCATAGCCGATGCATGCTTGAACTGGACGGAGGTACAGTATGACCTTCCAAACAGGGTTCGGCGAGCAACGGAGCTTGATGAAAGTCTCCAATACTATGCAAAGGATGGGTCAGATGGCCAATTCTCCTGGGATAACGGCTTGTTATGGAAAGGTTGCCAGTTATGCGTCCCATGTATGGGTAAGATAAGTGAAGAGTTGAGGTATGAAGCTCACGTTGCAAAGTACTCAATTCACCCTAGGAGCACAAAGATATACAAGTATATGAAGAAGTTGTTCTAGTGGTCAGGACAAAAGAAAGACATAGCATATTATGTGGCTAAGTATCAAACTTGTGCATTAGTTAAAGCGGAATGTCAGAAGCCTGACAGTTTTCTGAAGTCGTTACCTATTTCGGCGTGGAAGTTTGATGATATCTCAATGGATTTCGTGCATGGGTTACCGAGATCTTAGCGCGGGAATGATTCAAGCTGGGTGGTTGTAGACCGCTTGGCAAGTGATTCCCTTCCTACCGAATACGAGGGACGATTCAGTGGAAACCTTTGTTAAGCTCTATATGGAGCAGAGTGTCTAATTGCACGGTGTTCCTCGGAGCATCGTAAGTGACTGTGATGGGCGATTCACCTCGAATGATTGGAGACTAATTCATCAAATGTTGGGAACAAAGTTATCATTCAGTACGGCCTTTCGTCCCCAAATGGATGGCCAAACTAAGTGGACCAACAGGACAATGAAATATATGCTCCGAACGTGCGCCCTGGACTTATGGTGCAGTTTGCCTACAACAATAACTACCAAGCGAGCATCGGTATGGCTCCGTATGAAGCTTTGTATGGTCGGAAATACTGTACACCGCTAGCTTGGGCGGAAGCAGGCGAATCAAAAGTATATCTGCACAAGGATGTTGAAGAAGCTACTTCGACGATATGCTCTATTCGGGAGAGGCTACTGATAGCCTAGGATCGACAAGCAAAGTACTACAATGCCAAGCACTAGAACGTGGAAAGGTGATTCCTTCATTTGTGGCCGTTCGATTCCTTCATCCTGAATCTAAGGGTTCAAATGATTTCCTGTTGGGTTAACTCAAGGGATTGGAATGAAGATGTCCTTCTTAACTTGGCCATTCTCTTTATAAAAGATAAGAGAGAAGGGAGAGGAGTAAGAAAAAGGAGGAGAAGATCAAGCCACCGGTGGAGCTCCCGAGTTCCGATTCGAGATCCGAGGCCAGTTCTGTGGAGGCAAAGCTGTTGCAGTGCTTTCCAACCGGCTAGAATTTTGATGGCTCCCAAGAGATCGTCAAGGGTAAAGATCTTCCTTCTTTGACAAGTGAAGTCCTCCTTTATGCATGAGCAAGGGATCCTCCACCAAAATGTCGAAGAGTAAGTGGTCCACGTGGGTTGATGGTTTTTATGCCCAATTGAGTCTGCATTTAGACCCGAAAATGTGTAGTACGGGATAGGCATGTTGTGTGAAGCCCATCTGGAAAGGTTGGTCTGGATTGGTGATGTTGCATATTGCGCACCGGAGAAGACTCCGCATATAAACGTGTAGTTTGGGGAGTCAATGGGTTGTGCCTGTGAGGGGAAGTAGGAGGAAGTACTGGAATGAGGAATTACAGGAAAAACACGCTTGTAATGCTTGTGTTGTATGCTATAAAAGACTAGTTTTCTGGTACTGCATGAACTGTAGGGTTTGGGTTGAGTTTGGATGCAGATAGAGAGTTCTGCTGAACCCGCCAAGTGACCGTAAAGGACGTCGGCATTAACTCCCCTTTTTGATTGTAAAGCCAGTCCTTGGCGGACATTATGGCTATTGTGAGCTGCGATTTCTTAAAAGGCTTCTTATTGAATAGGAAAGTTGAAGCTGAGACTTGCCTTTAATTGTAGTGCAAGTACAATTTGCTTGGTGGGGTGGTGGATTGAGCAACGGGGGGTGGTGGATCTGTACCTGCGTTATGTTGGTTGTACAAGAGAGTGCCAAGGCATTGGGCTTTCGTCAACAGCATAATGAGAGTCTTAGGCCTACGTGCCATCACGACTAAATGCTCAATGTGTTGATCCCGGTTCGCCGGTGTAACCAAAAGTGTGCCTGAGTGCACAGATCATCGGGCCAGGTGGCTGACGATTGTGATAGATTGTATGTGCGTAAGAGAACAAGATATGTTATATCTATTGATGCAATGCTCTGCAGGGAAGGAATGCCACTGCCCCGGGAAAGGGGTAGGACTGTTATAAAATTGGTTAGCTGAATGCTGACTATTGCCTTGTTTACCACCTTCTGGGTGGATTGTCCATGTGCAAGTGCTGGAGAGCCGAGCGGAAAATGAAGGGATGAAGTCCCTACTATTGTTGTTACCGCTGTTGCTGCTAGCCCTTGAAGGCTAAGCGAAATGTGTTGTCTTTTATTCATTTATAGCCAGCCTGCGCGCCGATGTATGTAATCCATACTATGAAATGCGGAACTGAAAGGCCTAAAGGCCAATCTGGTTGTATTTGCTTGACATTCCTTTTAGTGGTTGTATATATAACTCCGGTTTATATATAGTGGACATTCCTGGTATGAGTTCATCTTTATTGTTAAAATCTTTCGCTAGCATGCTCTGAGTAAGGATGTGATGGTGTTGTGGTATTAACCTGTGACATCACCGTCTGTGTGTGGCATATAGTGTGGGGCCCCGGCCGGACCTTCTACTATACGTCATGTAATGGATGGGATCGTTAAAAGTCTAACCTATAGAGACTAACTTATACCTAGACCTTAACCCTGGCTATACATGTGGGTCAACAACCTAAGAGTGGACCTAGCCCAAATCCAAACAAGGGTTCCAACAATGTCTCCCTATTTGGGTGAGGTCACTCAATATAGAATAAACTGAAAATACAAATCCATAGATATCTGATAGAATTTAAATTATCAGCAGATATAATATTGCAATATAAAGCACATATGGTTCAGATAAAACAGTAAAACAGTAAAGTGCAAAAAATAAATTAAGGATTAGCAGGAGGAGCAGAAGAAGTTTTATCAAAAACAATCTTCCTTTATGGGTCTTCTTCTTCCCTTTTTGACATCTTCAAGTCTTGCTCACCAAGTGTTTTCTTCGTAGCAGCTCTAGGTACAACTACTTCAGGATGTAGTGTCATATATTCTACTGGATTGAACACTTTCTTACTAACCTATATTCTTTTAAGTTCATTTTCTTTGTAAGATGACATAGTAGTAAACTGAGAGGAATCTTGGCCTTCTGCTCTGGCTTTCTTCACCTGAGATAATCGAATTAGTTCATTTAGCCTAGCCATTCTGAAATTGGGATCCAGCTCTGGATCAGCAGGAGGAGAGGGAGGTCTCTCCGAATTAACATCCTGAGATATCTTCTGAGAGAGATTCCTTAACTGAGTGGACTAAGCTTGGAAATTAGTTGAAACAGGATTCTACTACTTCTGCTACTACTGCTAGAAAAAGCACTGGAGATTCTTCATTGAATATCTCCCCCTGCCTGGCTGCAAAGCAATCTGTAGCCAGGCCCCTAGAAAAAGGGATAGAGTAGATGGCGACAACTCTAGAGGAGAGAGTGTTGATGGAGGCAGAGAGAGGAGCTATAGCTTTTGCTATTAGTTTCTCTAAGGAGGGAGAAATAAATTCCAGATGGTCTTGAGCAATTTCTGAGAAATTTAGATAGACGGGTTCAGGCGCAGAAGAGAAGGAAGGGGTTTGATGTCCATAATTGGAACATACTGAGAAGGCATGAGAGAGTTATGTATGGTGGAACTCAGGAAAAGAGGAGGGAGCATCCTATTGGATAGGATCAGATGGAATCTGAGTGGGTATGGATGGAGGGATGATGGGAGAAGCAATGGGTTGAGGAGATGCAAGATGAGATGGAAAATCAACATTTGAGGTTGATAAAAGTTTGGAGGAGGGAGAGGTCCTCAGATGAGGAGAAACAGGAGATGAAGGAGGAGTTTGATGAGTCAAAATTGGGGAGGAGTGAATCTGGATTGGTGAGGCAGGAGGTGAGGGGACTGAGGTTGAAATAGAGGGAGGAACTAGGGTGGATGGAGGAGTTAACGAAGGAACATCTTCTGGGGGTGGAGGAGCAGCTGTAGCAGCTCTTGTATCCTCAGAAGTCCTGGAAGTGGAAGAGGAACTGAAAGGCCTAGGGATAGTCCTTTCCCACTTACTAAACAAATAGGAGTCCAACCTCTTACTAGCATTAATAAATATGGTCAAAGAGTCCATTAGTTCTGATGCCTTAGACTGAAGGAAGATTCCCAGAATCCTCCCAAAAAAAACCTCCTTCTTGGAGTTCTTCCTCTTGATTAAATCAAAATTTAACTTAGCCCAGTTGACTGATTTCTTATTAATCAAAGCAGACATTATTGAAAACTGTTGCCTGTTAATATTATCATGGGCAGAGTGCTTGCCCAGTAGTACCTTGTCTATAACATCTGCTAAGAACTTGCATTCTATAGACAAGTTTTTCTTAAGCAGCTTGAATGGTATTCCCTCAAGATGACCCATCCTAATTAGCATACTGCTATATTCAGAACTATCCTGCTCTAGACTGTTCTCTCCATTTATTAACTCAAACATTTCAGAAATAATTGATGGGGTAAGAAGAACCTATTGTCCGGAGATGGTTCCAACCATGGACGAGTCATCAGGCGTTGTCGATGTATAGACCCATTCTTTGATTTCTGTTACTGGTAACTTGATCCTTTGAGTCATGATCTTCCTCAGACCCTGAACTTCACAAAGCTGAAGAATATCTTGGAAAATCTTATCGCAATGCCTGAATGATTTGAAGTCGATATCAAAACCTGCATCGAACTTCATTGTTGAAAGGATAGCCTCTGGAAATTCCATAGGTTTCTGTAGACTCAAGAGAAAGATGATCAAGTGCAAGAGAAATTGGAGAGCGTGGGATAGAGCTCGAATAGAAACCTCAATATAGGTTTTTGGAATGTGAAAGGATGAGCTCTGTCCTAGGATAAAATAAAGAAAACTTCGATCTTAGGTCAACAACAGATTTATAGACAAATATTATCGTCGGCCTCTGAATGAAGAGGGGAAAAAAGATCATCGATCTCAGGTCGACGATTTATTTTCTGAAGTAAAGTCGTCTAACTCCGGTCGACGATTTTTAACTTCACACAGAGCTGTCATCGATCTAAGGTCGACGATAGAGCTCAAGAGGAGTTCGCAGATCGTCGATCTCTGTTCGACGATTTGTGAACAGATCTTCAAACTCAGACAGAAATTAAATTAATCCATTTCATTTATCATTCTAAGCTGATTAAGGAAGAATAGATGTTTCTTTTCATCCAAAGGCTTGGTGAAGATATTTGCTCTTTGAAAATCAGTGGAGATAAAGTTAAGATTAATTTTCTTTTTGTCTACACTATCTCTAATGAAATGATGTCTTATTTTTATATGCTTGGTTCTAGAATGATGAACTGGATTCTGAGCAATAGAAATTGCACTAGTACTATCATAAAATATAATTGAATTATTTAGATTGTATCCATAATCAAGCAATTGGTTTTGAATCAACATTATCTGTGAACAGCAACTGCCAGCTGTAATGTATTCAGCCTCTGCAGTTGAAGTAGACACTAATGTTTGCTTCTTACAAAACCAAGATACAAGCCTATCACCAAGGAACTGGCATGTTCCTGATGTGCTTTTCCTGTCTACTCTGCATCCAGCATAGTCAGCATCTGAGTATCCAGTTAACTCAAACTCTGACTCTGTTGAATACCAAAGTCCTAGATCAGGGCAACCCTTTATATATCTTAAAATTCTTTTTAGCAAAATTAGATGAGATTCTTTAGGGTTCACTTGGAACCTGGCACAAAGATAGTAGAGAACATGATGTCTGGTCTACTTATTGTGAGGTATAATAGGGATCCAATAAAAGCCCTATAAGTATTCTGATCAACAGGTTTCCCTTTTTCATCAGAATCAATCACAACATTGGAAGCCATGGGTGTTTTTATTGCTGAGGCATCAACCATCCCAAATCTTTTCACTAATTCCTTAGCATACTTGGACTGAGATATGAAGATTTCATCAGGTGATTGCTTCACTTGGAGACCAAAGAAGTAAGAGAGTTCACCCATGCTACTCATTTCAAACTTAGAATACATCAGGTCAGAGAACCTTTTGCATAGTTTGGAATTAGTAGAGCCAAAAATAATATCATCTACATAAATTTGTACTAACAAGATTCTATCATGATGATGTCTAATAAATAAAGTTTTATCTACTATGCCTCTAGAAAATTTATGCTCTAAGAGAAAGCTAGCTAAGGTTTCATACCAAGCTCTTGGAGCTTGCTTTAGACCATAGAGAGCTTTATGTAATCTAAAAACATAAGAGGGACGAGTTGAAGAGATAAAACCTGGAGGTTGTTCAACATAAACCTCTTTATTTAGCTCTCCTTTGAGAAAGGCACTTTTGACATCCATTTTATATACTTTGAACTTTTTTAGGCAGCATAAGCAAGAAATATCCTGATTGCTTCTAGCCTTGCAACAGGAGCAAAGGTCTGATCATAGTCAATTCCTTCCTCTTGCCTATAGCCTTGAGCTACTAGCCTTGCTTTGTTCCTTATGATAAATCCTTGGGCATCAAGTTTATTTCTGAATACCCACTTAGTTCCAATGCCTGGATAGTCTTTGGGTCTTAGAACTAAGTCCCAAACTCTGCATCTCTCAAATTGATTAAGCTCCTCTTGTATTACAATAATCCAGTGTGGATCTTGCTCAACATATTTAATGGATTGGGGCTCAATTTGAGATAATAAGAAGGCATGCATCAAGTCTTGGTTGATTTGATGCCTTGTCTGCACACCAGCTAATATGTCTCCAATCACTTGAGATGTAGGGTGATCTCTAAGTGTGACAAGTTCAGTTGGTGGAGTTGGTTCAGCAACAGCTTGGGTAAATAATTCCTCTTGTGGAATTGTATTAGCTGTTGGAGGAAATTCAGCCACTTCCAAATTTTCCTCTTCACTTTCTTCATCAACTTGTGAGGAGGAATGAGATGTAACCTTTTAAGTAAGGTTGAGATCATCCAATTTTTCACAAAGTTGGGGTACCTGCAAATAGTTACTAGTAGGAGCTTCCTTCTCCTTGTAAAACATATTAGCTTCATCAAAAGAAATATGAACTGACTCTTCCATTTTCAAGGTTGATTTATTAAATACCCTATATGCCTTGCTGACTTGTGAATATCCTAGAAAAATTCTCATTGCAGCTTTGGCTTCAAACTTTCTAAGATGTTTCTTGTTATTGTTGTGAATATAACAAATGCAACCAAATACTCTAAAATAATCTATTTTAGGTTTCTTCCCTTTGAGCAATTCATAAGGAGTCTTGCCCTTAAGTTTGTGTATCAAACTTCTATTCAGGACATAGTTTGCTATGCTCACAGCCTCTGCCCAATAGAATAGTGGCATGAAAGCATCAACAAGTAATGTACTTGCAGCTTCAATGAGTGTTCTATTCTTCCTTTCAACTACCCCATTTTGTTGAGGAGTTCTAGAAGAAGAGAAACAATGCTTGATACCTTCCATCTCACAGAATCTTTGTATGGGAAGAGATTCAAACTTAATACCATGATCACTTCTGATCAAAACAACTGTAGTAGAATACTCAATCCTTATGCCTTTAAGAAAGTCTGTAAGAACCTTGAAGTTATCAGACTTGTGTCTCAAGAAGAAACCCAAGTGAACCTTGAGAAGTCATCTACAATAACTAAAGTATAGAACTTCCCTCCTAAGCTCTGTACAGCAATGGGTCCAAAAAGATCTATATAAAGCAAATACTGAATCCTAGGTGAATCACTCTTATTAATAGATTTAAAACTATTTTTTGTTTGCTTGCCTTCTTGGCAAGCCCTGCAAAGTCTTTCCTTCTTGTATGGGCAAGATGGCAATCCTCTAACAAGGTTTCCCCTAGATAATTTTGAAATATTTTTAAGTTTTACATGACCTAGCCTTTTAGTTCATAATACATTATTATTGCTAATTTGATTGAATAAACAAATTTCTGTGCTAATAGAATTAAAATTTACTTAATAGATATTACCTTGTCTAAATCCTTTTAGAACAGTTTGGTTGTTTAAAGAAATAATACATTGGGATTCAGAAAAGAAAACATGATAGCCTGCATCACATAGTTGGCTTATTGATATGAGGTTATGTCTCAAACCACTCACATAAGCTACCTTGCTGAATGTAACATCTCCAATGAAGAAATCCATATATCCTTCTGTCTGACCAAAGATGGAATCACCCAAGATTACCTTTGGACCTAGCTTGGACTTATAATTGATTAGCTTGTCCTTGCTTCTTATCATGTGCTTTAAGCACCCACTATCCATATAACACTTATCCTGTATGGTTGGATAGTTCTTCACCTGCAAGAAAATAGATTATTTGTTCTAGACCCAGGTAACCTTGGGTCTTTGTCTCTTTTCATAACTAAAACTGGAAATAAAAGAGCATTCAGGTTGGCATTTATAACCTAAGGGGTGAAATTTTCTAGGTGGGATTACCCAATATGAAAAAGGATTAACATGTTTTGGTTTCTGATTATTATAAAGATTTTTGTTGCAGCTAAGGGTTTTGGTAAAATTGATCTGGGTTCGATGATTTATATTGAGATCGTCAATCTACGTTCGACGACCAGTACTGATCTCGTCAATCTCGATTCACAGAATAATAATGGATATTATCTATGTTCTATGATCGTCGATCTCTACTCGACGATGTTTGATGATATCGTCGATCTCCCTTTGCTGAGTAATTAAACCTAAACTCTGGGTTCAGAGATCATTAATCGGCGTTCGAAGAATAGTACTGCGATCATCGATCTTGGTTCGACGATTTCTGTTTAGACTTATTTTTCTGAGCTTGTTTCTTTTTCTTTTCTTGTTCAATTTGTTCTAATACCTTATTAACTTTCTCTACCTGCTCTGTATTCTTTTTACCTTTATCTGAAATAAAATTTACAAGTTGAGAAAATATACTTTTCTTGATTATTGGTGGTTCACTAGATGATGCACCTAAACCTAGTTTACTCTTGTTTAACCTAGCATTTAGGGTACTAGTGATTTCAACCATTTGTAGGCTTCTTCCATTTAGGGTTTCTTCAAGTTGTTTAGCTTTGCTTAGTTCAGTTTTCAGAAAAATGATTTGATTGCTATACTCAATTAATTCATCTTTCATTTTTAAATTTTCAGAGATTAAGTTTTCATATTCAGGTTGTCTATCTCTGAGAAGTTTGATTTCCTTCTCATATTTTATAAGATCATTACACAGTGATTTGAATTCTATTTTAAAATCTTCAGAATTAAAATCAAAGGATGATATTACCTGATCACAGTTTGAGTCTTCTCCTGAATCTTATGCTTCTGATTCAGGGCTTGAAGCATTGATTGACATTAGACATAATTCTCTGGCCTTGGTTTCTTCTTCATCCTCACTAGAGCTAGAGGAAGAAGATTCTTCATCTGTCTCACTCCAGGTGTCAGCTACAAAGCCCTTTTCTTTCCTCTTGTGCTTGCTAGAGGATGGCTTACTGAAGTATTTCCTGGATTCCTTTTCTTTCTCCTTTCTTTGTGTTGTTTCTCTGGACACTCTGGTAGAATGTGTTCAGGCTTCCTGCAACCAAAGCATATAATTCTTTAGTTGGAGTTTTATCATACCTTGGTTTGTATTCACTCCTGGATGACTTCCTCCTGAAGTCTTTTCTGCCCATTTTGAAGAATCTTTTGGAATACAGACTCATCAGTTCTTCATTTGAGGGTGTTGCTTCTGATTCTTCAGAGGCTTTGAAGGCTATGCTTTGTTCCTTTCTAGCTAGTGTAGGAGTTTTCTGTTCATCTGACTCTCTTGTCTTTAGGAGCTACTCATAGGACTTGAGCTTTCCTTATAGAGATTCAGTGGAAATCTCATTTAGACTCCTGCCTTCTTTGATTGGCCAGATTCTGGAATGCCATGAGCTGGGGAAGCACATGAGATTTTTGTCATTAATCTCAGTTAGTGAGATATCCTTGTCCAAGGTTTTCAACTCATTTACAATTATGTTGATTCTATTATACATCTCAGCTACTTACTCAGTTTCAGCTTTCTTGAAGCTTAATACTGAGAGATAAGATGAGCTCTCCTATCTTTTCTTTCATCTGTAGATCCAGCAACCATCTGGTATAAGGAATCCCAGATGGCCTTGGCTGAAGTGCATTCAGCAACCTTCTGGAAGATTTCATCTGACATGGTTTGGGCTAGAATGTTCATGGTCCTTGCATCAACAATCTTTGCCTTTTTTTGTGCATCAGTATAATCTGGAGGAGGAACAGCATTCAAGCTTGTTGATGATGTTGAAGTAGTTGCCACTGGAGCTGGTGGACTTATCAAAATAGAGTTGAAAATATCCTCATCAATAGAATTCATATATAGTTTGATTCTTGCCTTCCAGATAGCAAACTTATTCAAGTTACAGACTTGAGGTCTAGTGCTTGCATAATCTTTATTTTGTGTCATGGAAAAAAAGAAAGAGTGAGGAGGAGATCTATCAAGGATCTTTAGGTTCAGGTGTTAGCCTGTACAATGAAGAGAAACCTCCCTCTGATACCAATTGAAAGTGAGGAGATAGATCTGATTTACTCTAGAGGGGGGTGAATAGAGTATTAGAAACTTTTAACAAATTTTTATAGCAGAATTAAGATAAGTGTTACTTATAAGTAAGAGAGGAAAATAAATCACAAGCAAACACAGCACAGCAGAAAATAAAGAAAGATGAGCAACTAGACGACACAAGAAAATTATAGTGGTTCCCCAAATCTGGGTACATCAACTCTTCTACCACCCTGGTAGGAATCCACTAAGGTTTTTGATCAGGTGCCCTATCACCACAAGATCATCTTCAGGTAGATCTAGAGATCCTTCAGGCTTTTGATCAGGTGTCTAAAAACCAATAGGTTTTTGATCAGGTGCCCTATCACCAAAGAGTTCACTTTTAAGGGAGTAATAACCATGTACAGGAAAGATAAAAGAAAAGTTGATGGCAGTCTTCTCTTTCTCAAAGCAAATGAGAAGATTAAGTGGATTTTGATGATACTAAATCTCCCCCTGAGATATTGAGAGGTTCAAGAAGATGGGGGCTTTGTCCAAGGTATAGGTCATCAGAGGACTGAAGTTCTTGCTCTTCAGAATCTATAGATTGATGTTGATTAACTATCTCTGTAGATTCCTGAAGATGCAAATTGAAGAAGACTCAAGATAGAGGTTTGTTGTTCTTCTTCTGTTTCCTGGGAGTAATGAAAATTCTGAGAGCTAAGAGAAATCTTCAAGAGAAATTTTTTTGAGCTATCGCAGGAATGTTCTCTCTGTGTGTATTTCTCTGTATGTTGATCAGTCTGAATGTCTGTCCCTTTTGTCCTTGAAGAATATAATAAAAACTGTCTCATTTGAAATTCAAAGACATTCCTTAAAATTAGTGTAGAAATCGAGGAGAGAAACGGCTACAATTTCTGGTATTTCATTGTCTCCCCAACTGTCTTGGCAAATATGTCAAACTAATAACTCTGGGAATACCATAGTTAATGCTACAAAGAAATGATTATATGCCTTGAGAATATCAGCATTAACTACCAGAGATTATTTGACAAAAATAGAATCAATAAAATAGGAATTAAATCTTCAAGACAGCTGCTGAAAATAAGTAGTCGGACACAAAATATGATCGTCGATTTGAGCTGGGAGATCGTCGAGCTGAGTTCAGCTATCTTCGATCTGAGAATACTGTGAACAGATATGAAATCGTCGACCTGAGCTCGTAGATCGTCGAGCTCAGTTCAGAGACTAAACTCTGAGATCGTCGATCGGAGATCAATGATCGTCGAGCTAAGTTTGATGAAAGTCGAACTGATATGTATTTCATAGATTTCTTATAAGTCTGAGTTCTTGAGTGAAATCAAATGCTAGTCTTGAGAAGTCTGACCTATAGAGACTAACTTAGACCTAGACCTTGACCCTGGCTATACATATGGGTCAACAACCTAAGAGAGGACCTAGCCCAAATCCAAACAAGGGTTCCAACACCTTTTTATACGAGTTTGTAAAAATAGGCTACCGACGGCGGTAAGGCTAGCGCCCGGCAGTAGGTTCACGTGCTTGATCCTAATAGCTATCCTCCAATTCTGTAAATATATTCAGAACGAATATTTTCTTTTTTTTAATGCTAGCGCGGTGCGGTAGGTAGATAGAGACCGGCGGTAGTCCAGTCACCTCGACGCTGCCATCTCGACGATTGTTGAGTGTGTTACCGCAGTGCGGTACCAAGCTAGCACCCGGCAGTAGTCCAGTTGTCTCGACGAATCAGCTAGTCTCAACGATCGTTGATTATGCTATCGCGGAGCAGTACCAAGCTAATGCCCTGTAGTAGTCTAGTTGTCTCAACAAATCAATTGGTCTCGATGATTTTATCAGTCGCAACGATCGTTGAGTGTTCTACTGCGGCGCGGTATCAAGTTAGCGCCTGCGCGGTAGGTTCTCGAGAGCCTAGACGAATTAATTCCTTGAGCTAGCACAGGCGGTAGGACTAACGCGGCGCGGTAGATTCCCGAGTGCTTTGTCCATTTAATTAAGGCTACCGCCCGACGTTAGCTACTACCACTCGGCGGTAGGTTCCTAAGAAGAGCTCCTTGTATTTCATGGACCTGTAAACCTGCACACTCTAAGAAGCACAATATGTAATCAAATACAATATGGGAGTTAATATTATCAAACTAAGGATATGTGAACTGTCATCTCCAACACCAAGTCCATCGTCTTCATAATGAGGAGAGGTAAGGTTAAAGACAACAAAATCCTAGGACAAAGGTCCTAGCGTGGTCTCTTCCTATGAGATCTTCATTTCGCACCAAGTCAAGCTCTTTTGAGTCGATATCTCTCCTATTTCATAACTAAAAATCTTGCACCAAAGGAGAGGGTAGGAAGCTCACCTCATTTCTGGTCATAGATCTCGTTTTCCTCCTTTGCGGCATGTTTGGTTTCCTCATCAGTATCATTCTTCACTGAGAGCGAGAGTTCGCCTGTCAACCTTGTCTCCTGCGATGGAGTTCGACACAGAAAGAATAAGACTGGCGGCCAAGACTTGGACAATGTATATAAAGGAGCGGTTGTTTAGAGCTAGGGTTTTTCTAAATCGAGGGCTACCGTCGCGCGGCATCTCCATAAAATGACTTCTCCCGTAAGCCATCGCCCAAATCGACCACTCGGGCACTGCCACCTGTACTGTTACTGCCACACGGTATTCTTCTACCGCCACGCGGTATCTCACCGAGCAACATACCAAATAATTTAGCAGGGCTATATCCGACGATATCACTAATGTTGGGCGAGGTTTGCCGATAACTCAGTAGGCTATCGTCGTGCGGTATCCCGCTACCATGTGCGGTAGTACTCGATGATCGTTGAGTCCACTTGATGTTCTCAACTCGTCTTGGTATTTGTCATATATACTCGATGATCGATATCGCCGCGTGGTATTCCGCTACCACCGTGTAGTAGTACTAGACAATCGTTGAGTCCACTCGATGCTCTCGACTCCACTTGACATTCGACGTATATACTCGACGATCGCTACCACCACGCGGTATTCCTCTACCGCCGCGCGGTATTACTCGATGATTGTTTAGTCAACTCGACTCCACTTGACATTTGTCGTATTCACTTGATGATCACTACTGTCGCGCGGTAGCATCCAGACACTGAGTGTTGAGTCAGCACTTCCCCCGGCTCAGGTGCAATCCTTTTCAACAGTGCACCCTGAGCCCAAGTCAACTCACCTGACTTGAAAATGTGCACGAGGGGTCTAGAGCGAATCAGGATATTACAAATCCTATAAAAAAAATAAAAGATTTTGTCCCCGAAATCAGGCTAAGTCTATGGGGAAAATAAAGTATGAAGAATTACAACGTATGCATTTAAGTTTACCTTGGAAAATAACTCCGGGTAGTGCCTTAGCATCAAGTCCACCGGCTCCAAAGTATAGTCCTATCTCCCATGATTAGACCATTGTACCTTCACCAAAGGAAGGCTCTTTTGCCGCAAACTTCTTGTCTCAGTGTCCACTATACGCAACGGCTCTAGTCGAACAGACCTATCAGTTGCCAATGTTCCATTTGTAGCGGGTACATGCTGATCGGGCTGTAATAGTGATTGCCAAAGCAATGATACATGGAAGATGGCGAGCAAATTTTCAAGCTCAGGTGGTAGCTCCAATCGATACGCCAGAGGGCCAAACCTCTCCAATATGACATAAGGCCCCACATATCTCGGGCTGAGATTCTTCCTATCGTGCATACGTGACACTCCATGCATTGGCCTGATCTTCAAGAACACTACTGCTAGGCGGAATGGACAGCTGGGTAAAATGGTACTAAAAAAGGGAACCCAATAACCTCGTCTTTGTCACTCACTTGATATTCCACCATCTGGTGCTTCGCATTGTAGTACCTTGTGTTGAAACCGAGAACCGGCTTTTGTGGAGTTCAGACCCTTGGGAAAGGGGTGACCTCGCACTTACTTCTCCCCACAAGCAATGACGACCAAAAACTTTGAACCAGAAACGGACCCAAGGCTCCAGCACGGAGGTCCCACCACACACCCAGAAGATCTTAGAGCGCTTCCCCTCCTTAGCCAAGTGCTGAGCTAAGTATACCTCAGAAAGCTCAAGAAAACCAGAGAACAAGTAAGCATGCCTTCTAAGGTACCCCCTTGGGTCTATTTATAGTTTTTTGAAGTTGATCTGCCAATAACTCACCTCCACTATTCTAAACAGCTATAGGTAGCCCAAGCCGGCCTACTAACAGCGTAACTCCACTATTTTGAAAGGCTATGGGCAGCCAGCGGGGGTGTAATGGTAAAAATACAATACACATCACTTGGCGAGTGGCTCTTGAAAACCTCCACTCGCCTGGGGCGGCGAGTGCTCGATGGGGCTGGCACTCACCACCTCCTTATGGCCTTCGACGAGTGCGGGCCTAGCCTGCGCCACTCGCCTGAAATTGCCGAGAACTAGGGGCGACTGCGAGCCTACTTGCTCCACTCGCTCCATATCGGTTCCACCCCTACTGGGCGAGTCAGTGAGGCTGTAGATCCCTTGCCTCCATTCCAACTTGCCTGGGACTTGGACTATGCCACAATGGTTGGACCGACTCCTGCTGACCCCACTCGTCGGATACGGGGTTGTACAAAATCCCAGCTCTTTGCGAGGTTGCCCCAAACTCAGAAAGAAACATCCAACCCCAATAGATGGATGAGTAGGGCCAGCGAGCCCAAGAGAATCTTTTGGTGGGATCCCCAAGCGACTATATAGATGCTCGCATGCCAGGGGGAGCGACGTTAATCCCCTCTCTTCCTTCTTTTTACCATCATGCCTCTTTCAAAGGAGTTCTAAAAGAGGCTCAACAACGCCAGGGAGCTTAACGCATCTCGTGTTATCAATCTGAGCCCTTGGGTCTCTAACCCATCACCGAGCGGGTCGCCGCAATATAAGTCCGCAAAAAAGGCAAAACCTGACCCCCAACGTCGAAGAGACCGTCCATGTTGATCTGGTCCACACGTCGGATCGTGGACTCGCCTCCTCCTCCAAGCAGAGTGGCGAAGTATCTGGTCCACACACCTAGTATGATGAGCCTCGTACATCAACACCAGTGTATTTTCACATGTTTGAGGAACCTGTGTGTTCCTATAATTGCTTTTTGCAATATTGTTCGGTCGCTTAACGGTGTTTTGTATGACTATAAGTGACCAGGAGTGGTGCAGGGATGTCAGAACATCAAGTTTCTGAGGCAAGTAGCACACCAAACAATGCGTCCGCAACACCTCCTTCGGCTGAAACCATACAATTGGTAGCTGAAGCAGTGTTTGGGATGCTTAATGCACAGCCTTCCAGGCAAATGCAACAGCCTACACCCACTGTGGAGCAAGTACTGCTCCAAGCGGCGGAGCCAAGGAGAGTGGAGCATGTTGTGGTGGAGCCAATGATGCCTAGGAGAGCAACGGAGAAATAGCTCAAACATGTTATGGGCATCAATCCTCTAGTGTTCTCGGGGATGGGAACCCCAACCCAAGCTGAAGATTGGCTCTCTAGAGTTAAGAGGGTCTTGATAGATACGGAGATGGAAGAATGGAAGAAGACCACTATTGCCACATTCTTGTTGGATGGCGACGCAATATTGTGGTGGGAAGGTTTGGAGTTACACCATTTGAGGGGTAGACAACTTTCTGATGTCTCGATAGAAGAATTCTTGAGACTATTCTTGGCTCGATACCTCTCCTCGGCTCTGAGGATTGCAATGGAAAATGAGTTCCAGAAGCTGGTGCAAGGAAAGAGTAGCGTGGATGAGTACCTCCACGAATTTACACGCTTGGGTAGGTATACTAGCACTACATTCGCTGATGAAGAGCGAAAGACAAACTGATTCTATGAAGGTCTGAGGGATGATCTGAGGCTACTGCTCTCGAGGCAGATGACGCGGGGCTTCTTGACCCTGGTCAACACGGCCCGGTCTTTGGAGAAAGAGATGAAGAATGTGCAGGAAAAGAAAGACTCCAGTGTTAGGAAGTCAAAGTTCAAGGTGCCATCTTCAAAGTTTGATTTCTGAAGGTGGAGTAAGAAGGCTAGGACATCGGGTCCAGCCCCTTCTTCTAGTGCTTCGGGGGAAACTACTAGCCAAACCTCGGACGCTTACTTTACTTGTGGGAAGCCGGGGCATTTTGCCCGTGACTGTTGGAGCGGACATCTAAAGTCCGAGAGGAAGCCAGAAGCAACTTACGAGGAAAATGGCAAGGCGGTGGAGTCAATCGCATCCCATTATGCTCCGACTCAACCAAGAGTCTACAGTCTTGGCTAGCAGGAGGCCATCAAACAAGCGGATGTGGTGACAGGTACGGTTTAAATTTATAGCAATTTAGCTTTAAATACTGTTACCTTGCGCTTGATAGCTTATTACTGTTTGTATAGGCTTTGTTTTGATTTGTGATAGTCCGGCGAGAGCACTCTTCGATACAGGTGCTTTGCACTCCTTTTTGTCCGAAGGTTTCATATCGCGCATCGGAGTCCCTTCTTCGATGGCGAAGGACAAATTAGATGTGTTGTTGTCGAATGGGTGTCATTACTGCCGCTAGTAGAATTCGGCGTCATTTTTGGTATGGACTGGCTTTCAGAGCAGTAGGCATGCATAGACTGCAATAGTAAGGATATCGATTTGGGAGCTGGCCGGGAGACAATGTTTGCGGGATTGAAGGGGTCGAGCAAGACCTTAATGGCTGCTCTTCAGGTGGTCAAGGCAGTTCGTGCTGGCGCAGAGCTGTTCTTCACACTAGTGGAGGCTGTAAAGCCTAAGCCCACTTTGGGTAGTATCCCAGTGGTGTGCGAGTACCCTGACGTGTTCTCAGACAATCTTCCCGGAGCCCCACCTCAGCGGGAGATTGACTTCACGATTGAGCTAGTACCAGGTGCCAAACCTGTATCATGCTCTCCTTATAGGTTGGCGCCTAAGGAGATGGTGGAACTAAAGGTTCAACTTGAAGAGTTATTTGAGCAGGGTTATGTGCATCCAAGTTCGTTGCCTTGGAGCGCACCGGTCCTCTTTATCAAGAAGAAGGACGGAAGTTTGCGACTTTGTATCGATTATAGAGAACTGAACAAGTTAACGGAAAAGAACAAGTACTTGATCCCAAGGATTGATGATCTGTTTTATCAGTTAGTCGGGTCATCGGTGTACTCAAAATTGGATCTTAAGTCCGGTTACTATTAGCTGAGAATAAGGGAAAGTGATATCCCAAAGACAACGTTCAGCACTAGATATGGGCATTTCAAGTTTACGGTCATGTCGTTCGGGCTGACTAATGCGTCGTCAGTGTTCATGGATCTGATGAATAGAGCGTTCAGGGAGTACTTAGACCACTTTGTGATCATCTTTATCGATGATATATTTGTGTACTCGCAGTGCGAAGAGGATCACTTCAAGCATCTGCATTTGGTTTTGGAGGCGCTGAGGAGGAACGAACTATACGCAAAGTTCTCCAAATGTGAGTTTTAGTTGCCCTCAGTAGCGTTCCTTGGTCACATAGTCAGTGGAGAAGGGATTATGGTGGATCTGGCAAAGATTGTTGCGATACGTGAGTGGCCTGTGTTGTCTACGATAGCGGAAGTCGGGAGTTTTCTAGGACTTGCCGGCTATTACAGGCGCTTCGTAGAGAACTTCTTGTGGATAGTGTTACCTCTCATGACTTTGATAAGAAAAGATCAGAAGTTTGTTTGGACGCAGGAGTGCGCGCAAGCTTTTGAATAGTTGAAGGGTCGGTTGACCGCGGAGCCAGTGTTAAGTTTATCGAGTGGGACCGATGGCCTTGAGATCTACAGCGATGCTTCGGGCAGTGGTTTGGGCTGCGTGCTGCTGTAGCATGGTAGTGCTATAGCTTATGGTTCGCGTCATCTGAAAGTGCATGAGAGAAATTATCCAGTCCATGACTTGGTGTTAGCGGCCATGATTTTTGCGTTAAAGCTGTGGAGGCATTATTTGTACAGCGTAAAGGTCGATATCTATACTGACCACAAGAGCCTGAAATACCTGTTGGACCAGAAGGATCTGAATATAAGGCAGCAGAGATGGATGGAGTTCCTGGGGGACTATACATTCAAAATTCATTATGTGTCTGGGAAAGCCAATGCAGTTGCGGATGCGTTGAGTCGCAGGGCTCCCGCGAAAGCCAACTGGTTGTCGGTTCATGATGAGCGGTTGATTTGGGAGTTGGAGGCATTAGATATCTCTTGTGTTGACAAGCAGACTAATGCCAAAGCGCTATTGAACTAGACGGAAGTTCAGTATGACCTGGCTGATCGGATTCGGCAGGCTATGGATTTGGATAGCAGCATGAAGCAAATTATGGAGGCAGTTTCGGATGGGTCAAATTCCTAATTTATGGTTGAAGATGGACTGCTAAGGAAGGACAGTCATTTGTGCGTCCCAAACGTGGGTAATTTATGGGTGGAGTTGATGTACAAGGCTCATCATACCAAGTAATCGATTTACCCAGGAAGCACGAAGATGTACCTAGATTTGAAGAAGTTGTTCTAGTGGCCAGGACTTAAGAAGGATGTGGCACTATATGTGGCGAAGTGTCAGGCTTGCACCTTAGTGAAGTCAGAGTGCTAAAAGCCATGGGGTTTCTTGAAGTCTTTGCTTATTCCGGAGTGGAAGTTCGACGATATCTCAATGGACTCTGTGCATGGATTGCTAAGGTCGCAGAAGGGAAACGACGCCATCTGGGTGATCGTAGATCGGTTGACAAAAGTGTCGCACTTCATTCCGAATAGGAAGGATGATTCGGTGGAGAAACCGGCAAAGCTTGGCCCGCGCATTTGACTTAAGATTGACAGTGCTGTGTGAGTAACGGGCTTGTGGAACTAGACCCGGGCTATGTTGTTTGGTGATAGAGACCTGAAAATAGGGACTGGCCATTGGCATAGTTATGTGAGTCTTAGGCTTAGGACGGAAAGACTAAAATGCTCACGAGTATTATCGTCCAAGGGGCGGTGGTGAGACCGCAGTTTTGACCGGGTTCACCGTGTAAGTGCCCTGAGAGCATGGGGTGTGTGGTCGTGTGTGCCTGTACCTGTGGTGTTGTGATTATTCACTATATTGCTTATTATGCTAATAAGTGCAGGGAAGGAGCATCGCCGCCCTGAGTTTGGGGGCAGGATCGTTATAATTTGGTCAGCTTTAGCTGACTGTTTCTTTTGTTTGCCACTGCTGCGGTGAATTGTGCTTGCAGGTGCTGCGGAGCCAAGCGGTAAATAGAGGGCCAAAGCCCATGTTGCTGAGCCGGCCCTTGAAGGCCTTGTTATGTTTACTTGTTTAATTCATGTGTGACCGGCCTGTGTGCCGAAGTTTGGAAGACACAGTTTTAAATTTAGTGAACTCTTGTACGGCCATAAGGCCGGTACTTTGTGTATTTTTGTAGTTCATTCCTGTTTGGGTTCGTTAGTGGACATTCATGCTTTTGGCTGGGTTCTTATTTTGCAATTTAATAAATTGCTTCCGCTAGATGCTCTGTGTAAGACGTTACGTTTGAAATAATTGTTTCAATGAGTAACCCTTCGGTCTGTTTGTGGTATATGGCGTCGGGCCCCGGCCGGACCTATAGTTATATGCTATGTGACGGATAGGGGTGTTACATCTAACCCGTCTCCGAGCGGTTCGCCGCAACATAAGTCCGCAAAAAGGCCAAACCTGACCCCAACGTCGGCGAGACCGTCCATGCTGATCTGGTCTACACGCCGGATCGTGGACTCGCCTCCTCTTCCAAGCCGACCGTCGAACCAAAAGGGAAGGGGGTTGGAGACATCCCACTGATCCTGATATCCGCCTAATGTATGCGGGCACCCCTCCGGTGCGAGTCAATTCGCCTCAGGTGGGCTCGCGCTCCCAAGCTGCCGATGACTCTCGTGTGAAGATCTCGGTACCCACCATTGGTACAACCGGACTGGGCTCGCCGTCGCCGAACACACTGGATGGAGGACATAAAGGGAAGAAGGTTGAAGACATCTCGGTCCCCATCTTCGAACTTGTGACTTCTCCAGGCGTTTACCTCCAGGGTCACGAAAAGACCCTTATCTCTGCTCTTGCTCGGCCTCTGTAGGGACAGTTGAGTTCTTCCCACCAGCCACACCTCTAGGGGGCATTCGCCTCGCTTGGTTAGTTAAGGTGTTAGCCAAATTTTGGACCTCAGGTTCCTTACCGCAATTGATTTATCCTCCCAGGCCTTCCTGGACAATCTGAAGATGAGGAATCCTCCGATCTAGGGGCTACTCGCCACCTCCTTCTCCCAATGCACTGGAAGGCTTCCTTGACTTAACAACCAAAGGGATAACTTTTGAAGGGAGTTAAAACCCTTTTTACAGTGGTGAATGAAAATAAAGATGATGTTGTTCTTCTCTGTCAATAATCTGAGAGTAGACTAGTGGATTTGTTGATGTTGTCAAAGCTCCCCCTGAGATGTAGAATAGTTTAGGAGAAAGGAAGCTTTGCTCAGGGTATAGGCCTTCAGATTGCTTGTTGATCTTCAAGAAGCTTTTAGACAGATGTTGATGGATTGTCTCTTGAAAGCTCTGAAGCAAAAACTGATGAAGAACTTGAGTTGTATAAGAGCTGTTCTTCTTTCAATTATCAGCAAAATAATTTTCTGTCACAGCTATCTCTCTGTGTCTATTCCTGTCCTGCTACTGACTACCTTAAAATATATTCTTATATATATTCCTTGTAGATTTCAGCATTTGAAATTTGAATTCCTTTCCTTGATTGACTGTAGAAATTCTGGGAGTTTAACGGCTAGAAATTGTCTTAAATGAATTTCCTCAACTGTCCCAGTAAATAAGCCAAGTAATAACTCTATGAAAACCATAATTAATGTTGTTAAGGAACGGCTATATTCATAAGAATATTATGCATTAATTATAAGAGCATTACATACATATTATAATATAATTTGAAATTCTTCTGCCTCATTCGAACCGAAATCATCAGAGAATAGTCGAACTAAACCTAGGAGAAAATAGCCGAACTCAGCAAACTTTTATCGACCTGAGATCCAAATTCGTTGAACTTAAAACTGCTTGATCATCAACCTGAAATGGCAGATTAAGAGGTAGAAGATCGTCGAACGGAGCTCCAATTTCATCGAGCAAAAAATACACTAGTCAAACTGAGCTCTAAGTTTGTCGAACTGAGATGGCACTTCGTCGAGCTGAGAATCTGATATAAGCTCACAGATCATTGATCTCAGCTGGACTTTCATCGAGCTCAACTCAGAGAAGGAACTCTGAGTTTGTCGATCTGAGATCAACGATCGTCGAGCTGAGCTCAGCTATCGTCAAACGCCTTTTCTGTCTCTTAGAAAATTGCTTTTCTCTGGAGTTCTTCTATCTCTAAGTCTTCTAAAGGGAGAACCAATCAATCTAAGTTTGTTGACTTGACCTTAACACTAATAAAAACCTATGACCCTAGACTATACATGTTGGGTCATCTAATAATCCTAATAGTGAACCTAGCAAAAATCAACCCTAAAATATAGGTGGGGTTCCAACAATCTCCCCTTATTTAGGTGAGGTCACTATGAACAACATAAAAGAAAAAAACACAAAGCATAAAATAATATCTGGCCGAATTATAATGTTTCAGCAGATATAAACAAAAGGTGCCTTGTGAAATATTTATAGCAAATAATAGTTAAGTTCAAAAACAGAAATAGAAAATCTGTCAAACTTTCTTGGTTGCATCTTGTGAAGTTTCAGTAGATGGTTTGGTGAAGATTATTTATCTTTCGGGATAAGCTACTTGCAGTTTTGACATTTTCATGTCTTTAGCTCCATGAATTATCACAGAAGCAGCTCTTGGCACAACTGCTTCAGGATGTAAAGACATGTAAGTATCAACATTAAAAAGATTATATACCAAATATTTGTCCAGTTCTTTCTTTCTATATGATGACATTCTAGTAAACTGGGAAACATGCTATCCTTCCTATTTAGCCTTTCTGATTTGAGACAGTCCTATAAGCTCTTTAAATCTGTCCATCCTTGAATTAGGATCCATTTCTAGACCATACATTGGAGATTATGGCCTTTCTAGACTAGATTTGTCCCTTTGGCTACCTTGTTTTGCTGGCTGACTGTCATGCTACTGCTGTAACTATTTTCTCGGATGACTGCTAGACTGAGTATCTGACCTAGAAGGTCTTTCTTTGCTGTTGTGAGTTGATCTTGTTTGATAAGAGTGAGAAGAAGATCTTTGAGCATGAGAAACACTGCATGCTGATCCAACTGTAGGAGGAGGAGGAGGACCTCTCCTAAACTGAGGTGGAGGAGAGTATCTCCTACTCTTCTTCCTAGATTTCATTTTATTCTTTGAATATCTCATCCAATTAGGGGTGTTTAGAGTGAGAGTTATGTTGTGTAGAATGTAATAGGGAGTGTCAGAAATGGGATTAGGTTTTGGAGCAGCTTTTGGAGGAGCCATCTTTTTAGCTTTTCTCTTTTTAGAACTAGTATCCTCTGAATCATCTGAGTCATTGTCATCATCAGATTCACTGACAGGATTGTCATAAAGGGCATGAATCCTTTGGAGCATTTCTTCAAAAAATATGGGATGAGCATGTATCTGTACACTTGTATCTTTTATATCAGCCTGAGGCTGTGCTTGAACTTCTGGCTCTGCAATTTCTGTAACAACTTGAGCCTGAATATAGTCACTTTCTTCTTCCATATCTTAAAACATAATCTCATCGAGATCTGGCATGGGAGACTCAGCCCAGCCATAAGTTGGAGGTGAGAAATCCTTTGGCTCTGTATCAGTTATTGGCTCTATAATAATATTATTAACTAAAAAACTTGCCCTTAGTTGTTGCAAGACTTCAGGACTTATTGGAGCTGAGTAGCAAACTATAGCTTTAGAAAAATCTAAAAATGTATCAACAAAAGCTAGTAGATTTGAGCTATATGCTGAATCAAAAGAATGTAATAAGGAAATAATAACAACTGTGGGATTTATAATGAAATCACCAACAGTGTTTATTATTGTATATATTGAATCTTCTTCAAAACAGGTCATTTCTGTATCTTCATCAAGAATTTCAATTATCTCTGTTGGAATTGCTGTTATTGCTGGAGTTGCTGCTGCTGAAGTTGCTTCTTCATTGAACATCTCCCCCTGCCTGGATTCAGAGATACCTGAACCCAGGCCCCTAGAAGAAGGGACGGAAGAGGAGGAGGCAATTTTTAAAGAAAGATCATCGATGGCAGAAATAAGAGGGGAAACACTTCCTCTACTAGATTTTTCAGAGAGGGAGTGATGAATTTGAGAAGATCATTAGCTATATCAGATAAGTTTAGATAAAGGGGTTCAGGAGTAGATGGTGTATAGGTGGATTGGTGACTTCAGTTGGAATAGATAGAGAATCCTTGAGGGAAGTCTGACTGTAGGAAGGTTGGGAATGTTGGTGGAAGATTTGATGGAGGGATGAAATCAAGTAATTGATCCTGAAGAGGTGAATGTTGTGGAGATGGTTAAGGAGATGGAGATGAGAGCAGATTGAATGTAGGAGATGATGGAATGTCATTAAGATGTTGTGGAATAGGTGAATTAGGAGGTGGAGATGGTGGTGTATCCTCATGGATATGAATTAGTGATTGTGGTTGAGATGGTGGTTGAGATGGTGAGACTGGATGAATGGTGGTAGAAGGTTGTTGAAGTGGAGTTGATGAAGGAAATATAAAATGAGGTGGAGATGGAGGAGGAGCAGGAGCTTCTTCTGGGGTTGGATAAGTGGTTGTTTCAGCCCTTGTGTCCTCTGAAGTAATCCTTGAGGAGGAGGCCCTGGAGGGCTTGGGGATAGTCCTCTTCCATCTACCAAATAGGGCAGAGGTAAGCTTCTTTGATGCATTAATGAAAATGGTCTGGGAGACCAATAATTCTGGAACCTTTTCTTGGAGGAAGATTCCAAGAATTTTTCTAAAACTCACATCCTTTTTGTTTATCTTCTTTTTATCAAATAAAATAAAATCCTGCCCCAGTTCACTAATTTATTGTTTACCAAGGGACTCATCAAGTCAAACTGATGTATGGTAATATGGTCATGGGCAGATTGCTTGTCCAGGATGACCTTTCCAACCAAATCTTCTCGACACTTATATTCAACTGACACGTTCTTTTTTAATAGCTTGTTAGGGTTTCCCTAGGAGTGACCCATTATAACTAGCATGTCCTAAAACTCATTGCTAGTAAATTCAATATCATCTTATCCATTTATAAAACCAAAAACTTCTGTTAAATCATCAGGAGTAAGAAAAACCTGGTTTCAAGAAATTGATCCTGAGATGATGGTTTGTTCTGGAGATGTTCCTGTAAATATCAGTTCTTTAATTTCATCCACTAGAAGTTTGATTCTGAAGGTAATGAACTTTTTCAACTGAGGTCCTTCAAACAACTGAAGGATGTCTTTGAAGATTTGATCAGAGTGACTGAAGGATTCAACATCAATGTCGAAACCTGCATCAAAATTCATTACAGAAAGGGTCGTTGCCAAGGTCGCCATTATTTTCCTGCAAAAATGAGAGAGAGATCAAGTGAAAAAGAACTGGAAAGCACGGGATGGAGTTCAATAAAAACCCTATTATAATTTTTCAGAAGGTGAAACGGCGAACTCCATCCAACGCAAAAGAACAACTTCGAACTCAGGTCGACGAAAAATTACATGAAGAAATAAGAAACGTCGATCTCAGTTTGAAGAGGGGGAAAACATTTCGTCATTCTCAGGTCGACGAAATATTTCTGAAGCAAAATCGTCAATCTCCGATCGAAGAAAATGTTTCTCAAAGAGATTTCTTCGATCTCCGTTCGATGTAAAATATCAAGAATAGTTCACAGATCGTCGATCTCCGTTCGACAAAAGGTGATCAATTCTTCGACCTCAGACAGAAATCAAATTAAACTTCTCCATTTATCATACCTAGCAAGTTTAAGAAGAACAGATGTTTCTTTTCATCCAATGCTTTGGTGAAAATGCCTGCTCTTTGTAAATCAGTAGAGATAAAGACAAGATTAATTTTATTTTTGTCTACACAATCTCTAATGAAATGATATCTAATTTGTATATGCTTGGTCCTACTATGATGCACTGGATTTTGTGCAATGGAAATTGCACTTGTACTATCACAAAATATAGTTGAATTATTTAGATTGAAACCATAATCAAGGAGTTGGTTTTGAATCCACAAAATTTGTGAACAACAACTTCCAGTTGTTATATATTCAGCTTCAGCAGTTGAGGTGTACACAGATGTGTAACATCCCATTTCCAACTAGACCCCTGGGAGTGGTTTTGCCTTAACAAGACCCTAGGAAGCCCAGGAATCAAAGTTTGTCGACCAAGATTTTGAGTCAAGGGGTGGTCACGCCCGTGACCTAGGGCGTGACCCCCTTCGACGATCTTCGACCTCAGGAAGACAATCGTCGAGCTCAGAAATTTCAACATAGGCAAGACATGCCCGTGACCGATCCGTCACGCCTGTGACCGATCCGTCACGCCCGTGACTGATCCGTCACACCCGTGACCTTGGAATGGCATTGAGTGAGCTAAGCTCAATCAACGCCGTGGTCTGGAATGGCGTTGAGTGAGCTAAGCTCACTCAATGCCGTGGTCTGGAATCGCGTTGAGTGAGCTAAGCTCACTCAACGTCGTGGTTTGGAATGGCTTTGAGTGAGCTTAGCTCACTCAAAGCAATAAGCCGGATGGCGTTGAGTGCGTTGAGTTCACTCAACGCCATAAGTTGAATGGCATTGAGTGCACTGACTGCACTCAACGCCATCTTGTGTCGGCAGGTTGGCGTTGAGTGAGCTGAGCTCACTCAACGGCGCAGACTGGATGGCGTTGAGTGATCTTAGCTCACTCAACACCGTAATCTGTCAGGCGGGATGGCGTTGAGTGCGTTGAGTGTACTCAACGCCATAAGTTGAACGGCGTTGAGTGTACTGACCGCACTCAACTCCATTTGGGGTAGTCTGTATGGCATTGAGTGAGCTAAGCTCACTCAACGTCATCGTTTAAAAGGTAGTAATCCGGACGGCGTTGAGTGAGCTGAGCTCACTTAACGCCATAATCCGGATGGCATTGAGTGAGTTGAGCTCACTCAACGCCATAGTCTAGGAGGCCATTCTGATGGCATTTAGTGAGCAGAGCTCACTCAACGCCGTATTTGGGATGGCATTGAGTGAGCAAGGCTCACTCAACGCCGTAGCTTGGATGGCATTGAGTGAGCCGAGCTCACTCAATGCCGTAGCTTGGATGGCGTTGAGTGAGCTGAGCTCACTCAACGCCATTGTACTTAGAATATTTTCTGGCAGATTGGTTCTAGCTGGGTGTTGGTTTAGCTGAACCGGGCCGGTCTGGGAGTGGGTCATTTTCTCCAATAAGACCTGATAAGTCTTATTTTATTTAAGTTGACCGGTCAAGCTGTGCCGCGTGGACCGCCGGTTTTGTAAAAGGAACAATTCGGCCATGGCCGAGCCCGACCTTCAAAGCCAGTAATGGCACTTGACACCTTGGCAACCCTTCCCCTCCCCTTTTACGGCTTGATTCAACTCCTCTAGGGAAGAGGAGGAGTTTCCAGCTGTTAGCTAGCTGTCACAGAACTGTTTCAGCCCCCCACCACCATGGCTGAGCCAAGCTATAATGGGCCATTAATTGCCACCAGCTTTTGGTCGTTCCCCCTCCCTTACTAAGCCTTTAAACACCCTCAGAGGCCCAAAAGGAATGTTTCCCAGCCCCTACCTGAAGTTTTCGAGCCTCCCACTGTGTTGTAGAAGAATTCTGGCGATGCCACCACCGTGTCAATGTCATCCCGACGGTCTGCACGCCTCCAGCCCGCGAACAAGGTCCTCCCCTCCTCTCTCTCTACGGGTAGATCTTAGCTTCCTTAGGATTAAGATTCGAGCTCAAATGAGCCCGATCGGAAGAGCTTCTCTTTATGATTTTCCCGCAAAAATGAAGTTACGGGCTCGCCGGAAAAAGCCTCTCCGGCGGCTGCGCCTCCGCCCGGCGATGGCCACCACCTAAACGGAGGTGGTGGTGGTGGTGGCCGGCCAGGTAGGAGGCTGGACGGCCGGCTGTGGAAGGGATAAGTGCTCCCAGGTGCATGCTATCTAGACCGTCGGCTGGAGTTTGAAGACAACCTCCCAGCCGACGGATCAGCCTTTAAGATCTGTGCAAACATATTGATTAAAGTAATTTCTATATTTTTTTGTAGTTTCTGCCTGTAAATTGCATGAATTTCTATAAATACTTAGAGGCTCTTACAGAAAAAGTTGTTAACACCAATATTGTAGCTCTATGAGTCTAGGAAATTTTAAATATTGTTTCAAGCATTTTGGACCACTAGATAGACCTCAGCACTCATGTTGGTGAGGTCTACCCATAAGGCTGTCCAGACCTTAGAAAAATTCCCCACTCCAATCCAGTCATCAAAATGACTTGAAATTTGGGGTGTGGCCTAATCTTACCTATATCTAGGTGTTTTCCAAAAATTAGGATTTTTGGAAAATGTTTTTCTAAAGTTTTTAAAAAAATTTAATAATCCTTGAATAAATTAATTAGATGGCTAAATGACTTCCAAACCCTCCCAAATTTTTTTGAATGGTCCATGGGTTTATCATAAGGTTCTGGTAAAAATTTCATCTTATTTGGAGATGTTTTGAATAGGTTTTTATCCCACCCTAGGTTGATCCTTATAGGATAATTTAGGATCAAACACCCCCTTGGTATTTGAGTGGCCATATCACCTCAACAGAGGCTGATATTTTGGTCACTGACTTTTTAGGGCATGACACACCCTCCAAGGGAGTTTGGGGTGGTTTGGTGTAGGGTAGCCCTAGAACCCTAGGGAAGGTCCCTTAATGGGGATTTTTAGGGTTGTGAAGGTCATGGGGTCAAATGACCTTGGACTCACTTAAAATTTGGTGGAGAGGACCATAGGGCCATTAAAGTCCTCTGGTCAAAATTTTAGGGTATTTGGAGACCTTTAGCCCACCTAAAACCCTAACCCTAGTTTAGGTCACCAACCTTAATTTGAACTATTATGTTATCAACTGAACTTCAAATCAAGTAAAGTATGGGTAGAGTGATTTTCTTGTCTAAATGGACATAATATATTTTTGTTGAGATTTTTGGGTTAATTTATACAGTACTTAATTTACGACCCACTGTCTCCGTTTGCCACTACGGAGGTTCCTTGGAGTGAAGCTAGCTGCCCGAATAGGGGGAACAAAAGGTCTGTGCGCATAGAGTCGTGTGCGTGAGTTGCACTTGCATGAATCATGGCATAGCATATCACTACACTCATAATTGCATACAACCGACACCCAAACGTATAAATCGGTATGGGACTTTTTATACGATGGGAGCCTTGCAGAAGACCCCTTAACTTATAAGTTTGTATGGGCATTCATATAAGTTAAGGTTACTTACTTATTTACTTGTTGTTCTCTACCTGCCTTCTTATATAATTGCTACTTACTACATGTTTTACGTTATTACTCACCATCGTAGAATTGCTAGATGTACTTTATTCTAGATAGTTGTTTTCACACCATGATAGTTGTTAGATTAGTTCCATTGTCATCTGCTTGAACACTCTCCACCTTTGTAGCTTCCCTTTCCTCCTCTCCGCTCGGTGCTTAGGAGCCGTGGGGGGAGGGGTAGGGGATGATAGGGATTAGTCTTTATGACTAATGGTTTTCGAACCACAATATTACAGGAGCTCCGGATGGGAGACAGGGACCAGCACCAGCGGAGTACGGTGCGCTTGGAGGTGGGTCAGTCTAGCACAGGTACACCTGCGACCAACTCCGTGAGTGATTAGTATTTTATTGCTTCCGCGATGAGTGATTTGTAGTGAGGACTCTGATGTACCGGGCTCGAGCCCGTTTATCTATATTTCATCTGAATTGTATCTTTGCAGTACTTATACTTCTATTTCATGTTTTTATCTACTGATGGACTGGATGTGATTTCATTTTATACATGTTTTTGTGGACTTGTTTACATTTCACGTATACTTACTTCTCTTTCTTTGTGATCAAAAAGGGCCTGCAGAATTTGCGTTTTGTAGTGGCGGCCTTCCCGTGAGTCGGTGCCATCGCAAAGCGGCAATTCTGGGCTAAGACCCCGATGTTCAAAAAAGAAAAAAAAGGGGGGGGGTGTCTTACAAGTGGTATCAGAGGAGACCTTGATCGGAAGAGTAGTCCACAAAACCTTGGGCCACCCCCGTGCGAGCTTAGTTTGCGGACAAACTAGCAGCGGAAGCAGTGGTGTGCCCATAAGGGAAATCACATGTGAAAGTCCATCCTACCCTTTCTTATATTCCATTCATACATCCTCTAACAAATGGAATTTTTCCTTGTAGCCTGCGACGAACCCTACACCACAGCAAGGGACACCTCAAGCTCTGAATGTGGTCCCACCTCCGTCGGCTCCAGCTCCGTTCCAGGATACGGAGATGGGGCAAACACTGACGGCCATTCTGGAGGCCTTCAGAGCTCAGCAAGCCCCGACCCCACAGCCAAACCCCGGGGCCAATTGGATGACTGTCTTCCGGGGACTTTCCCCTCCATCCTACAAGGGGACGTAGTCTGCAGTACGTACGGAGGAATGGTTGGATACCATTTACGAGATGCTAGCGGGGATTCGATGCCCCACTGAGGAGGCAGTTGCTTTGGCGGTCTCCTACCTAGAGTCACACGGAAAGAGGTGGTGGAAATCTCAGCTAGACATCACCTTTGCGGGGATGGATTGCGCTGACATTACTTGGGAGGAGTTCAGAGCAGCACTCTTGGGACATTTTGTACCTCAGTCGGCGAGGGATGACCTGGAGGATAGGTTCCTGCGGTTGAGGCAGGGGAACAGGACTGTGGTAGAGTATTATCAGGAGTTCACTCACCTGGCCCGCTATGCGGACGCTTATCATGTTGGAACACCCTATTACTAATTTGGGTAAGGATCACTATGTTTGTCTTAGGAAACCAGGTTGACCTAGTTGTATAGTTGTAAAGGTCAACATTAGAATGAGTCTAGGGCTAGAACTTAGGTTTGAAGCTGCCCCCAGGACCATTCCAATATCAAGGATATAGAGCCAAGTCTAAGGAAATTTTTGTCGAGCTCTGGTCGACGAAACGTCGAGCTTAGTTCGACGCTCTCTGAGCTCAACTTCGTTAAATCGTCGAACTCAAGTCGACGATCTTCGAGCTCAGATCGACGATCTGCTTTCAGACAATTTTGTTTAGTCGTCGAACTACATTCTACGTTTTTCTAGCTCAGGTCGACGATCTCTCTTCAGCTATTCTTTAGGTCGCTAAGCTCGGTTCGACGATCTTCGAGCTCAGTTCGACGTTTTCTGTCTGTTTGATCTATTTCCATCTCTGAGCTCAGTTCGACGATAGTAGAGCTCAGATCGACGATTTTTCTGAGAGATCAACGATTCTAAGGATTCAATTGCTGCCAGTCTTTGGAATGTTTTTGAAATCTCTCAGCATTTATGTTAAGGAGATCTGCCAGCCATTTGTCTTTATTCTGGAGCAAGTTTCAAGGAATTATTCAGGGAATGTTTTATTGGACCTTCCTCTAGAAGACAAGACTCTTTATGGAAGACATTTATGCCTGCCAACGGCTATTTTTTTGACAAGAATTTTTTTTTGAGAATAAGATCTTCCTTTTCATCTTCAGTCAGATAGAACACACAATAACATACACAGAGAACACAACAAGAAGAATTAAGTTGTGACAGATAACAAGTGATCAATTCTGAAGAATCAGAATAACAATCTTTTTGCTTACAGAAAAGTGATCACAGCCTCTTCTCAAGAACTCCAGACAACTCATCTTTCAGCCATTTTGCTGAAACAATCCTTTGCTGGAGATCTAAAGTTCTGAAGGCCTATCACCCTAGAGCAAAGCTTCCATTCCTGAACCTGTCTACAACTCAGGGGGAGCTTTGACAACAAAAGATCCACTAGTCTTCTCTCATTTGATTTGAGAACAGAGAAGACAACTTCACCTATTTATCTTTTCTTTTTCTGCTGTAAAAGGGTTCTTGAACTCCCTTCAAAAGTTCTGTCTGGTTCTGAGAGCCTTGTCAAAACTCAGTGGTGGCAAGACACCTTATCAAAAAATCCAGTTTTGGTTTTTGAGCACCTTATCAAAAGCTCATTGATGTCAGGACACCTGATCAACTCATCCTGAGTGGATTCCTACCAAGGGTGGTAGAAGAGTGGATGTACCCAGGTTTTTGGGGAACCACTATATTTCCTTGTGTCTTCTGGGTTGTTTGTGTGATTAGTTTGCTGTGTGCTGTGCTCTTTACTTCTTTGTTTTTAACTCTTTACTAACACTCTACACTATACTATAAATTGAATTTTATATTTGCTGATTAATTTCAACTGTGAAATTAATTTAAATAAACTCTATTCACCCCCCCCCCCCTCTAGAGTTGAGATAGATCTTATTCTCACTTTCAATTGGTATCAGAGGCAGGTTGGTTGCTCACACAGGCTAACACCTGAACCAAAAGATCCTTGATAAGATCAATCTCTTAAGAGGGTTATTTTCTTTAGATCTTATATTATTCAAAGACATGGCACAGAACAAGGATTATACAAGCACCAGACCTCCAGTATGCAATCTATCTAAGTTTGCACTCTGGAAGGCAAGGATTAGATTATACATGAACTCTATTGATGAAGATATTTTCAATTCTGTCTTGACAGTTTGTCCAAGTCCACCTGCAAGCTCAAGCACAAATGTTATTCCACCTCCCTCAGGAACAGATGCTGAAATTAAAAGATGGAAGACTGCAGATGCCAAGGCTATAAACATCTTAGCTCAAACAATGTCTGATGAGATTTTTCAGAAGGTAGCTGAATGCAACTCAGCTAAAGAAGTATGGGACAAACTCTCAGAAATTGTCTCAGGATCTGCTGATGAGAGGAAAGACAGAAGATCTCACCTCATAACCCAATATGAGAACTTCAAGAAAGGAGAAGCTGAGTCAGTTGCAAACATGTACAACAGATTAAGTCTAATTGTCAATGAGCTAAAGACTTTGGATAAAGAAATCTCATTGACTGAGCTTAATGACAAGATCCTAATGTGCTTCCCCTGCACTTGGGATTCAAGAATCTGGCCAATCAAAGATGTCAGAAGTCTAAATGAAATCACTACTGAAGCTCTCCTAAGCAAACTCAAATCTTATGAGCTGCTCATCAAGAACAGAGAAGAAGAACAGAAGGCTGCCTCACCAGTCTCAAAGAAAGAGAAGTCAATAGCTTTCAAAGCCATTGAGAATCAGCCTGAAGAAAAGCTCACAGGCAATGAGGAGTTGGTCAGCCTACTGGCCAAAAGATTTTACAAACTGGCCAGAAAAGACTTCAGAAAAAGGCCATACAAAGGACATGATAAACCAAGGTATGATAAGTCAAATAATGATAAAGAAATTATATGCTTTGGCTGCAGGAAACCAGGCCACATTGTGCCTGACTGTCCAGAAAACAAGAACAAGGACAGAAAGGATAGAAGAGAAAGAAGGAAAGAAAAAGACTTCAAAAAGAACAGCTCAGACAAAGCCTCCTCCAGCAAGAACAAACATACAAGGAAGGGCTTTGTTACTGAGACATGGAGTGAGACAAAAGAGGATTCTAAAACTTCATCCAGCTCCAGTGATGATGAAGATGATGCAGATGAAAAAGAATTTTGCATGATGGCTATCAATGCCTCACAGCAAAACTCTGATGCAAAATCAGATTCAGACTCAGAAACTCAACCAGAAGAAGATCAGGTAATTAACTCTTTTGATTTTAATTCTGAGGACTTTAAAATTGAATTTAAGACATTGTGTTTGGACTTACTAAAATCTGAGAAAGAGATAATATCTCTCAGAAACAAATTATCTGAATACAGTGTCCTAAACTCAAATAACCTCAAACTCTCTGAGGAGTTAGAATGCTATAGGGAGGAGATAGCTTCACTGAAAAGTGAACTATCAAAGGCCAAAAAGTTTGAAGAATCCCTAAATGGGAGAAGTATCAGACTGATGGACATTACAAGCACAGTGAACTCTAGATTCAATAGTACACTAGGCTTGGGTGCATCATCCAGCCAACCTATAATATTAAAAACTCCAATCAAATTTGTCTCTGACAAAGGAAAGGGAGTAATAGAGGTAGCTAGGAAGAATGCAGACCTGCCAGAGAAAATTTCAGTTCAACAGATTGCGTCGAACAGAGCTCGACGATCGTCAAACAAAGCTCGACGATCGTCGAACAGAGCTCGACGATCTAACCCAAAATCGTCGACCTCAGCTCGACGATATCCAAACTCTGAACTTCAGTATAATCGATCTTCGAACAGAGATCGACGATCTGACCTAAGATCGTCGACCTCAGTTCGACGATCGTCGAACAGAGATCAGGTCTGTGAACATTCCTTCAATGGCACATCTAGATTCAATCCTAGAAGTCCCACATCCCAAGGCTTTAACCCCTATACTGAATGGATAGTACCTCCTAGGAGATACCATCCTGAAAGCTATAAGAGTCAACCTGAGATGTCTTTCATTTCTGAATTCAAAGGATATCAGCCTAGGCCCAAGGTTAACTGGGTCAAAAACAAATAAGCTGTTCATGTGCAGGTGAAGACCTATCCAGTATCTAACCAACAATGGTATCTGGATAGTGGGTGCTCAAAGCACATGACAGGGAACAGGGAGAACCTATCATCCTTCATAACCAAACCTGGACCCAAAGTGATTTTTGGTGATTCAAATTTTGGCCAAACCAAAGGATATGGTGCTGCTCAGATAGGCTCAGTCACTTTCAAGAAGGTGGCATATGTAGAAGGACTGAAGCACAATCTGATAAGTATCAGTCAGCTATGTGATGAAGGATACAAGGTGACTTTCAACAAATCCCTGTGCAAGATCAAGCCAGAGGATAACACAACTGTGTTAACAGGTAAAAGGACAGGTAACATTTACTTAGTAGATTTTCTTTCATCTAAAGTAGACATCTGTTTATTCAATTCCATATCTAAGCCAAATGTTTTATGGCATAAGAGATTAGGACATCTAAACCTTAGAACCATTGCCAAGCTCTCCAAGGACAACCTTGTTAGAGGATTACCTTCTGGCCCCTACAAGAAGGAAGGACTCTGCAGGGCTTGTCAATTAGGTAAGCAAACTAAAAATAGCTTTAAGTCACTTAATAAGAGTGATTCACCTAGGATTCTGTATTTGTTGCACATGGATCATTTTGGACCCATATCAGTACAAAGCCTAGGAGGGAAGTCCTATACTTTAGTGATTGTAGATGACTTCTCAAGATTCACATGGGTATTCTTTCTGAGGAAGAAGTCTGATAACTTTAAGTGTTTGACAGAGTTTCTCAAATGTATACAGATTGAGTTCAACACTCACATTGCCCTGATCAGAAGTGATCATGGGACAGAGTTTGATTCTCTTCTTATGCAAGAGTTCTGTCAAAGTGAAGGGATCAGGCACACTTTCTCAGCTCCTAGAACTCCTCAACAAAATGGGGTAGCTGAAAGGAAAAATAGAACCCTAATTGAATCTGCTACTACATTGTTGACAAATGCTCACCTACCTCTATCCTTTTGGGCTGAGGCAGTGACACCTCCAACTATGTGCTAAACAGAAGCCTGATACATAAACTAAAGGGCAAGACTCCCTATGAATTGCTCAAAGGGAAGAAACCTAAAATAGATTATTTTAAAAATTTTGGCTGTACTTGTTATATTCATAATAATGACAAGAAGTATCTAGCAAAATTCCAAGCTAAAGCTGATGAAGGAGTGTTTTTGGGATACTCTATGATCAGCAAGGCATATAGGGTATATAATAAATCTTCCTGTAAAATTGAAGAATCTGTTCATGTTACTTTTGATGAGACTAACATGTGTTATAAGGAGAAGTCTACTTCTACCATAGAACCTTTGCAGGTACACTCTATTTCAGAAAGTATGGACAGATTATAGGTTAAAGAAGAGAATACAACCTCTCAACAAAAGATTGAGAGCAGTGATGATGAAGAAGAAGTTGAACCTCTTGAAGAAAATCATCCTAAAGGGCCAGTTGTTATTCCACAAGAGGAAACAACAACACTGGTTGGTGAATAATCAACACCCCCCGTTGATTTAGTAACAACAAGAGATCATCCAATCACCCAAGTAATTGGAGATATCTCAGCTGGTGTGCAAACCAGAAATCAGGTCAACCAGAACCTGATGCACACTTGCTTCCTATCTCAAGTTGAGCCTCAATCCATTCAAGATGCAGAGCAAGATCCACACTGGATCATTGCAATGCAAGAGGAGTTGCATCAATTTGAAAGGAATAAGGTTTGGGAACTAGTGCCTAAGCCAAAAGATCACTCCATTGTTGGAACAAAGTGGGTGTTCAGAAACAAGCTGGATGATCAAGGAGTTATTGTCAGAAACAAGGCAAGGCTAGTTGCTCAAGGCTACTCTCAACAAGAAGGAATAGACTATGACCAGACCTTTGCACCAGTTGCAAGGTTAGAGGCCATTAGAATATTCCAAGCTTATGCTGCTCACAAAGGCTTCAAGGTTTACCAGATGGATGTGAAGAGTGCATTTCTCAATGGGGGCATCAAAGAGGAAGTCTATGTTAGACAACCTCCAGGTTTTATCTCTCTAACTCACCTTGATTATGTTTTCAAATTGCATAAAGCATTATATGGTCTCAAGCAAGCTCCTAGAGCATGGTATGAGACCCTAGCATGCTTTCTTCTGGAAAATGATTTTGTTAGGGGGAGAGTAGACCAAACTCTTTTTATTAGAACCCATAAGTCCCACACCCTACTAGTACAAATTTATGTAGATGATATCATATTTGGATCTACTGATTCAAACTTGTGCAGAAAGTTTTCCAACCTGATGCATTCCAAATTTGAAATGAGTAGCATGAGTGAGCTCTCCTTCTTCTTAGGATTGCAAGTAAAACAGCATGCTGAGGGCATATTTATTTCCCAAACCAAGTATGCTAAAGAATTGGTTAAGAGATTTGGTATGTCTGAGGCATCTTGCATGAAAACACCCATGCCTACCAATGCTGTATTGGATGTTGATGAACATGGGAAACCAGTTGATCAGATAACATATAGAGCAATGATTGGCTCTCTATTGTACCTTACAGCCAGTAGACCAGATATAATGTTTGCTACATGCATATGTGCTAGATTCCAAGTTAGCCCTAGAGAGTCACACCTAACATTAGTTAAAAGGGTTCTTAGATATGTAAAAAGTTGTCCAAATCTAGGACTCTGGTATCCAAAAGACTCAGGATTTGAATTAACTGGATTTTCAGATGCTGATTATGCTGGATGCAGAATAGATAGGAAAAGCACCAGTGGAACATGTCAGTTCCTTGGTGACAGACTTGTCTCTTGGTTTTGTAAGAAGCAAACATCTGTGTCAACCTCAACTGCTGAAGCTGAATATATGGCTGCAGGCAGTTGCTGTTCACAAATATTGTGGATACAAAATCAGCTCATAGACTATGGCTACAACTTAGAGAAGTCTAAATTTTTTGTGATAATACTAGTGCTATCTCTATAGCACAAAATCCAGTCCTCCATAGTAGGACAAAACATATAGAGATTAGGCATCACTTTCTAAGGGATAATGTAGAGAAAAACAAAATAGAACTTCAATATATCCTTACTGATTTGCAAAGGGGAGATATTTTCACCAAGCCTTTGGATGAAAAGAAACACAGTTTCTTCCTAAATCAGTTAGGCATGTTAGATGGAGGAAGCCTAAACTAATTTACAAGATTTTTGAAAAGTTAAAACAGACCAAGACTAGGCTAAAAAAAATCAGTTCTTTTTGTGTCTGTAGAATAGGCTTGGTCTCTGAACTGCGCACGACGTTTTCCCAGAAATCGTCAAACGTAGATCGACGTTTTTCTAAAAATCGTCGACCAGAGATCGACGTTTCCAAAATCGTCGATCTGAGTTCAGCTCCTCGGTTAGCTCCAGGTTTTCTCTCCTTCTATTCAGAGGCCGTCGAGCGGAGCTCGACGCTTTTCAACATCGTCGAACGGAGATCGACAATATTGACGTCTCTTCAGATTCCCTCTGTAGCCCAAATCGTCGAGCTGAGATCGACGCTTCGTCGAACTGAGCCCAACGATTTTCCGTTTCACCGTCGAACCCTAATATAAAATCATTTCTTCAGTCGTCGTTCATCTCTTGCGCTTTCATACTCTCTGCAACTTTCTTCATTTTCCCTCCAAATCTTCTACGCTTGGCCGTGTTTGGTTCTTTGTTGCAGGTAAAAATGGCTGGCTCCAATGCTGCAATCTCCAAAATGAAATTTGACACCGGATTTGATATCGACATGAACTCGTTTGATGGAAGCGATCAGCGCTTCAAGGATATTCTTAATCTATTCAGAGATCAGCAGCTATCGCAAATAATAACTACCAGAATGAAGATTGCGTCAGAAGAGATAAAGGAATGGTGTTATACAGCGACAGATGAGAATGAGAACTCTATCGTCGGCTTCATAAAAGGGACTCAGGTACAATTATCCCCGGCCCTTTTAACTGAAGTTTTTCATCTTAGTTCTGGAGAAGATTCCATAGAGTTATCTGGAGAGGAATATGACTCCATGCTTGATAGAATGGGTCACAATGCTGTGAACCCTAACAAACTGCTGAAGTAAAATCTGTCGATAGAATTTCAATTTTTGGCTGATGTAGTTGGGAAAGTGCTTCTGGCCATGCACTCAACCCATGATACCATATCAAGATATCAATTTTGTCTAATGGGAGCTCTGCTTGATAAGAAACATCTAGACTGGGGATCAATTTTCTTCAACCTGATTAAGAAGAAGCTGAGTAAGACTGCTGTCAGTTTTGGGAGAATTCTAGGGGTCTATCTGAATTCCAGATGCCCTGAGCTGCTAACCTCTTCTGGGATGTTCATTAATGCATCCAAGAGGCTCTCCTGTGCCCTTTTCAGCAAATGGGACAGGCAGATTGTAAACCCCTCCAGAGCTGCTGCACCACTATCTTTAGGCACCAGGACTGTCTCAGTCACTCCACCTCTGGTCTCTGCCCCAGTAGAAGTGTTGCCTGCTTCTCCTCCTCCTCCAGCTGTCTCTACCCCAGCCACTTCATCCTCACCTCCAATCACCACCATATTGGTATCTTCCCCCATTAACATTTCTTCACCAGTTTCAACCCCTCCAGCATCTACCTCAGAGGAATTCCATCCTCTCTTCTCTTACCCAATCTTCACCTCTCCATCATTTTCCTTTGCAGATGATTCCTTTATGGATGATTCTCCCTCCTCTCCTCTTGAGCCTCCCTCCACCTCCTCATTCCAACAAATGCTGCAAGAAATTCTATCCCAACCATCCTTCACACCTTCCCTTGCCTCACCTATCTACACCTCCACATCTTCAATCTCCTCCATTCCCCTCTCAGAGCCATCCATTCCCAGACCTCCTATACCATCACTCTCCATGCCACCAGCTCCAACCATCATCCTTCCAACAACCTTCTCTCCTACCTCTGCTCATGCCCCTCTTGAGCATGTAGATCTATCAGCCCTGGCAGACAGGTTATATGAGCTGCTAGCTCCTAAGCTAACCTCATTACTGGAGACCACTCTGGCTCCACTCCTGACCCATGTCAAGGAGCTGTCTTCCAAGCTCTCCTCCTTCATTCCCTCTCAGGCAATTACCTCTTCTGGGTGCCTTGACTCAGTTCTCCCTGAATCCAGGCAGGGGGAGATGCCTTCTGAAGTAGTGGTTGTGCCTGAGTCTGCTCCTGCTTTTGCAATGGACCTCCAGAGCTTGCTCTCTGTGTTTGATACAGTTTACCTCAGATCTTTGCCAGTTCCTCATACTGAAGACTTGTCTAAGGCCATTGTGCCTATTTCTTTCTGTGATCCCAGCCAAATTGAAGCATATGTAAATTCCTGGAAGGCTGTGGATGTTTATGTTTCCATCTCTGATGCTGCTACTAAGGCCATTGTGCCTCTTGTTGTTGAAGTTGTTGCTGCTATTACTGAAGATACTGAAATGGTTCCTGTATTTGAAGATACATCTGCTGCTGAAGAAGTTGCTTCTTACCTAGAAGATCTTGCACCTGCTGTTGTTACTGCTCCTACTGCTGCTATTGCTTAAAAAGTTCCTTCTGCTCAAATTTCTGATGCTGCTCCTGCCCTGACTGCTGATCAGTTGAAGTTACAAGAGAAATACATAAAAAGCATTGATGATTTGTATGACAAACCTCAAAGTTCAGAGAGTGATCAATTTCAAACTGATTCAGATGACTCTGCAAATACTATTGCCAAGAAGAGGAAGGCCAGAAGCAAGGCCATGATGTCAGTCCCCCCAGCTCAGGCAAAGGATTCTAATGACATTCCCTACTATATTCTGCATGACTGCCCCATATCTGAGCCCTGGATGCAGTATTCCAAGAACCAATCAAAGGCTATGAAGAAGAGAAGGAAGCTGAATAAGTATCAAAAGGATCTTCTCAGTATCAGCCTCCTCCTCCTCCTCCAGATTCTGGTTCAGGCTCAGCCTCTCAAGCTCCAGCTTCCAGGCAAAGCTCCTCCCAGTCGTATCAGAAATACTATCAAAGGGGGCAACATCAAAGGGGATATCAGTCTAGAAGGGGCCAATATAGAGGAAGCCAGAGAGGGCACAGATTTCATCAAAAGGAAGGACAAGGTCATACTAATTCTACTTCAGGTCCTTTCCCTTATAAGCTAAAAGATGCAGTTGTCTCCAGGACTCCTCCTACTGATTCTGAGTCCATCAACATATATGAACCTCCTGTTTCATTTGAGGATCCTGAGAACAACCCCTTGTCCTGGACAGCTAGAATGAAAGAGTTGGCTGCTCTTGATCAAATAAAAAAGCCAGAGAGCAAGGCAAGGACACTTCAAACATAACAACTCTATCAGATCAGAGAAAGAAAGAATTGGAGAGATATGCATCAAGAAAATTCTTTAATCCAGAAGATTATATGAAGCTACACCCTGAGGCTATAGTTCCAAGGCCCAGATCTCAAACTTCCTTAGGTGCAGAAGATGATAGAAAATCCAAGAAAGAAGCCCTCAATCCCAACAGAGAAATTTTGTTTAAAAAGGGAACTGAGAAGAAGTGAATTGTGTAAGCTGAACAATCATCCTCCTTTGGATATTTGCTGACTTCTTATCTGTGATCTGCATTGCTGCTATATCTTTTCTTCTGCATTGTTGTTTTAGTTTCTGTCTTGAATGTATGCTTATTTATTTCCTAATTCTGTCTGTAAATAGTAATCCTAACCCAAATCGGGGGAGATTGTTGGAACACCCTATTACTAATTTGGGTAAGGATCACTATGTTTGTCTTAGGAAACCAGGTTGACCTAGTTGTATAGTTGTAAAGGTCAACATTAGAATGAGTCTAGGGCTTAGAACTTAGGTTTGAAGCTGCCCCCAGGACCATTCCAATATCAAGGATATAGAGCCAAGTCTAAGGCAATTTTCGTCGAGCTCCGGTCGAAGAAACGTCGAGCTTAGTTCGACGCTCTCTGAGCTCAACTTCGATAAATCGTCGAACTCCAGTCGACGATCTTCGAGCTCAGATCGACGATCTGCTTTCAGACAATTTTGTTTAGTCGTCGAACTGCATTCTACGTTTTTCTAGCTCAGGTCGATGATCTCTCTTCAGCTATTCTTCAAGTCACTGAGCTCGGTTCGACGATCTTCGAGCTCAGTTCGACGTTTTCTATCTGTTTGATCTGTTTCCATCTCTGAGCTCAGTTCGACGATAGTAGAGCTCAGATCGATGATTTTTCTGAGAGATCAACGATTCTAAGGATTCAAATGCTGCCAGTCTTTGGAATGTTTTTGAAATCTCTCAGCATTTATGTTAAGGAGATCTGCCAGCCGTTTGTCTTTATTCTGGAGCAAGTTTCAAGGAATTATTCAGGGAATGTTTTATTGGACCTTCCTCTAGAAGACAAAACTCTTTATGGAAGACATTTATGCCTGCCAACGGCTATTTTTTTGACAAGAATTTTTTTTTGAGAATAAGATCTTCCTTTTCATCGTCAGTTAGATAGAACACACAATAACATACACAGAGAACACAACAAGAAGAATTAAGCTGTGATAGATAACAAGTGATCAATTCTGAAGAATCAGAATAACAATCTTTTTGCTTACAGAAAAGTGATCACAGCCTCTTCTCAAGAACTCCAGACACCTCATCTTTCATCCTTTTTGCTGAAACAATCCTTTGCTGGAGATCTAAAGTTCTGAAGGCCTATCACCCTAGAGCAAAGCTTCCATTCCTGAACCTGTCTACAACTCAGGGGGAGCTTTGACAATAAAAGATCCACTAGTCTTCTCTCATTTGATTTGAGAACAGAGAAGACAACTTCACCTCTTTATCTTTTCTTTTTCTGCTGTAAAAGGGTTCTTGAACTCCCTTCAAAAGTTCTGTCTGGTTCTGAGAGCCTTGTCAAAACTCAGTGGTGGCAAGACACCTTATCAAAAAATCCAGTTTTGGTTTTTGAGCACCTTATCAAAAGCTCATTGGTGTCAGGACACCTGATCAACTCATCCTGAGTGGATTCCTACCAAGGGTGGTAGAAGAGTGGATGTACCCAGGTTTTTGGGGAACCACTATATTTCCTTGTGTCTTCTGGGTTGTTTGTGTGATTAGTTTGCTGTGTGTTGTGCTCTTTACTTCTTTGTTTTTAACTCTTTACTAACACTCTACACTATACTATAAATTGAATTTTATATTTGCTGATTAATTTCAACTGTGAAATTAATTTAAATAAACTCTATTCACCCCCCCCCCCCCTCTAGAGTTGAGATAGATCTTACCCTCACTTTCATATCAGTTGGACGACGCTGGCTATGCCCGGAGGTTTTACAAGGGGCTGCAAGATGACATGAGGCAGGCCCTCCTATTTGTCTCAGAGGGGAGTTTGGCCAGGATTCTGGAGATGACAAAGAAGAGAGAAGCAGATCAGCTTAAAGTGAAGAGCCGGAAGAGACCGGCTGATAATACAGTGATTGGAGGTCGTAGAGACCGTCCTCGAGGCCAAGTTATTGGGGAGAGAAGGAACAGAGAGCAGCCTCGTCAGGAGATTGGGCAGGAGCAAAGGAGTCAGGGGGTATTGGCTCCCGGGCCTTTACAGATGCTGGAGATGCCAAGGACAGCGGAGCAGCCACCGGTATGCTTTCAGTTCAATTTATCGGGGCATATCAAGAGGAACTTCTCTATGAGGCGAGCACCCCCACCAGCACATCAGGGCGCTCCACCTCCCCAACAGTTTGGCGGACGAGGACAGGACCGAGGACGAGGATTTCAGGATCGAGGCCGCAGGCCAGAGAGTGAGTAGGTGTATGCTCTAGACCTGACACAGCCCCGAAACCCGGAGCAGGTTATCGCAGGTATGGCAATACTTTTTAATTTTCTCCATATGAACTAGTATTCTAGACATAACCTAGTTATAAATTAAGAGAAGACAACTACAACAAGAATACTAAGACACTTAATTACCCCAGGCATAGTCTTCGTTAGCGGCAAGCCCGCTCACACTCTCTTCGACACTGGTGCTTCACACTCGTTCGTGTCGGAGGATTTCGTGAAAGGACTGGCAGGTGTGGAGCCATTCACCGGGAAGATGATGAGGGTGCGCCTACCCGATGGATCAGAGATAATGACCTCTGCTCATTGCAATATGGAAACGAGGATTGGTGGGAAGGCATTTGAGGCACCAGCGACGATTCTGAAGATGCTAGATTACGATTTGATCCTGGGCATGACTTGGTTGTGCTGGAACCATGCCAAGATCGACTACGTGGCGAAGAGGATCACCGTGAGGCACGGTGACTCCTTCATTGTCATCTAAGGTATTATACCAGCACCATGTACCTTATTATCGTCTATGCAGGCCGTTAAGGCCCACCTGCACGGGGAAGAAGTTTATCAGGTCCTCTTTGAGGCGATCGAGGCCAAGGACTCCATTTCAGATATTCTAGTAGTGCGGGACTTCGCCGACGTGTTTCCGGAGAAGCTACCAGGGCTACCCCCGTACCGAGAGAAGGACTTTCAGATTCAGCTCGTACCGGGGGCTAAGCCGGTATCCATAACTCCCTATCGAATGGCCCCAAAGGAGTTGGTGGAATTTCGAAGCCAACTTCAGGAGTTAGTGGAGGCCGGGTTCGTTCGGCCTAGCTCTTCACCATGGGGAGCTCCGGTGTTATTCGTTACGAAGAAGGACGGGACCCTTCGACTGTGCATAGATTACCGGGCCCTGAACAGGCTGACAGTCCGGAATACTTATCCCTTACCAAGGATAGATGAGCAATTTGACCAGCTGGAGGGAGCCCATTGGTTCTCAAAGCTGGATCTGAGATCAGGGTACTACCAGCTTCGCATTCGGGAGGAGGATATCTCGAAGACGGCCTTCAGCAGCATATATGGTTTGTACGAGTTTACCGTGATGCCTTTTGGGCTCACGAATGCACCCTCCGCATTCATAACCTTGATCAATCGGGTGTTCGAAGAGTATCTGGACGTCTTCGTTATCGTATTCATCGACGACATCCTTATCTATTCAATGACGGAGGAGGAGCACGCGAGACATCTGGCCTTGACCTTGGAGAATCTGCGGGAGCATGAGATGTATGCCAAGTACAGCAAGTGCCAGTTCTGGCTAAAGTAGGTGGCCTTTCTGGGCCATGTCATCAGTGGAGCAGGTCTGGCAGTGGATCCGGCGAAGGTCCAGGCAGTACGGGATTGTCCACCACTAAAGTCGGCCTCGGATGTTCAAAGTTTCTTGGGACTTGCCGGTTATTACCGGAAGTTCGTAAAGGGGTTCTCTCAGATTGCTCTCCCTCTTACGTCTCTGACGAAGAAGGAGTCCCCTTTTATTTGGACACCACGATGCGAGTCTTCTTTCCAGGAGCTGAAGGATCGTCTTACCTAGGCTCCCATCCTTGCCCTTCCGTCAGGGAAAGAAGGATTCCAGGTGTACACAGATGCTTCCTATCAGGGGATGGGTGACGTTCTGATGCAGAACGGGCACGTAATATCCTATGCCTCCCGTCAATTGAAGTAGCACGAGTAGAACTACCCCGTGCATGATTTGGAGATGGGCCAGTTGTTTTTGCTCTTAAGATCTGGCGACACTACCTTTACGGAATTCATTGCGATATCTTCTCTTACCATAAGAATCTGAAGTACGTCAACACCCAGAAAGAGTTAAATATCAGGCAGATACGCTGGGTAGAGTTTCTGTCAGACTACTAGTATACCATGCACTACCATCCGGGGAAGGCGAACGTGGTCACAGATGCTCTGAGACGGAGAGCGAGTACGACAGGAGTAGGCCCGCAGCTGATGGCCTTGGAGTTGGTTAAGGCATTCGAAGAGATGCAGATTTCACTAGTGTCTGAGGATGACCTGGAGCTATACATGGAGTACCTGGGGTCGATGGTTACTACGGATGATATTCGAGACCACATCAGAGATGGGCAGATGCTGGATGAGAGAGCTGAGCCGATATTCCAAGCCTTGGAGGAAGGCACGACAGGAGATTACTCTTTGAGGGATGGTCTCCTGTGTTTCAGAGGCAGAGTCTACATACCGGCAGGAGGCCAGATCCGGGAGGGAATCATGACGGAAGCTCACTGCAGCCGATATTCGGTACACCCGGGGATCACCAAGATGGTAAAGGATTTGAAGAGGACGATGTACTGGTCAGGTATGAAGAAAGACATTATGTACTTCGTGACGCATTGCGAGGCCTGCCAACTCGTGAAGGAAGAATGTAGGAACCCGGCAGGCTTGCTGCAGCCACTTCCGGTGCCGGAATGGAAATTTGAAGATATAGTCATGGACTTCATACATGGGCTACCTCGATCCCGTGCGGGGAATGAATCGATCTGGGTGATAGTGGACAGGCTAACAAAGGTGGCAAGATTCATTCTAGTGGCGAAGGACGCACCAGTTAGTGTATTAGTACGGAGGTTCAATGAGCAGTGTGTGCGTTATCATGGGGTGCCCAAGACTATCGTTTCGGATCGGGATGGGCGGTTTACATCCAGGGAATGGAGGTCAGTCCAGGCCCATCTGGGTTCTTGGTTGACATTCAGCACACCTTTTTACCCTCAGACTGACGGGCAGACAAAGCGCACCAACTGTACAATGGAAGATCTTTTGCGCATGTGCATTTTGAACCGCGGCGAACCTTGGGAAAGATTGCTGCCACTGGTCGAGTTTTCGTACAACAACGCCCATCAGTCCAGCATAGGCATGGCTCCATACGAGGCATTGTATGGAAGGAGGTGCAGGACCCCACTATCATGGGTTCAGGATGAGGATCCGCAGGCACTAGGCTCGGAGTTTGTGGGGGATACAGATGCTCAGATTAGATTGATCCGGGACAGGATGTTGGAAGCCTAGAGCAGGCAGACCAAATATTACGATGCGAGGCATCGTCAAGTGGAGTTCCAGGTGGGAGACCGGGTTTTCTTGAAGATACGATCGATGCACGGAGTCTCGCGGGTTTGCGGGCGGAAGAAGCTCAGTCCGAGATATATGGGGCCTTACAGGATCCTGGAGCGGATCGGCCCCTTAGCCTATAGACTGGATCTATCGCCGAAGTTAGCGGGATTGCATGACGTCTTCTACGTCTCCTCACTATGGAGGGCTCTGCTATGCCCTGAGATGCTGATTTCCTCGACAGATGGCCCAGTGGCCTCGGATCGGTCAGTCAACTTGGAGCCTATCAGGATCGATGACACGGCAGTGCGGGTCTTGCGACAGAAGAAGGTTCCATTAGTCAAGGTTCTGTGGGACAATCATGGGCGGGAGGAGCATACATGGGAGCCACAGGACTTGATGCGGCAAAAATACCCCGAACTTTTCGGTCAGGTATACCTCACAACCCCTCTGGACAATCAATTTGCTTTTCTATTTTAAACCAATAGGACTGAAATTTCAAGAATAGGGGCTAATCTTTTGTTTATTGGGGTATATACCTATTCAACTGGACGAATTGGTCTTAGATTTGACCATCACCTTCAAACCACACATAGCAAACATAATGTAGAGATGTATATCTTTCAACTCTCATGGGATGTTACAAGCCATTTTTCTCCGGATTGGAGCCCCCGTAGGCTTAACCTTGATTTCGGAGATGAAATCTTTGTTTTGTTTATTAGGATTTGTAACATCCCATTTCCAACTAGACCCCTGGGAGTTGTTTTGTCTTAACAGAACCCTAGGAAGCCCAGGAATCGAAGTTTGTCGACCAAGATTTAGAGTCAAGGGGTTTTCACGCCCGTGACCGACACGTCACGCCCGTGACCTAGGGAGTGACCCCCTTCGACGATCGTCGACCTCAGGAAGACAATTGTCGAGCTCAGAAATTTCAACATAGGCCAGACACGCCCGTGACCGATCCGTCACGCCCGTGACCTTGGAATGGCGTTGAGTGAGCTAAGCTCATTCAACGCCGTGGTCTGGAATGGCGTTGAGTGAGCTAAGCTCACTCAACGTCGTGGTCTGGAATGGAATTGAGTGAGCTAAGCTCACTCAATGTCGTGGTCTGGATGGAGTTGAGTGAGCTTAGCTCACTCAAAGCCATAAGCGGGATGGCGTTGAGTGCGTTAAGTTCACTCAACGCCATAAGTTGAATGGCGTTGAGTGCACTGACTGAACTCAATGCCATCTGGTGTCGGCAGGTTGGCGTTGAGTGAGCTGAGATCACTCAACGCCATAGACTGGATGGCATTGAGTGAGCTTAGCTCTGTCAGGTGGGATGGCATTGAGTGCATTGAGTGCACTCAACGCCATAAGTTGAACAGCGTTGAGTGCACTGACAGCACTCAACGCCATTTGGGGTAGTCTAGATGGCGTTGAGTGAGCAGAGCTCACTCAACGCCATAATCGGAATGGCGTTGAGTGAGCTAAGCTCACTCAATGCCATCGTTTAAAAGGCCGTAATCCGGACGGCGTTGAGTGAGCTGAGCTCACTCAACGCCATAATCCAGATGGCGTTGAGTGAGCTGAGCTCACTCAACGCCATAGTCTAGGAGACCATTCTGATGGCGTTGAGTGAGCAGAGCTCACTCAACGCCGTATCTGGGATGGCGTTGAGTGAGTAGAGCTCACTCAATGCCGTAGCTTGGATGGCGTTGAGTGAGCTGAGCTCACTCAACGTCATAGCTTGGATGGCGTTGAGTGAGCTGAGCTCACTCAATGCCATAATACTTAGAATATTTTCTGGCAGATTGGTTCTAGCTGGGTGTTGGTTCAGCTAAACCGGGCCGGTCTGGGAGTGGGCCGTTTTCTCCAATAAGACCTGATAAGTCTTATTTAATTTAAGTTGACCGGTCAAGCTATGCCACGTGGACCGCCGGTTTTGCAAAAGGAACAGTTCGGCCATGGCCGAGCCCGGCCTTCAAAGCCAGTAATGGCACTTGACACCTTGGCAACCCTTCACCTCCCCTTTTACGGCTGGATTCAACTCCTCTAGGGGAGAGGAGGAGTTTGCAGTCGTTAGCTAGCTGTCAAAGAACCATTTCAGCCCCCCACCACCATGGCCGAGCCAAGCTATAATGGGCCATTAATGGACACCAGCTTTTGGTCGTTCCCCCTCCCTTACCAAGCCTTTAAACACCCTTAGAGGCCCAAAAGGAACGTTTCCCAGCCCTTACCTTAAGTTTTCGAGCCTCCCACTGTGCTGTAGAAGAATTCCGGCGACGCCACCACCGCGCCAATGGTATCCCGACGGTCTGCACGCCTCCAGCCTGCGAACAAGGTCCTCCCCTCCTCTCTCTCTCTACGGGTAGATCTTAGCTTCCATAGGATTAAGATTCGGGCTCAAATGAGCACGATCGGAAGAGCTTCTCTTTCCGATTTTCCCGCAAAAATGAAGTTACGGGCTCGCCGGAAAATGCCTCTCCGGCGGCTGCGCCGCCGCCCGACGATGGCCACCACCTCAACGAAGGTGGTGGTGGCGGTGGCCGGCCAGGGAGGAGGCTGGACGGCCGGCTGTGGAAGGGAGAAGTGCTCCCAGGTGCGTGCTATCTAGACCGTCGGCTGGAGGTTGAAGACAACCTCCCAGCCGACGGATCAGCCTTTAAGATCTGTGCAAACATATTGATTAAAGTAATTTCTATATATTTTTTGTAGTTTTTGCCTGTAACTTGCATGAATTTCTATAAATACTTAGAGGTTCCTACAGAAAAAGTTGTCAACACCAATATTGTAGCTCTATGAGTCTAGGAAATTTTAAAATTTGTTTCAAGCGTTTTGGACCACTGGATAGACCTCAGCACTCATGTTGGTGAGGTCTACCCATAAGGCTGTCCTGACCTTAGAAAAATTCCCCACTCCAATCCAGTCATCAAAATGACTTGAAATTTGGGGTATGACCTAATCTTACCTATATCTAAGTGTTGTCCAAAAATTAGGATTTTTGGAAAATGGTTTTCTAACGTTTTAAGAAAAATTTAATAATCCTTGAATAAATTAATTAGATGGCTAAATGACTTCCAAACCTTCCCAAATTTTGGTGAGTGTTCCCTGGGTTTATCATAAGGTTCTGGTAAAAATTTCATCTCATTTGGAGATGTTTTGAATAGGTTTTTATCCCACCCTAGGTTGATCCTTATAGGATAATTTAGGATCAAACACCCCCTTGGTATTTGAGTGGTCATATCACCTCAACAGAGGATGATATTTTGGTCACTGACTTTTTAGGGCATGACACACCTCCAAGGGAGTTTGGGGTGGTTTAGTGTAGGGTAGGCCTAGAACCCTAGGGAAGGTCCCTTAATGGGGATTTTTAGGGTTGTGAAGGTCATGGGGTCAAATGACCTTGGACTGACTTAAAATTTGGTGGAGAGTACCATAGGGCCATTAAAGTCCTCTGGTGAAAATTTTAGGGTATTTGGAGACCTTTAGCCCACCTAAAACCCTAACCCTAGTTTAGGTCACAAACCTTAATTTGAACTATTATGTTATCAACTGAACTTCAAATCAAGTAAAGTTTGGGTAGAGTGATTTTCTTGTCTAAATGGACATAATATATTTTTGTTGAGATTTTTGGGTTAATTTATACAGTACTTAATTTACGACCCACTGTCTCCGTTTGCCACTACGGAGGTTCCTTGGAGTGAAGCTAGCTGCCCGAACAGGGGGAACTAAAGGTCTGTGCGCATAGAGTCGTGTGCGTGAGTTGCACTTGCATGAATCTTGGCATAGCATATCACTACACTCATAATTGCATACAACCGACACCCAAACGTATAAATCGGTATGGGACTTTTTATACGATGGGAGCCTTGCAGAAGACCCCTTAACTTATAAGTTTGTATGGGCATTCATATAAGTTAAGGTTACTTACTTATTTACTTGTTGTTCTCTACCTGCCTTCTTATATAATTGCTACTTACTACATGTTTTACGTTATTACTCACCACCGTAGAATTGCTAGATGTACTTTATTCTAGATAGTTGTTTTCACACCATGATAGTTGTTAGATTAGTTCCATTGTCATCTGCTTGAACACTCTCCACCTTTGTAGCTTCCCTTTCCTCCTCTCCGCTCGGAGCTTAGGAGCCGTGGGGGGAGGGGTAGGGGATGATAGGGCTTAGTCTTTATGACTAATGGTTTTCGAACCACAACATTACAGGAGCTCCGGATGGGAGACAGGGACCAGCACCAGCAGAGTACGGTGCGCATGGAGGTGGGTTAGTCTAGCACTGGTGCACCTGCGACCAGCTCCGTGAGTGATTAGAATTTTATAGCTTCCGCAATGAGTGATTTGTAGTGAGGACTCTGATGTATCGAGCTCGAGCCCGTTTATCTATATGTCATCTGAACTGTATCTTTGCAGTACTTATACTTCTATTTCCTGTTTTTATCTACTGATGGACTGGATGTGATTTCATTTTATACTTGTTTCTGTGGACTTGTTTACATTTCACGTATACTTACTTCTCTTTCTTTGTGATCGAAAAGGGCCGGCAGAATTAGCGTTTTGTAGTGGCGGCCTTCCCGTGAGTCGGTGCCACCGCAAAGCGGCAATTCTGGGCTAAGACCCCAGTGTTCAAAAAAGAAAAAAAAAGGGGGGGTCTTACAGATGTCTGTTTCTTACAAAACCAAGACACAAGCCTATCACCAAGGAACTGGCATGTTCATGATATGCTTTTCCTGTCAACTCTACATCCAGCAAAGTCAGCATCTGAGAATCCAGTTAATTCAAATTCTGACTCAGTTGGATACCATAGTCCTAGATTTGGACAGCCCTTTATATATCTAAAAATTCTTTTTTGTAAAATAAGGTGAGATTATTTAGGGTTCACTTGGAACCTAGCACAAAAACATGTAGCAAACATTATATCTATCCTACAGGCTATGAGATACAACAAGGACCCAACAATAGCCCTATATGTTTTCTGATCAACTAGCTTGCCATGTTCATCAGAATCAATCACAGTATTGGAAGCCAGCTCACCCATGCTATTCATTTCAAACATAGAATGCATTAGGTCAGAAAACCTTTTGCATAGTTTGGAATCAGTAGAGCCAAATATGATGTCATCTATATATATTTTTACTAGCAAAATTTTATTTTTATGATGCCTAATAAACAAAGTCCTATCTATAATGCCCCTAGTGAACTTATGTTCTTAAAGAAAGCTAGCTAGGGTCTCATACCAAGCTCTTAGAGCTTGCTTTAAACCATAAAGAGCTTCATGCAATTTGAAAAAAAAGAGGGATGAGTTGGTGAGAAAAAACCTGGTGGTTGACCCACATAGACTTCCTCTTTAAGTTCACCATTGAGAAAGGCACTCTTGACATCCATTTGGTAGACTTTGAACTTCTTGTATTCTACATATGCAAGAAATATTCTGATAGCCTACAGCCTTACAACAGGGGCAAAGGTCTTGTCATAATCAATTCCTTCCTCCTGAGAATAGCCTTGAGCTACCAATCTTGCTTTGTTCCTTAAAATAGCTCCTTATGCATCCAATTTGTTCCTGAAAACCCATTTAGTTCCAATGACTGGATAGTCTTTGGGTCTTGGAACTAAGTCCCAAACTCTGCATTTCTCAGATTGATTGAGCTCCTCTTGCATTGCAATAATCAAGTAGGGATCTTGCTCTACATATTTTATGTATTGAGGTTCAATCTGAGATATGAAGCAAGAATGCATCAAATCTTGGTTGAGTTGATGCATTGTTTGCACACCAATTGATATGTCTTCAATCACTTGAGATATGGGATGATCTCTAAGTGTGACAAGATCAGTAGGAGGAGTTGGTTCATCAATAGCTTGGGGAATTAATTCCTCTTTTGGAATTATGTTAGATGTTGTTGGTTTAACTATTCCAACAATTTCTTCTTCACTCTCTTCATCAATCTGTGGAGAGGGATACAATGTAACCTCTTGGGTGAGGTTTAAGTCATCAAATTTCTCATAACGAAGGGGTACCTGCAATGTATCTCTGGTAGAAGAATCTTTCTCCTTGTAATACATGTTAGCTTCATCAAAATATATATGTACAGATTCTTCCATTTTTAAGGTTGATTTATTAAATACCCTATAAGCCTTGCTGACTTGGGAATATCCAAGAAAAATTCCCTCTACAGCTTTGGCATCAAACTTTCTAAGATGTTTCTTATTGTTATTGTGAATGTAGCATCTACAACCGAATACTCTACAATAATCTATTTTAGATTGTTTCCCTTTAAGCAGTTCATAAGGAGTCTTACCCTTAAGTTTATGTATTAAACTTTTATTCAGAACATAATTTGCTATGCTTACAGCCTCTGCCCAAAAGGATAGAGGCAAGTAAGCATCTGCAAGCAATGTCAATGCAGCTTCAATAAGGGTTCTATTTTTTCTTTCTGCTACCCCATTTTTTTGAGGAGTTCTAGGAGTAGAGAAGAAATGCCTGATACCATCCTTCTCACAGAATTCTTGCATAAGAAGAGATTCAAACTCTGTGTCATGATCACTTCTGATCAATGCAATTGGAGTAGAGTACTCAATCTTTATGCTCCTAAGAAAGTCTGTAAGAACTTTAAAATTATCTGACTTATTTCTCAGAAAGAACACTCAAGTGAATCTAGAGAAGTCATCTATAATAACTAGAGTGTAAGATTTCCCTCCCAGACTTTGTATAGTAATGGGTCCAAAAAGATCCATGCGAAGCAAATACAAGATTCTGGGTGAATCACTCTTATTAATTGATTTAAAACTATTTTTAGTTTGCTTGCCTAATTGACAAGCCCTGCAGAGACTTTCCTTCTTGTAGGAGCCAGAAGGCAATCTTCTAACAAGGTTGTCCCTAGGTAGTTTAGCAATATTTCTTAAATTTACATGTCCTATTCTTTTATATCATAAGTCATTAGAATTATTAATATGATTAAATAAATAGATTTCTGAAATAGCAGACTAAAAATTTACTACATATATGTTGCCTACTCTAGTTTCTATTAAAACAATTTCTTTTGAACTAGAAGAAATAATGCATAAAGACTTGTTAAAGGTTACCTGATAACCTTCATCACATAATTGGCTTATGGATATCAGGTTAAGCTTGAGACCACACACATAGGCTACTGTACAACCCCATATTCACTGAGTGGGACCCAGAGGCACCGAGGGTCAGGTCTGGGCTAGCTTCGGGCTCACTTTAGGCCTCAGAATAGAAGAGCTCCCGCCTAGGAGGGGGCGGGAATGCTCGTTCTCAAGCATCGGCCGAGACGTGCTTCTTCCAAGAGACGGGCGAGAAAGCTCGCGCCCCGCGAAAGGCAGGAACTGCCTCGTCCCGAGTCATTCTATAGCATCTTTTTTTAGCTCCCGCCGAGTAAGGGCTGGAGAGTTCTCAGCAAGGTTCAGTTTTCGGCATAGGGGTTCTCGCTGGTTGGGGCCAAGGGGGAAATTACCTAGTTGCTCTCGGGTAAATTACCTATATGCCCTCAGGGTCTGCATTTAGTATTTCATGACAGCGGGATTTGGCTATTGGCAGGCTAGCCAGGGGTAATTTTGTAATTTCAGGTCAGCGAAGACTATAAATAGACCCATAGGGGATCTTCAGAAGGCAAGCTTACATATTTACCTAAGATCTTCTAGTTCTTTCTGAGGAGCTCCAAGCTCAGCTTTTGGCTTTTGAGGGGAAGCTCTCAGAGATCTTCCGGGTTAGAGGTGGGACCTCCCTACTGAGGCTTTAGGTCAGTTCTAGGTCCTTTTCAGCCAGTCAGGGGTCGGAGCTTGGGAGAAGTAGGTGTTGGCTACGCCCCTATTTTTGAACTCTCGTTGAGGTCAGATTTTGGCTTCAACAGTTCTGGTGTGGTGAGCGTGGAAGGTAGCCAGTGCAAGAAAATTTTGAGTTTAACCCCATGACGGGAGGTGAAGATGAAGGATCTGGCTCAGGAGGTTCCCTCCCCCCCCCCCCCCGGGGGAGAAGAGGCGACAAGGAAGTTGCTGGAAGAATTCAGATGAGAGGTCCTGCAGACCATCAACCTGGCCTTCTCAGCAAGGAGCGAGTGGGTAACTCCTCAGGTTCTAGTAGAGGCAGTCCCGCTCTTGGGCGAGAACGCCCCTAGGAAGCACCCCAGGAAGGATGTCCCGGCGGAGGTCGGCGAGAGGGACGTTGCCGCGCGGGAGATCTTCCCAGGCCAGCGTCCCGGGAAGGAGGTTCCGGCAGAGATAGGCGAGAGGGTGGCGGCTGTGCGAGAGCTCTTCCCTGGGTACAGTCTCATAGATCGGTCCAGCCAACCAAGTCCGCGAGACGTGCCCTCTCGGCATGCAGGTGGCGAGAGCCCCTTCAGCGAGATCATCATCTCGGCTCCGGTGTCGGAGGGGTTCCGGGAGACAGACATCTCCTACTACTCGGGGCAAGATGACCATGTACAGCAGGTACAGTGGTTCGAAGACATGGTCTCGATAAGGCATATGACGGATGCCTTCAAGTGTCGGTTGTTTGCCATCACGTTGAAGGAGAAATCCCGAGACTAGTTCCAACAGTTGTAGGCAAGTTCGATCTACAGCTTTGAGGATCTGTGCCGAGGGTTCCTGTTCAATATTGAAGAAGCAGAAGAAGGAGGAAGAATGTGTAATACCCCCCCCCCCCCCCTCTCAGTACACAAAACACGGCACGAGATGGGTCTTATGCCCAGAACAATCGCCTTGTGGTAGCACTAACACTCGGGTTAGCCTGTACCACAAGACGCCTATTCTGCCGGCCATAACCAATATCACACATTGCCAACCCAACAAAAAAAACACATTAGTCAAATCCACACCAAACATATAATCCAAAAAATACATATGTTAAGAAGCTACAACGAGCTTCTAATATTAGAGTACATAAATAGTTTTCCCAAAAAGGGTACAACAAAAACCTCTCACACTCACATCAGTAACCGACGGTAGCGACGGTACCGTCCCCTCAGGCCCTGTTGTCCTAGCCTGGTTGTCCGACTGCATAACCTGCTGCTCCACCTGCGGGGTTTCCTCCTAAAAAGGAAGACGTAGCAATCGTTTGTCATAAAGACTAAGTGGCTTCACATCCACTCCCCCGGCGACTCCTCGGCACCGAGCGGAGAAAGGAACAGGGTACAATATATATAAACATAGGTACAAGCAAGTGGTATATTACTATGTATATAATGCAGTATAATAAATGAGCAACAGCTTATTCAAGTAATTCTAAAATCTACAGCAACATGAGAGTATAATATTATAACAGTAAGTAACTCAACTTATATGAATGCCTATACAAGCATGTAAGTTGAGGATCATTCAGCAGTAAGTAACTCATCGTATAGGAGTGCCCATACAAACTTATACGATGAGGATCTGTGTGTATGAAATGAAGTGTAATGACATGTATGTAATGTAATGACTCACCCATGATCACGTACATGCAATCGCTATGTCGACACAGACTTGAAGTTCCCAATTTTCGAGCAGGTAGCTAACCTCTCAGGCGTCATCCGTCGTGGCCACACGGTGATAGTAGAGCGAGCATCTCCACTACTAGTTTAGTCTCCACACTACCTGGCCTAGGCCTTCGTATGCCTCAACGCTAAGAACATAACAGCGGAGCTCACATGCGTACTACGGCTCAGCGGGTGTCTCAGGTAGATGTGCACCGAGATCCTAGCCCCAAACTGGCCTAAGGTGTGATACGGAAGGAGTCTCGAAAATGAGCACGAGGGCCAAGCCCAACCGTTCACTTGGCACGAAAGGAGCCTCGAGACGTGAACATCGAGGACCAAGCCCAACCGCCCAAGGTCTATCCATCAACTCCCATCGGTGTGACGATTGGCGAGCCCATAGACATGCCACACTATCCTTAACCCGGGATAACGACACCGCGTGTCGACTCACACTGCATGCAATACAACCACTTCGTGGTACAGAAGGAGCCTTGTAAACGAGCATGAGGATCAAGCCCAACCGACCACTTGGCATGAAAGGAGCCTCGGGACATGAACACCGAGGACCAAGCCCAACCGTCCATTTATGATTCTTCCCAACTTTACCAAATAGTGTGATCAGTTATCCGCACTCACTCCCTTCACAATCCAATGCCCAAGGCACCTCAAGATTTTACCACAAAAACAGGCGGCGAACCACCTCATACAATGGACCATTTTAGACTCCCTTATATGATAAGCCTCAAGATCATGATTATGTCTAATGTTATGGTCACATAACTTTAACATCACCACTTACAACTCCTTTACCCAAAATCAATCATTTTTGTACACATGAGTTAACCACCTATTTAACACATCTCATATTCATAACAACCAACACCGAATAATTACCCAAACTCTAGTAAATCCTGTTATAATTATCCTTCGTTCACTAACCCCCCACCAAGTCATTTCGTTCAACCACATACCATTTCACCATTTGTTTACGTGGGTCTATCCAATAATTTCATCATGCGTTGAATTATCACAATAAAGCATATTATCATTTGCCTATAACTTAACGTCGGATTGTTACAAGATCTCTTCCGATTCCAAACCCAACTTTACACTTACCCAGGAATTTCAGGTGCAGAACACCTGCTAGACAGCATCATCAACCGAAGATTCTCGTGGCTATAGAAATTCGGTGAGTGCGTGTAACCCCTTGATGTAAATGTCTTTACATGTGCTAAAACTTTCATGTTTAGTCTGCAACCCAAATCAGAGTGTATCGTACATGAAATTTGCTCCAAAGCCTGCTGCGTACAGAATACAATTTCTGCACGCTTAGTCTGACAGCCCTCTACTTCGATCAGACATTTTCGTAGCTACCGACTTCACCTGAAGGCATGTAACCACTCGTCGGAAAGGTAATTCCAAGGGATATGACTCTCGTGTTTAGTCGGAAGCCCAGATCTGGCCAAATGTTGCCTGAAAATAGCCAAGAAGGTCGCTGTGTGCAGAACACGGATTTCTGCACGCATCTTGAGGCAAAAAGAATAGCATCGGTTCATCTTTCTCCTCAAACCAATCCTCCCAAATCATAACCAGAAGATCCTCCACCCTTATTCACCCTTAAGGCCATTCCTCTTCACGAAACCACCCCCATCATCACTTTGAAGGAAGTGGAGGTTGAAGATGACTAAACCTTAGAACACAAGTTCTAGCATGGCCCTCCTAGAAATCATCATCTCACACATCAAGACTCTTTTGAGTCGATATCTCACCTAAGGATAACTACAGATCTAGTACCAAGGAAGAGGGGAGGAAGCTCACCTCATTTCCAGTGGTTCCACCATTTCCAGCCATTGATCTTGTCATTCTTCTTGTCGGCATCCCTTTTCCTTGGCGGTGGTGGCGATTCTTCTCGGAGTTTGTTGTCTCCAGCAGTTCTTCCCTCCTCTAGAATTTTCTCCAGAAGATATGGCTTGGAAGAGAATGAAAACGGCTAGGGTTTCATTTTGCCCTTTTTATTCAAAGGTGACACGGGTAGGGACACGCCCGTGTCCTTACCCGTGTCCTGCTCGGGCGAAACGGCGTCAACGGTTCGACTGCCGCTTCGTACACATACACGGGTACTGACATGCCCGTGTCTATACCTGTGTCAAGGTGACATGGCCATGGTTATGCCCGTGTCTATACTAGTGTCCTGCTCTGGACATATTTCGTCGAGCTTGACTTGACGCACACGGGTAGGGACACGCCCGTGTCTCTACCCGTGTCCTTCTCGGGGCAATGACTGCTTAACTCTCAACACCATGCCACTCAACGCCATGCCACTCAATGCCATGGCACACAGGTAGTGACACGCCCGTGTCTCTACTCGTGCCATACCCAAAACAGACACTCAATACCATGCCACTCAACGCCACGACACACGAGTTGGGACACGCCCGTGTCTCTATCTGTATCATACCCAAAACGTCTACTCAACGCCACGGCACAGGGGTTGGGACACGCCCATGGCTCTACCCGTGTCCTTCCCAGGACAATCCACTCAATGCCATTTTATTATGACTCAAAGTCATGGCACTCAAAGCCACTACACACGGGTAGAGACACGCCCGTGTCTCTAACCGTGTCCTACACAGGGCCAACTTCATTTTTACCCACGAGTGCGCGCCTGATCGCCTGCACTCTCTGAGCCTAAATCAGCTCTCCTAACTCAAAAGCGCGCACAAGGGTCCTAGAGCGAATCGGGACATTACAGAATGCCTGTTTGCGGTAAGGCAGAAGTAGGATGAGACGTTGGGTCATTTCATTAACCAGTTTCAGGAAGAGATCCTCTTGGTATAGGAGATCCCAGGGTACGCATTGATGCTCTCCTTCACCCTGGGGCTGAGACCATGATTCTTTAGCATGGATTTGAAAAGAGTGCCCCCCCCCCCCTCTCTTTTAAGGAGCTCATGGAGAGGGCGGCGAAGGAGATAGACTTCGAAAGGGCCAATCCGGCTTTTGCCAGGAAGCTGGCCCGGTTGGTGGAGGATGATGTGAAGGAACCAACAGCAGGAAGGTAGAGGGATCCGAGGGATCAGAGGGAGCAGAGGGAAGAGAGAAGGAGGGAAGAACCAGGAGGGTCACCCCCAAAGTCAAGGAGGAGGCTTTCATGGAAGAGACAACTTCTAGGAGCCGAGGAGGTTTGATCAACCTGTATGGAGGCAGGGGCCAAGGGGTCATCTCCCGCAGTCGCAAGAGGCCATGGAGGTCGGCAGAGGTAGAGGAGTAAGGAGAGGAGTTCGAGGAGGAGCCGGGAGAAGAGGGGGAGGAGAAGGAAGAGGGGGCAGGGCAGCATTGCTCTTCTGTGACTTCCACCAGGAGGAAGGTCATGCAATGGCCACCTGTCCGGAGTTCTTGGAGATGAGAAAAGCTAGGTGGGAGGGGAGGCAGGATCTGCTAATAAGGATTGTGGAGGTGTAGTAGGGGGAGGGGGAAGACAGGTGCAAGGACCGGGCAGACGTAGGGACCTGAGGAGGGATCGGAGTGATCCACGGAGGAGTTGGGATTGAGGCAACTCAGAAGGGGAGCCTTCAAACCATGTTCCAAAGGGGGGTCGCCTCGACCTCCTTGGCTCCCCCTCCAAAAGAAAAAAATCACCTTTTCATCAGCAGATATGCTGGACTACGAGGATCCGTTCTGTGACGCCCTGGTGATCCAGACAGCGGTGGAGAACTTCACAGTCTCAAGGATACTGGTGGACAACGGGAGCTCTGTGAATGTGATCTTCAAGAAGGCCTTCGATGATATGAAGGTCGAGGGCAAGAGGGTCTTGGCTTCGGATGGACCATTATTTGGGTTTTCTAGAGAGAGAAAGGAGGTAGAAGGAGGGGTAGGCTTGCATGTGAAGTTGGGGGGTGTGTCACGGAACTGTAGGTTCGTGATGGTGGACGCCCCAAGCAGTTACAATGCCATATTCGTACGCCCCCTCATCAGCGCCTTTCGCTGTGTCCCCTCCTCAGTCCATCAGTGCCTCAAGTTCAACAACGGAGGGGTGCAGGTTATGATCAGGGGGTACCCGAAGGTGGTGAGGTAGTATTACGTGATGACAGTCAACACCGTGTCTTGGATGGAAGAGGCGGAAGAGCTAGAGAGGGAGATGGTTGAGCAGGAGGAGGTTGTCGGAGAGGATGAGGTGAGCCCGGAGGAAAAAAAAGGGGAGGAGGACTGCATGAGGCCCGGAGGGGCGTAGAGTTCGAGCAGCAGCTGCAGGAGAGCCTGGAGGAGGCGATGGAGGTAGAGGAGGAGCGAGGAGCTGAAGAAGGAGTTGAGAGGGAGGCCCAGAGGGGCGTGGAGGTCGAGCAGAAGCAGTAGGAGAGCCTGGAGGATGCAATGGAGGTTGAAGAAGCAGGAGGGGAGGAAGAGTTTGGGAAGGAGGAGGAGGCGAGGGCTAGCTGCAAGCAGTCGCGGCTAGAGTCGGCTAAGGAAGTGGTGGGGATGGAGGTCTTCACTAGTGTAGGACAGATGCAGAGGGTGCAGGTCAGCAGAGGCTTAAGTCGCGAGGACTGGGAGCAAGTGCAGTCCTGCATCCAGAGCAACATCGACATCTTTGCTTGGAGCGCGGCGGACATGTCGGGCATCGATGCGGATGTGGCCTGCCATCGCCTGAATCTGGACCCCCGGACGCGCTCATTCGCCAAAAGATGAGGACCATTGCCACCAAGCTGGAGGAGCCCATCCACGAAGAGGTCAAGAAGCTTCTGGAGGCATGCTTCATCTCGAAGATCCAATATCCATTCTAGATCTCCAACGTGGTAATGGTAAAAAAAAGGGGAGGGAAGTGGCCAATGTGTATTGACTTTTCATTATTGAATAAATCATGCCCCAAGGATTGCTACCCCCTGCCTAGAATCGAAGCGCTGGTTGATTCAGCCTTTGGTTTCTCTATTATGAGTTTCTTAGATGCTTTTTAAGGTTATCACCAGATCCGGATGCACCCTCCTGATGTTAAGGATATCTCATTCATCACGAGGGAGGGGTGCTTCAGCTATAAGATGATGCCCTTTGGGCTGAAGAACGCAGGAGCTACATACCAACATATGATAGATCGGGTCTTCCAGGGTCAAAGGGGGAGGAACCTGGAGGTCTACGTCGATGACCTGATGATCAAGAGCAAGAGTATGGACTCACACCTACGGGACCTAGAGGAGACGTTTGCTACCCTATGGAGGTTAAAGATGAGGCTAAACCCCTCGAAGTGTGTCTTCAGGGCGAGTCGCGGGAAGTTCCTAGGGCATCTTCTGACCTCGGCAGGGGTAGAGCCCAACCCTGATAAGGTGAAGGCCATCCTGGAGCTTGAGTCACCACGCAACGCCAAGGAGGTCCAGCGCTTAACAGGCAAGCTAGTCGGACTAAGCAAATTCCTCTCCCTGTCGAGGTAGAAGTGCTCTTCGTTCTTCAAGGTGTTGCGGGGGAATCAAAGGTTTGAGTGGACCACCGAATGTAAAGAAGCTTTTCAAGCGCTGAAGAGGTAGCTCTCCCAGGCTCCGCTACTTCAAAGCCCGAAGGAGGGGGAAGATCTAGCCTTATACCTTGGAGTAGGTGATGCGTGGAAATCGGCAAGCACACCGGTCGCACAAGTAATAAAATTTGCGAATAAATCCCCGAGTGTCGGTCTCTTGAGGAATGCAATTAGCATAGAGCGGCAACAGTTCAGAAAATATTGTTATGAGGGTTATACTTAGAAAAGATTAAAAAGGGGGCTTGTGAGATTGTTGTTTCTTAATCTAATAAACCAATTAAGACTATACGGGTCGAAGGCACCGCTTCGCAAAGTGAGGTGAGTGTATCGGCCGCGATGCCGAACTTCGGTTTGGCAAGTGGACGGAAAGCTAATGGATGGAAGTGTTCCTGTGTGAAGTGCAATTGGGTGAAACAATTGTATGGAGTTGATGTGTAGTGGGCGAGGCGCATTCACAACACACAACTCAAAAGCACAAAAGAACTACAACAATTTAATTAGAGATCAAATACAAATGTAGTTCATTACAAAGTCAATCATTCCATACAATGGAGAAAGGGGAAGAGGAGTAAACCACCAGAGGGTGAAGGTCCACCGCAGGTCGTGGCCGGAATAGAGAGTTGTCAATCTGCTTCAGAGCTCAGTCTGAGGAGGCTTCCGGTACCGGCGAGCTGTCACCTCGAAGTCCTTTGAGTCCATTCTCTAGGTCATCTTCTTCCCCAACTCTGGTGGAAAGCTTGGAGTTGAGGTCATCAATGGCCGGGAGCTTCGCCGGAGGGTTTGGAAATCTTCGGAATCACCGGCAATGGACTCCCGATGGAAGGGATGAAGGTGGAGGTGGATGGAGCAGCTGGAAGGAAAAATGGCGGACTGGTGGCAAGTCCCGATCGAGTCGTCTAACCTAATTCGCGGAATGATCCTTAAATACGGAGGCGGAATAAGCAGAGCGCACGATCAGTGGCGCACGACCAGTGGTCATGCGTACTATTGGTCGATGATCGTGCATAATTTCCAATTAAACCTGCAACTTGGACAAAAAAACATTAGCAAATATGCGCACGATTAGTGGCGCTCGACCGGTGGTCATGCGCACTTAATCCACTGATCGTGCGATTACCCGGGCAGAACAAGGAAAACAAAGAGGACAGAGCGCATGACCACTAGCGCACAACCAGTGGTCGTGCGTAATAGGTCCAGTGTTCGTGCGATCGTCAAGACAGGAAAGGGGAAAATGAGATTGTAATGTGCACGATCAGTGGCGCACGACCAGTGGTCATGCGCAGTGATTCCAGTGATCGTGCGATGTGTCCCTGTATCGTCGGGGTTTCTCGAGCAGTTCTGGAACACGCACACGACCCATGCACCAGCAGAAGAGGCAGAAAGGCCACTAAAAGTGCACACCACATTCTCAAGAAACAGCGAGAGAACAAGTAAAAAAACAAAAACACAGAAACAACGAAAGCACACAGAAAATGGGCCTAAAGTGCACTTTATCATGAAATAGGCAAATAAGCAAATATAAGCGGTAATAGCTCTCAAGTGCATTGCTAAGACGATAAAACTGGCCTAGATGAGTCCAAAGATCAGTGTAATATTTGGACTCATCACACCCCCAGACTTACCCATTTGTGCGTCCCACACAAATCATTACTCCGTGGACTGTAAAACAGCTAGCTGGCTTAGAAACTTCAAAATAAAGTAGGACGAGAAATCAAATATGTCATGCGCATAGAAAATAGAATAGAAAAAAACTTTTTAATTATACTACGAAGCTTAAATTATTCAACAGAGGTAAATAAATATTGTGTCTACTTAAAATTAGAATTCTGGAGAATAGTTCGGTCATGAGTACTGAGAAAGTAGACAGGCCACTAAGATGAGCATTGCCTAAGACCGGGGCTCGTGATCACCTCCAAAGAAATCCATCAATGTCAGGAACCATAAGCTTGCCCTTTCACACTCTCTCCATGATGCTAAGTAGACTCAAATGTGAATCAGCAGGACTTGTAGGTTTTAATGGGGCTATGGCTAAGGTGTGGTAGTCAATGATAAACATGGAGGCTACACGCAACCAAAGCGTGCAAACAAGAGCTAAACCAAGCAGCCACAAAGAAATGCATGAGCGACACACCCCCAGGCTTGGCTTGAAAACCGAGTATGCACACGGCCTATCCCGACCAAAAACTAACGCACAAGATGGGGATTGCAATAGTTTTAGATTTTCCTTGTAATACTTTTAGATTTTCTTTTTCTCTCTTTTTTCATCCTTTTCTTTTTCATTCAGCAATCCCCAAATCTAATAATTAACAATTCATGGATTCATCTCCACAACACATGAATCCCAAATATCACAACATATCAAATTTTTGAAATAGATCAAGCTCGAGGTTTTGGTTGCGACAAAAGGGTTGGCTTTTAGGCTTTGGTGAATTTAGGTGGAGTTGAAACAAAAGGAGGGTAGGCGCAAATTTGTCTTGAAGGGTCAGCTGCTAGGACTAGGTACAAAAAGGCACAAACTAGCCAAAATGATGGCCTACCTCACGCGCACACTCGACTAACCGGGCACCAATGCTTCGAGAGTAGCTTGGGGAAAGTTCTCAGTCCCCGAAAAAGACGATCCTTCCCCCCGACTCGAGCAATACGAGTCTAGTGACGGCTACACTCATCCCTACACTACTGTTTGATTACTCCAGATTCTACAATTTTAAGTAGCAAAAACAAAATTTACTTTTGCAGAATAAATTTAAGTCTACGATCATGAAGAAAAAGTAATCCTATACTATTTCTACGCAAGTCATGAGTACTCGATTAGGAGCACTGCATGAGTTTCGAACTACTAGATCCCAAAATCCTAAGCCAGCACCACTTTTTAGAGTTTACACAAAAGTAATACATTTGACTTGAGCCGCGCACGTGGTTAAGTGCGCACTCATATGGGTGATTCAGTGTGTGCAGTAGTGATCATGAAATAAATAAATGCAGACGAGTATGCAATAAACTGTGTTTTATAGTGATCACAGGCAACTCTACCCCCAGACTTGAATGTGACAATACGAAAAAGTAAAACATGCAAATAAAAATAAAGGGCTAGGGGAAGAAGTACCTAAGCTCAAAATTGAGCATACCGATCATACAACGAGATATCCAAGTGCGGCCAAGTTATCGCGCCTCAAAAATTCTTGCACCTGCGATTTAAATGCGTACGCAAAACAAAAGATTGGCATATATATATAGAAAAAGAGCTCAAAACACAGCACAGGACCAAATGGTCCAACATGGGTTGTCTCCTGAAAGCCCTTTTGTTTACCGTCCTTAAGGTGGACCAAATACCTGTATTAGCAGTTATAATAAAGAGTTCTTTGCAGTTTAGAGAAAAAAATAAATAAAGCGAACTAGAGTTCCATACGCAGCGAGAAAACGGAAAGAGGAGGGAAAGTGGAATGATGGTGTTGCAATCAGCTATAAGCGGATTTGTGGTAAGTCTCTTCGGTGGGGTGCAATGGGACGGCAGATTGTATTTTTGCGCCGGATTAAGGGAATTTCCCCGTACTCCGATTATGCTCTTCCTCGCGCCAAAAGACAGCGTAGCGCTCGTCGCATAAATGCTTTGCCTCTTTCAGTTTCTCCACCGTGGGAGACTTACAATGGATGTAGTCTGTGGGTTTTCCTGTTTTTTGGTTGGTGGAGTCCTATCCGGCACCGTGACGGCAACCGGATCTGCCCAAGCTACAGATCGCTTAACAGAGTTATCAGCAGTGTTATACAAATAAGTGTCTAGGGATTTCTCCCAGATAAAACTCGGTTCGCCAGGCTCAAAAATAGAGTTGGCGAAAAGTAGAAAGGCAGTCGTTGCTTTGGCACACTCGGTCTCCTCGTCGACCAATAGCTCTTAATTCTCATCTATCTCCTGGGAGAGTCCTTTCTTTGTCTTCTCTTCCAGATGTGCTTATTCCAATGTTGGGAGTCCTGAATCTATCTTTGTATCTGTGACGCTCAGAAAATTGTTATTTGGGTGGGAGAGGGATGTACGGATGTGTTATCATGGGCAGAATCTTCGGCCGGCCAAGTGACTCATCCTTTGGAAAATTCGAGGGATGCACTGCTGACTGTCAGGAATGGGACTCCTAATATAGGAATAGAGTTATTTTCCCTTGGTCCTAGAACATGGAAGTCAGTGGTTATACTTTTTCCGTTGACCTCGATTTCGAATTCCCGTACACCTCCCTCGGTGTCAACCAAATTGCCATTCGCTAAGATAAGCGACTTCCGGTTTCGAAGTTCTTTATTTTACAATTGATGACGAGTTTGTTGCTTTTTCCCAAATTTTCCTCCCCGTGGCTGTTACCTTGTTCATGGGGGTTCTTTTCGGTGTTACTAGGTAAGGTGCCTTGGGTGCGCTCAGAGACCACTTGGGCCAATTGGCCCAATTGTGCCTCCAGTTTGCGCATCGAGGCGATTTGATTTGTCAGGTTGGTTTGGGAAATTTCAACGAATTTCTCGAATATCTCTTCCAAAGAACTTTTTTAACGGTGGGGGGCCCTTGGGAAAAATTTGGTTGAGGCAGCCGCGGTTGGCTTCCGGAGGCATACACATCATTTTGATGCTACCCCGGTTGCCATCTTTGGCCAAATGCGTTTGGATTCCAAGAAAAATTGGGGTGATTTCGCACCCCCGGGTTGTATGTGTTTTTGTAAGGCACTCTCCTATTTTGATTTGCTACAAAATGAACTAACTCATCCAGAAAAAAGATTCGTCTGGTACCTCGACTCCTAGGCATTCGAAGCTGTGGTGGTCGGTGCTTCCGCAACCTTGGCATGAGATTGCCATCACTGGGGCGGCGGCAGCGGGCTTGCGGATATCCACGGCAAATACTCCGCTTGTGCTTCGTGTTATGTTTCTTCTAGTGGTCTAGTAAGCATTGTGGGTGGAGGTGTAACACCTCTACCCGTCAAGAAGAATATAATAGAGGGTCCGGCCGGGGCCCCACACCATATTCCACAAACAGGCGGAGACGTTACGAAATAATATCATAACCAACGCATCCTAACACAGAGCATTCTAGCGGAAGCTTCACGGTTGAATTAATGAACTCAAGATAAACAACATTGTCCACTAACATAGGAATGTATAGATATACATCAAAAGAGTCTGGCCTTAAGGCCTTACAACAGTTTCTCTTAACAAGAGTGTGGTTTACATACATCGGCACGCAGGCCGGCCACACATGAACAGAAGAAACAAAACAATGCCTTCGAGGGCAGCAACGCAGCTTTGGGCTTCAGCCCGCTAAGTCCCGCTCGGACCAGCTCCTCCAGCACCTGTAAGAACCAATCCACCAAACGGTGGCAAAACAGGGCAACGGTCAGCATTCAGCTGACCAATTATAACGACCCTGTCCCTGGCACGGGGCAGCGGAATTCCATCCCTGCAAAGCATTCATCCAACATGATATATATAGCCATTCAAGCAAGACGTGCACGCCCGCACCGTCACATATCACAAACGTCGGCTCGACGGCCCGACGCTCCGTGCACTCAGGGCACATTCACACCGTTCAGAGGTCCCAGACATAACGGCGCACTATGAGCATTCTAGTCTGATCGGCTCACCGGCCGTCGACTCTCGCTATGTGATCCTAACAGGGTCTTAAGCACCCAAGGTTAGACAACCATAACACGGGTACAGATCCACCTTTCCCGTTGCTCACATCATCAGACTCACGCCTGGACTGACGCGGGTACAGTTTCACCTTGCCCGTTCCACCATTTCCTAGTTGCAGCCTCACAGCTCAACTTTCCACCAGTAGCACTCACGGCCACAAGAGAGTCCAACTCTCATAATTTCCTGGACTTCCTCCAGTACTTTTATCCATCATGCATACAAGCAATCATCACGGAGGCTTCTCCGATATGCAACCAAGCATCACCAATCCAGACCATGTCCAGATGGGCTTCACACAGCATGCCTAGATCCGTACTCCAATTCCGGACTCTAACAAGGGGGACTTCACATATCTACCCCAAGGGACGCCACAACCCACCGCACACTCGCGGGGAAGGGTTTTCCCTATGCAATGCAGGAATTAAGGACTTCACATGTCCAAGCAGGAAATCGTTACCCTAGGAGTTCGCTTCGGAGCCATGGAGAGAAATTTGAGACGGATGAAAGCCTTCGCAGCAGCATTGCCTTCGCAAATCCGAACTCGGCTCGCGATTTGGACCACCGTAGCACCACCGGCAGCCGGACTCCACTTCCTCTTCTTCCTCCTTGCTCTCACCTCTCTCTTACTTTAGAAAGAGAAGATGAAAAAGAAGAATGAGCTTCTCCCCCCTTTTTCCGGCCTTATCAGCCCAGGAATGAACTCCAGCCACAGGATCTTATTTAAAGAAAATGAAGGGCCACGATCTACTGAAAATTCCCCTGAAATTTGGCCGACACGGCCTGTGACACGCCCGTGTCATAGGCCGTGTACCCTTAAGCGGCACACGCGGCAGTCGCACCGACTGAAATATTCGAGAACACGGGCATCGACACGCCCGTGTCGAACCTGACACGCCCGTGTCAGTCATGAGACACGCCCGTGTCTCCTGTTACACGGTACTCACCGATTTCCAAAACCAGTGCACGGGTCGGAACACGGTAGCTGACACGCCCGTGTCCAGCCTCACACGCCCGTGTTCCCGGCCGTGTTCAAGGCCGTGTCCGGCTCTGACTTGAATAGGTCAATTTCGAAAATTAATTCGAACACGCCCTGGGACACGCCCGTGTCGAAGGCCGTGTCCCAGGCTCGACGATCGTCGACTCTCAAACGTCGACTAGCCTGAACACGCCCTGGGACACGCCCGTGTCCCAGGCCGTGTACACCCGACACGCCCTGGGACACGCCCGTGTCCCAGGCCGTGTCTAACAGCCTCCAACCCAAAATTGTGTACAACCATATTTTGAGATTTTTGGGGTGTTACAATCCTCCCCCCCTTAATAAAATTTCGTCCCAAAATTTGAAGACAAGGGAGAAAACAATAAACATTTATGTGTTTCTATTACATATATAACGAGCGAACAAGTTACGAAAATAACTCGGGAAACTCGGCTCGCATGGTCTGCTCGCGCTCCCATGTTAGCTCTTCTCGGCCACAATTGTCCCACCGGACTTTGACCATCCCGATCACCTTGTTCCGCAACTGTTTCTCGGCTCGATCCTCTATCCGTATAGGCTTCACCTTTGTCGTTAGCCCATACTCAACTGGCACTCGATCATTTTCAACTATATGAGCTGGATCCTTGACTGCTTTGCGTAACACCGAGATGTGAAACACGTCATGCAATCCACTCAATTCCGATGAAAGAGCTAACCGATAGGCAGCTTCCCCAATTCGCTCCACCACTTCAAACGGACCAAGGTATCGCGGACTTAGCTTTTTCAACAGCCGGATCCGAGATACGCCTTTGAAGGGCTTAATCTTTAAATAGACCCATTCACCCACCGCGAACTCCACGTTCCGGTGCTTAGCATTGTAATACTTGGCCTGCCGATCTTGGGCTATTAGGAGCTTCTCTCGAATAGAGCGTATTGTTGAGGTAGCATCCTCGACTTCCTTTTTGCCTAAAAGTTTAGTCTCGCCAGTTTCTGCCCAAGCTAGCGGTGTACGACACTTGCGACCATACAGCGCTTCAAATGGGGCCATGCCTATACTCGCTTGATAGCTATTATTATAGGCAAACTCCACCATAACAAGATGTTCTTCCCACTTCTTACCGAAGTCCAGGGCGCACATACGGAGCATATCCTCCATCGTTCTGTTGGTTCGTTCAGTTTGGCCATCCGTTTGCGGGTGAAAGGCCGTACTGAATGCTAACTTCGTGCCCAACATCTGATGAACTAATCTCCAATCCTTTGAAGTAAAGCGCCCATCTCGGTCACTTACGATGCTCCGGGGAACACCGTGCAATCGAACTATCTGCTCCACATAGAGCTTTGCCAACGTTTCCACTGAATCATCCCGCTTGTTTGGTATAAAGTGAGCCACCTTTGTCAACCGGTCTACAATCACCCAGATTGAGTCATGGCCACGCTGAGATCTCGGCAATCCGTGCACGAAATCCATAGAAATATCCTCAAATTTCCATTGCGGAACCGGCAACGACTTCAGGAAACCACTCGGCCGTTGACATTCTGCCTTTACCAAAGCACAAGTACGACATTTAGCCACATACGCGGCTATGTCCTTCTTTAAACCAGGCCACCAGAACAATTTCTTCATGTCTTTGTACATTTTTGTGCTCCCAGGGTGAATTGAATACTTTGTAAAGTGCGCTTCATATAGCAGCCCTTCTCGCAATTTACCCACACTAGGGACGCACAATCGGCCATCCTTTCGTAACAATCCATCATCCCAGGAGAACTGATCACCAGATCCCTTCTTTGCATAGCGTTGGAGACTTTCATCCAACTCCGTTGCCCGCCGAACCCTGTCAGCAAGGTCATATTGAACTTCCAACCAGTTCATGCTTGCTTCAGTTGAAGAATCTCTTTCCACACAAGATATCTCCAAGGCTTCCAACTCTTGGACTAACCGCTCATCATGTATCCACAACCAATTTGCCTGTACCGGAGCCCGACGACTCAAGGCATCAGCGACCACATTTCCCTTTCCGGGAACATAGTGAATGTCGAAGGTATAATCCCCAAGGAATTCCATCCACCTTCTTTGTCGCATATTCAACTCCTTTTGATCGAGCAGATACTTTAAGCTTTTATGATCGGTATAAATATCTACTTTCACTCCATATAGATAATGCCGCCACAATTTTAGCGAAAAGATCACCGCCGCCAACTCCAAATCATGGACGGGGTAATTACGCTCATGCACTTTCAATTGACGTGAACCATAAGCGATCACCTTGCCAAACTGCAGGAGAACGCAACCTAAGCCGCTTCCTGACGCATCGCTGTATATTTCAAATCCGTCTGTACCACATGGCGACGTCAACACGGGCACCGTGGTCAAACGATTCTTCAGCTCCTCAAAAGCTCGTGCGCACTCCGGCGTCCAAACGAACTTCTGATCCTTTCTCGTCAACGTAGTCAGAGGCAAAGCAATCCGGGAGAAGTTCCCCACGAACCTCCTATAGTAGCCCGCCAGTCCAAGGAAACTCCTGACTTCGGCCACTGAAGATAACACTGGCCAATCCCGAATGGCACTTATCTTAGCCGGATCCACCGCTATGCCCTCTCCACTTACCACATGGCCTAGAAAAGCCACCGACGAGAGCCAGAACTCACACTTTGAGAACTTGGCATACAGCTTATTCCTTCGCAAGGTATGCAATACTAATCGCAAATGGTTTGCATGATCTTCCTCCGATTGTGAATATACCAGGATATCATCAATAAACACAATCACAAATAGATCCAGGTATTCGCGGAACGTACGATGCATGAGATCCATGAAAACCGAAGGCACATTACACAAGCCGAACGGCATCACTGTGAACTCATAATGACCATAGCGTGTGCCAAACGCTGTCTTGGGAATGTCACCTTCCCTAATCCGCAACTGGTAATACCCGGACTTCAAATCCAACTTCGAATAGACGGTTGAGCCTGCTAGCTGATCGAACAAGTCATCGATCCGAGGAATTGGATACTTGTTTTTCTCCGTCAGCTTGTTCAGTTCGCGATAATCAATACATAGTCGCAAACCACCGTCTTTCTTTTTCACAAAAAGAACAGGCGCGCTCCAAGGTGACATACTTGGGCGTATGTATCCCTGCTCCAACAACTCTTGCAACTGAACTTTCAGTTCGGCCATTTCTTTTGGCGCTACCCGATACGGCGAACGGGCCACGGGTTTTGCACCCGGCACCAACTCGATAGCGAAGTCAATTTCCCTTTGGGGAGGTAACCCCGGAAGGTCCTTTGGAAACACATCTGCATATTCCGACACAATCGGCACTTCACTCACACTGGCCTTCGGCGCCACCGCCTCTATGCGTGTGAAGAACAACTCCGCACCCTTCCGAACTGCCTTAACAACTTGGAGAGCAGATAACAACATCCCACTCATCCCTTGCATACCAATGAACTTGGTCTCTCGTTCGGTATTTTGCCCAAGTGTGACCTCTTTTGAAGTGCAATCAATACAGGCACGCTGCTCTGAAAGCCAGTCCATACCAAAGATTATATCAAACTCTTTGATCGGCAATACTAGTGTTTCCACCTTGAACTCCCGACTTCCTATCTTGACCTCAAGACCGCAAGATCGATCGGCGCACATCAAACATCCGTTAGGCAACAACACCTTTACACTGTCTGTCTTGGTCCGGATAGGCACCCCGACACGCAAGACAAAATCCTCAGACAGAAACGAATGTGAAGCACCTGTGTCGAACAGTGCTCGCGCCGGATACTCTCGTATAAGGACAAATCCTATAACATGACAATTAGAACAAGCACAGCACACCAAAAGTACAAATATTAAAACTTAAGCGCACCTGTGACGACATCAGCCTGCTTAATGGCCTCCTGTTGTCCAAGGTTGAAGACCCTGGGCTGCGCGTGCGAGGCAGAAGACTCCACCACAGCCTTCCCCTTCTCCGCATAAGACGCTCCCGTCTTCTTATCACCCTTTGGAGGACCAAATCGGCATTCACGTGCGAAGTGTCCAACCTTCTCGCACGTAAAACAAGCACGAGCTCCATTCCCAGATGTGTCCGTCACAATCGCAGAAGGAGTTTGTCCAGAAGACTTAGACTTCTTATTCCATTTCCTTCGGTAGCCAAACTTGTCCGGACGCGGCGGCTTAAACTCCGGCTTCACAACCGCCAAGTTTCCCTTTGCTTGCCCCCGTTTCATGTCCGTCTCCAAAGAACGAGCCGTACAGACTAAGGCTTGGAATCCCTGACTCACAGAACTCGAGAGCAAATACCTTAGCTCATCTCGCAGTCCCGCATAAAACCGACTAGTCTTACGTTCTTCTTCGGCGAAGATCGAGCCCGCATATCTTCCCAACCGGGTGAACTCATGCAGGTAGTCATCAACACTTCGATCTCCCTGTGCTAACCGTTGGAACTCCATTTCCATCGACATCCTTTGCTGCATCGGCAGATGTTGTGCTAAGAACAACCGAGAGAATTCTTCCATTGTAATCTCTGCCAATTGCCTGCCGGCCAAGTGATGCAGTTCAATCTCATCCCACCACAATCGCGCCTCTCCTTCCAGTAGGAAAGTGGCTAACATCACTTTCTGTTCCTCCTAAACCCTGATAGCTCTCATAATCCTCTTAATTCTTGCAAGCCAATCCTCTGCTTGGGCCGGTATACCCGCCCCATGAAATTGCGGAGGGTTAAAGCTCAAGAATTGCTTCCATTGTTGATCTGCTACCCGCGGATCAACTTCGGCTTCTATCGGTTCTTGCCGTACCCCAGCTTGCGTTGGCACCACTGCAGGACGTGCTTGCCCCGCTTGCTGAGCATTCATCACAGCAAGTACCGTTTCCGTGATGAGACGGACTGTTTCAGCGGATGGAGGAGTTGTGGGCACCTCGGCTGGTGCCGCACTCGCAACAGAATGTTGTGGTTCGGACTGACCCGCAACACTTCTGGTCACCTATATGTGTAAAACACACAGGTTAACGACCAATAAAAACGGCAATCATACAAAGAGAATACACAAGTTCAACAAACAAGTGTATTTGCATTCCTAAGTGGACAATCTTGAGTTCAAATTAAGTGTTATAACGACGGCACTGACACGTGCTCGCCCCCTCTCAAAAGAATTCGTCCGCGAATTCAGAAGAGATCGACCAACAAGCTGATACCAAATTGTAACACCTCTACCCGTCAAGAAGAATATAATAGAGGGTCCGGTCGGGGCCCCACACCATATTCCACAAACAGGCGGAGACGTTACGAAATAATATCATAACCAACGCATCCTAACACAGAGCATTCTAGCGGAAGCTTCACGGTTGAATTAATGAACTCAAGATAAACAACATTGTCCACTAACATAGGAATGTATAGATATACATCAAAAGAGTCTGGCCTTAAGGCCTTACAACAGTTTCTCTTAACAAGAGTGTGGTTTACATACATCGGCACGCAGGCCGGCCACACATGAACAAAAGAAACAAAACAATGCCTTCGAGGGCAGCAACGCAGCTTTGGGCTTCAGCCCGCTAAGTCCCGCTCGGACCAGCTCCTACAGCACCTGTAAGAACCAATCCACCAAACGGTGGCAAAACAGGGCAACGGTCAGCATTCAGCTGACCAATTATAAAGACCCTGTCCCTGGCACGGGGCAGCGGAATTCCATCCCTGCAAAGCATTCATCCAACATGATATATATAGCCATTCAAGCAAGACGTGCACGCCCGCACCGTCACATATCACAAACGTCGGCTCGACGGCCCGACGCTCCGTGCACTCAGGGCACATTCACACCGTTCAGAGGTCCCAGACATAACGGCGCACTATGAGCATTCTAGTCTGATCGGCTCACCGGCCGTCGACTCTCGCTATGTGATCCTAACAGGGTCTTAAGCACCCAAGGTTAGACAACCATAACGCGGGTACAGATCCACCTTTCCCGTTGCTCACATCGTCAGACTCACGCCTGGACTGACGCGGGTACAGTTTCACCTTGCCCGTTCCACCATTTCCTAGTTGCAGCCTCACAGCTCAACTTTCCACCAGTAGCACTCACGGCCACAAGAGAGTCCAACTCTCATAATTTCCTGGACTTCCTCCAGTACTTTTATCCATCATGCATACAAGCAATCATCACGGAGCCTTCTCCGATATGCAACCAAGCATCACCAATCCAGACCATGTCCAGATGGGCTTCACACAGCATGCCTAGATCCGTACTCCAATTCCGGACTCTAACAAGGGGGACTTCACATATCTACCCCAAGGGACGCCACAACCCACCGCACACTCGCGGGGAAGGGTTTTCCCTATGCAATGCAGGAATTAAGGACTTCACATGTCCAAGCAGAAAATCGTTACCCTAGGAGTTCGCTTCGGAGCCATGGAGAGAAATTTGAGACGGATGAAAGCCTTCGCAGCAGCGTTGCCTTCGCAAATCCGAACTCGGCTCGCGATTTGGACCACCGTAGCACCACCGGCAGCCGGACTCCACTTCCTCTTCTTCCTCCTTGCTCTCACCTCTCTCTTACTTTAGAAAGAGAAGATGAAAAAGAAGAATGAGCTTCTCCCCCCTTTTTCCGGCCTTATCAGCCCAGGAATGAACTCCAGCCACAGGATCTTATTTAAAGAAAATGAAGGGCCACGATCTACTGAAAATTCCCCTGAAATTTGGCCGACACGGCCTGTGACACGCCCGTGTCACAGGCCGTGTACCCTTAAGCGGCACACGCGGCAGTCGCACCGACTGAAATATTCGAGAACACGGGCATCGACACGCCCGTGTCGAACCTGACACGCCCGTGTCAGTCATGAGACACGCCTGTGTCTCCTGTTACACGGTACTCACCGATTTCCAAAACCAGTACACGGGTCGGAACACGGCAGCTGACACGCCCGTGTCCAGCCTCACACGCCCGTGTTCCCGGCCGTGTTCAAGGCCGTGTCCGGCTCTGACTTGAATAGGTCAATTTCGAAAATTAATTCGAACACGCCCTGGGACACGCCCGTGTCGAAGGCCGTGTCCCAGGCTCGACGATCGTCGACTCTCAAACGTCGACTAGCCTGAACACGCCCTGGGACACGCCCGTGTCCCAGGCCGTGTACACCCGACACGCCCTGGGACACGCCCGTGTCCCAGGCCGTGTCTAACAGCCTCCAACCCAAAATTGTGTACAACCATATTTTGAGATTTTTGGGGTGTTACAGGAGGTATCTTGTAAGATTCTCAGTACATATTCTGGAGCAAGGTTCATGATTGTTCCTCCGGAGGCGGCATCGATCATGGCTCGGTGGTGGGGTTCAATAGCGAAGTAGAAACTTTCGACGAGGTTCCACATTTGGAATCCATGGTTAGGGCACTTCCTCAGCAGCTCGTTGAAATGCTCCCAAACTTCGGCTAAACATTCTTGATCGGCTTGCCAGAAGTTGGCTATTGCTCGCCTCATGCTCACGATCCGATCTACCGGGTGGAACTTATCTAGGAATTTTGTGGTCAAAGCCTCCCAGGTGGTGGCTGTTCCAGGTGGGAGGGAGTGAAGCCACGTCTTGGCTTTGTCCCTTAGTGAAAAAGGGAAGAGGCGAAACTTGATGGTTTCGTCCGGGATTCCAGCGTAGCAGAACGTGGCGCAAATTTTGTAGAATTCAGCCAGGTGAAGATGGGCGTCTTCAGTGGCCATTCCTTAGAACTGAGCATTATTCCGAATGATATTCAGGATAGCTAGTTTAATCTCAAACTGTTGGTTGGTGATAGCAGGTCCGAAACCGGGGTAGATGCTCCCGACGGTAGGTGTAGTGTAATCCCTCATGGTGCGGACCTAGGGAGGGTTCACTTCATTTTTGTCGCCATTTCAGTCGCCAGGAGGTATCCCTCTAACTCGGTTGTCGGCATCAATATTTAGCTGGTCTCCCATTGGGGCTAAAGTGATGGCTTCAGCGCGTCTTGCGCTAGGATAGTACGTTCGATCTCTGGGTCGTAAGATACTATATCTCTTGTGGCTCAACCCTGCATTCACTGCGGCAAACACTACACAAGGAAATAGCAGTCAAAAACACTAACTCTTATAACAATATTTTCAGTCATCCTGAGTCGCTCTATAGTTGCATTCCCCAGCAACGGCGCCAAAAACTTGATGCGTGGAAATCGGCAAGCGCATCGGTCGCACAAGTAATAAAATTTAGGAATAAATCCCCGAGTGTCGGTCTCTTGAGGAATGTAATTAGCATAGAGCGGCGACAGTTCAGAAAATATTGTTATGAGGGTTATACTTAGAAAAGATTAAAAGGGGTCTTGTGAGATTGTGGTTTCTTGATCTAATAAAATAATTAAGACTATGCAGGTCGAAGGCACTGCTTCGCAAAGTTAGGTAAGTGTATCAGCCGCGATGCCGAACTTCGGTTGGGCGAGTGGACGGAAAGCTAGTGGATGGAAGTGTTCCTGTGCGGAGTGCAATCGAGTGAAACTAGTGTATGGAGTGGATGTGGAGTGGGCGAGGCGCATTCACAACACAACTCAAAAGCACAAAGGAACTACAACAGTTTAATTAGAGATCAAATACAAATGTAGTTCATTACAAATTCAATCAATCCATACAATGGAGAAAGGGGAAGAGGAGTAAACCACTAGAGGGTGAAGGTCCACCACAGATCGTGGCCGGAATAGCGAGTTGTCAATCCGCTTCTGAGCTCATTCCGAGGAGGCTTCCGGTACCGGCGAGCTGTCACCTCGAATGCCTTTGAGTCCATTCTCTAGGTTATCTTCTTCTCCAACTTCGGTGGAAAGCTTGGAGTTGAGGTAATCAATGGCCGAGAGCTTCGCCGGAGGGTTTGGAAAGCTTTGGAATCACCGGCTATGGACTCCCGATGGAAGGGATGAAGGTGGAGGTGGATGGAGCAGCTGGAAGGTGAAACGGCGGACTGGCGGCAAGTCCCGATCGAGTCGTCTGACCTAATTCGCTGAATGATCCTTAAATACGGAGGCAGAATAAGCAGAGCGCACATCAGTGGCACACGACCAGTGGTCGTGCGCACTGTTGGTCGATGATCATGAACAATTTCCAATTAAATCTGCAACTTGGACAAAAAAAACATCAGCAAATATGCGCACGATCAGTGGCGCATGACCGGTGGTTATGCTCACTTAATCCACTGATCGTGTGATTACCCGGGCAGAACAAGGAAAACGAAGATGACAGAGTGCACGATCACAAGCGCACGACTAGTGGTCGTGCGCAATAGGTCTAGTGCTCGTGCGGTCATCAAGACAGGAAAGGGGAAAATGAGACTGTAATGCGCACGATCAGTGGCGCATGACTAGTGGTCGTGCACAGTGAGTCCAGTGATCGTGCGCAGTGTCCCTGTATCGTCGGGGTCTCCCGAGCAGTTCCTGAACACGCACACGATCCATGCACTAGTAGAAGAGGCAGAAAGGCCACTAAAAGTGCACACCATATTCTCAAGAAACAGCGAGAGAACAAGTAAAACAACAAAAACACAGAAACAATGAAAGCACACAGAAAATGGGCCTAAAGTGAACTTTATCATGAAATAGGCAAATAAGCAAATATAAGCGGTAATAGCTCTCAAGTATAGTGCTAAGATGATAAAACTGGCCCAGATGAGTCCAAAAATCAGTGTAATATTTGGACTCATCAGTAGGAGCAGAGGCTGTGAGCTCCGTTCTTGTAAGGGAAGAAGGAAAGATGCAACTACCAATCTACTATGTTAGTAGGACCCTGAAGAAGTCGGAGCTCCGTTATCCCATCTTAGAGAAGCTGGCGTATGATTTGATTGTTTCAGCAAGGAAGCTTCGACTGTATTTCCAAGCCCATTCGATCAAAGTGGTGACGGACCATCCCCTTCGCAAGATCTTTGAAGGAGTAGAACACTCAGGCAGGTTGGCCAAGTGGTCTATTGAACTGAGCGAATTTGACATCTCGTTTGTCCCAAGGCTCTCCATCAAGGCGCAAGTGGTGGCTGACTTCTTGGCCGACTACGTTGTTGAGGTCGGAGCCGAGGAGCCGCGACCGCAGGGGGCATTAAAGATGGTGGTTGATGGGGCCTCGGGAAAGCATTCCCTCGGGGGAGGAGTGGTGTTGAAAAGCCCTTAGGGGGTCACTATAGAGCAAGCGGTGGTCTTGCACTTCTCGGTGACTAATAACCGAGCAGAGTATAAGGTCGTGATAGCCGGCCTCCGTTTAGTAAAGGAGCTTGAGATCCAGGATGTGGAAGCCTTTATGGACTCGTTGGTGGTAGCATCACAGATCCGGGGAGAGTTTGAAGCCCGGGATCCCACTCTTGCAAAGTACTTATCCAAGGTAAGGGTGATCATCGGAGGGTTCCGGACGTTCTCGATCCAACACGTTCCCAGGGAAGAAAGCACAACGGTCGATCGGCTGGCTAAGTTTAGACCTCGAGGGGGAGGAACCCTGACCGAGCTATTTCGAACTGCAATCGAGGAAGGAGAATTGATGGAGGTATATCGGCGACCCTCATGGGTGGACCCCTTGGTGACCTTCCTGACCACGGGTGAGCTTCCGGAAGGGACTAAGGACGCCAAAGGATTCAGGCGTAAGGCGGCCCATTACCTAATGCTTGAGGGGGGTTGCATTGGAAGATGTTGTCAGGGCTCCTGGCAAGGTGTGTGACCGAGGAAGAGATCCCAAGGATCCTGGAAGAAGAGCATTCAGGAGAGTGCGGTAGTCACTCGGGGGGAAGGACGTTGGAAGCAAGGGTGGTAAGGCAAGGGTATTTCTGGCAGACCCTGAGGAAGGATGCGGTTGAGTTTGCGAGGAGGTTCCGAAAGTGTCAGTTGTACGCTCCCCTTCAGCTCTTGCCCACTCAAAGGATCTGAAGCATCACGGCACCATAGCCTTTCGCCATCTGGGGGATGGATCTAGTTGGGCCCTTCCCTCCAACTAGTGGGCAGAGGAGGTTTCTCCTATTCATGATTGACTACTTCTCCAAGTGGCTGGAGGTCAAGGCACTAGCCAAGATCCCCTCCCAGGTCATCTGGAACTTTGTTTGGGGAGAGATCATATGCAGGCACGGGTTACCCCTGATGATAGTAACGGATAATGGTCCCCAGTTTGCTAGCGAGGAATTCATCAGCTTCTGCACCCAGCAGGGGATAGACCTCAGGTTTGCCTCCGTCCACCACCCCAGGAGCAACGGCTAGGTAGAGGCGGCGAACAAGATCATCGTGAACTTACTCAAGAATAAGGTGGAGAACCTGAGGGGGAATTGGGTGGAACATCTCCCCTCAGTTCTATGGGCCCTGCAAACGACCCCGAATACGACAACCAGCGAGACCCCCTTCAAACTTTCTCATGGGTATGAGGCGGTCCTGCCAGTGGAGTTTGAGGTTCGATCTCCGCGGGTCATGGCCGCGGGAGAAGGAGATTAGGTTTGGAGGTTGAAGAATGAGGGGGAGTTGTGCCTCTCTTTAGATATGGTGGAAGAGCTGCGCGATGTCGCGGCTATCAGGTAGGAGGAAATCAAGCGGCGAATGGAAAGATACTTTGACAAGCACATCAGGATCAAGCAGTTCGCATAAGGAGATCTAGTGTAAATGAAAGTCGATGATGCAGGAAGATCAGCCCCCGTTGGCAAACTCAATCCAAATTGGGAAGTACCCTACATTATTAAAAGGGTTCTAAGAACGGGAGGTTACCACCTCCAGGATTTGGAGGGGTGATCCATTAGCCACACCTAGAGCAGTGACGATTTAAAACCTTTCTACCCATGATTGGGGAGGGTAAAAACTGTGTATTTAAAGTCAAGTTATTACATCCTGTTCACTAACTTGTTATTACATTGGTCTTACCTATTGTTGAATGCGGTTGATAGAAGGGTTGGATGTTTGCACTACCCCGAGCTCGGCTCGGCCCCAGGTAGACCCATTGTGCAGGCTCTCATCTAGCTGGCAGGTCTGATGGCTCGCCTGTGGGGGGAGAGGTTTGGTTCTTGGAGATACTTCAATTTGGAGACTTTTGCACTACCCCGATCTCGGCTCAGCCCCAGGTAGACCCGCTACACGGGCTCTTATCTAGCTGGCAGGTCCGAAGGCTCGCCTGTGGGGGAGAGGTTTGGTTCTTGGAGATACTTCAGTTTGGAGAATTTTGCACTACCTAGAGCTCAGCTCGGCCCCAGGTAGACCCGCTACACAGGCTCTCATCTAGCTGGCAGGTCCGAAGGCTCGCCTGTGGGGGAGAGGTTTTGTTCTTGGAGATACTTCAGTTTGGAGAATTTTGCACTACCCAGAGCTCACCTCAGCCCCAGGTAGACCCGCTGCGCAGTCTCACATCTAGCTGGCAGGTCTGATGGCTCGCCTGTGGGGGAGAGGTTTGGTTCTTGGAGATACTTCAGTTTGGAGACTTTTGCACTACCCCGAGCTCGGCTCGGCCCCAGGTATACCCATTGAACAGGCTCTTATCTAGCTGCAGGTCTGAAGGCTCGCTTGTGGGGGAGAGGTTTGGTTCTTGGATATACTTCAGTTTGGAGACTTTTGCACTACCCCGAGCTCGGCTCGGCCCCAGATAGACCCGCTGCGCAGGCTCTCATCTAGCTGGCAGGTACGAAGGCTCGCCTGTGGGGGAGAGGTTTGGTTCTTGGAGATACTTCAGTTTGGATACTTTTGCACTACCCCGAGCTCAGCTCGGCCCCAGGTAGACCCGCTGCGCAGGCTCTCTTCAAGCTGGCAGGTCTGAAGGCTCGCCTGTGGGGGAGTGGTTTGGTTCTTGGAGATACTTCAGTTTGGAGACTTTTGCACTATCCCGAGCTCAGCTCGGCCCCAGGTAGACCCGCTGCGCAGGCTCTCATCTAGGTGGCAGGTCTGAAGGCTCGCCTGTGAGGGAGAGGTTTGGTTCTTGGAGATACTTCAGTTTGGAGACTTTTGCAATACCCCGAGCTCGGCTCGGCCATATGTAGACTTTCTACGCAGGCTCTCATCTAGCTGGCAGGTCTGAAGGCCTGCTTGTGGGGGAGAGGTTTGGTTCTTGGAGATACTTTAGTTTGGATACTTTTGCACTACCCCGAGCTCGGCTCAGCCCCAGGTAGACCCGCTGCGCAGACTCTCATCTAGCTGGCAGGTCCGAAGGCTCGCCTGTGGGGGAGAGGTTTGGTTCTTGGAGATACTTCAGTTTGGAGACTTTTGCACTACCCCGAGCTCGGCTCGGCCCCAGGTAGACCCGCTACGCGGGCTCTCATCTAGCTAGCAGGTCTGAAGGCTTGTCTATGGGGAGAGGTTTGTTTCTCGAAATACTTCAGTTTGGAGACTTCTGCACTACCTCGAGCTTTGCTAGGCCCTAGGTAGACCCGCTACACAGGCTCTCATCTAGCTGGCAGGTCCGAATAGGTTTGTTTCTTGGAGACACTTCAGTTTGGAGACTTTTGCACTATCCCGAGCTCGGTTCGGCCCTAGGTATACCTACGACGCAGGCTCTCATCTAGCTGGCAGGTCCGAAGGCTCGTCTGTGGGGGTAAGGGACCCCGGGTAAACTCGCTATTCAGGCTCTCATCAGCTGGGCATGGTTTTAGGCACACTTGGGGGGAAAGGGCTTGTTCTCGGATATGTTCTTTGGGGCACTGCGACTTGGAAACTTTGGCACTACCCCGAGCGAGGCTCAGACCCAGATGGACTCATTACCGGGCCTTCTGGGCAGGACAGGTGGCACACCTGGAAGGCAAAAAAAAAGGTTGGAAACCCCCTCAGGCAAGAGAAGTCTCGGCCAAGAGGTCTCGGCTAAGAGGATCTCGGTAGAGGGAGTTCCCAGCGGGAAGGCTTTCGGCGAGGAGCCCTAGGCGAAAAACTCTATTCACTTGTGCGAGGTGAAGGGGGTGCCCCCCCCCCCCCCCGAAAAAACCTACAGCCAGCGCTCCCGGCAAAAGGGTCTCGGTGGAAGGCACTCCGAAACGGTATGCTGGGCCTTGAGCTCTCGGCAGGTCTCCACCTATTGATCGCTAAGGGGGACGGCTATCCTAGGGAGACCGATGGCCTCGGAGAGAACGTGCTTGAGAAGCATTCGACACTACAGCACTTATAAAGAGGTAAGAAATTAATCACAATATGCAAACATGTATAATATATCCTTCAAAATGTGATTACAGGCGAGATCATCTCGCATGTTTCAAAGACAAAAGGAGGGGGAAAGAAACCCATCAGGGGGATGCACTATACCCCCCGCTCTAGCTCCCGCTTGAGCTCTCGCTAGAACCCTCCCCAGATGTCTCGCCAACAGTAGTGGGAGATTTCGGGACACTCGAGAGTGGGGAGTCAGGTGCGCCCGGGGGATTAGGGATGGGATCGAAGAGCCACGGGAGAAGCTGGCGGGCGACGATGGTTTTACCGTCCTCATTCAGACACCCCGCGTCCCGCAATATCTCTATGGTAAGTCTGGTCATTGCTTGGGCATTGGTCTGCAGCAGCTTGTCGATATCGTATTCCGAGAAGTGGCGGCTCCTCAGCCTCTTGTCCAGCAAAGGAGGAGGTGGGACAGCGGCCGCAACCGCCTCCATGTGCCGGAGCTGGTCCTTTAGAAGGATTTTCTCGCACTCCACCCCGGCCAGCTACGCGTGAAGCACCGTGCTCTCGACAGAATCCTGCGTAAGGGAGAAACCAGTCAATATAGAGGAGAGACGGGTTGTGGATTACAGGGACAAGAGAGAGTGCCTTGAAAGGTATCGCTTACCTCTTCTGTCGGGCACAAGGACAGAAGCTGTTGGGCATCCTCCAGCTCAAACTTTAGTGCTGTCACGTGGGCCGCCACCTAGTCCCTCGCCTTGAGCATCTTGTCGAAGTTACGGTCAATGGTGATACTCCGGCGTGCGCACATATGCGTGAGCTCGAACCCGCGCAGCAAGTCCCGGATGGAGTCAAGGGCCAGGATTCGAGTGGACATTTGGTCGAAGATGTTGGCATCCTCCCAGTTGTAAAGGTCGTAGCCCAATGCGAAAGGGTCGTCGGTGACCTCATTGCGCTCCGCCCAACTGGGGAGGAGGGTAGAGACGGAGACCTTGTTGGTCTCAGGATCCCACTAGAGCAAAGGCTTTCCTTCCGCATCCAGACACTTCACGCTGAGGCCGAAGTTCCGGTGCCCTTTTGGCACCTGCTTGGGTGGGGCCTGAGCAGAGGTTTCAGCGGCTTCCCCTCAACACCAGTCCCGCATGCGGCTGGCAGGCTCTCGGCAGGGGCCCCAACGGTGGTCCCAGCGGCAGTGATTGCCTCCCCGCTAGCCGACAAGATATCGGCGAGGGATCGACCCTCGACAGTAGGTCGGGAGGGAGAGGCCGCCACGGACTTCCCCTTGTCTACGGCAGTTGGATTTTGTCTCTTTAGCAGATTGGACGAAAAGGTGTCGGGCTTTCACTTCCCGGCACCAGACCGAGGGGGAGGAGCCGGCTCATCCCGACAGGCGAGAGCCGCTGTTTTCGCAAGATCCAGTGGATCTCTCGCAGCCCTAGTCTCGGCAAACGGCTGGCGCCGAGGTATTTCCCTCTCTCTTGTAGAGTCGACGACAATCAGCGCTACATTTTAGGGTATATAATGTCAAGCTAAAGATGAGACCATACCTTCGCTAGGAGGCACGGACAGGAGAGAGTCAATGTCTCTCCTGAGAAATTGGACGTCGAAGTCCTTAGTCTCGAAGAACTCCAGGAGGGCGCTCTCGCGCGACCCCAGAGTGGGCGGCTTGTAAGCGGAGTCATCGTATTGGACTGGCGCGAGGGGCACGTTACCGAAGTCGCAAGAAACATAGACGAACTTCTCGCCCCAGTGGTGATGCTTGTTGGCGAGACCATAGGTTTTGAGTAGCAGACCAGAGAAGAAGACTACCCCGCCCTTAGTTTGGAAGATGAACAGCTTTCGGAAGATAGGTAGGATTCCCTCAGTCTCCTTTCCAAAGAGGAGGTGGAGCGGTTTTTCTCGCTCCAGGCGAAAGGTCTTGCGTGAGGTGATCCTGGCCTTGCCGGGAGTAGGGGGAGTCATCCTCCCTCGCGGGGTGGCTAGCCTCCTTTGGGGATACAGAGGGTTCAGTGGCCCACCAAAAGATTCTCTTTTCAGGATGAAACGTGCTAAGCGAATATTTACGGGTTGGACGTGTCTTTTCGAGCGCGGGGTTGACTCAAAAAGAGCGGGGATTGTGTACAACCCTATATACGATGAGTGGGACCCAGAGGCACCGAGGGTCAGGTCTGGGCTAGCTTCGGGCTCACTTTAGGCCTCAGAACAGAAGAGCTCCCGCCTAGGAGGGGGTGGGAATGCTCGCGCTCAAGCACCGGCCGAGACCTGCTTCTGCCCAGAGACGGGCGAGAAGGCTCGCGCCCCGTGGAAGGAGGGAATTGTCTCGGCCCAAGGCATTCTTCGGAACCTTTTTTAGCTCCCGTCGAGTAAGGGCGGGAGAGTTCTCGGCAAGGTTTAGTTCTTGGCATAGGGGTTCTCGCAGGTTGGGGCCAAGGGGGAAATTACCTAGTTGCCCTCGGGTAAATTACCTATATGCCCTCAGGTTCTGCATTCAGTATTTCATGACAGCGGGATTTTGTTATTGGCAGACCAGCCAGGGGTAATTTTGTAATTTCAGGTAAGCGAAGACTATAAATAGACCCATAGGGGCTCTTTAGAAGGCAAGCTTACATATTTCCTTAAGATCTTCTAGTGCTTTCTGAGGAGCTCCAAGCTCAGCTTTTGGTTTTGGAGGGGAAGCTCTCAGAGATCTTCTAGGTTAGAGGTGGGACCTCCCTGTTGAGGCTTTGGGTCAGTTCTAGGTCCTTTTCAGCCAGTTAGGAGTCGGAGCTTGGTAAAAGTAGGTGTTGGCTACGCCCCTATTTTTGAACTCTCGTTGAGGTCAGATTTTGGCTTCAATAGCTACCTTCCTTAAAGTGGCAGCTCCAACTTTGACATTCTCATATCCTTTTGTTTGGCCAAAGTTGGAGTCTCCAAAGGTCACCTTTGGTCCAAGCTTTGACTTGTAATCAGTTAGATTTCCCTTGCTGCATGTCATATACTTTGAAATCCCACTATCCAAGTACCAAAGTTACTCTGTGGTAGTATAGTCCATCACCTGCAAGAAAATAGATTTGGTGTTCTTGACCCAGGTAATCTTGGGTCCTTGATTCTTCTCAAATTTATAACTAGAAATGAAAGAAAATTCTGGTTGATTTTTATATCCTAAGGGGTGAAATCTTCTAGGTGGAATTATCCATTGAGTAAAGGGTTAACAAATTTTTGTCTTTGATTATTATTTTTACAAGGATTAAAATTTCTGTTAAAGTTTTCTTGGTTCGACAAATTCTAGTAAGTTCGTCGATCTGCGTTCGACGAGTAGGGATGAGTTCGTCGAACACTGCTCAGAGAATGAAAATATTCATTTTATGCGCCCCAATTTCATCGATCGCGGTTCGACGAACCATATTGATTTCGTTGATAGCAGTTAGAAGAATGGTTATATAGAAAATCGATGTTCATAATTCGTCGATCTGAGTTTGACGAACCATATACATTTCGTCGATTTTGGTTCGATGAAAAATGTTGAACATTGTTTTTATTAAAAAAATTCTTTTTCTTTTTCTTTTGTTTAGGTTTTTGAAATACTTCAATTTGTTGGATGTTATCTTCTATTTTTTCTTTGCCTTTTTCAGATATGAATTTAATAGGGGTAGAAAGAATGTTTTTCATAAGAAGAGGAGGCTGACTTGATGAAGTTCCCAAGCCTAGTTTGCCATTAAGCCTGGCATTGACTGTGTTTGTTATATTCATTAATTTTATGCTTCTCCCATTAAGGGATTCTTCAAATTCTTTAGCCTCATTTAATTTAGTTTTTATTGAAATGATTTGTTCAGAAGCTAAGTCTAATTCATCTTTTAGTTTGATGTTTTCAGAAAATAGATTGTCATATTCAATTTGTTTTTCTCTGAGAAGTTTGATTTCCTTCTCAGATTTAATTAAGTCATTACATAGAAGTTTGAATTCAGTTTTAAAATGATCGTAAGTGAAATCAAGAGAAGCTATTACCTGGTCCTCTTCTGATTCAGATTCTGCTGCTGATTCTTCTGCTACTGAGTGCCTGCATGATGCATCAATTGTCATCAAGCAGATCTCTCTGGCTTTTGCCTCTTCTTCATCCTCACTAGAAGTGGATGAAGTTTCTTCTTCTGAGTCACTCCAGGTCTCAGTTATAAAGCCTCTCTCTCCTTCTTCTTCTTGTATTTGTTGGAGGAGGGCTTGCTTGAGTGCTTCTTAGATTCTTTCTCTTTTTTCTTGTCCTTCTTTTGAGCCTCTGTACATTCTGGAAGAATGTGTCCTGGCTTCCTGCATCCATAGTAGACAATTTCCTTGGTAGGAGTCTTGTCATACCTTAGCTTGTCCTCATTTCTGGTTGACCTTCTTCTGAAGCACTTCTTAGCCATTTTGTAGAATCTTTTAGCTAATAGACTCATTAGCTCTTAATTGGCAGGTAGTGCTTCTGATTCCTCAGTTGCCTTGAAGGCAATGCTTTGCTCCTTCCTTCCTGAGGTAGATGGCTTTCGTTCAGCTGCTTCCCTGGTTTTGATAAGTTGCTCATAAAACTTGAGCTTACCTAATAATGACTCAATAGAAATCTCATTTAGGCTTCTGGTCTCTTTGATTGGCCAGATCCTAGAATCCCATGTGTTGGGGAAGCACATAAGAATCTTATCATTAATTTCTATTAATGATATGTTCTTGTCCAAGTTCTTCAGCTCATTGATAATCAGGCTGAGTCTGTTGTACAAATCTGTAACTGATTCTGACTCTTCTTTCTTGAAATTATCATATTGTGAAATGAGAAGGGATCTTCTATCTTTCAATTCATCAACAGATTCTGCTACCATTTGGTTGAGGGATTCCCAAATGGCTTTTGTTGATGTGCATTCAGAAACTTTTTGAAATATCTCATCAGACATAGTTTGAGCTAGAATGTTCATAGCTTCGGCATCTGCTATCTTAGCTTTCTTCTGAGCTTCTGTCCACTTAGGTGGTGGAACAGCACTAGTGCTTGTAGTTGTTGTTGTCGATGGAGTAGGGGGACCTGTCAAAATAGAATTGTAGATGTCTTTATCAATGGAATTCATGTATAATCTGATCCTTGCCTTCCAAAGTTCAAACTTGTTAAGATTACACACTGAAGGTCTGGTGCTTGAGTACTCATAATTTTGTGCCATGATATAAAAAGACACTAGAGTAAATGGGATCTATCAAATATCTTTTGGTTCAGGTGTTAGCTTGTAAAACCAAACAACCTCTGCCTCTGATACCAATTGAAAGTGAGGGATAGATCTTATGTTTACTCTAGAGGGGGTGAATAGAGTATCAAAAATTTATTAAGTTGTTTTTATAGTGGATTAAAACAGGTGATATATATATATATAAGTATAAAAAGAAATATCACAACACACATGCAAAAAGTAAAGGCAAACCAGACGACACAAGGAGTTTATAGTGGTTCCCCAATAAACCTGGTTACATCCACTCTTCTACCACCCTAGTAGGAATCCACTACAGGTTTTTGATCAGGTGCCCTGTCATTACAAGATCTATTTCCTAAGAGAGATCTAGCAACCCTTTGAGCTTTTGACTAGGTGCTCAAAAACCAAACTAAGTCTTTTGATCAAGAGACTTAACAGCCAAAGGGATAACTTTTGAAGGAAGTTAAAAACCCTTTTACAGTGGTAAATGAAAATAAATATGATGGTGTTCTTCTCTGTCAATAATCTGAGAGAAGACTAGGTGATTTGTTGATGTTGTCAAAGCTCCCCCTGAGATGTAGAATAGTTCAGGGGAAAGGAAGCTTTGCTCAAGATATAGGCCTTCAGATTGCTTGTTGATCTTCAGGAAGCATTTAGACAGATGTTGATGGATTGTCTCTTGAAAGCTCTGAAGCAAAAAACTGATGAAGAACTTGAGTTATATAAGGGTTGTTCTTCTTTCAGTTTTCAGCAAAATAATTTTTTGTCACAGCCATCTTTCTGTGTTTATTCCTGTCTTGCTACTGTCTACCTTGAAAAGAAATTCTTATATATATTCCTTGCAGATTTCAGCATTTGAAATTTGAATTCCTTTCCTTGATTGACTGTAGAAATTCTGGGAGTTGAATGGCTAGAAATTTCCTTAAATGAATTTCCTCAACTGTCTCAATAAGCCAAGTAATAACTCTATGAAAACAATAATTAATGATGCCAAGGAACGGCTATATTCATAAGAATATTGTGCATTAATTATCAGAGCATTACATACATATTATAATATTATTTGAAATTCTTCTGCCTTAGTCGAACGGAAATCATCAGAGAATAGTCGAACTGAACCTGGGAGAAAATAGTCGAACTCAGCAAACTTTCGTCGACCTGAGATCCAAATTCGTCGAACTAAAAATTGCTTGATCATTGACTTGAGATGGCAGATTAAGAGGTAGAAGATCTTTGAGCGGAGCTCCAATTTCGTCAAGCAGAAAATACACTAGCCAATCTGAGCTCCAAGTTCGTCGAACTGAGAAGGCACTTCATCGAGCTAAGAATCTGATATAAGCTCACAGATCATCGATCTCAGCTAGACTTTCATTGAGCTAAACTCAGAGAAGGAACTCTGAGTTCGTCGATCTAAGATCGATGATCGTCGAGCTGAGCTCAGCTATCGTTTAATGCCTTTTCTATCTCTTAGAAAACTGCTTTTCTCTGTAGGTCTTCTGTCTCTAAGTCTTCTGAAGGGAAAACCAATCAATCTAGGTTTGTTAACTTGACCTTAACACTGATAAAAACCTATGACCCTAGACTATACATGTTGGGTCATCTAATAATCCTAGTAGTGAACCTAGCCCAAATCCACCCTAAACATAGGTGTAGTTCCAACACCCAGGAGCCCTCATGTATCGGATTTAGGAGAGTCTTCGTTTCATTCATCAAGTCCCAGAGCTGGTCTGCGCGTTTAATAACCCTCGCCGACCACTAGGGATGGGGACGCGAGGCCGAGGTAGATGGAAATGGCTCCCTAGTTGAGCCTACCGGCGCTCGCCACCTAGACCCCCAGATCCTGCATGTTATGATAATAATTTCTCTGCTGCTATAATTTTTGAACACTTGACATTATTGTGTAATATAACTATTTTTAAATCTAATTTCTCATATTTGTTACTCGCGAATTATGTTACGCTACAAACTCGGATTGCATTAGGGTAGAGCAGGTCGCGGGGGTATGGCGAGTTGAGACCCACAAGCTGGACTGGAGTAGTCGGCTTGGCAGGTTTAATTCGCTTTTCTATAAATAGGGCCCCGTACCTACCCTTAGCATATCACATTTTTTGTCGGCTTATACCCCCCCCCCTTATTGCTCCTCTCGCCACTTGCACTCGCTCCGAGATCTAGAGAGATGGACAAGACGTGACCCAACCCCGATGGACAGTCAAAGTGCGCTAAATAGTTTTCAAAATTCCCTTTCTTTGATGGGAATACTACTGAGGAGGAGCTTAACGATGTTGTGGCGGACTATGTCCCGCCAGGGTTCACCGCGCGCCGGCCTAAGAGAGTCGATCAACACCTTCTTTGCTGACGAACTCGCCTTCCCCATCTTGCATTTCGAGGGGGATTGCGTTTGCCCCTCTGGCCGGAGGCCCGCCAGGTGCTGAAGTACTTTGGGTCCATCCCCGCGCAGATGAACCCCAACGCGATTGCCATGCTGGTGGCTTTCCCAAGCTTCCTTTAGAAGGAGCGGATTGAGTTCAATCTAGTTGTCTTCTACAAGCTCTTCATCTATCATGCCACCAGTGATGGGGCCGCTTTCTTTGCAAGCTCGCAGCTCAAGGTGCGCGAGATGGCCAACAAGAACAATAACTGGTTCACAAAGTTCATCATCATTAAGGGCGAACTCAATAACATACCCTTCTCGCCAATCAAGTGGGGCGAGGAGGTGTACCGTCCTCTGCCCTGACGGGCGATGACGCCAGCCTCCACCAATTCTTTCTGCATAAAGATTTTGAGGTCACCTTCCTACGAAGGGTCCTCGACTCGCTCCCGCTAGTTCTACCTAGCGAAGGTAAGACTTGTTATCATTTTTACCGCAGGATTGCTGAGATGACCCTTTGCTAACAAAGTTACTTTTTGCAAGAGAGCGGGTGATCCCGGAGAATCCGCCCTTCGCGAATTAAGGGTTGTACCCTAACACATTCACGTGATAGAGAGCGGTCGTGGCGGCTCACCGAATGGAGCGAGAATTCTCCAATCCCTCCTCCAGCTAGAAGCGGGCTGAGCTCGCAAGCTCCAGGCCGCCTCGCCTACTGCCACCGCCAAAGAAGATAAAGAAGGCGGTGGTGGTCTCCAAGGGGAAGCAGATTATCCTCGACACGTCGGATAAAAAGCAAAGCGACGGCGACCCTTCTGCTTCCCAACTGCCGAGAAGCTCGCGGACCGCGAGCCGGGTCTGCCGAAGGACCATCGGAACATTGGTCTCGGTGGAAAGGCAAAGGACTAGCTCGGCGATCCGATGGTCTAGTGGGATGAACATGCCCATAGAGTCTCCATCTCATCCCTCCTCCCCTCCTGGTCTGAGAACTGCCCTCCCAGCGGGCACGTCTTTGCCCTCAGTTTCGACCTTTATGGATGTGAGGATGCTGAGAACTTCGATGACATGACCCTCCAGTGGCTAGCTCATGAATGCATGTGAGCCCAAATGCATTCCATTGAGCTTGCCCACATGTCCGTCCGTCGCGGATTCCCACTCAACCATAAGCTGGCGAGTGGCAAGGAGGCCTGGTACCTCACCCGAGACGATGTTGCCAACCTGACGAGGAGGCTGGGGATCGCCGAGGACATCATCGGGAAGAGTGTCGGTGAGATGGTGAGTGCTAGTTAACCTCTTCCTATTTTACTTTGCTTACTTAATTCTTTGGCTCATGCTTCTTGCCTCGCAAGATTTCGAGACCGCCGACCACCTGTGCACTAGCGTGATTGACCTCGAGGAGAAGAACAGACAGCTAGAAGAACATAATAAATCGCTTCATGGCGAGGAAGCCGCCTGATGGACCTTCTCCTCCCTCCAGCTCGCGGCGAGCCAAGCGCCCAGGGCAAGGACACAAAGATCTTCAGCCAGGCAGAGGTCAACAAGATGCTACGGCTCAACTCTATCAAATTTTTTGATCACACCATGCAGGTCATGCGAGATCTACAGGTGCTGACGGCGGACTGCGAGGAGGTGACCGCTAAAGACCTTGTGTCGGAGCTATTCCTCCCCATCCCTACTCCAGGCGAGCCGGAAGACAGCTTCTACTCACATTTCAAAGAAGTGTCGAGCTTCCAAGATGACCCTTCTGGGGGGAGGGCGAGAGCTAACCTGTACTTTTCTTTTATTTTCCTGTAATGATTCCCCCCCCCCCTTAATTTTGTAAGCTCGATGCGAGGCAAGTTCCTTTTGTAATAATACATATATTAATGAAATTTTGACTTAGCAACTTTTCTTTCTTCAATATTACGTGTTTATTGCACTCGCACATGCATGTTGCCCCATCTTGCGCGACCATGCTAGGGTAGAACTTGCGGGTAGAAAGTAGAACGGTTAGATCACATACTCTTCCCGGGTCGCCGAGACCTCGCCATCTCTTACCAGTAGAGGCTGGACCACTCGTAGCGCTGGATCTATGACTTCCCTTCTCGCGTGCGGTATCTCTTACCTTTTAGAAGGTTATTCGGGACCTAACTTTCATAAGTAAAAAACCTTATGGGGTGGAATTCAACTGCCGAGAACACCTCCGGCTCGCCTCCCTTGGTAGTTGCTGAGATCTCGGCTCGCCCCCTCTGGCATTTGGGATTTTATTGGGTCTGACCTGCTCTCCTTATGACTTTGCCCTTGGCCTTTTCCACAAGCTCACCTTTGTATGCCTTATGTTGACTGGCAAGAGCAGCTCGCGACTCGGTTCCATAGCATCAATGACATCCACTGAGGACCCTTGCCCTGTCAGCTAGGTGAGAGCCTGACAGTGGGAGAAGCTCAATACTTAAGAAGACTTTTTCTAGTGACATCCAAGCCTGCCAACTAGTGGGAGCCTGGCAGTGGGATCTTCTCGGGGTCTGGGGCAGACTCTCTCGAGTGACATCCAGCCCTGTCAGCTAGTGGGAGCCTAGCATCGGGATCTTCTTGGGGTCTTGGTAGACTCATAGAGTAACATCCATCCCTGCTAGCTAGTGGGAGTCTGGCAACAGGATCTTCTCGTGGTCTGGTGCAGACTCTCTCGAATGACATCCAGCCCTGCTAGTTAGTGGGAGCCTAGAAGCGGGATCTTCATGGGGTCTTGGTAGACTCTCTCGAGTGACATCCATCCCTACTAGCTAGTCAGAGCATAGCAGCGGGATCTTCTCGGGATTTGGGGAAGACTCTCTCGAGTGACATCCAACTCTGCCAACTAGTGGGAGCCTGGCAACAGGATCTTCTCGGGGTCTTGGTAGACTCTTTCGAGTGACATCCAGCCCTGTCAGCTAGTGGGAGCCTAATAGAAGGATCTTCTAGGGGTCTGGGGCAGACTCTCTCGAGTGACATCCAGCCCTGCCAGCTAGTAGGAGCCTGGCAGCAGGATCTTCTTGGGGTCTTGGTAGACTCTCTCAAGTGACATACAACCCTGCCAGCAAGTGGGAGCCTGGTAGCACGATCTTCTCGTGGTCTGGGGAAGACTCTCTCGAGTGACATCCAGCACTGCAAGCTAGTGCGAGCCTAGCACGGGATCTTCTCGGGGTCTAGGTAGACTCTCTCGAGTGACATCCAGCTCTATCAGCTAGTGGGAGCCTGGCAGCGGGATCTTCTCGGGGTCTGGGTAGACTCTTTCGAGTGACATCCATCCCTTCCAGCTAGTGGGTGCCTGGAAGCGAGATCTTCTTGGGGTCTGGGTAGACTCTCTCGAGTGACATCCAGCCCTGCCAGCTAGTAGGATCCTAGCAGCGGGATCTTCTCGGGGTCTGGGTTGACTCTCTCGAGTGACATCCAGCCTTGCCAGCTAGTGGGATCTTTGTAGTGGGATCTTCTCGGGGTCTGGGGCAGACTCTCTTGAGTGACATCCAGCCCTGCTATCTAGTGGGATCTTTGCAGCGGGATCTTCTCGGGGTCTGGGGCAGACTCTCTTGAGTGACATCCAGCCCTGCCAGCTAGTGGGTGCCTGGCAGAGGGATCTTCTTGGGGTCTATTTCATGTGCATCACCTGCCACAAACTATTGTAAAAAGGATCTGAAAAGTCGCGATATCTCATATTTATAAAAGAGGATGTTACATACTTTTTTCACTGATAGAAATGTGATGGGGCCGCGAGCAGACTCTTATTTGGGTGGTTGGTTTGATGAGTCGACCGTCGCGGACTGCTAGAAAATCGAAGTTTCCAACGAAAGGAGGCAAGTGCACCTATCGCATGTAGTACTCGATATTCGAGAGAATACCGAGGTCATATTGTTCTCGGGGTCGGGTTGATTATTCTTACTCCTCCAGGAGGACTATTATTTTACTGAAAGTAAGGTGGATTTTTGTTTGTCATTAACAGCAGAAATAAAAGAAAGCTGAAAATTACTTAAGTTATTCGATGATGGGTTAACGCTCGGCATCGAATCGGATTAAGACTAAAATAATTCTTAATAATTATTGAACTTAGTTTTCAAATTAATAAAAGGCAACTTGGTCGTGGAGGTTCCACAAGTATGAGCGCACTTATCTCTAAGAATATTGCTCACCTGAACGCTAAGATTATTCGACCGAACGTTAGTCCCACGAAGGATTCCTCTTAACTCCCGCTTTACGCTAAGAACCCCGCTATTGGGTCGGGAACCCAATCCGGTAGAACTACGCTTCTCCTCTCTCGAGGGTAAGTACGCAATTCTATTTACCAGAGGGGAATCAGTCCATACGCACGGCCTCTCGGCTAGCTAGCGTATGGATAAAAAAATAAAGCCCACACATCGATTATGTGGTCCTATGCGTCGTTATTAAAGTGAAAATAAAGAACTTTAATTATTTCAAATCATTTTATATGTCCCAATGCTCTTCGATGCCAAGGGCTAAAGACGATTAGCCACTCATCGGTATGGGGACAACTTTATTGTTTTAATGAGGCGTGAGTTTTAAACTAAACACTAAACGATTATAATAAGAAGACATAAAATAACAAACATTTAGATAAAATTGAAAAGCTAATTAAAACGAGAACTCACGCACACTTCAAAACCATAAAATAAAATAAAGACAAGTCCTACTCGAATGAGTAGGCAGTAAATGAAAACACGTCATTTAACTCTTAACGAGTATGCGGAAATAAATGTGTGTACAAGTTCTACTCAAATGAGTAGACGGTAAATGACAAGTCCTACTCGAATGAGTAGGCGGTAAATGAAAACATGACATTTAACTCTTAACGAGAAGGCAGAAATAAATGCTCACACGCACACACTCTACATGAATTGAAAGAAAGCAATAAAATTATCTCCTACACACACGCAGTCTACATAATTAGAGGAAAGCAATAAAATTATCTCCTACACACACGCACTCTACATAATTTGAGGAAAGCATGAAAAGATATTCTCATACACTCACACACACAAATTAAAAACAAGATCAAAGTTACCTAAAAATTAAAATAACAACTTTTCTATGCTTAGAATTTGTTAAAAATACATAAAAAGATGAAATAAAAAAATAAAAGAGCAAAAGTTTTAGGGAATTAAAGTTAAAATTAAAGGAGCTCAAAAATTAAAATTATAACTTTTTCATTCTTAATAGTTCATAAAAGTGATGAAAAAGTAAAAAAAAATAAAATGTAAAAGGACAAAAAGTTTACAACTTAAACAAAGACTAAGTTAAAGAAAATAAAAATCACTTTTGAAATCACTTTTACATGTTCATTGGGATGGAAAAGTTGTGATTTTAAAGTAAGACAAAGGCTAAAAAAACCTATCCTAACACATTTGCATAAGGAAAATAATAGAAATGAAAACATCACTCACAAACACACACACACACACTTTTCATAAAGAGAAAAAACTAGGAATAATAAAGGGATAAAATGAAGAAGAAAGTGGGCACACAAGTTCATTCCAAAATTATGTAAGAAGAGAAAAACTATCATTTTTATTACTATAATAAAACTATTACAAAGTTGTTACAAAGCTAAAGCTAAAGCAAAAAAACAAACATAAAAGGAAGGGGGAGAAATCTCCTTACATGGCTATAGAATCACCAAGGGCAACCCACAAAAAGACACTAAAATGGCTCAAAAAAGTGAACCCTTGGACATTACAGAAAAGTTTTATTTATAGACAAAATTTCGGGTGGGACACGCCCTAGTCACGGGCATGTCGGGGGGCATGTCACAGTTGTCGTGTTTGACTTGGCGAAATCTGGCAAGCTGGCTTGTTTCTAGAAGCTTTGGGATGGGACACGTGTCCGACACGGGCGTATCGTGTTTGGACACGGGCATGTCGTGCTTGGACACGGCCGTGATATGCTGGCATTGATTGTCGAGTTGATGGCGTTGAGAGGTGAATAGTAAAAGCATTGAGTGGCTGCCAATGTTGAGTGGCGTTGAGTGTCGGCTGGATGAAGGGGTTGAGTGGCTGACACAGGCGTGTCGGTCAGCATGACACGGGCATGTTCTGATCGGGTTTATGAAGCATTGAGTGTCGAGTTGGGGTCGACTATGGTTGATCATCGAGGGGCGACACGAGCGTGTCGGTCAGCATGACACAGGCGTTTCAGGTCAATTTTTGACCATTTTCTGAAAAATTCAAGAAAATAAAAAAAAAACTAAGTTAGCTCAGTTTTTACAAAAAGAAGCATATTTATTAAAGAAAAATAATAGAAAAATACTAAAACATTTTAAAACTACTTAAATAAAATACTAAAAAATGCGTATATTTACAACTCAACAAATACCCCCATACTTAAGTTTTTGCTATTGCAGAGCAAAAGTTTGAGGTGAACTTATAAGGAATAAAAAAACTCTAAGTTTAGTTACCATTTTAAATAAATTATAAGAGAGATCTAAATAAATATACGGGGTATAAGAGTTAAGTCCTAAAATTATGTAGATGATTTAAATAGGGCAAAAAGTTTTGGCCAAAAGACTTCTTGATGTAATCAAATTGAAAGCAATAGTTGTAATTGTTAGGTTAACAAGAATAGTTTGGAATTATATGAACTTTAGCTTATAGGAGTTTTATGGGAAATAATGCAATTTACAATTTATGCTCTCAAAAAGATTTTTTGAATTAATTCTAAAGTCGTGAAATTGGCTGAGGGGGTTTGGCGGTTTATGAAGTGGTTTGGATTTTGAGGCGAGGTAATTTTTTTTCTCGAACCTCCATATTTTTCTTTTTGGATTATTAGGAAAATGAAATCTTATTTTCCTAATATGATTTTTTTTTCAACTTCATAATAATAAAATTAACCCAATGCATATGTGTAGGAGTAATGAATTTTATCCTCTTACTCCATAACATATAATCTTTTTAAATTATTGGGTGCCTATGTTTACGGAATGAAATCTTATTCCCGTTGACATAGTATCTTTTAAGGGTAAAATTTTTATCATGCCAAGTTGGACATGATAAATAAGGGGAAGACAAGAAAACTAGATTTTTAATTAAAAAATTTTTGAGAGCAACCTTTATAAATTGTACGTTCTAATTTTTCAGAAAGCTGAAAGTAAGCATAATTGAATTCTATAGTCATTATTTTATAACATGATACACATGCTCCTATCTATGAAAAATTAGAAGTAGTGCATAAAACAAGTTTGCTATTTTTAACAAAGTATAATAAATTCTTTAAAACTTAACCCCTGCTATTTAAATTTTTCAATCTTTAATTAACAAACTAATAGTGAACAAAGAATTAATAAAATTCACATATAAATAAACCCAAAACAAAATTTTTGGATAGCAAGAAAATTAAGAATGGTATATTTAATTCATTTGTTTTATAAAAAAAAATTTATTATTTTTAAAGTTATTATATGTTTTTTGTATTTTTGTATTTATTTCTTTAATATATATATACTAAAGAAAGGAAAATGCAAAAATAAAATTAAAAAAAAATAGATTTTTAAGTTTTGCAAATTTTTTGTATATATATTTTTTTCGAAAATTTTCATTCTATTTACAAAAATTGGGAGAAAAAAGAGAAGTTATTTACAAGGATGAGAGAGAAAAGGGGAGAGAGGAAAGAGAAAAAAATATTTACAAAAATTTATCTACAAAAAATATTTACAAAGTAAAACAAAATATTTTTGGAATTTTTTTTTTATAATTATTTTTGTTTTTGTTTTGTTTTTCTTTTTTCATTATTTTTTTTTGGAAATATAAGTGCAAATAAGAAAAGTGCAGAAGAAAAAAAAACAGGGAAAATACAAAAACACTCTCATACTTAGTTTCAACATTGTCCCCAATGTTGTAAGATAAGTATGTTGAACGATAAAAAAATAAATGTTATATGTACAAAAAGAAAGACGATGGGTAGAAACGTCTCTGATGCGTGTTCGGGGAAACCCATTTAGAAACTCTGCATTATTAGAAAAAGTAGCAAACATGATAAATAAAGAGCAAAAAAGATAAATGTGGGGGCCTCCCAGGAGCGCTTTGTTTATAGTCGTGTAGCTTGACTATAATTGCGGGTTTATATATCGAGGGTTATAGTTTCGTTATGTTCGATCACTGGGTCGCCCGCTATGTAAGACTTTAACCGATGACTGTTTACTTTAAACGAGCCTTTTTCCGGGTGGGAGACGAGTATGGTCCCATATGGAAAGACTTCTTCAACTATGAAGGGACCGGACCATCTAGATTTTAGTTTTCCTGGAAAAAGTTTAAGACGTGAATTATAAAGAAGGACAAGATCGCCCGGAGAAAAAAAATTTGGGAACTTTAATTTTCGATTGTGATATAACTTAGAACGCTCTTTATAGAACTTATTGCTTTCGTAAGCATTCGCATGTCATTCATCGAGCTCGTTTAGTTGCAGTTTTCTATTCTGAACGGCTAAGTTAGCATCGAGGTTTAAGAGTTTTAAAGCCCAAAGAGCGTGATGTTCTAGTTCTACGAGTAAATGGCGTGCTTTGCCATAGACTAATCAAAACGGAGTACAACCGGTTGCGGTTTTGTATATCGTACGATACGCCCATAACGCGTCATCAAGTTTAACGGACCAATCTTTACTATTTAGTGAAACAGTTTTTTCTAATATACGCTTAATCTCTCGATTTACTACCTCAACTTGGCCACTTGTTTGCGGGTGGTAGGGATGGCAAGTTTGTGCGTGACTCCGTATTTAGCTAACATCTTAGCCAATAGAGTGTTATAGAAATACGTTCCCCTATCACTAATAATTGTGCGGGGCATGCCGAAGCGAGAAAATAGTTTTTTAAGAAATATAACGATGACTCGCGCATCGTTGGTGGGGAGAGCTTGCGCTTCCGCCCACCTCGATACGTAGTCGACCACACTAAAATATACATATTTTTGAAAGACAGAGGTAGGGGCCAACAAAATCTATGTCCATAAATCGAGGACTTCGTATTCTTAAAACATTTTTTGGGGCATCTCGTCACGACGAGAGATGTTACCCGACCGCTGACAACTATCGCATGCGAGCACACAATTGTGAGCATATTTGAAGAGAGTGGGCCAAAAGTAGCCCGCCTCTAGCGCCTTCCGAGCGGTCCGGTTGGCTTGATAATGCCCACCGGCTGGACCCTCGTGGCAGTGCCTAAGTATTTGCAAGCACTCCACACCCGCAATGCATCTTCGGACCGCTTTGTTGGTACCCTAGTTTGGATTTGAGTTTAGTCTGCTCCTTTAGTTTTTTGACCCAAGATTTATCTATGGTCAAAGGTTAGCTAATAGGTTAGATTCCCTTAGTTGTAGAATTGCGTATCCAGATGAGAAATTTGGTTAAGTCATTTTTGGTTCAACTATAGTCGAACGTCGCTCGACCATCATCTATCGACTGTTCGACGATCGTCTATCAGTTGGTCGACTTTCATCTGTCAGCAGATCGTCTATCTCTAAGTTAGTTCAACTCTTGTTAGCTCGACGTTTTGTGGCATCTGCCTTGTCGATCGTCGAACCCCGCTCGACTTCTTTTGACCAGACAGATCTCTTGATAGTTCAACTATCTGCTTGGATAGTTCAACTATCTGATAGCTCGACTATCTGTTTGATAGGTCGACTATTTTTTGTGTTTGATAGCTCGACTATCTGTTTGATAGGTCGACTATCTGCTCTTCTTGATAGTTCAACTATCTGCTTGGATAGTACAACTATCTGATAGCTCGACTATCTGCTTGATAGGTCGACTATCTGTCTTCTTTGATAGTTCGACTATCTGTTTGATAGGTCGACTATCTGTTTGTCTTTGATAGTTCGACTATCTGATTGATAGGTCGACTATCTGTTTTGCTTGATAGCTCGACTATCTATCTTGATAGGTCGACTATCTGATAGCTCGACTATCTGTTCTGATAGGTCGACTATCTGCTGTGGTAGTTCGACTATCTTCTTTGATAGTTTGACTATCTATGTCGTTCGACTATCTGTCTGATAGGTCGACGATCTCCGTGCTTCGGTCGACGATCTCCGAGGGTCGTTCGACGTCTTTTTGTCTGCCTTTAGTAAAGTTATATTATTTATTTCTTATCTGCTTGGCATATTTTATTAAAGCATATTTTATTGATGTTATGCTATTATTTCCATGCAGTATTTGCTCCATTCTTTATGCATAAGCCAATCTTTATCTGACAAAGTGGTTTGTCTTATTAGTTGAAATATATTTTCTGCTTTATCTGTCAGGCTGTCCTTTATAGCCGTTAGACTCAAAAGTCTTCTCTGGCCGTAAAGAGCTCTTTCTGATGTGACTTTTTCTAGCACTCTTTTATCAGATTGGATATGCAGCTTCTTAGAAAGCTTTATCCCCTTATAGCATGTCTGCCTGCAGGATATATTTTTGCTTTATGCTTTTTGCAGCCCAGATTGCAGATTCCAGAAGAAGACAAAGTTCAAACTCAGATTAGAGCCATTGCAAAGGCTCATATATAAAGAGCTTCTTTTGAAAGAAGAGATATACATACATACAATACACAGATATACAACACAAAATACAAGAAGTTTTTACTCTCAGCAGCATAGAGATCTACAGCTCTCAGAAATTCACATTCAACTGAGAAGATCAAATCTCTTCAGCATTCTTCTTCATCCTTAGTTCATCCTGCTCATAGGAAGACATTCACTCAGAGGCTTTTAGAAGAAGAAGAAGAAGAAAGGAAGCTGATTGAAGAAGAACACCTTTTTCAAATCAAGAGTCTTCTTCAAGCTTCTCCTTCAGAACTCCAAGACAGTTCTGTGTCTTAGTTCAGAAGAGTTCCTGCACCCTGAAGCAAGACTCCTTCCTGGATATTCTCTAAGCCAGGGGGAGCCTTGATTCTTTAGAGCTTTCCAGCTCTGTGCAATCCACTAGCTTCTCTAATCTATTTTGACAATAGAGAAGAATCTTTAACTCTCTCAACCTCCGGTATAAAGGGTTATTACTCCCTTCAAAAGTGAACCTTAGTGGCAGGGCACCTGATCAAAAACCTGTGTTGGATTTTGAGCTCCTGATCAAAAGCTCAAAGGGTCTACTTGATCTACCTGAAGCAGATCAGTTGGTGGCAGGGCACCTGAACAAAAACCTATAGTGGATTCCTACCAGGTGGTAGAAGAGTGGACGTACCTATTTAGAGGGAACCACTATAAAATTTCTTGTGTCGTCTGTGTTGCTTATTTAATTTATTGCACTGTGGCTGTGAGTAGAAATAACTAGGATTGCTAGTTACTGTGATAGGATCAAAGCTCATTTGTAATTACAGTTGCCCTTCTCTAGTGCACTTCACTTTGTGTTAGGCTCTAGGGTTATCAATATATATAAACTCATTCCGCAAATTAACTCTAAGGGAGTTGAGTAGGGTGTCATAATTTTTGAATACTCTATTCACCCCCCCCCCCTCTAGAGTTGTATCAATCATCACTTTCACGCTTGGTCCACACAGATACAAAAAAGAAATGGGTCCTCCCAAAAGAAATGTTTCAAGTCAGAAAAGAATTTCTTCTTTTGATGACTTGAAAATTCTTTTGGAAGTACCCGTGTGACTAAATAGTTCGCAAAATATGCAAACCAAGGCGAAGATGACGAAGATATATGAATGGCTAGGAGGCGTTCCTTGAGGAATCTGTCATTTATTTCAGATTCGACGAGCGCTTCCGCATCCGGATTTTCTAAGCGGGAGAGGTGGTCTGCCGCTAGATTTTCCGCACCCTTCTTATCCCAGATTTCCAAATCAAACTCTTGTAGAAGGAGAATCCATCGAAGAAGGCGGGGCTTCGCATCATTTTTAGCTAATAAATATTTAAGGGCGGAGTGATTGGTATATACGATAACTTTAGATAACGTTAAATACGAGCGAAACTTATCGAAAGCGAAAATGACGGCTAAGAGTTCCTTTTCCGTCATCATGTAATTCACTTGTGCGGAAGTGAGCGTCTTGCTAGCGTGATAAATTGGATGAAAATGTTTTTCTTCGCATTGGCCAAGAACGGCACCTAAGGCAATATCACTAGCGCCGCACATGATTTCGAACGGAAGGGACCAATTAGGGGCCACTAAAATTGGTGAGGTGATAAGTTTTTGTTTTATTAAATTAAAGGCAGACTCGCATTCGTTACTAAAGATGAAGCGTGATTCCTTTTCCAAGAGGTGAGTTAGAGGCTTTGTTATTTTTGAAAAGTCTTGAATAAAACGTCGGTAAAAGCCCGTATGGCATAAGAAACTCCTAATAGATTTTACGTTTGTTGGTTACGGAAGTTTTTCTATGATTTCTACCTTGGCCTTATCTACCTCCATCCCCTTAATCGAAATCTTATGGTCGAGTACCAAACCTCCTCGAACCATAAAGTTATATTTTTCCCAATTTAGAACAAGGCTTATGTCCTCGCTCCATTGGAGGACACGATCTAAATTTTTAAGGCAATCGGGAAAAGAGCGTCCGAAAACAGAAAAGTCATCCAAAAAGACTTCCAAAATGTCTTCTACTAGCTCGCCAAAGATCGCTAGCATACATCTTTGGAATGTAGCTGGCACATTACAAAGTCCAAATGGCATTCTTCGGTATGTGAAGGTGCCAAACGGGCAAGTAAAAGTTGTCTTCTCTTGGTCATCGGGGGAAATAGGGATTTGGAAAAACCCCGATAAACCATCAAGAAAACAATAAAACGGATGACCAGATAAATGCTCTAAAATCTGGTCGAGAAACGGTAATGGGAAATGGTCCTTGCGGGTGGCATCATTAAGTTTGTGATAATCGATGCACACACGCCAACCCGTAATAGTACGAATTGGGACGAGCTCGTTATGTTCATTCGCCACTACGGTTAGACCGCCCTTCTTGGGCACGACATGCACGGGACTAACCCATACACTGTCTGAAATAGGGTAGTTAATCCTCGCATCTAACAACTTAATGATCTCGGCCTTAATGACGTCTTTCATGTTTGGGTTAAGATGTCGCTGCGGCTGAATCGTTTTGCGGCAATTATCATTAAGAAATATCTTATGTGTGCAAAATGAGGGGTTAATCCCCTTTAAGTCAGAGATTTGTAACGTAATTGTGTGGCGATATTTAAGTAAAACTTCCAATAAATCGGAAGTCTCTGAATCACTCATGTCCGAAGAAATAATAACGGGAAGCATATCGTCTTTTCCCAAAAAAGCGTATTTGAGAGATTCGGGTAAGGGTTTAAGATCTAGGGTGGGCGGTTCTTCTAGGGAGGTTTTATTTCCTATATATTTCGAACCAATTGGTTCGAAAGGAAAGTCTATAGAGGTATCCTCATCGCATATATATCGTCCTATAAAAATACAGACTCGAAAACGGGAGAAGAACAATCTCCAAAAAAGGTATCTAAAGAGTAGCAGAAATCGTCGCTCGATGACGAATTATCCATCGAGGGATTAATAGAGAAAGTAACTTGATCATCACCTACCCGGAGGAGAATGTAACATCCCATTTCCAACTAGACCCCTGGGAGTGGTTTTGTCTTAACAGAACCCTAGGAAGCCCAGGAATCGAAGTTTATCGACCAAGATTTTGAGTCAAGGGGTGGTCACGCCCGTGACCTAGGGCGTGACCCCCTTCGATGATCGTCGACCTCAGGAAGACGATCGTCGAGCTCAGAAAATTCAGCATAGGTCAGACACGCCCGTGACCGATCCGTCACGCCCGTGACCTTGGAATGGCGTTGAGTGAGCTAAGCTCACTCAACATCGTGGTATGGATGGCGTTGAGTGAGCTTAGCTCACTCAAAGCCATAAGCGGGATGGCGTTGAGTGCATTGAGTGCACTCAATGCCATAAGTTGAATGGTGTTGAGTGCACTGACTGCACTCAATGCCATCTGGTGTCGGCAGGTTGGCGTTGAGTGAGCTGAGCTCACTCAATGCCATAGACTAGATGGCGTTAGCTCACTCAACGCTGTAGTCGGTCAGATGGGATGGCGTTGAGTGCGTTGAGTGCACTCAACGCCATAAGTTAAATGGCGTTGAGTGCACTGACAGCACTCAACGCCATTTGGTGTTATCTGGATGGCATTGAGTGAGCAGAGCTCACTCAACGCCATAATCTAGACGGCGTTGAGTGAGCTAAGCTCACTCAAAGCCTTAACCTGGATGGCGTTGAGTGAGCTAAGCTCACTCAAAGCCATAACCTGGACGGCATTGAGTGAGCTAAGCTCACTCAAAGCCATAATCTGGATGGCGTTGAGTGAGCTAAGCTCACTCAACGCCATAACCTGGATGGCGTTGAGTGAGCTACGCTCACTCAAAGCCATAATCTGGACTGCGTTAAGTGAGCTAAGCTCACTCAAATCCATAACCTGGACGGCGTTGAGTGAGCTAAGCTCACTCAAAGCCATAATCTGGACGGCATTGTTGAGTGAGCAAAGCTCACTAACGCCATAACCTAGAGGGTGTTGAGTGAGCTAAGCTAACTCAAAGCCATAATCCGGACGGCGTTGAGTGAGCTAAGCTCACTCAACGCCATAACCTGGACGGCGTTGAGTGAGCTAAGCTCACTCAAAGCCATAATCCGGATGGCATTGAGTGAGCTGAGCTCACTCAACGCCATAGTCTGGGAGGCCATTTTGTTGGCGTTGAGTGAGCATAGCTCACTCAACGTCGTAACTGGGATGGCGTTGAGTGAGCTGAGCTCACTCAACGCCGTAACTGGGATGGTGTTCAGTGAGCTGAGCTCACTCAACGCTGTAACTGGGATGGCGTTGAGTGAGCTGAGCTCACTCAACGCCGTAGCATGGATGGCGTTGAGTGAGCAGAGCTCACTTAACGCCAGTTTACTTAGAATTTTTCTGGCATTTTTTTTTGCTGTGTGCTGGTTCAGCTGAACCGGGCCGGTCTAGGAAGTGGGCCAGAATGCATTAGTGGGCCGTTTCCTTTTAATAAAACCAAATTAAGTCTTATTTTAAAGAAGTTTGATCGGTCAAATGAAGCTGTGCCACGTGGACTGTCTGTTTTGGCAAAAGGAGCAGTGACGGCCATGGCCGAGAGCTAGGCTTCATGGCCATCAATGGCATTTGATGCCATAGCCATCCCCCTTCCCTTTCACGGCTGGATTCAACTCCTCTCAGGGAGAGGAGGAGTTTCCAACCCTCCTCCAGCTGTTACAAGCCGTTTCAGCTCCCCTCCACCATGGCCGAAGCTTGCATGTAAGAGGCACTAATGGCTGGACCGTTTCTACTCCCTCCTGCAACCTTGTTCTCCTATAAAAGACTCCCTAGACTTAGATTGGAATGTTTCACCCTTGCCAGATAAAGCTAGAGCTCATTACCTTGCTGTTGAAGAATTCCGGCGACGCCACCACCGCGCCAATCGCATCCTGATGATCGGCTCGACTCCAAACCTCGAATAAGGTCCTCCTCTACCTCTTCTTCTATGGATAGATCTTAGAAATCATTATGAGAGATATTGGGCTCAAAAGAGCTTGATCGGGTGAGCGTTTCTATGGTTTTTCCGAAATTTCATGGTGGCGGGTTCACCGGAAACCGCCTCTCCGGCGGCCGTGCTGCCGCCCGACGGTAGCCCTCACCTCAACAGAGGTGGTGGTGGTGGTGGCCGGCCAGGGAGACGGCTGGTTGGCCAGGAAATAGCTTTAGAAAAGCTACAGAAATAGTTGTTTTCTGGTTCTGTTTGGATTCGGGTAAAGAAGATGATGAACAGTATTATTTTATCTTATTATATATTGTATAATTAGAAATTAATTCTCTTTACTGTACACTAAGGTTAAACTGAAAATTGTAGTTGTAGGCGCTGAAACATAAAAAGTGGTCAACATAGAAAATGTAGCCCTTGAAGTCTAGTTTAATTCAAAATTGATTTCACTTGATTTGGAATCCTGGTTAGACAACAGCACACATTTTGGTGAGGTCTATCCATAGGATTGTCCTGAGATTGATTTGGATGCCCACATCAATCCAGACATCCAAATGACTTGAAATTTTGGGTATGGGCTATTATTAGCCATACCTAGGTCTTATACAAAAATCAAAATTTTTGGAGAATATTGTTCTATAGTTTTTGTAAAACTTTAATAATTAATGTATAATTTAGTTAGGTGTCCTAAACACCTCAAAATCCCCCCAAATTTGGGTGGGATATCTTAGGGGGAATGTTAGAACTCTAGTAAAAATTCCACCTCATTTGGAAGTGTTTTGATTGAGTTTTAACCCGACCCTAGGTTGGCCCTTATAGGGTTAATTAGGTCAATTCATTCCTTTTGGGATTTGAGTGGTCAAACAACCTCAACAGAGGCTGATATTTTGATCACTGACTTTTTAGGGCATGATACACCCTCCAAGGGAGTTTGGGGTTGTTTGGTGTAGTGTAGCCCTAAGAACCCTAGGGTAGATCCCTTAATGGGGATTTGTAGGGTTGTGAAAGTCATGGGGTCAAATGACCTTTGATTGACTTGAAATTTGGTGAAGAGGACCATAAGGGTACTAAAGTCCTCTGGTCAAAATTTTATAGCATTTGGAGACCTTTAGCCTACCTAAAACCCTAACCCTAGTTTAGGTCACCGACCTGAATTTGAATTATTAAGCTATGAAATGAACTTCAAATCAAGTAAAGTTTGGGCAAAGTGATTTTCTGGTCTAAATGGCCATGATATAATTTTGTTGGGAATTTTGGGTTAATTTATACAGTACTTCATTTACAACTCTAGTTGTGCCCTAGATATTTATTTTGATGATTCTTGGAATTTCAGTTCACTAGAAAGTTATGAAATCTTGGATTACTGCATATTATATCATGTTATACCTTATGTATTTTTCTTGAGAGTTTTATCTGATTATGTTTGGTACTTTATTCTTTAATGTACTAATTGTGATATGTAGTCAAAAATACAGATAATGCCCAATTACTATTTGGAAAATTATGAAATTTGGTCAGTGGGTGTTTCAGACCATGATAGTCATCCTATAAATTTCTATAGATTTTTAGATTATTAAAAATAGTACCTCCTTCTCTAAGCTAGGAAAATTAGTGTTTTATATTAAAATAAATTCAGAGCCCAAATATTAGATAAAAAATTATGGGACTTGGTTTCTGATGGTTTTAGGTCACCATAAAGATTATATAATTTTCTTGTGATTTTGGGATATATATTTACAGTACTTGCTTAACAATATAGTAAAAGTGGCCTAAAATGGTAAATTAGGAAATGTAGGTCTAAACACCTCTGAAGTTTCTCAAAATTTGGAATTACTGCTTAAATGCCTCATTGGATTTTTACTGATTTTATGGTGATTTATTGTTGGCTTATTAGTGCACTTCATGTTCATACTAAGACATTGGGAGGCTGAGAATAAATAAATTAAATGCCAAATGAAATAGGAAAATTATTATTTTCTGGATTTAGACTAATTATGTCATGGTAGACCTCCAGTAAATATTATAGGAGATTTGGAAGAAAATTTGGAGTACCACCCCTTGCATACCTCATAAAGCTTACGAGGGTCTGCATTTAGTAAAACTGTAGAAGCTGAACTAGAGTGGGTAATGAACCTGGGAGATGGAATTTTGGTAGTTTGCTGGCTTGGATAGGGTGGTTTAAATCAAGTTCATTATTGGAAGTCAGGACGGGTAGGGTGTGAGATTGACTAGTGTTAAGTGGTCTTCGGGTTCGACGGAAGATCGTCCTCCCCGAAAAGAGGAAGAGTCAAAGCCATCCTAGGATTAGACCACTGTAATATGAGAAGGGAATGGGTTAAGGGAACCAATCAATTATAATAATTGCCTTGGAAAGGGAGCTTTGGGATTCACCCCATCATAGCTCCTAGTACTGCTGCGAGCCCTTCACCGGGTAAACCTCGGGAAGTCCAAGGTTAACCTTAAATCTTAGGAATAAAATGATCAAGAGTAACCCTAATAATAGTTGCACCTCACACCTACACTTTTACATTTAGGAAGAAGAATTGGCATGGAATGGGTAGAGTAGGTCCGTGGTCTAAGGGCCTACTAGTAATGTCAATGGTTTGGTTTGTGATTGGGAAGTCCGGGGAGTTGGATGCTCGGGGAATTGGTATAAATTTGGAAGTCCAGGGAGCGGGATGCTCGGGGACTTGGTATATGCTTGGTAGCCTAGAGAGCTGGAAGCTCGGTAACATGAGAACTTATACAAATATAACTGTCATGATTGCATGTGCATAAAAGTGGTGGGTCATCGGTACTGGACGATCGATCACACCGACGTCGGTACGTTGACTCGGCGGTGTGGGACACTTAGCCAAAGAATGCCTGGTGGATATAGCCAGCACTAATACGCGGATACTCTAGGTTGTGTTCTTCTAGGGGCGTATGGAAGGGCTAGGCCTGGTAGTGTGGTTACTCGCCTAGGAGTGGGGGGCCCGACCCACTATCTCCGTTTGCCACTACGGAGATTCCTGGGAGTGAAGCTAGCTGCCCGAACAGGGGGAACTAAAGGTCTGTGCGCATGGAGTCGTGTGGGTGTGTTGCACTTTCTTGTGCATTCCATAGCATATTTGTGTGTCATAGCATAAACATTACCACCTATCGTATAAGATGGTATGGGACGTTTTATACGATAGGCCCTATAAAACGACCCCGTGGTCTATAGGGGTAATACCTATAAATTAATGGTTATATTTCTTGTGCTTTTACTTACTTGCTACTCCTTACTGTTTGATAACCGACACCCCAACGTATAAGTGGTATGGGACACTTTATACGATGGGAGCCCTACAAAAGATCCCTTGGCTTATGCGCTTCCGCATAAGTTAAGGTTACATTTACTACTTTCTGCTTTTGTCATATTTACTATGGAATTGCTAGCATAGGTTCGCTGTCACCTGCTTTTGACTTATTCTCCACCTTCATGTCCTTCCCTTTCTTCCTCTCCGCTCGGTACCTAAGAGTCATGGGGTAAGGGGTAGGGGATGATAGGGCTTAGTCTTTTAGACTAACGGTTTTCGAACCACAACATTTTAGGTGTACCATATGGAAGGGTCACGGGTTTTGCAGTTTCTGACAGAGTTGACCCCACGACCATGTTACCATTGTCACCAGCCGAGACATACACGGGTCAAATTCCCCATGATGGGTGGGATCCCACCAGCTCAGCAGCCAGGAGGCCGAAGACGTAGACGAAGACGTGGATTGCGAGGCGGCGACTGCAGGCCGAAAAGGAAGAAGCACCCAGAGATGCAGCACCAGCAGAGTACGGAGTCGGTGGAGATGGGCCAGTCTAGCTTGGGTGCTCTCGGTTCAGTGACAATTACGGTGACGCTTAGTTTCAGTTTTGCTTCCGCGAGTGACTTGTAGTGAGGATTACATGTACTGGGCTTAAACCATCCTTTTGTACTCTGATTATTATTATTGTGGACTCTCCCTTCGTGGAGATTTATATATATATACATGTGATTAAGGTGGACTAGTTTATAATTACTTATGCTACTGTTCTGCGGTCGATTTGGCCGGCAGGATCGGCGTTTTGTAGTGATGACCTTCCCGGGCGTGATGGTGTCACCACAAAGCGGCGATTCTGAGCATAAGACCCCGGTGCGAAAAAGAAAAAAAAATGGGGTCTTACAGATAAGATGACCATTACTAACATCTATTAGTGTGCGGGAGGTGGCGAGAAAAGGGCGACCGAGTATTATTGGTACCTCGGCGTCCTCTTCTATATCTAAGATGACGAAGTCTACCGGAAAGGTAAACTTGTCTACTCGGACAAGGACGTCCTCCACTACCCCGATAGGGAACTTAACCGAGCAATCCGCTAATTGGATGTGCATATTCGTAGGACTAGGAGTACCCAAACCTAACCGGAGAAAGAGCGAGAACGACATCAGATTAATGCTAGCCTTTAAATCAGCTAAGGCGTATTTTACTTATATATTGCCAAAAAGGCACGGGATGGAAAACCGTCCCGGGTCGTTTTGTTTTGTGGGCAACTTATTAGTAAGAGCCGCCGAGCAGACAGCGTTGAGAGATATATGTGAAATATCCTCGAGTTTACATTTATTAGAAAGTAGTTCTTTTAAAAATTTCGCATATTTGGGCATTTGCGAGATAGCCTCGCAAAAAGGAACATTAATGTGAATTTGTTTTAATAATAAAATAAATTTTTCATATTACGCGTCCTTACGCTCGTTTTCTAACCTAAGTGGATACGACAAGGTCTTGTTTAAAATAATTTTTTCGTTTAAAATCGGTAAAGGCGGCGTAATCGAAGAAGGGGGAAGAAGGGTCGGAGGAGAGATATGTACCTGAGGATTGATCCGTTTTGGATCGACCACCTCCTTACCGCTATGAAGGGTTATAGCGTTGAGGTTCTCCCGTGGGTTGGGCTCCGTATTCCATGGCAGTGCCCCCTGCGCACATTCCGACATGAGTCACGCCAACTGTCCAACCTGTAGTTCTAAATTTTTTAGCGATCCGGTGATGTTCCGGATATTGGACTCATTGGACACGACGTATTTATTAAAATTTTCCTCCACCGGAAAAAACTTCGGAGGAGGAGGAGGAAACGCGGGCGCAAAAGGAGGAGGAGGGCGTTGCGCATTGTTCGGGTTGCTCCATGAAAAATTCAGGTTGTTCCTCCAACCCGGATTATAGGTATTACTATAAGGGTTGTTTTGGGGGAAGGAGGGACGAACTGGATTTCCCATGTAGTCCACGAACTCTTCAGCCATCCAGACGTTTGGGGGAATAAAATAAGGCGGAGTGGAGGAGGCATTAGTCATCTCCGCCACCTGCTTTGTAAACCTTTCAACTTGAAGGGTTAACAGAGAAGTGGCATCCACTTCAAAAAGGCCAGCCGCCGACTTTGGGCGTCCCCGCGGGACATTCCATTGATAGACGTTCATATCCATCTCTTCGAATAAAGTCTGGGCGGCATCGGGGGTCTTATTGTTAAGGGTGCCTCCGGCAGCCGCGTCAATCATTTGACGCGTCTGGAAGTTAAGGTCATTATAAAAAATTTGTACTTGCAACCACGTTGGCAGCGCGTGGTGCGGGCACTGGCGGAGGAATTCTTTAAACCGTTACCAAGTCCCATATAGACACTCAGAATCGTTTTGCATAAATGAAGAAATGTTCGCCCGCAACTTTGCAGTTTTTGCAGGCGGAAAGTACTTCGTTAGGAACCATTCTGTCAATTCAGCCCAGGTGGTGATACATCCTCGCGGGAGGGAATTCAACCATGCCTTGGCTTTGGATTTGAGGGAGAAGGGAAATAAGGGCAGATGAATTGCATCATCAGTGACGCCATTAATTTTTAACATGTCGCAAATCTCCAAAAAGTTGGACAAGTGGACATTAGGGTCCTCATCCGGCAGTCCATCGAACTGTACGGAGTTTTGGATCATTTGGATTACACTTTGACTTTATTTCAAAATTGTTATTCGCCACCGTAGGGCGAATAAGACTCGACCCGGTATCATTCAAATTTTGTCGGGCGTAATAAGACATTGTATGCTTCGCGGCCACATTTGGAACTTGGTCGGCCATAAAAATAGTTGGGGGTTCTCCGATAGATTCTTCAGGTTCTAAAGTTTGATCGTGACGTTGAGATCGAATGCGTGCAAGGGTGCGGTCGATCTCAGGATCAAAGTGAAAAGTTTCAGAATCCGAAGGTTATCCACGGGTCATATACCCCAAAATAGAAAAATAAATAAAGAGAATTAAAACAAAGGGGGGAAAAATTTTTGTTGTTTTTAAGTTTATTGATTTTTTTTAGTTTTTTAGAAAATAAGTAAAAGTAATAGACTCCGAAATTCGAAATAACAATTCGAAATGTTCTCCCCAGCAACGGCGCCAAAAACTTGATGGGGTCGCGAGCAGACTCTATTTGGGTTGTTGGTTCGATGAGTCGACCGTCGCGGACTGCTAAAAAATCGAAGTTTCTAACAAAAGGAGGCAAGTGCACCTATCGCATGTAGTACTCAATATTCGGGAGAATACCGAGGTCGTATTGTTCTCGGGGTTGGGTTGATTATTCTTACTCCTCTAGGAGGACTATTATTTTATTGAAAGTAAGGTGGATTTTTGTTTGTCACTAACAACGAAAATAAAAGAAAGCTGAAAATTACTTAAGTTATTTGATGACGGATTAACGCTCGGCACCGAATCGGATTAAGACTAAAATAATTCTTAATAATTATTGAACTTAGTTTTCAAATTAATAAAAGTCAACTTGGTCGTGGAGGTTCCACGAGTATGAGCGCACTTATCTCTAGGAATATTGCTAACCTGAACGCTAAGACTATTCGACCGAACGTTAGTCCGACGAAGGATTCCTATTAACGCCCGCTTTATGCTAAGAACCTCGCTATTGGGTAGGGAACCCAATCGGTAGAACTACGCATCTCCTCTCTCTAGGGTATGTACGCAATTCTATTTACCCAAGGGGGGTTGGTCCATACGCACGGCCTCTCGGCTAGCTAGCGCGTGGATAACGGAAATAGAGCCCACACATCGATTATGTGGTCCTACGCGTCGTTAACCCGGGGGTAAACCTTAAGTCCTAATATTAAAGTGAAAATAAAGAACTTTAATTATTTCAAATCATTTTATATGTCCCAATGCTCTTCGATGCCAAGGGCTAAAGACGAATAGCCACTCATCGGTATGAGGACGGCTTTATGGTTTAAATGAGGCGCGAGTTCGAAACTAAACACTAAACGACTATAAGAAGAAGACATAAAATAACAAACATTTAGATAGAATTGAAAAGCTAATTAAAACGAGAACTCACGCACACTTCAAAACCATAAAATAAAGTAAAGACAAGTCCTACTCGAATGAGTAGGCGGTAAATGAAAAGACGTCATTTAACTCTTAACGAGTAGGCAGAAATAAATGCATGTACAAGTTCTACTCAAATGAGTAGACAGTAAACGACAAGTCCTACTCAAATGAGTATGCGGTAAATGAAAACACGTCATTTAGCTCTTAACGAGAAGGCGGAAATAAATGCGCACACGCACACACTCTACATGAATTGAAAGAAAGCAATAAAATTATCTCCTACACACACGCACTCTACATAATTTGAGGAAAGCAATAAAATTATCTCCTACACACACGCACTCTACATAATTTGAGGAAAGCATGAAAATAAAGCATGAAAAGTTATTCTCATACACTCACACACACAAATTAAAAACAAGATCAAAGTTACCTAAAAATTAAAACAATAACTTTTCTATGCTTAGAATTTGTTAAAAATACATAAAAAGATGAAATAAAAAAATAAAAGAGCAAAAGTTTTTGGGAATTAAAGTTAAAATCAAAGGAGCTCAAAAATTAAAATTATAACTTTTTCATTCTTAATAGTTCATAAAAGTGATGAAAAAGTAAAAAAAAATAAAATGTAAAAGGACAAAAAGTTTACAACTTAAACAAAGACTAAGTTAAAGAAAATAAAAATCACTTTTGAAATCACTTTTACATGTTCATTAGGATGGAAAAGTTGTAATTTTAAAGTATGACAAAGGCTAAAAAAACCTATCCTAACACATTTGCACAAGGAAAATAATAGAAATGAAAACATCACTCACAAACACACACACACACACTTTTCGTAAAGAGAAAAAACTAGGAATAATAAAGGGATAAAATGAAGAAGAAAGTGGGCACACAAGTTCATTCCAAAGTTATGTAAGAAGAGAAAAACTATCATTTTTATTACTATAATAAAACTATTACAAAGTTGTTACAAAGCTAAAGCTAAAGCAAAAAAACAAACATAAAAGGAAGGGGGGAGAAATCTCCTTACATGGCTATGGAATCACCAAGGGCAGCACACAAAAAGACACTAAAATGGCTCAAAAAAGTGACCCCTTGGACATTACAGAAAAGTTTTCTTTATAGACAAAATTTCGGGTGGGACACGCCCTAGTCACGGGCGTGTCGGGGGGCGTATCACAGTTGTCGTGTTTGACTTGGCGAAATCTGGAGAGCTGGCTTGTTTCTGGAAGCTTCGGGACGGGACACGTGTCCGACACGGGCGTGTCGTGTTTGGACACAGGCGTGACATGCTAGCGTTGAGTGTCGAGTTGATGGCGTTGAGTGGTGTTGAGAGGTGAACAGTAAAAGCGTTGAGTGGCTGCCAGCGTTGAGTGGTGTTGAGTGTCGACTGGATGAAGGCGTTGAGTGGCTGACATGGGCGTGTCGGTCAGCATGACACGGGCGTGTTCTGCTCGGGTTGATGAAGCGTTGAGTGTCGAGTTGGGGTCGACGATGGTTGATCGTCGAGGGGAGACACGGGCGTGTCGGTCAGCATGACACGGGCATGTCAGGTCAATTTTTGACCATTTTCTAAAAAATTCCAGAAAATCAAAATAAACTTAGATCAGTTTTTATAAAAAGAAGCATATTTATTAAAGAAAAATAACGGAAAAATACTAAAACATTCTAAAACTATTTAAATAAAATACTAAAAAATGCATATATTTACAACTCATCAAAATGCTTCAAGTCATCACCGCTCCATATGTGACTTAGGGTCTCGCCCTCCACATTCTGGAGGCGATATCCCCCTAACTTTAATGCCTCTTTGGCAATGTATGGACCTTCCTAGTTTGGGTTGAGCTTCCCCACGGCTGCTGACCTTCCTACGACATCTACCTTCTTGAGGACCAAGTCCCCTTCCGTTAACTGCTTGACCATGACATGCTTGTCAATATACTTGGTCATACACTACTTGATTTCTTCCTGCCTAACAGCAGCCACATCCAGAAGTTCCTCCACTAAATCCAAGGAGAGTCGCAGCTCGTCCTCATTCTTGGCTCTCCATTCCTCCCTTCCTTCATCCGCCACGATTACCCGAGGTTCCCGAACCTCGAATTCTATGGGGAGCACAGCCTCACTGTCATGGGAGAGCTTGAATGGCGTCTCTCATGTGGTCGTATTGGGAGTAGTTCTAAGGGCCCATAGGACCGAATGGAGCTGCTCCTCCCAGTTCCCCTTCAAGTTCTCTACCTCCTTTTTCAGCAAGTTCATAATGATCTTATTCGCCGCCTCCACCTGCCCGTTGCTCCTGGGGTGATGGACCGATGTGAACCTGAGGTCAATCCCAAGCTATCCACAGAAACTAATAAATTCAGCGCTGGAAAATTACGACCCATTGTCTGCGACGATGGCCTGAAGCAACTCATGTCGGCAGATGATCTCCTTCCACACAAAATTATGAACCACCTAGGAGGTCACCTTGGCCAGCGCCTTCGCGTCCAACCACTTAGAAAAATAATCTATCATCACCAATAAGAACCTCCTCTGCCCACTGGCCTGAGGGAAGGGCCCTACCAGGTCCATTCCCCAAATGGAGAAGGACTAGGGCGCAATGATTCTCCTTAGTCTTTGAGTTGGTAGTAGCTGGAGTGGGGCGAACAGTTGGCACTTCTTTGCAAACTCGGCGGCATCCCGACCCAGGGTTGGCCAAAAGTACCCATGCCTCACTATCCTCCTTTCCAACGTCCTGCTTCCTGAGTGACTCCCGCATTCCATGGCATGAACTTCTTCCAAGATCCTCTATACCTCCCCCTCGGCCACAAAATATGCCAGGAGTCCTGAGAGGGTCTTGCGATTCAACTTCCCGTCGCACATAAGATAGTATGCTGACTTGTGCTTGAAATGCTTCTTGTCCAAGCCTTTCGGGAACTCACCTCTGGAGAAGAAGGCGGCAAAGGGGTCTATCCACGAAGTGCGTTGTTCCACCTCCATCAGCTCTCCTTCTTCAATAGAGGGCAAAAAAGGTCGGTGATTGTTCCCCCCACCCGGGGTCCATGCTTAGACAATTGATCTACCTGCTCGTTCTCCTCTCACGGCACGTGTCAAATTGAGAATGTTTGGAACATGTTGATGACTACCTTTACCCTGGCTAAGTAAAATTGAAGAGAAGGATCCCTTGCCTTAAACTCCCCATTGATCTGAGAGGTTACCACCATGGAATCCATGAGCACTTCCACATTATCCACCGCCAACTCCCTTGTCAGACGAAGCCCCACTATTACCGCCTTATACTCTGCCTAGTTTTTGGTAATGGGGAAGTGAACGACCACCGTCTGCTTGATCCTTATTCCCTGGGGCTCTCCAGGACCACTCCTACCCCCAAAGAATGTCTTCCTAAGGCGCCATCTACCATCACCTTCCAAGGAACTAGGCGAGTGAGCTCCGCCTCCACCACCTCGACCACATAATCAGCTAGGAAGTCGGCTATCGCTTGAGCCTTGATCAAGAGGTGGGGAACAAAAGATATGTCAATTTCACTCAGCTCCACCAACCACTTCTCCAACCTTCTTGAATGCTCCACCCCCTTGAATATGTTGTTGAGGGGATGGTAAGTCACCACTCGGATGGAGTGTGCCTAGAAGTAGGGTTGGAGCCTCCGAGCCGAGATAACTAGGGTAAAAGCAAACTTTTCTAAAATCGATTATCGGAGCTCCGCCTTCCTCAAGACCCTGCTCACGTAATAGATGGGTAGTTTTTTCTTCCCCTCTTCCTGGACTAGGATAAAGCTCAAGGCCTCGGACCCGACTCCAAGGTATAGGGATAGATCTTCCCCCTCCTTCGGTCCAAGGAGCAGCGGAGCCAGGGTGAGCTACCTCTTCATGGCTTGGAATGCTTCCTCGCATTCCTTAGACCATTCAAATTTCTGATTTCCCCCCTGCGCTTTGAAGAAGGGGGATCACTTCTCTCCTGCCCGAGAGAGGAACCTACTCAACCCTGCTAACTTCCCGATCAGCCACTGGACCTCTTTGGCATTCCACTGTGACCCCAACTCCATGATCACCCTCACCTTGTTAGGATTGGGTTCCACCCCCATGGGAGTAAGGAGATGTCCTAGGAATTTTCCCCTGCTGGCCCCGAAGACAAACTTCAAGGGATTCAGCTTCATCTTATACTTCTACAGGGTACTGAAGGTTTCCTCTAGGTACCGGAGGTGAGAGTCCACGTCCCGACTCTTGATCATGATGTCATCCGCGTACACCTCCGAATTTCTTACTCTTTACTCTCGGAAGACCCGATCCATCATCTTTTGATATATTGCCCCTACATTTTTAGCCCAAAGGGCATCATCTTATAGTAGTAGCACCCATCCCCAGTGATAAAGGAGACATCTTTTATATCAGACGGGTGCATCCTGATCTGATGATAACCTGAAAAAGCATCTAGAAAACTCATTACAGAAAAACCGACGGCTGAGTCAACCAGCGTGTTGGTACCCTAGTTTGATTTGAGTTTAGTCCTCTCCTTTGTGCTCCTTGACCCAAGAAATATCTATGGTCAATGGTTAGGAGTCTAGCTGTAGAGTCCTCGCTTTTCCAAATTGAGAATTTGGTTAAGTAGTTTTTTCGTTCGACCATAGTCGAACGCCGTTCGACTATCGTCTATCGGCTGATCGACGATCGTCTATCAGTTGGTCGACGCTTAGTCTGCGCTGATAGTTCGACTATCTGCTTGATAGGTCGACTATCTGTTCTGCGCTGATAGTTCGACTATCTGCTTGATAGGTCGACTATCTGTTCTGCGCTGATAGTTCGACTATCTGCTTGATAGGTCGACTATCTGTTCTGCGCTGATAGTTCGACTATCTGCTTGATAGGTCGACTATCTCAGTGCGCTTGATAGTTCGACTATCTGTCCTAGATAGATCGACTATCTGATAGTTCGACTATCTGTTTTGATAGGTCGACTATCTGCCGGGGTAGGTCGACTATCTTCTTCGATAGTTCGACTATCTGGATCGTTCGACTATCTGCCTGATAGATCGACGATCTCCGTGCGTCGTTCGACGATCTTCGAAGATCGTTCGACGCTCTCTGCCTGCCTTTGAATTTTGTATTTATTTATTATATTTAATTATTTAATACATTTTCTGGCACGATATTTCAAGCTGTATGATAAAGTTTCCAGGCATTATTTACTTCATTCTATTTGCCTGAGTTCAAATCTTTTAAGATAAAGTTGTTTGTCTTATTAGCTGTCATTTAAATTACTTTATCCGCTGTCAACCCCTTTATAGCCGTTGGACTGAAAAGTCCTCTTCTTTGCTATAAAGAGTTAGTTTCTGATGTGACTTTATTTAGTCATCTGTTTATTTGATTTAAACCTGCAGCTTCTTAGAAAGAGATTTATTCCTTTTTATGGAATGTATTGCTGCAGAGATATTTCTGTCTTCTTGATATTTACAGCCCAGGTCTCAAGGCTCACAAGAAGACAAAGAATTCAAATGGAAGAGAGCCGTTGCTTGCTGCTAATATATAAAGAACCCTTTGCAGAAGGATTCAAGCTAGTTTTAGTGAACAGAAGTGCTACACACATATTCAAAAGCACTCAAGCCTTCATCAAGCTCAAGCTTCCTGCTCTCAGCAAACTCCATCTAACTGAGAAGTGTTAAGATCTTCATCTCTTCTTCACCTGAGTTCTCCTGCTTTCAGGAAGTTCAACTCAGAGTTTCTTTGAAGAAGAAGAAGAAGAAGAATAGCTGCTTGAAGAGATTTCTTTTTGTTATTTATTTTCTTCCTGTAGCTCTTTCCTTCAGAATTTTCTGAAGAGTTTCTGCACTGAAGCAAGACTTCACCTGGACATCTTTGAGCCAGGGGGAGCCTTGATTCTTTAGAGCATTCTAGCTCAGTGCAAGCTTTTTGTGCTTCTCTAATCTATTGTAAAATAGAGAAGACATCTTAACCCTCTTCCCCCTCCTGTACAGGGTTATTACTCCCTTCAAAAGTATCCCTTGGTGGCAGGGCACCTGATCAAAAACCTGTGCTTGGTTTTTAGACACCTGATCAAAAGTCTAAAGGGTCTGTTTGATCTACCTGAATCAGATCATTGGTGGCAGGGCACCTTAGCAAAAACCTGTAGTGGATTCCTACCGTTTGGGTAGAAGAGTGGACGTACCCAAGTTGTTTGGGGAACCACTATAAAATTCCTTGTGTCGTCTGGCTTGCTTATTATTTTTCTTGTACTGTGGCTGTGAATAGATATAACTAGGTTGCTAGTTGCTGCTTAGGTTTTCCAGGCTTTAACTGTAATTACAGTCAGCTTGTGTTTGCACAACACTTGTATTAGGCTTTAAGGTTTAATCAAATCTATAATCTCTTCATTCCGCACTTCACTCCAAGGGAGTTGGGTAGACAGTTAAGTTTTGTATTGTGCAAAATTTGATTACTCTATTCACCCCCCCTCTAGAGTAGTATCTATCCCTTCACTTTCAATTGGTATCAGAGGGAGGTTGACTGACTGTATAGGCTAACACCTAAGTCACAAGATCCTGATAGATACCAAGAGTTTATAGAAATTCACTATCATGGCCCAGTCTAAGGATTATTCTAGCACCAGACCTCCAGCATGCAACTTAGCAAAGTTTGGCATCTGGAAGGCAAGGATCAAACTTTATATGAACTCTATTGATGAGAGTATTTTTGCTTCTATTTTGTCAGGTCCCCCAAGAGCACCTGCTGCAGCCACTGCCTCATCATCTGATATGAGTGCAGTGCCTCCTCCAGACTATAATGATGAGTACAAGAAGGCAAAAATTGCTGATGCCAAAGCAATGAACATACTGGCTCAGACTATGTCTGATGAAGTGTTCCAGAAGGTTGCTGATTGCTCTTCAGCAAAGGCCATGTGGGACACACTGAACCAGATTGTAGCTGGTTCAGCTGATGAAAGGAAGGACAGGAGGTCCAACCTTATTTCACAGTACGAGAACTTCAAAAAGACTGATGCTGAATCAGTTGAAGCAATGTACACCAGGCTCAGCTCAATCATCAATGAGCTGAGGACCCTTGACAAGGATATCTCATTGACAGAGGTCAATGATAAGATCCTTATGTGCTTCCCTAGCACATGGGATTTGAGGATCTGGCCAATCAAGGAAGCCAGAAGCACCAATGAGATATCAACTGAAGCCCTTCTCGGCAAGCTCAAATCTTTTGAGCAAGTGCTGAAGACAAGGGAAGCTGAAGCAGAAGCCAAGACCCCCACTCCCACAAGAAAAGAGCATTCTCTAGCTCTTAAAGCTGCTGAAGCATCAGAAGGCAGCCAATCAAATGAGGAGCTCATGGCATTGTTTGCCAAGAGATTTCTCAAAATGGGGAGAAAAGAGTTCAGAAGAAAATCTTCAAAGTATGAAGAAAAGCCAAGGTATGATCGTACTCCATCTAAAGAAATTATTTGTTATGGGTGCAGGAAGCCTGGACACATCTTGCCAGAGTGTCCAGAGGAGAAAAACAAAGAAAAGAGAAAAGAAAAGGAGCAGCACAGGAAGCACTCCAAGCCATCCTCCTACAAGAACAAGAAAAAGGAGAGAGGTTTCATTGCTGAAACCTGGAGTGATTCTGATGAAGAATCCTCATCCTCAAGCTCTAGTGAGGATGAAGAAGAAAAGAAGGCAAAAGAAGTTTGCCTCATGGCAATAGATGCCTGCAGCAACCACTCAGCTGCAGAGAGTTCTGACTCAGATGAAGAAATGCCTACTGAAGATGAGGTACTTTCATCTTATGATTTTACTTCTGAAGAATTTAAGTTAGATTTTAAATCTCTATGTTTAGATTTAATTAGTTCAGAAAAAGAGATAAAAGAACTTAGAAATAGGCTAGCTGACTCTGAATCAATAGCCTCCGAAAATGTTAGGTTAAAGGAAGAACTCACTACTTGTAGTGAAGAAATCAAATTCCTTAAAATGGAATTAGCTAAGTCTAAGAGACTAGAAGAGTCACTTAATGGTAGAAGCCTTAAGCTGTTAGAAATTACCAGCATGGCTAACACTAGGACAGGAAATGATAAATTAGGCTTAGGAGCTTCTCCCAGTGAACCCCCAGTCTTGCTTAAAAATAACCTTTCAACTCCAGTGAACTTCATTTCAGCTAGTGGAAAGAAGAACACTGAGCAAGTAAACCTTGTAAATAAAACATTAAATAAGGCTAAGAGAGAGAAGAGAAAGAAATTTTTCAAAGAAATGCAAAGAGCGTCGAACGCCGCTCGACGATCGGATGCTCCATGGTCGAACGAAGCTCGACGATCTGAGCGCCCATCGTCGAACGTCGATCGACGATTTCCATATGATTTTCAAAATCATAATCAGTATCATAGAAACCAAAATGGAAATAGAAACCCTAGGTTTGTTGACCCATCATCTGCATGGAGAATCCCACCTAGGAGATCTCACCCTCTAGGCTATCACCCTCTGCCTGCATTCTCTTATATTTCCAGTTTTTCTTATGTGAAAAACAAAGGACCCAAGGTTACCTGGGTCCACTCTGTCTAAATAGTTGTTTTGCAGGTGAAGTCCTATCCAATCACTCAAAATAAGTGGTATTTGGATAGTGGATGCTCTAAGCATATGACAGGAAACAAAGAGCTTCTATCAAAGTACAAAGCTAAGCTCGGCCCAAAGGTTATCTTTGGAGACTCCAGCTGTGGTCAGACAGAAGGATATGGCAAGATCACAATTGGAGCTGTTACATTCAAGAGAGTTGCTTATGTCAGTGGACTGAAGCACAACCTGATTTCAGTTAGCCAGCTATGTGATGCTGGCTACCAGGTTTCTTTTTCTAACTCCTCTTGCAATATTACTTTAAATAATAATGTTGTTTTAATAGGTAATAGAATAGGCAATATATATTTAGTAGATTTTAATTCATCTCACTCGGAAATCTGCCTGTTTAATGAATTAACCCTTAATAATAATTCTTTATGGCATAAAAGGCTTAGTCATGTAAACCTGAAAAATATATCTAGGTTATCTAAGCACAACCTTGTTAGAGGTTTACCTTCTTGCCCCTACAAGAAGGAGAGTCTGTGCAAGGCTTGTCAGCTAGGCAAGCAAACCAAGAACTCATTTAAATCTGTAAATAAAAGTGATTCTCCTAGAATCCTGTATTTATTACATTTGGACCTTTTCGGCCCAATAAATGTACAGAGTCTAGGAGGGAAGTATTACACATTAGTAATTGTAGATGACTTCTCTAGGTTCAGTTGGGTTTTCTTTTTGAGAACTAAGTCTGATAACTTCAAAGCCCTTACAGACTTTCTACTTTGTGTGCAGACTGAGTACTCTACTCATGTGGCCTTGATCAGAAGTGATCATGGTACTGAGTTTGACTCTCTTCTCATGCAAGAATTCTGTGAGAGAGAAGGTATCAAACATAGCTTCTCAGCTCCTAGAACTCCCCAACAAAATGGGGTAGTTGAGAGGAAGAATAGAACACTAATTGAAGCTGCTAGCACATTGTTGGCAGATGCTAACATGCCTCTATCCTATTGGGCAGAAGCTGTTAGTACAGCTAACTATGTCTTGAATAGAAGTTTGATACACAAACTTAAGTGTAAAACTCCTTATGAGTTGCTTAAAGGAAAGAAACCAAAAATTAATTACTTTAGAATTTTTGGCTGTACTGTTTATATTCATAACAATAATAAAGAATATATCAGAAAATTTGAAGCAAAAGCTTCAATGGGAATCATGCTTGGATATTCCCAAGCAAGCAAAGCTTATAGGGTTTATAACAAATCAACCTGTAAGATAGAGGAATCTGTGCATGTGACTTTTGATGAGTCTCAGATGTTTTACAAGGAGAAAGAAAATTCTCCTTCCTCCAGTTCTTTGCAGGTACATGATGCCCCTCAGGAAATCCTTCAACTTTCAACTCTTCAGATCACTGAATCAGACAGTGATGAAGACATTGCTGAAGCTGTTGAAGCTGTTGTTGTTCCACCAACAGTAGATCAAATTCCTCCTGAGGAATTAATCCCAACTGTTGCTGAAGATCACATCCCACCTGCTGATATTGTCACACTTAGAGATCATCCCACATCTCAAGTGATTGGAGACATATCAGCTGGTGTGCAAACAAGACATCAATTAAGACAGGATGTGATGCATGCTTGTTTCCTCTCACAGGTTGAACCCCTCACCTTTAAAGATGCAGAGCTAGATCCCCACTGGATCATTGCAATGCAAGAGGAGCTCAATCAGTTTGAGAGATGTAAAGTTTGGACTTTGGTTCCAAGACCTAAAGGCCAACTGATCATAGGCACCAAGTGGGTGTATAGAAACAAGTTAGATGCTAATGGAATAATAGTAAGGAATAAAGCTAGGCTTGTAGCTCAGGGCTACAGACAGGAGGAAGGTATAGACTATGACCAAACCTTTGCTCCTGTTGCAAGGCTAGAAGCAATAAGGATCTTCTTGGCCTATGCAGCCTACATGAAGTTTAAGGTGTTTCAAATGGATGTCAAAAGTGCATTCCTGAACGGTGAGCTTAAGGAAGAGGTGTTTGTTGAACAACCGCCAGGGTTTGTTTCATCAACACAGCCCTCTCATGTCTTTAAGTTGCAGAAAGCTCTATATGGACTAAAGCAAGCCCCTAGGGCCTGGTATGAGACTCTAGCTAGTTTCCTGTTAGAGCACAACTTCACTAGGGGAGTAGTTGACAGAACCCTTTTCGTTAAGCATCACAAGGACACAATCCTGTTAGTTCAGGTGTATGTAGATGATATTATCTTTGGCTCCACTGATCCCAAACTTTGCAAAAAGTTTTCCAACTTGATGCACTCTAAGTTTGAGATGAGTAGCATGGGTGTGCTGTCTTACTTTCTTGGTCTCCAAGTTAAGCAAGATGCTGATGGTATCTTCATCTCCCAATCCAAATATGCCAAGGAATTGGTAAAGAAATTTGGGATGGCTGATGCTTCAGCAATGCCTACACCCATGGCTACTAATGTAGTTATTGATTCTGATGATCACGGCAAGCCAGTTGATCAGAAGAATTATAGGGCCATTGTTGGTTCCCTATTATATCTAACTGCAAGTAGGCCAGATATAATGTTTGCTACATGCCTTTGTGCTAGATTCCAGGTCAACCCCAAGGAATCTCATCTGATTCTTCTAAAGAGAATCCTGAGATACCTGAAAGGATGTCCAAATCTAGGACTTTGGTACCCAGCTGAGTCAGAGTTTGAATTGATTGGATATTCTGATTCTGACTATGCTGGTTGCAGAGTTGACAGGAAGAGCACCTCAGGAACTTGCCAGTTCCTGGGAGAGAGATTGGTCTCTTGGTTCTGTAAGAAGCAGGCTTCTGTCTCAACGTCAACTGCAGAGGCTGAATATATAGCTGCTGCTAGCTGTTGTTCACAGATCCTGTGGATTCAAAACCAGCTTGTGGATTATGGTTACTCACACAAGAACACCAAGATCATGTGTGATAGTACCAGTGCTATCTCAATTGCACAAAATCCAGTGCACCACTCTAGAACCAAGCACATTGAAATTAGGCACCATTTCCTGAGAGATTGTGTGGAAAAGAACAAGATATGTCTTGAGTTCATATCCACTGAGTTTCAGAGAGGTGATATATTCACCAAGCCTTTAGATGAACAGAAGCATCTGTTCTTTTTAGTCCAACTAGGCATGATCAATGGACGAGACTAAGTGTGACGATATCTGCCTATGTTGAGGTCTGCTTGAAGATCGTCGAACGATGATCGAAGATCGTCGAACGGATTGAGCCTATCGTCGACCTCTGGTTAATGATAGCTTCTGTTTGAAGATCGTCGATCGACGTTCGACCATCGTCGAACAGGCTGAGCTCATCGTCGATCTCCGGACGACGACAGCCTTTTGTTTGAGAAGCCAGAAATAGTCGAACGATTGTCCGACTACTCTGCTTCTGAGCCGATCGTCGAACGGCCGTTCGACTATCGGTTCAAGATTTTTTAAATAGACCGACTATATCCGGTTCAATATAAAGCCGATAGTCGACCTAGGTTAAAAGATCTGTTGCTTTATCGTCGACGGAACGTGCCCTTTCGCATTCTGCTTTCCCGCGTGCGATTTTCTGCCGCTCCGTCTCCTTCGTCTTCCTCCTCTTTCTCGCGTCTTCCTCCTCCTTCTCGCGTTTCTCCAGCAGATCAATGGCGATTTCCCCAGCTGTTCTTGCCGTCGTCAAGTTCGATGCCGGTTTCAGTGTAGATTTCGAAGCTTTCAGCGTTTGCGATGCCAGCATAGTAGAGGTTCTGCAGCTCTGCAAAGATCAAGGTCTAGAGAAGCTGATGTCTGAGAGGATCAAGATCAACATTCCTGAAATAAAAGAATGGGCTTTCACGTCGTCTTCCACAGACGAAGCGATGATCGGCACCATCGGCGGAGTAGAAGCTACCCTGACTCCGGCCGCTCTTTCTGATGTCTTCGGTTTAGTTATTGGTGATGAAGACTATGAGCAAGATGCTCAGGAGTTTGGAAGGATGCTCGTCGAGTTGGGACATGCTGAAGGCATTCCCTCCAAGTTGCTTAAGGTAAATTTTCCATTCAAGATAAAGTTCCTCGCTGAGATTGTTGGAAAAGTGATTCTGGGCAAGCACTCCGCCCATGATAATATAACAAGGCAACAATTTGCACTTATGTGTGCAATTGTCAATCGAAAGAGGATCGATTGGGCTGCTGTTCTGTTTGACTTGATCAGGAAGAAGAATGGAAAGAAGGAAGTTACCCTGGGAAGGGTTATAGGTATTTTCCTGAAGGAGAAATTTCCCCAGTTGCTGAGTTCTGCCGCAACAACCATCAATGCCAGCAAGAAGATGGACCCCCATCTGTTCTCCAAGTGGAAGAGGACGTTCGTGAAGTCTGCTCCAGCGCAATCTGAGGACACAAGGACTGCTTCAGTCGCTCCTCAACCTAGTGAAGCTGGCTCAGCTATCCCTTCCTCCTCCTCTGTTTTGCCGTCTACCTCAGTTGAAGTACCATCAACTTCTGCTGAGGTACGACCCTCCTCTTCTGCTGCACCTGAAACAACCATGGTTGTTTCTCTGACTCCTCCAGCCTCTCCTCTCCCTGCATATCTGGCTAGGATATCTGCTCCTAGCTTCGATTTGTTAGGATCAGAGAGAGTTCTTACTCCTCACGCATCTCCCGTTAATTCCCCAGTTCATTCTCCATCCCCTGCTCACTCTCCAGCTGTATCTCCAGCTCGATCCCCAGTCCCCAATATTTCTCATCCCAGCACATCTACCATTTTTGCTGCAGCTCCATCCACCTCAAATTCATCATCTTTTGAAATTACCCCTGAATTCCTCTCCCGCATTGTGGAGTTGATTACCCCATCAATCAAAATCATGATTGACGAGGCAATCGCTCCCCTTGCTGCCTCCATTGACCGTCTCACTGCCTCCATCCAATCCATTTCTAACTCTGCTGAGCCATCTACCTCTAGGGGCCTGGTTTCAGTTGTTACTGAAATCAGGCAGGGGGAGATGTTCAATGAAGATGTCTCAGATCTTCCTGCTTCCCCTCCAGCTGATATAGAGATAGCTCCAGATGTTGTCGTATCTGTCCAGCCAGAATCTGCTCCAGAAGAAGTTCCAGATATTGTTATGTCTGCTGAGGAAGAGACAGCTCCTGCTGAGGAAGAGACTGTTCCAGAAGTTCAAGATGTTGCTATGACTGATCAGGAAGAAACTGTTCCAGCTGAGAAAGTGGCAACTCCAGCTGAGGAAGAAGTTGTTCCAGCTGAGGAAGAGAGTGCTCCTGCTAAGAAAGTTTTAGCTCCAGTCTTGACTGAGAAGGAAATATCAGATGGTATCCTGCTATCAGAAATTGCTGTGAAAGTGTGCTTAGAAGATATTACCACTCCTATGATAGTTAGACTCCTGGAAGGAATTGTAACTAATTATCTGAATGAATGCTGGGAAATGGTTAAATATGAAGGTAAAGCTTTCATTCGCTTTGTTGATGAATCTATTAATTTGATAGTCTGTGAATACCTTGAAGGTATGATTCAAGTTTATTTAGCAGATCTGTATTCGTAATTTTACAGATATTATTAAAGAAGATGTAACTGCCCAGAAAATAGTAATTGTTTCTGTGGCTGCTCCAAGTGATTCTAATACTCAAATAGATCCAGAATTGGATGTGTTTTTAAATGATAAAGAGGATGAAAATCAAGAGGAAATCAAAGTTGATTCTCCTGCTTTAAATTTGGAAGAAATTCAAGCAAGGGCTGCTTGGGACTTAAGAGTTCAATCTCTACAAGAAAAAGAGAAAGATCTGCAATTTGAGAAGTCATCCATCTGGGATGACTCTCCTGGTTTAGATTTAGACTCTCTTATGGCTATGGATGTCATTGAAGAAGAAAAAGAGAAGTCGGCATTAAAGCTTAAAGAAAAGGCTGTCTCAGAAGCCTATGATCCCTATGAGAATCCTCCATCATACAATTCTGATGATGATGATGAGTCAGATGTGTCTGAAAATTCAAAGAAAAAGAAATCTGCTGTTAAGAAGAGAAAAGCTCCTCCTCCTCCTCCTCCAAACAAGGACAATGACACTCCCTACTACATCCTGAAGGGCATTGACCCCAAATCTAAAGATTTTAAGCATTGGATGTGGTTCTCGAAAAACCAGCAGAAAGAAAGGAAGAGAACTAAAAGGTATGATACTCCAGTCTCCAGATGGACTCCCAAAGGTCCTCCTCCACCTCCCGGTGCAGGAGCCTCTGGGAATCTACCTGCAAATCAATCTGCCTATGGAAAATCTGTATCTGCTCAGCCACATCCAAGACAAGGTCATCAAAGTTTTCAAGGCAAATCGTCTTATGGATCTCAAAGACAGTTGAAGGAGGTTGTGGCCCAAAGACCAACTTTTTCCCCACCTCCTTCTCCAGTTCAATCTGAGAAGAGTGTTTCAAAAGGTAAATAGTTTACAGTGTTTTAAAAACCTTCTAGCAAGTCCCTTTTGCTAAGTTTTCTAATGTTTTTATCTAGATATAATAGCTGCTGCTTCTCCAGAGCCAGTATATGAAAATCCCGAGCTCGATCCTAATTTTAGGATGGCTCGCTTTCAAGAGCTTGTAGGGGCAGCCCAGATTAGAAAAGCAAGAGCTGAAGGAAAAGATGTGACTGGTTTCACTACCATGTCATCTTATAGAAAGAAAGAGTTTGAGAAATTCCAAGTTAATCCTGAGATCTTTGACCCAGCAAAGTATATGGAGAAACATCCTGAAGCTGTGGTCCCCAGAGCAACAGAGCTGAAAATTCTTGGAGTGCAGGACTTGAAGATGTCGAAAAAGGAATCAGATGATCCTCTGCGAAAAATTTCTTTTGTCTCTAGTTCATCTGACCCATTACCTGACTCTAAAAACTCTTAATAGTTTATTTAAACTGCTGTGATATATGTGATATATTGGTTTATCTAAATTGTTTATCTGCCAATCTTGTTGCTATTTTTTTTCTGTAGTATTTTAATAGCTAGTTGTTTTAGCTGTTGAGAGACTTAACTCAAATAGGGGGAGATTGTTGGTACCCTAGTTTGATTTGAGTTTAGTCCTCTCCTTTGTGCTCCTTGACCCAAGAAATATCTATGGTCAATGGTTAGGAGTCTAGCTGTAGAGTCCTCGCTTTTCCAAATTGAGAATTTGGTTAAGTAGTTTTTTCGTTCGACCATAGTCGAACGCCGTTCGACTATCGTCTATCGGCTGATCGACGATCGTCTATCAGTTGGTCGACGCTTAGTCTGCGCTGATAGTTCGACTATCTGCTTGATAGGTCGACTATCTGTTCTGCGCTGATAGTTCGACTATCTGCTTGATAGGTCGACTATCTGTTCTGCGCTGATAGTTCGACTATCTGCTTGATAGGTCGACTATCTGTTCTGCGCTGATAGTTCGACTATCTGCTTGATAGGTCGACTATCTCAGTGCGCTTGATAGTTCGACTATCTGTCCTAGATAGATCGACTATCTGATAGTTCGACTATCTGTTTTGATAGGTCGACTATCTGCCGGGGTAGGTCGACTATCTTCTTCGATAGTTCGACTATCTGGATCGTTCGACTATCTGCCTGATAGATCGACGATCTCCGTGCGTCGTTCGACGATCTTCGAAGATCGTTCGACGCTCTCTGCCTGCCTTTGAATTTTGTATTTATTTATTATATTTAATTATTTAATACATTTTCTGGCACGATATTTCAAGCTGTATGATAAAGTTTCCAGGCATTATTTACTTCATTCTATTTGCCTGAGTTCAAATCTTTTAAGATAAAGTTGTTTGTCTTATTAGCTGTCATTTAAATTACTTTATCCGCTGTCAACCCCTTTATAGCCGTTGGACTGAAAAGTCCTCTTCTTTGCTATAAAGAGTTAGTTTCTGATGTGACTTTATTTAGTCATCTGTTTATTTGATTTAAACCTGCAGCTTCTTAGAAAGAGATTTATTCCTTTTTATGGAATGTATTGCTGCAGAGATATTTCTGTCTTCTTGATATTTACAGCCCAGGTCTCAAGGCTCACAAGAAGACAAAGAATTCAAATGGAAGAGAGCCGTTGCTTGCTGCTAATATATAAAGAACCCTTTGCAGAAGGATTCAAGCTAGTTTTAGTGAACAGAAGTGCTACACACATATTCAAAAGCACTCAAGCCTTCATCAAGCTCAAGCTTCCTGCTCTCAGCAAACTCCATCTAACTGAGAAGTGTTAAGATCTTCATCTCTTCTTCACCTGAGTTCTCCTGCTTTCAGGAAGTTCAACTCAGAGTTTCTTTGAAGAAGAAGAAGAAGAAGAATAGCTGCTTGAAGAGATTTCTTTTTGTTATTTATTTTCTTCCTGTAGCTCTTTCCTTCAGAATTTTCTGAAGAGTTTCTGCACTGAAGCAAGACTTCACCTGGACATCTTTGAGCCAGGGGGAGCCTTGATTCTTTAGAGCATTCTAGCTCAGTGCAAGCTTTTTGTGCTTCTCTAATCTATTGTAAAATAGAGAAGACATCTTAACCCTCTTCCCCCTCCTGTACAGGGTTATTACTCCCTTCAAAAGTATCCCTTGGTGGCAGGGCACCTGATCAAAAACCTGTGCTTGGTTTTTAGACACCTGATCAAAAGTCTAAAGGGTCTGTTTGATCTACCTGAATCAGATCATTGGTGGCAGGGCACCTTAGCAAAAACCTGTAGTGGATTCCTACCGTTTGGGTAGAAGAGTGGACGTACCCAAGTTGTTTGGGGAACCACTATAAAATTCCTTGTGTCGTCTGGCTTGCTTATTATTTTTCTTGTACTGTGGCTGTGAATAGATATAACTAGGTTGCTAGTTGCTGCTTAGGTTTTCCAGGCTTTAACTGTAATTACAGTCAGCTTGTGTTTGCACAACACTTGTATTAGGCTTTAAGGTTTAATCAAATCTATAATCTCTTCATTCCGCACTTCACTCCAAGGGAGTTGGGTAGACAGTTAAGTTTTGTATTGTGCAAAATTTGATTACTCTATTCACCCCCCCCTCTAGAGTAGTATCTATCCCTTCACTTTCACAGCGCGTCGATCTGAGGCAAGGGGTAATAATCTTTAAGACATGATTTATTCAAAAGAGAGAAATCTACACACATCCTCTAGTGGCTATCTCCGTTTTTAACCATTATAACATTGGAGACCCAGCCTGAATACTCGATCTTTGAAACAAATCCGGCCTTGAGGAGCATACCCACCTCCTCCCAAATGGGCTCGGCAAGCTTGTCCGTGATAGACCCCTTATTCTGCCAGATGGGGCGAGCCTCGGGATCCAGGTTGAGGCGGTAGTATCCAACGTCCGCATTGATCCCCAGTATCTCTGCAGCGCTCCATGAAAAAACATCCACGTTCTTCCAGATACACTCCAGTATAACGACCTCATCTGTTAAATAACATATAATAGAAGGTTCAGCCGGGGCCCTACACTATATGCCACAAATAGGCGGCTAGGTTACAGGTTAATACCAAAATACACTTACATACTAGCGGAGATTTAAAGGTAATATTGAACTCAACGGCCATGAATGTCCATTATATATAAACAACAACATTTATATATAACCCCAAAGGAATGTACATCAAATACACAAAAGTTTGGCATTAAGGCCTTACAGTTAAGCTTTACAAATGTGGATTACAAACATTGGCGCGCAGGCCGGACACACATGAACATAATAAAGTTCTTCGCTCAGCCGTCAAGGGCAAACAGCAGCAGTAGCAGGGGCTTTAGCCCTAGATTTTCCGCTCGGATCCCCAGCACCTGCACAAGAATAACCCACCAAAGTGTGGCGAACAAAGCAACGGTCAGCATTCAGCTGACCAATTTATAAAGACCCTACCCCTTTCCTGGGGCAGTGGTATTCCTTCCCTGCAGGCATAGCATTTCACAAGTAGATATATCACATAATGTGCACTCATGCACAATCCATATCTCACAAATGTCGGTCACGCGGCCCGACGATCCGTACACTCAGGGCACATTCTTGGTGTACCGGCGAACTAGGGTCCCACCACCGTTCAAGGTCTGAAACCCAACGGTAAAGTTTGAGCATAATAGTCTTAATGGCGTGCAATCCTAAGACTCTCATTATGTGAACCTGACGAACACCAATAACCCAAGTGCTCATGTCAACCAACCATAACACGGAGATAGTTCATCCCTTACCCGTTGCTCAAATCACCAGTTCAATGGCTAGACTGACAAGGGACGGCATCCCATTATCTGTTCAGCATGAAGCCTTTTAAGAGCTCGCAACTCACAATAGCCATACTGTCCACCAAGGACTGGCTTCACAATCCAAAAAGGAGAGCTAGTGCCACCATTCCTCGCGATTGCTTGGCGAGTTCAGCAGAAGCGCTCTTTCTGCACCCAAACTCAACCCAAACCCTGCAGCATCCTGCAGTGCCAGAAAATTGGTCTTTCCATAGCATAAAACACATGAATTACGAGGGTATTTTTCTGGAATTCCAATTCCAGTACTTCTTGTTACTCCACTTCACAGGCACAACCTACCGACTCCACAAAACTACTTGTTTAAATGTGGAGTGTTCTCCAGTGCGCAAAATAAAACATCACTAATCCAGACCAACCTGTCCAAATGGGCTTCACATAGCATGCATATTCCGTACTACACATTTCTGGATATATATGCAAGACTTATTGGGGATTTCAAGAATCAACCTAAGGGAATTCCCTCAATAATCCACCTTTTGGTGGGGGAAATCCATGCACATGCCAAAATAAAGACTTTACATGTCCAAGAAGGAAGATCATTACCCTTGACGATCTCTTTGGAGCCATTGAAAACTAGCCAGATGAAAAGCACCGCAACGGCCTTGCCTCCACGGATCTGGACATAGCTCGCGATTCGGGGCTCTGAAGCTCCACTGGCGGCCGGATTCCTCCTCCTCCTTCCTTGCTCTCCCCACTCTCTAACTCTTTAGAAAGAGAAAGCCCTTTGATAAATGAGAGTTTATCCCTCAACTCCCGGCCTTATAACAGCAGGGAGATCTCTGGACCGTTGGATCCTATTTGAAGGGAATGAACGGCCATGAATCGCCCTGAAAATCACTTTCCTAGGCCGAACATGGCTTGTGACATGCCTGTGTCACAGGCCGTATGCCTTAAGCGGCAAAATAAACCGCCTCTGCCAGACCAGGACACGGCCCTTTGACACGGCCGTGTCACAGGACGTGTGCCAGACACGGCTTCGGACACGCCCGTGTCCAGCCCGTGTTCATCAGTCTTCACAGACCGGCCAAACATAGAGAAGGACACGGCCCTTGACACGCCCATGTCACTGGCCGTGTGCCCAACAAGGCTTGCCTCCGAGGATCGTCGATTGCATTTCATCGACCTTACGAAAACATGTCGAACTCAGCAGGACACGTCCCTGGACACGCCCGTGTCATAGGCCGTGTGCCACACTTGACACCGCCCTGCGCCCCACTCGACATCGCCCTTCTAGCACAGAGCAGTACACGGCTCTAGACACGCCCGTGTCCCCGGCCGTGTTGCTAACACAGAGTAGGACACGGCTTTGGACACGCCCGTATCCCCAGTCGTGTTGCTAACACAAAGTAGGGTATGTCTTTGGACACGCCCGTATCCTAGGCCGTGTTGCTCAGCCTACACAACCCACTCATATTCGATATTTAGGGCGTTATAATCCTCCCCTCCTTACAAGAAATTTTGTCCCAAAATTTGTATACAGTACTCAGGAAACTCTTCAACAAAATTTTGTTACAACATTTTATGTTCTGTACAACATAAAACACAAACTGTTATATAAGTTTAGACAAACAGTTCGGGAAATTAAGCACGTATGGTCTGCTCCCGCTCCCATGTTAGCTCCTCACGGCTACAGTTGTCCCATCGAACCTTGACCATCCCGATTATCTTGTTCTACAACTGCTTATCAGCTTTATCCTCGATCCGAATGGGTCTAACCTTCGTTGTTAGCCCAAATTCGACCGGTATGCGATCATTTGCAATCACTTGAGCTGGATCTTTTACGGCTTTTCGAAGTACTGATATGTGGAACACATCATGCAATCGACTCAATTTTGCCAAAAGAGCTAGCTGATAGGCAGCTTCTCAGATTCGCTCCACCACTTCAAACGGACCAAGATATCTCGGACTTAAATTTTTCAAGCGCTGAATCCTAGACACGCCTTTGAAGGTCTTGATTTTCAAATATACCCAATCGCCAATCGCAAACTCAACATTTTGGTGTTTGGCGTTGTAATACTTTGCTTGTCTATCTTGGGCTATTAGTAGCCACTCCCGAATAGAGCGTATCGTCGAATTAGCTTTTTCAACTTCCTTACGCTTATATAATTTAGATTCGCCTGCTTCTGCCCGAGCTAATGGTGTACGGCATTTCTGACCATACAAAGCTTCAAACGGTGCCATACTTATGCTCGTTTGGTAGCTATTATTGTAGACAAACTCTACCATATAGAGATGATCTTCCCACCTCTTTCCAAAATCCAAGGCACACATTCGGAGCCAGTCCTCCATCGTTCTGTTGGTCCTCTCAGTCTGGCCATCCGTTTGGGGATTAAAGGTCATACTAAACGTTAACTTTGTCCCCAACAACTGATGGATTAGCCTCCAATCATTCGAAGTGAAGCGCCCGTCACGATCACTTACGATGCTATGGGGAACACCGTACAGTCATACTATTTGCTCAACATAAAGCTTTGCCAAGACTTCCACTGAATCGTCCCACTTGTTCAGAAGGAAGTGAGCCACTTTAGTAAACCGGTCTATGATCACCCAAACCGAATCATTACCGCATTGAGATCTTGGCAAACCATGCATGAAATCCATCGAAATATCATCAAACTTCCTTTCCGGAATAGGTAGTGACTTCAGGAAACCTCCGGGCTTCTGTCATTTTGCTTTCACAAAGGCACATGTTTGACATTTAGCCACGTAATGTGATATGTCTTTCTTTAACCCCGGCCACCAGAACAGCTTTTTAATGTCTTTGTACATCTTTGTTCTCCCTAGGTGAATTGAGTATTTCATAAAGTGAGCCTCATACATCAATTCTTCTCTTAGCTTACCCATACTTGGAACGAACAAAGGACCCTCTTTTCTTAAAAGGCAGTCATCCCAGGAGAATTGGTCATTTGAACCATCCACTGTATAGCACTACAGACTTTCATCAAGTTCTGTTGCTCGCTAAATTTTGTCTGCAAGGTCATACTGTACCTCTGTCCAGTTTAAGTATAATGCCCCGAAGCTTAAAAATGAAATGGACGGTGTTCGAATCAAGTTCGGGTCTTGGTAGGGTGAACACGGCCTGTGACACGGGCGTGTCATATGGCCGTGTCATGCTCGAGTAGTCGAGTCGAGGCCGACGAGCGTTGAGTGATCGAATGTGGCATGTGACACGGGCGTGTCATAGGGCGTGTCAGGTACACGACATGTCACACGGGCATGTCACATGGTCGTGTACTCTTCTAGAAGTTTGGTCTTGTGCCAACTGAGGGACACGGCCCTGAACACAGGCATGTACTTTATGACACGGGCATGTCAGATTCGGCACGGGCGTGTGTCCACCCGTGTCCACCAAGGGACGTGACGGTTGGCGTGGCGGTTATGCATGACACGCCCCTAATCACAGGCGTGTCGATGACCTGACACGGGCGTGTCAGGTTGGGACACAGGCATGTCCTAACCCGTGTACTTTTCTATGCTCAACAATCATGTCTGCATCAAGGAACACGGTCTAGGACACGGCCGTGTGCAAAGCCGTGTTCGGCCTATTTTAGTGACTTTTTTGCTGGATCCGAGCCGTTCATTTTCTTTAAATCAGATCTGACGGCTTAGGATTAATCCTCCTTCCTTAAGGCCGGGAGTGGGGGTTAAAATCCTCATTTTCTTTTGTCCTTTCTCTTTCTTAAGTCTTAGAGAGAGGAGAAAGCAAGGAAGAAGGAGGAGGAGGATCCCAGCCGCCGCCGGAGCATCGGAGCACTGAATCGAAAACCAAGACCGGATCCGCGGAGGCATTCTCGTTGCGAAGCTTTCCATCCGGCTAGTTTTTCATGGCGTCAAAACGGACTTCAAGGGTAACGATTCTCAACTTGGACATGTGAAGTCCTCTTCCTTTCTACATGGGAAACCCGCTCCCGCGAGTGTGCAGTGAGTGTGTGGTGTTCCTTGAGGTAGATATATGAAGTCCCCCTTGTTTAGAGTCTGGAATCGAAGTACGGGTATAGGCATTGTGTGTGAAGCCTACCCGGACGTGTTTGTCTGGATCGGTGATGTTGCATTGTGCATTTATTGATGAAGAATACTCTGTATTGTGTTTTTTTCGGGTTTTCTACACGGTAGATTGCAACAGGGAGCCATGGGGATTAACTCTAAGGTGCACCCAAAAAATTGGGCGGAAACGCATTCCTGCCAACTAGGTGGCCTGGGGTTAACCTTGTATAATTGGGATTGTATGTGCGAGGCCTGTCTAAAGGAGACATGTAGGGACTTTCTTTGGAAAACGGTGAGCCCATGGGGTTCAGAATTATTAGGCCAGGGAGCCGAACAGGAAAGGCAAAACTGACCCGCGCCATTCAGGTTTGGCCATGAGTACTATGGTATTCGGAGACGGTAGGGCGACTTGAGCAACGGGAAATGGTGGATCTGTACCTGCGTTATGTGGACTATGATATGAGAGTAGCGAAAATTGTCTCTCGGCGGTGGCATAATGAGAGTCTCAGGCCAGGGGCCATAAAGACTGAAATGCTCAAAGTAATCCGTCAAGTCAAGGACCTCTGAACGAAGGTGGTATCCGGGAAGTCTGGTACACCGGCAATGTGCCCTGAGTGCACGGGGTGGGTGGTCGTGCGAGCCTCCACCTGTGGTGAACTATGCTAGGTTGTACTTTCACTAGGTTTTTTGGATGGTAATGAAGCCACAAAATTGACCGGATTCACTGAGAATGTGCCCTGAGTGCACTGGGTGTTTGGCCGAGCGATCCTACACCTGTGGAGAAATATACTTATGCACTTAATTGTTTAACTGGGCTAATGAAATGCAGGGAAGGAGCACCGCCGTCTCGAATAAGGGGAGGGTTCGTTATAATTTGGTCAGCTTTAGCTGACCGTTGCTTTATTAGCCACCATACGGTGGAATGTTGCTTGCAGGTGCGGCGGAATCAAGTACCAAATAGCGGGCTGAAGCCCAAGCTACTGTGCTGGACCTCGAAGGCCAAAGTGAATTATTGTTTTATTTCTATCATGTGTGGCTGGCCTGCGAGCCGATGTCTGTAAAACACTATGTTGTTAAGTAAACATTTATAAGGCCATAAGGCCGAGTACTTTTATGTATTGTTGTATTTCTTTCCTAATGTGGGTAGTGGACATTCATGTTTCATACTATCTATTATTTGGGTTCTTTCAACTAATTAAAAACTTCCGCTATTTGCTTTGTGTAGGACGTTTGTGTTTGGGAGAATGGTTTCATTCTGTAACCATTCGGTCTGTCTGTAGTATATGGCATCGGTCCCCAGCCGGACCTACTGCTATATACCATACGACGGATAAGGGTGTTACAATTTGGTATCAGACTGCTGATTCCGGTCTTGCTTTTTTGGAATTCGTGGGTGAATTCTTTTAAGGGGTGGTGAGCACATGTATGTGCGTCATCGTTATCACATAAAAAGAACCCATGAATGTCCACTTAGGAATGAAAATACACTTGTTTTTGAGGAACCTGAGTGTTCCAATGATTGATTTTTGCAATTTGTATGTCGCTTAATCGATAGTTATGCTTTATAGGGGACTACAAGTGGTGCGGGGTAGTCGCAAGGTCAGCAATCCACGGAGAGTAGTGCACTTAACAGCGTGCCTGAGACCCTGCTTTCTATTGAAACCATAAGAAGGATAGTTGAATTGGTGTTCGCAATGACTAAAGCACAACTTGGAGGGCAAGTGCAGCCACCTGTCTCTCGGGTGACTTCAACACCGAGTGGTGTAAAGGAACAACTAGCATGTATAAGACCTTTGGATTAGTAGTTGAACATGCTTTTAGTGCAGGGTACACACTCAGTTGAGGAGTATTTACAAGCGTTTCTTATTATAAAGCACTACCCAGTGTTTGATTTAGAGAACGAGCAGACTATAGTTAATAGATTCTACAATGGTCTGCGCGATGAATTACGACTGCTACTCGTAGGACCAAAGCTACTTGGATTCCGAGCATTAGTGGAGGTGGCTATAGCTTTGGAAGCAGATCTAGCCAGAATCAACAAGACGTCAATGCGTAGGTTACCAACCTCCCCAGGTCCCGCAAAGTCTGTACACCGAAAAAGGAGTAAAGTGAGGCTTGACGTATCTGATAGTCAAACTCCATATTACTGTTATAAATGTGGAATGTTTGGACACTTTTCCCGAGATTATCATAAAGACGATCAAGGGACATAGAAAGCTATGAAGGGAGTCTAAGAGAAGAAAGACTTCAGTGCTGAGAAGATAGAGTTCAAGGCGCTACCCACCTCGAAGTCCGGTTTCCGTAGATGGTGTAAGAAGGCAAGGAGGACGGGTCTAGTTCCTTCTTTTGGTGCGTCTGGAACAATTATTGGCTGAGACCCGGACGCATGCTTTTGTTGTTGAAAGTTGGGACACTTTGCCCGAGAGTGTCGAAGCGGACATCTGGAGTCCGAGAAGAAGCCTAGAGCGACTAACGAAGAGAAGGGAAAGGGGTTGGAGACTGCTACACCTCAATATGCTCCATCCCAACCTAGAGGATACAACTTTGGCCATCAGGAGGTTATGAAATATGCTGACATGGTGGCAGGTATGGTTTAATTTTTGGTATGTCTGTTTTAGATACTTGTTGCCTTACGCATATTAGCCTATGTTTGGTTATGTAAGGATTTGTATTGATTTTCTGAGTGTCCGACGAAAACACTGTTCGTTATGGGAACTTTCCATTCCTTTTTGTCTAAAGGACGTATATCGTGCATCGGAGTTCCTTCTTCGATGGAAAGAGTCAAATCGAGAGTACTACTGCCTAACAGGTACTCTTTACACCCGAATAGAGCCTGTTGTTTGAAGTTATTACGGTTAGGGAGTCAGGAGTTTTGACTTGCAAGCGTCGCTACTGCTGTCTGTAGAGTTCGATGTAATCTTTGGAATGATTGGCTCTCAGAGCAGCGTGTGTACATTAATTTCAAACGTAAGGTGGTCAGTTTGGTACTAGCTATGGTTGTGAGATGTCGGAACTGAAGTATTACTTCAAGAGCTAGTAGAACAGGGTTATGTGCGTCCAAGTTTATTGCCTTGGAGCACATCGGTCCTCTTGTTAAAAAGAGGATGGAAGCTTACAACTATGTAATGTTGCTAGAAGTTGATTAAGTTAACGGGAAAAGATTAAGTATCCAACCCAAGGAGTGATTATCTGTTCGATAATCCCAATGGGTCAAGTGTGTACTCAAGTTGAATCGGAAGTCTGGATACTATTATTTGTCGCTAAGGGAAAGTGATATTCCCAAAACGGCATCCAGCACATGATATGGGCATTATGAGTTCATCGTTATGCCGCTTGTGCTAACAAATGTGTCGTCCGTGTTATGTATTTGAGGTATAGGGAGTTTGGTGAGTACCTGAACTAGTTTGTGATAACCTTTATCGACGACATATAGGTATACTTTCGGTATGAGGGTGATCATTCAAAGCATCTGGATTCGGTATTGGAGACGTTAAGGAGAAATCAGTTGTATGCCAAATTCTCCAAGTGCGAGCTTTGGTTACCCTCAGTAGCATTTCTTGGTCACATCTTGAGTGGAGAAAGTGTCGTGGTGGACCTGTCAAAGATATTTGCGATACATGAGTTGCTTGTGTTATCTGCGTTGGCGAAAATTCTAAAGTTTATAGGACTGGACGGCTAGTACAGACGCTTCATAGAGAACCTCTAGCGGATAACATCACCACTCACGACTTTGGCGAAGAAAGATCAAAAGTTTGTGTGGTCGCTGGAGTGCGCGTAAGCTTTCGAAGAGCTGAAAAGTCGTTTGACATCAGCAACTATTCCATGTTCACCGAGTAGGACCGAAGAAGTTGAGATTTACAGCGATGCTTGGGGCAGTGACTTGTATTGTGTTCTACTCCAGCATGGGAGTGTAATAAGATATAACTCGCGTCAGTTGGTGGTACGCGAGAGGATTTATCCGGTCCATGACGTCGAGTTAGCGGCCGTGATATTCACCCTGAAGCTTTAAAGGCGCTACCTAAACGGCGTGAAGGTCGGTATCTAAATCGATCTCAGGACCCTGAAGTAATTATTGGATAAAAAAGATTTAAACTTGTGGCAGCGGAGGTGGATGGATTTATTGGGGGACAACACCTTCGACATACATTTTGGCGTAAGTTTTGGAGATATTGGAAATCTCTTGCGTGGACAAGCAGATCACGGATGATGCTTTTGATAGGTCAAATCCCCAATATGGTTTTGAAGACGGATGGTTGTGGAAGGACAGTCGTCTATGCACCCCAAGTGTGGAGAGTCAGCGGCAGGACTTGATATACGAGGCTCATTATACCAAGTACTCAACTCACCCGAAGTGCACAAAATGTTTAGAGGTTTGAAAAAGTTGTTCTGATGGCCCGGACTGAAAAAGGATGATCCGGTGGAAAAGTTAGCCAAACTCTACATGGATAACATTATTCGGTTGTATGGTGCACCCCGCAGTATTATAAGTGACTGAGATGAATGCTTCACGTCCAACGATACCAGGCTGGTGCATAAATTGTTGGGAACTAAGCTAAGCTTCAGTACGGTCTTCCGTTCGCAGACAGATGTTCAGACCGAATGGGAGAGCAAACGATGGAGGACATACTTCACACGTGCGTCTTGGATTATTGAAGACAGTGGAAAGATCACATGTACATAGTAGAGTTTGCGTATAACAACCGTTACCAGGCGAGTAAACAAATGGCGCCTGTTGAGACCTTGTATGGGAGAAAAAGGTCGCACGTCGTCGTCTTGGCTGGAGACGGGTTAGTCGATGTAATACAAATGACAGACAGTGGAAGATGCCACTTCAACTGTACATACAGTTCAGGAATGGTTGCAGATCGATCACGACAGACAGACTGAATACTATAACGCCAAAGCATAGGAACGTGGAGTTCGCTGTTGCTGATTAAGCATAGTTGAAAATCAAGCCGTTTAATGGTGTCTTGCGAGCTCGACGCCTAAGGAGGCTGAGTCTGAGGTACCTTGGACCGTTTGAGCTCCTGGAGCGGAGTGGTGAAGCAGGGTATTGACTGAAGTTATCAGTGAACTTGAGTGGGCTACATGATGTGTTCCACATATCGGGGTTGCGGAAGGCAGTGCTAGAGCCTTCGCATGTGGTTGCGATTGATCAGGTGCCGGTTGATTGTGGGGTGACGACGAAGGTAAAGCTCGTATGTATTGAAGACTTTGAAGTCACACGACGCCACAATAAGAAGTTTTCGTATGGTTAAGGTCCGTTGAAATAATTGCGGTCGTGAAGATCTTTCATGGGATCAAGAGCAGATTATGTTGGAGGAATACGCCGAGTTATTTCGTTTGGGTAAATCTTAGGTTGTGTATCTTTACATAATTTCGTGGACGAAATTCTTCAAGGGGGGAGATTTGTAATGCCCCGAAACTTAAAAGTGAAACAGACGGTGTTCGAATCAAGTTCGAGTCTTGGTAAGGTGGACATGGCCTGTGACATGGGCGTGTCACATGGCTGTGTCGTGCTCGGGTAGTCGAGTTGAGGCCGATGAGCGTTGAGTGCTCGAACATGGCATGTGACACGGGCGTGTCATAGGGCGTGTCAGGCACACGGCATGTGACACGTGCGTATCACATGGCCTTGTACTCCTCTGGAAGTTTGGTCCTGTGCCGACTGAGGGACACGACCCTGAACACGGGTGTGTACTGTATGATATGGGCGTGTCAGATTCAGCACAGGTGTGTGGCCACCTGTGTCCACCAAGGGACGTGATGGTTGGCGTGGTGGTTATGCATGACACGCCTCTGGTCACGGGCGTGTCAGGTTGGGACACGGGCGTGTCCTAACCCGTGTACTTTTCTGTGCTCAACAATCATGTCTGCATCAAGGAACACGGTCTAGGACACGGCCGTGTGCAAAGCCGTGTTCGGCCTATTTTAGTGACTTTTTTGCTGGATCCGAGCCGTTCATTTTCTTTAAATCAGATCTGACGGCTTAGGATTAATCCTCCTTCCTTAAGGCCGGGAGTGGGGGTTAAAATCCTCATTTTCTTTTGTCCTTTCTCTTTCTTAAGTCTTAGAGAGAGGAGAAAGCAAGGAAGAAGGAGGAGGAGGATCCCAGCCGCCGCCGGAGCATCGGAGCACTGAATCGAAAACCAAGACCAGATCCGCGGAGGCATTCTCGTTGCGAAGCTTTCCATCCGGCTAGTTTTTCATGGCGTCAAAACGGACTTCAAGGGTAACGATTTTCAACATGGACATGTGAAGTCCTCTTCCTTTCATTATGGGAAACCCGCTCCCGCGAGTGTTCGGTGAGTGCGCGGTGTTCCTTGGTGTAGATATGTGAAGTCCCCCTTGTTTAGAGTCCGGAATCGAAGTACGGGCATAGGCATTGTGTGTGAAGCCTACCCGGACGTGTTTGTTTGGATCGGTGATGTTGCATTGTGCATTGATTGTAGGAGAAGACTCTATATTGTGTTTTTTTTCAGGTTTTCTAAAGGTAGATTGCAATAGAGAGACTTGGGGATTAACTCTAAGGAGCACACGGAAAACTTGGCGGAAACACATTCCTGCCAACTGGTGGCCTGGGGCCAACCTTGTATAATTGGGATTGTATGTGTGAGGCCTGTCTCCAGGAGACATGTAGGGTCTTTCTTTGGAAAACGGTGAGCCCATGGGGTTCAGAATTATTAGGTCAGGGAGCCGAACAGGAAAGGAAAAACCGACCCGCGCCCTGCAGGTTTGGCCATGAGTACTACGGTATTCGGAGACGGTAGGGCAACTTGAGCAACGGGAAATGGTGGAGCTGTACCTGCGTTATGTGGACTATGACATGAGAGTAGCGGAAATTGGCTCTCGTCGGTAGCATAATGAGAGTCTCAGGCCAGGGGTCGTAAAGACTGAAATGCACAAATTAATCTGTCAAGTCAAGGACCTCTGAACGGAGGTGGTATCCTGGAAGTCCGATACACCATCAATGTGCCCTTAGTGAACGGGGTGGGAGGCTGTGCGAGCCTCCACCTGTGGTGAACTGTGCTAGATTGTACTTTCACTAGGATTTTTGGATGGTAGTGAAGCCACGGAATTGACCGGATTCACTGAGAATGTGCCCTGAGTGCACGGGGTATTTGTTCGAGCGAGCCTACACCTGTGGCGAAATATACTTATGCAGTTAATTGTTTAACTAGGCTAATGAAATGCAGGGAAGGAGCACCGCTGTCCCGAATAAGGGGCGGGGTCATTATAATTTGGTTAGCTTTAGCTAACCGTTGCTTCTTTTGCCACCGTACGGTGGAATTTTGCTTGCAGGTGCGGCGGAACCAAGTACCAAATAGCGGGCTGAAGCCCAAGCTGTTGTGCTGGCCCTCGAAGGCCAAAGTGAACTGTTGTTTTATTTCTATCATGTGTGGCCGGCCTGCGAGCCGATGTCTGTAAAACACTATGTTGTTAAGTAAACATTTGTAAGGCCATAAGGCCGAGTACTTTTATGTATTGTGGTATTTCTTTCCTAATATGGTTAGTGGACATTCATGTTTCATACTATCTATTATTTGGGTTCTTTCAACTAATTAAAAACTTTCGCTTGTTGCTCTGTGTAGGATGTTTGTGTTTGGGAGAATGGTTTCATTTTGTAACCCTTCGGTCTGTCTGTAGTATATGGCGTCGGGCCCCGGCCGGACCTACTGCTATATACCATACGACGGATAGGGGTGTTATATCAAGCATGCATTTGCTATGGAATTCTTGTCAACACAAGAAATCTCTAACGCTTCCAACTCTTGGATCAGACGCTCATCATGCATCTGCAACCAATTTGCCCTTGATGGAGTCCTACGACTCAAGGCATCTGTGATCATGTTTCCCTTCTCGGGAGTGTAGTGAATATTAAAGGTGTAGTCACTAAGGAACTCCATCCATCTTCGTTGTCGAATATTGAGATCCTTCTGATCTAATAGGCACTTTAGGATCTTATGTTCCGTAAATATATCCATTTTTACGCCATATAGATAGTGACGCCACAATTTAAGTGCAAAAATCACTGCCGCCAACTCCAAGTCATGGACGGGATAATTTCGCTCATGCACTTTCAACTAGCATGAGCCATAAGCGATCACCTTTCCAAACTGAAGAAGAGTGCGGCCTAAGCCGCTCCCTGATGCATCACTATAAATCTCATAGCCGTCTATACCACATGGCAATGTTAAAACAGGTGCCGTGGTCAAACGACTCTTTAGCTTTTCAAAAGCTCGTGCACACTCTGGAGTCCAAACGAAATTCTGATCCTTCCTCGTTAATGTGGTAAGAGGCAAAGCAATATGTGAGAAGTTTTCTACAAAACATCTGTAGTAGCCTGCCAGTCCAAGGAAACTCCTGACTTCGGCCACCGAAGACAACACTGGCCACTCCCGTATGGCTCTTATCTTTGACGGATCTAATGCAATGCCCTCTCCACTTACCACATAGCCAAGAAAAGCCACTGACGACAGACAAAACTCACACTTTGAGAACCTGGCATAGAGCTTATTTCTCCACAAGGTATGCAACACCAATCGTAAATGGTTCGCATGATCAGCTTCAGATTGAGAGTACACCAAGATACAATCAATGAAGACGATCAAAAACAGGTCTAAGTACTCACGGAACGTTCAGTGCTTTAGATCCATGAACACCGATGGCGCATTACATAGCCCAAACGGCATTACAGTGAACTCATAATGACCGTAGCGTGTTCCAAATGTTGTCTTGGGAATGTCACTTTCTCTAATCCTCAACTGGTAATAACCAGATTTGAATTCCAGTTTAGAATAGACGGTTGATCCCACTAGCTGATCGAACAAGTCATCTATCCGTTGAATCGGATACTTGTTTTTCTTTGTCAGCTTATTCAATTCACGATAATCGATACACAACCGCAGACTACCGTCCTTCTTTTTCACAAAAAGAACAGGTGCGATCCAAGGTGACATACTTGGGCGTATGTATCCCTGTTCCAGCAACTCTTGCGGTTGAACTTTCAATTCCGCCATTTCCTTTGGCGCTACCCGATATGGTGAGCGGGCCACAGGTTTCGCACTTGGCACCAGCTCAATAGTGAAGTCGATATCCCGCTAGGGTGGTAACCTAGGAAGATCTTTAGGAAACACATCAGTAAACTCCGATACAATCGAAACGTCATTCACACTGGCCTTTGGCTCAACAGCCTGAATAAGCATGAAGAATAACTTCATTCCCTTCCGAACAGCATTGGCGACTTAGAGAGCAAACATCAAGATCCCGCTCACTCCTAGCATACCAGTGAACTTAGTCTCAAGCTCGGTATTCTATCCCAATGTGATCTCCTTTGAGTTGCAATCAATAAAGGCACGCTACTCCGAGAGCCAGTCCATACCAAAGATCACATCAAATTCCAATATCGGTAGCACAGATGCGTTAAAGTAGAAATCCTGACTCCCTATTTGTACTTCCACATAGCAAGTCCTATCCGTACGCATCACACATCTGTTTGGCAACAACACCTTTACACTATCTGTCGTCACATGACTAGGTACTCCGATTCATGCTACGAAGTCCTTAGACAGAAATGAATGCAAAGCACCCGTATCAAATAGTGCTCTCGCCGGATTGTTACAAATAAGGACAAAGCCTAAGACAAACACATCATACACAAGCTACACGCAAGTTATGAAATATGAAAAGTAAACAATCAATATCATAGATCGTACCTGTGACGACATCACTTTGCTTTATGGCCTCCTGCTGGCCAAGATTATATACTCGGTGTTGCGCCTGGGATGCAGAGCACTCCACCACAGTCTTTCCCTTATCAACATATGACGCTCCTGTCTTCTTTTCCACCTTTGGCGGACCAACCCGACAGTCACGGGCTATATGACCCACTCTACCACATGTATAGCAGGTACGAGACTCTTGCCTCGAAGTTACCCCCGACGCAACTGTAGAAGGAGCCTGTCCAGAAAACTTGGATCTCTTGTCCCATTTCATTTGGTAGTTTGATTTTCCATAACGGGGCACTTTGAACTCGGACTTTGTCACAGCCAGGTCTCTTTTTCCTTGCACCCGCTTCATATCCTTCTCCAATGCACAAGCTGTATCCACTAACGCCTGAAACCCCTGGTTCACCGAACTTGAGAGCAGGAATCTCAACTCATCCTGCAACCCTTCGTAGAACCTATTGGTTTTACGTTGTTCATTAGCGAAGATAGATCCCGCATAGCGTCCCAATCGTGTAAACTCATGTAAGTAGGTATCGACACTACTTTCTCCCTGAGTTAGACGCTGGAACTCATTTTCCATGGCGATGCGTTGTGCTGCTAGCAAGTGCTTTGCCAAGAATAGATGCGAAAACTCCTCGATCGAGACTTCTGTTAATTGTCTGCCCGCTAAGTGGTGCAACTCTATCTCATCCCACCATAGCTGAGCCTCTCCTTCCAACAATAAGGTGTCCAAGGTGACCTTCTGATCTTCCTCCATCCATATCGCCATCAATATTCGCTTGACGTGCGACCACCAATCCTCTGCCTATATTGGGGATCCCACACCCGTAAATGTAGGAGGATTGAAGCTCATAAACTGCTTCAACTATCGTTCAGCTGCTCGAGGATCAACAGCCTCAACAGGTTAGGACCTTACACCAACCCGTTCTAGCACCAATGCCGGCTGCGCCTGCCCAGTAGGTTGTGCATGAATCATTGCAAACAACACCTCAGTAACTAAGTGTACTGTTTCCACAGAGGGAGGAGGTGTAGGCACCTCAGCTGGTGCCACACTCTCATCAGAATAATGGGGCTCAGACTGCCCAGCACCACTACGAGTCACCTATAGGTGAACAAGACACACTTTAGCGACCTTGCATAAGCAATAACAACAATATAGGAACGAGCAGGCTCCTCAAACATGTGTATTTGCATTCTTTAGTGAAAAATCTTGAGTTCATTAATGTTAAAGCGGGTCGCACTTACACGTGCTTGCCACCCCACAAAAGAATTCGACCATGAATTCGAAAGAGGAGGACCGAGACAAGCGGATACCAAATTGTAATGACCCCATCCGTTAAATAACATATAATAAAAGGTCCGGTCGGGGGCCCACACTATATGCCACAAAATGGCGGCGAGGTTATAGGTTAATACCAAAATACACTTGAATCCTAACTCAGAGCATACTAGCGGAATATTTAAAGGTAATAATGAACTCAACAGCCATGAATGTTCACTATATATAAACAATAACATTTATATATAACCCCAAAGGAATGTACATCAAATACACAAAAGTTTGGAATTAAGGCCTTACAATAAAGCTTTACAAGTGTGGATTACAAACATCGGCGCGCAGGCCGGCCACACATGAACATAATAAAGTTTTTTGCTCAGTCGTCGAGGGCCAGCAGCAGAAGCAGGGACTTCAGCCCTCTATTTTCTACTCGGTTCCCCAGCACCTACACAAGAACAGCCCACCAAATGATGGCAAACAAGGCAACGGTCAACATTCAGCTGAACAATTTATAACGGCCCTACCCCTTTCTCGGGGAAGTGGTATTCCTTCCCTGCAGGCATAGCATTTCACAAGAAGATATATCACATAATGTGCACTCACGCACAATCCATATATCACAACCGTCGGCCACGCGTGTAACGCCCCCGATTTTTTCTGCGATTATTTAATTCTCGTTTGGAATTACGATGACGCGTTTCCGTGGCTTGTGCCATTTGTGGAGTGTGGTTTAACTCCTTAGAACTGAGTGCCCTATTCTGTAGCCTGTTGGCAATATCTCCCTAGCAAGCCGAGTCGTTTTGGGTGACCCGGTGTGGCCTCTCGGGGGAATGTTTGTGTTTGGCTTTATTTGGGTATAACTCGAGTTCTATTCGTCAAAAGTTAATTTCGACTTCGCCGTTGTGTTCGTAGCGTGGATATTTAGCTACGGTGCGAATTTCGTCGAATTCCGAGGTGGTTCGGTTTTCGAGTCGTTTTGGGTGTGTTATTAGGAAAAACAAATTAGAAACCCTTTTAAATTAAGTGAACCGGCAGTTTAGGCAGCGGTTAGGGCCGAACAGGCGTGTCCTTTTATTATAAAAGCCTTGTTAAGAAGTGGCGGACCCACTTCTCCTTCCTCCTTCCCGAGACCAGACCGAAACCGTCGCCCCTCCTGTTCGCGGAAAACGGAGGAAAACCGCCGGCCTGCTTCCCCTTCGGACGGTGATTCCGGGCTTGTTCGTGGACGGATTTCGATTCCGAAAGCGGTGTTGTCTTGCTCTCGCTCAGATCTTCATTTCGACGGTAAGATATTTGATTTTCGTGGAGTTTTAGGAGACTTGGATTTCCGGTTCTTGTGGTTTTCCGCCATTAATGTACGGTTTGCTTGTTAGGTGCTTCTCCTTCTAGTGCAGAATGAAGAGGAGGGAAAGCCGACCAAGCTTCGCCGGAAATCGAGGCAAGTGGTATTCTTGCCCTTGACATTGTTGTTCTTTTGAATTTTGGAATGTTTCCCGGTTAGCTCTAAGGTAGAAACTATGCTTATTCTCTTATTATCTTGCTAAGTTTTAGGGCTTAGATTCTCCTATGAGCCCCCTCCTTGGGCTGTTTGCTCCTCGTGCTAGTTGTGTTCACCATTTAGACTCCAGATTTGTAGTTCTAGTTGGGTGCTTTTGCGGGTGGAGCCGAGAGAGAGAGTGAGGGAGGTTGTTGTGGTTGGGCTCTGGTTAGAACTAGTCTTGGTAGACTCTCGAGTTTTGGTGTTGAGTGTGGTGCACACACTCAAAGCCAAAAGCCGCCCGGACTTGGCGTTGAGTGTGGTGGACACACTCAAAGCCATAGTTCGGTTTGTTCTTTACGGCTGAGTGGTGGGGTGATTGAGTGAAAATTTTCGTCTAAGTCAAAATCGACGGGAATCACTCAAAATCGACGGGAATCACCAAGTGATACCCGCCGATTTCGACGTGTATCGTCAGTGATTCCCACCGATCGACGAGAATCAACCTTGATTCCCGCCGATTTGGCGAGAATCATCCTTGATTCCCGCCGATTCGGCGAGAATCATTCTGGATTCCCGCCGGTCGTCGAGAATCATCCTGCATTCTCGCCGATTCGGCGAGAATCGTCCTGCATTCCCGCCAATTCGGCGAGAATCAGTCGGCATTCCCGCCGACCTTCTCTTGTTGGCGTTGGCTTAGGGTTCTCCTACGGAAGTGAACTTTGGCATAGAGTGAGTTGACCTCATTCAACGCCAAAGCTGTTTTGGTGTTGAGGGAGGTAGACTCACTCAACACCGCTGTTAGGTTTTGTGGTTTTGCTGAAGGCGTTGAGGGAGTGGACCTCACTCAACGCCATGGCTATTCTGGCACTGATTGAGGCTAACTCACTCAACGCCAAGGTCTGGTTAGGCACTGAGTGGATTCCACCCAACGCCGAGCCATGTTGAGTAACTTCAACACTGTTTCTCTTTCCTCGATTTATGTTCCCGAGTGAGTTTTCTTGATTATATTTGTAGTTTCCTTGTCGGCCATGTTTTATTTCCTAAAGGCCGAGTCATGGGATGTGGATAGTAGTGGTGGTTTGAAGATCTTCATGGGGGAGGTGTTGTGTAATCTAGCCAAGGCCACCCTTATTCTTCTATCTTGCTCCAAGTACGGGCTGGGCAAGGGGGTAGAAGGTCCCTTGTGCTTTATCATGTAGACCCCTGAGCTTGTTGGCATGGAAATTGGTGGTTGGGGGACTGAGTTTGCCTCCAACCCGGATCCATGTTGTTGTTTTGCTACTACCATCTCCCACAGCTTAGGGTGTTAGAAGTTTCTTCCTTGGTAGATTGCAGCACTTTGGGCTCTTGGTAGTCTAGTAGGCCCTGCAGGATGTTGTTCCTGAGCTGGGTTGATGCTGTTTCCTCGCACGTAGTGCATTTCTTGTCGTCCTATTTTGGACAGTTGTGACTCTTTCTTCAGCATGTTTTTCAGTTACTTTTCCCCCTTTGGTTGACTCCTTCATGCAGTTTTTACCTTGTTTTGCTTGCTGAGGTATTCTGTTTTCTTTTGGAATGCCTCAGGTTCTGAGCTGTAGCCAGTTGGGTGGCTAGTTTGCAGTGGTGGTGTTGGTGGTCTCTTGGACTTTGGAGATCCGTTTGCCTTGTTGGTGAGGTAGTTTTCAGTACTTTCTTACAGACATACATATGTGCCAGTGGGTTCGTGTCAGGTTGTTGGCGTCCACTGGTAGTTTTTACCTTTGTACTGGATATATTACTTATGCTGCTACCATTTTCTGGAGATAGTCTACTTGCTCTGAGAAGGATTTATGCTAGGTTGCTAGTTACTTTTAAACCATAATTATTCTTATAAGTAAGCTCATGATCAGCATGTTTTATAAAACTAAATCACTATTTTCCAAGCAGCGTATAAAGATCGTTTTCCTATATATAATACCAATTAAATGTAGAGTCTTGCATAGTATGAGTGGTTCTCTTGGAACTCTTATACACCCTTTAGGATGCTAAACCTGAATAAAGTATTTTTCCGCAGCGCGTAAGTATAGTTTTTTAACTGTGGACTAGGTGATCCACCGAGCCGAGGGATACGGCTTCTAAAATATAACTGATTTTCTAATCATTAAACACATGATTTTCTTTCATTAAGTTTGTTGTTGGTTTTGCCTGAGCGTCAGCAGTTATCCCCTGCTTGACGTGGCATCATGACGCGCGTTTTCTCATACTCTGATAATTATTTAATTCGGGGAAAATGCGGGTTGTGACAACGCGGCTCGACGATCCGTACACTCAGGGCACATTCTTGGTGTACCGGCGAACCAAAGTCCCACCACCATTCAAGGTCCGAAACCCAACAGTAAAGTTTGAGCATAATAGTCTTAATGGTGCACAGGACTAAGACTCTCATTATGTGAACCTAACGAACGCTAATAACCCAGGCACTCATGTCAGCCAACCATAATGCGGAGACAGTTCAGCCCTTACCCGTTGCTCAAATCGCCAGTTCAATGACTAGACTGACACAGGACGGCATCCCCTTATCTGTTCGGCATGAAGCCTTTTAAGAGCTCGCAGCTCACAATATCCATACTGTCTACCAAGGACTGGCTTCACAATCCAAAAAGGGGAGCTAGTGCCAGCATTCTTCACGATTGCTTGGTAGGTTCAACAGAAGCTCTCTTTCTGCACCCAAACTAAACCCAAACCCTGCAGCATCCTGCAGTACCAGAAAATTGGTCTTTCCATAGCATAAAACACATGAATTACGAGGGTATTTTTCTGGAATTCCCATTCCAGTACTTCCTGTTACTCCACTTCACAGGCACAACCTTCCGACTCCACAAAACTACTCGTTTAAACGCGGAGTCTTCTCCAGTGCGCAAAATAAAACATCACCAATACATACCAACCTGTCCATATGGGCTTCAAACAACATGCCTATTCCATACTACACATTTCTAGATCTATATGCAAGACTTGTTGGGGATTTCAAGAATCAACCCAAGGGAATTCCCTCAATAATCCACCTTTTGGTGGAAGAAATCCATGCACATGCCAAAATAAGGACTTCACATGTCCAAGAAGGAAGATCGTTACCCTTGACGATCTCTTTGGAGCCATGGAAAACTAGCCAGATGAAAAGCACCGCAACTGCCTTGCCTCCACGAATCTATACTCGGCTCGCGATTCGGGGCTCTGAAGCTCCACCGGCGACCGGATTCCTCCTCCTCCTTCCTTGCTCTCCCCACTCTCTAACTCTTTAGAAAGAGAAAGGCCTTTAATAAATGAGAGTTTATCCCTCAACTCCTGGCCTTATAATAGCAGGTAGATCTCTGGATCGTCTGATTCTATTTTTAAGGGAATGAACGGCCATGAATTGCCCTGAAAATCACTTTCCTGGGCCGAACATGGCTTGTGACACACCCGTGTCACAGGTCATGTGCCTTAAGTGGCAAAAGAAACCGCCTCTGCAAGACCAGGACACGGCCCCTTGATACACTCGTGTCACAGGCCATGTGCCATACACGGCTTCGGACAAACCCGTGTCAAGCCAGTGTTCATCAGTCTTCACAGACTGGCCAAACACGGAGAAGGATACGACCCTTGACATTCCTGTGTCACTGGTTATGTGCCCAACAAGGCTTGCCTCCGAGGATCGTCGACTGCATTTCGTCGACCTTACAAAAACACATCAAACTCAGCAGGACATGTCCCTAGACATGCCCATGTCACAAGTTGTGTGCCACACTCGATACCGCCCTGCGCCCCACTCGACACTGCCCTGCCATCAAAGAGCAGGACACGGCTTTGTACACGCCCGTGTCCCCGGCCGTGTTGCTAATACAGAGTAGGACATGGATTTGTACACGCCAGTGTCCCCGACTGTGTTTCTAACACAGAGTAGGACACGGCTTTGGACACTTACGTGTCCCAGGCCATGTTGTTCAGCCTACACAGCGCACTCATATTCGAGATTTGGGGTGTTACATCCAGCACCCTCTCCTGGTCCTCTGGACTTAGCCCCCTGCTGATCCGCGCCTTCTCCACCTGCCTTCTCAGGTGAGAACCTCCATCTCCACCACTTCTTCTGCTACCTCTAGTCGTGACTTCTCCTCCCACTCACCAGCATCCCCCTCGCCTGGGACTGGAGCCTCCTCCTCGGCCTGCTCTCCCGAAACTTCTTCCGCCATCCCCACTTGGGCACAAACTTCTTCCTCTACCTCCATCTCCTCTGCTCCCCCTCCAGCCTCCTGCCTAGACACTTCCTCCATCCTCCTCTCCATCTCCTTGGCCCCCTCCTTCCAGAAGATGGTGTTGACCACCGTAACATAGCACTCCCTTGCCACCATGAGATCTCCGCGAACCCGTAATTGAATGCCTTCAGCATTGAACTTCAGGCACTGATGGAAGGAAGAGGGTACACAGCGGAAGGCACTGATGAGGTGACGTCCGAAGATAGCGTTGTAACTTTTATGAGTGTCCACAATGACGAACCTGTAGTTTCTAGACTTCCCCCTAGAGTAACATGGAGTCCCACTCTTTTTAGACTGCCCCCTAGAGTAACATGGAGTCCCACTCCTCCTTCCACCTCCTTCCTTTCCCTGGAAATTCCGAACATAGGCCCATCTGAGGCCAACACCCTCCTGACTTCCACCTTCATCGCATCGAACGCCTTCTTAAAAAGGATGTTGACTGAGCTCCCGTTATCAATGAGGATCCTAGATACGGTAAAATTTTTGACCGCGGCCTGGATCACCAGCGCATCGCAAAATGGATCCTCATGATCCGGCATGTCCTTCCTCGTGAAGGTAATCTTCTCTTCTGAGGGTGGAGTTAGAGACATCGAAGCAACACTCTGGCAGTACATGGTATGGAGGCTAGCCTTGCGGGATGCCACAACTCCCCCCCCCCCATGGATTACCCTGATCCCTCCTCGGCCCTCTACATCGGCCCTATCTTCACACCTGTCCTCTCCTCCAGGCAAGACCTCTTCAATCTGTACCTCCCGATGAGGCTGCTGCTGCTACTGCTCCCTAGTTTTCCTTAACTCTAGGAACTCCGGGCACGTAGTGGTAGTGTGGCCCTCCTCCTGATGGAAATCATAGTAAAGTAGCTCCACCCTATCTTCTTGCCTCCTCCTCTGACCTCTCCTCCTCCTCCACAGGGTTATCGCCATAGCCTGATGTTGATTGGGGAGAGGAGGCCTCTGGCCCTGCCTCCAGCCTGGAGGGTTGAACTGACCCTGCCCTCCTTAGCGATTGTCCCTGCCGTGGAAATCTCTCCTCAAGCCTTGGTGGTACCACTCCTACTACCTCTAGCCTAGCCGATTGTTCGGCTCCTAGCAGCCCCACCTGGGCAATTGTTGATGTTACTACTCCCTCTGCATGGGCTCGGCCCTTTGCACCTCCTGGCCTCTGCCACCCCTTTGCACCTTCTCCTCCTATGTGGCCCACTTAGCCAGCTTCCTGACGAAATTTGGGTTCGACACCTCCCCGTCGACTCCCTCATTTCCCTCTCCATCAGCTCCTCAAAGGAGAGAGGAGGAACCCTCTTCAGCTCAATTCTTAAGAAACCCTATTGCAACCCCAGGGTGAAGGCCACCATGAGGGTGTGCCCTAGTATCTCCTGCACTTGGAGGACCTCTTCCTAGAACTGATCCACAAAGCTCCCCAGAGTCTCGTTCACCCCCTGCTTGATGACGAACAAGGACTCAGACACCTTCTTCCTCTTCTCGTAAGTGGTGAACCTCAACATGAACCCCCGACGCAGGTCCTCAAATCAATAAATGGAGCTGGCTGGAAGCTAGTGGAACCAATCTCTTGCCTTCTCCTTGAGGGTGATGGCGAAGATCCTGCACTTGAATGCATCTAACATCTGTCGGATCGAAACCACATCCTTAAACCATTGGATGTGTTGAACCAGATCGTCCTTTTCGGTGTAGTAGGGCATATTCGACTCACGAAACCCCTCTGGAACTAAGGCAGATGAGACATACTCACTGAAGGGACTGTCATCCCCTGCTAGGCGAGCTGGGTGATCTCGCGCTTCCGCCTCTTGGACTCGGCCCGCACTTGCCGAGCCGGGGAACAGAGCTCTCCCCGACAGATCCCGCTCACTGCCTTCCTATGCTATCTCCTTCACAGGTCGCCTGACAGGGGCGTTCTCGCCCAGGGATGGGGCTGCGACAATTGGGATAGCTGGAGTCGAGCACTTGACGTGAGTGTCGAGTGCAAACATGACGAGGTTCCACATCTCTTGTCGGAAATCCTCGAACATCCCAAGGGTTGTGAGTGGAGGGGGAGGTGGCGAGTCGGCCCTGCTAGAACCTCGTCCTTAATTTTCAGCCATCGAGCTCGCGAAGAATTTTCGGTGCTGATCAATCTCCACGCTCACTGCACCAGATTGTTGAAACCGAGAACCGGCCTCTGTGGAGTTCAGACCCTTGGGAAAGGGGTGACCTCGCACTTACTTCTCCCCACAATCACAGATGACCAAAAACTTGGAACTAGAAATGGACCCAAGGCTCCAGCACGGAGGTCCCACCATGCACCCGGAAGATCTTAGAGCGCTTCCCCTCCTTAGCCAAGTGTTGAGCTAAGGATATCTCATAAAGGTAAGAAGACCAGAGAACAAGTTAGCATGCCTTCTAAGTTACCCCCTTGGGTCTATTTATAGTTTTTTGAAGTTGATCTGTCAATAGCTCACCTCCGTTGTTCTAAACAGCAATAGTCAGCCCAAGTCGGCCTGCTAACAGCGTAACTCTGCTGTTTTGAAAGGATATGGGGGAAGCGAGTACTCGATGGGGCTGGCACTCGTCGCCTCCCTATGGCCCTAGGAGAGTGCAGGTATGGCTTACTCCACTCGCCTGACATTGTTGAAAACTAAGGGAGACTGTGAGCCTACTTGCACCACTCGCCCATACCTGTTCCACCCCTGCTGAGCGAGTTGGAGAGGCTGTAAAGCCCTTGCCTCCCTTCCAACTCACCTAGGACTTGGACTGCGCCACAATATATGGACCGACTCCTGTTGACCCCACTTGCCAGATACGGGGTTGTACACCTTGCCTGCTGACTCTGAGCCTCCAGCATGCTATCTCGTATTAATCTAACCATGGCATCAGTGTCATCAATATATTCCACTCCCAAAGTCTTTGGGTCCTTATCCTGCACCCACGATAATGGAGTTATACACCTCCTCCCACAAAGTGCTTCATAGGGCATTATTCCTATGCTAGCTTGATAACTATTATTATATGAAAACTCCACTAGCGCTAGAAGCCTTTCCCACAGCTCGCCCCTATCCAACACAAACAATCTCAACAAATCTTTCATGGTTCTAATGGTCCTCTTAGACTAGCCGTCCGTCTGAGGATGAAAAATCGTACTAAAGGTAAGGAGGGAGCCAATATATGCTTGAATCGCCCTCCATTCCTTGGAAGTGAAGCGACCATTGTGGTCGGAGATAATTGTATTGGGCACCACATGGTACCGCACAAACTGCTCCACAAAGAGACGCACCAAAACATCAACATGCGACTCCTTCCTCATCAGAATAAACCTGGCAACCTTTGTCAAGCGGTCCACAATCACCCAGACTTAATTGTTCCCAGAGCGCGAGCGAGGCAACCAGTGGATGAAATCCATGGAGATATCCTCGAAATTCCACTCGGGGATGGGCAATTACTGCAATTATCCTCCTAGGCTCTTACACTCCACCTTCACCCTTTGATGAGCCTCACAGTGCATAACGTAGTACTTAACAGCTCTCTTCATTCCTGACCAGAACATGGTCTTCTGTAAGTCATTATACATCTTGGCAATCCCGGGATGCACTGAATATGTGGTGCAATGAGCCTCTCTCAAGATGTCTTCCCGGATTCCACCGCCCACGGGAATATAAAGCATGTTATGGAAATGAATGAGACCTTCCTTCAAAATATACTCTTCGGCAGATCCACTCTCAATTGCCTTAAACACAGGGGCCAGAGAAGTATCCTTCCCTTGCTTTGCCCGGATCTGCTCTCGGATGTAACTTACTATACTCAAGACAGCCAAGTATTCCATATATGTCTCAGAATGATCCTTATGCACCAGCGTGATCTCCATCTCCTCGAGAACATAAGCCAATTCCATAGCCATCATACGAGATTCGGGGCTCGATGCTAGTGTCTTTCTACTTAATGCATCTGCTACGGAGTTCGCTTTCCCGGGGTGGTAGTTCAACGTAAACTCATAATCACACGGGAATTCTAACCGCTGTCGTTGCCTCAAATTCAACTCCTTCTGAGTATGAACATACTTCAAAATCTTATGGTCTGAAAAGATCTCACAATGGACGCCATATAAATAGTGTCTCCAAATTATTAAGGAGAACACCACTGCCCCTAAATCAAAATCATGTACCGGATAATTCATCTCGTACTTCTTCAGCTGTCGTGAAGCATAAGCAATCACATGCCCATGTTGCATCAATACTGCTCCCATACATTGATAGGATGCATCAGTGTAAAGCTAAACTCCTTCCTTCCCAGATGGAAGGGCTAGGATTGGTGCGGAAGTTAGTTTATCCTTCAGCTCTTGGAATGCGGCCGCACACTGAGGTGTCCACTCATATGGCACACCTTCCTTTATCAAGACAGTTAGAGGGAGGGAGATCTTTAAAAATCCCTTCACAAACTTGCGATAGTACCCAGCGAGTCCAAGAAAGCTTCGCACGTCAGTCGCCAACTTCAAGGGCGACCATTCCTTCACAGCACGCACCTTGGCGAGTCTACTGCTAATCCACCACCACTAATAACATGGCCCAAGAAGGCAACTTTTTGGAGCCATAACTCGCACTTGTTGAACTTAGAAACCAAGGAGTGCTCTCTCAGTTTCTTCAAAACTAAGGCCAAGTGTTTAGCATGTTCCTCTTCCGTCTTCGAGTAGACCAAAATGTCATCGATAAAGATGATGACAAAGACGTCCAAATACGGCTCAAACACCCAGTTCATCAAACTTATGAAGCCATAAGGGGCGTTTGTGAGCCCAAATGGCATCATCGTGAACTCTTATAAGCCATATGTCGAACTAAATGTTATTTTCGGAATATCTTCCTCTTGTATTCTCAACTGATAGTACCCCGAGCGCAAATCCAGTTTGCAAAACCAATGCGCTCCCACAAACTGATAGAATAGCTCGTCGATCTGTGGTAAAGGTTAGGTGTTTTGTACTATCAGTTGGTTGAGTTCCCGGTAGTCTATACACAACCGTAGGGATCCATCCTTCTTCTTAGCAAACAAAACAGGGGCTCCCCAGGGTGATGAGATGGGGAGAACGAACCCTGATTCTACTAACTCCTGTAGCTGAAATATAAACTCAACGAGTTCCTTTGGAGCCAATCTATAAGGGGTCCGAGAGATGGGCTTGGCACCTGGTAATTGTTTAATCTAAAATTTCTCTTCTCTATGTGGGGGTAATTGAAAGTCTTTAATTTTAAGGATAGCTAAATCACCTTGAGAGGATGAATAGGTTTCTTAATCTTTGTGACTATCTTTTTTTTCCTTCTTTAAGTGCTTTGTGAGTTAGTTGTTTTCTACTTTCAAGACACACAACAAAGAGCACACACAGAATTTATAGTGGTTCCCCAGATTATGGGTACATCCACTTTCCCTCCCACCTTTCTAACAGCTTGTTAGACAAGGTACTTCTCCAATCTCGGCTCCTAAGAGCTTACAACACGATCTCGTAGGACCACTCAATCTCCTCCAAGACCTACAGCTCGGACACAAAGCCCTACAACTCAATGATCCAAAGATCACCTACCTCAGGCCCAAATGCCATATAACTCAGGCTGGGAAGACAGCCCTACCTAAGAGAGAATGACTCTCCTACAACTCAGGCACAAAGGCCCTACTGTTGGGTACATAGGAAAATATGTACCTGATTTAAAGAAGCCTCACTTAGCTCAATGATATACATCAAGATGTATTTGATGTTATTTTGAGTTTATATGTGCAGGTTAAAAATTTGCTAAAATGCAGAAAAAGTTTCTAAGTCCATGAGTCGACACTTAAGAAAGCCTGTGTCGACACTTGGAAAAGCAGTGTCGACAACAGAAGAAACTGTGTCGACACACAGAAGATTTTAGTCGACATCAACTGTGTCGACACCAGGAGACTGTGTCGACACACAGAAGTTCTAGTCGACATCAACTGTGTCGACACCTGGAGGCAGTGTCGACACACAGAAGTTCTAGTCGACATCAACTGTGTCGATACCTGGAGGTAGTGTCGACACACAAATTCTGAGACTATATCAACTGTGTCGACACACAGGACTTGTGTCGACACACAGCAGAGTTTCAACAATATTGATTGCTGTGATGTGAAGAAGTGTCTATGTCGACACAAAGAAGCAGTGTCGACACATTCTACAGATGCAGTGTCAAGAAGCTATATCAACACCAAAGGAGCTATGTCGACATCACCAAAGCTTGTGTCGACACTTAATCTACTTGTGTCAACACATAATGAAGATCAGTCTCAACGCTTTGTTGACAAAGACAAAGGTTCAAGTACTGACTGAAGACTTGACAGCTGTGTATTCCAACAAGTTCGCTGAAGCTATCAGACCTATCAGAAGTTGGTTAGAAACCGAATCAGCTGGTTACCATGGATGAAGTCTATATAAAGACGGATTCTGTCAAATCAAAGTAAAAATAACACGAACAACTATTGAAGTATTGATCATTGATCAAGAAAGAGCACATCACACAGAAGAAGATTTTCGTGAGAAGGTCTAAGAAGACAATCTAAAGAGGCAATCTACTCAGAATTTGTCTAATGAGAATTCAAGCAAGAATTCTGAAGAAACTTCAGAATTTCTGGAGAGTGAGAGAGATCTCTAGCTGTTGAAGTAAAGAAGAAGACATTTACAATCTCTTAAGAAGCAGATCTTGAACTAATCTGCTAAGAAGAATTTAGATCTATTTCTAAAATCTAAGAAGGAAGCTGCCAGACAGTCAACTTCAAAGAAGATTGACCCTACTGAGTTCAGATTCAAGAAGATTTGAAGAAAGCTAAGATCAGGTTGATCTCAGCAATCAGTCTTATCAAGAGCTGATCAAGAATCCTTTTATCCCTTCTCTCTCAACAAGGATAAGATTCATTCTATAAGATTTTTCATTCTGTAGGATCTTTCAAGATCTGATTCTTAAGCCTATAATATAAAGGCTGAGTGTATGAGATATAGATCTCTGAGTGGTAAGACTTTTGAGTCTGAGTGTAGGAGAAATCATTCTCTGAGGTGTAGGCCTTATGACAAGGCTGAGGTAGGGCTGTTAGCCTGAGCTGTAGGAGTGTGGATACATTCTGAGTTGTAGGAACCTTTCAGGGTTCGGAGCTCTAAGATCTGAGGATCTGAGAAGAAGGGAGAAGTTAGGCCGAATCTAGCACACTGCTGGATAGGCGAAGGGGGAAAGTGGATGTACCCAGACCTTGGGGAACCACTATAAACCAGTGTGCAATCTGTGATGTGTTTGTGATTGTGTATTCTGTGTTGTGATTGTTGTGTTAGCTGTAGAATAGTTAGATTATATTTAAAGAATTGAATTCTTATTCTGCCTTAAGTGAAAAAGAACAAAAACCTATTCACCCCCCCCCCCCCTCTAGGTGTTTGGGTTATCTTGAAATCGATTCTATCAAGTGGTATCAGAGGAAGGTTACTTAAAGAAGGACTTAACAGTCTGAGTAAGATCCATAAGGAAGATTCAAGATCAAAAAAATGGGTTCAGGAGAAAATCATAAGGAACTAGGTTCTATGAAATTACCCATATGCAGGAAGGAGATATTTGGAATATGGAAAGAAAGGGTCAGGCTTTACATGGAGGCTTCTGATCCAAGGATCTACATTACAATAAAGGAATGTCCTTATATTCCAATGAAGTTATTAGTTCTAGATGCAAATCAAAGAACTCCCAAAGATTTTTCAGAGATGACTAAGGAAGAGATCATCCTGGCAACTATGGATAAAAGAGCCCAGAATATCATAGTAAGTGTCATAGATGATTCAACCTTTCAAAATTTGATTTACTACAAGACCTCTAAGGAAATGTGGGACACTTTGATAGTCTACATGGAGGGTTCTGAAGAAGTCAGATAAGATAGAAAATCTATGCTGAACCAGGAATATGAGAGTTTCAAACAAGGAAAGTCAGATGGTATAACTGAGTGTTATAAAAAGTTTTATAGAATAGTAAATGAGCTGATGTCCTATAGAAGGATCTTCAGTACATATGAACTGAATGATAAATTCCTAAGATACTTGACAAAGGATTGGGACACTAAGATTTGTGTCAATAAGGAAGTGGCAAAACTTGCAGATATCTCTCCTCCAACTTTGTTTGGAAAATTACTGTCATATGAGATGCAGCTGATGGCTAGGAAAGAGGAAGAGAAAAGTGTAAAAGGGGAGCACAAAGAAAAGTATGTGGCCTTCAAGGTGGAAGCCACTAGGAAGAATAGGAGGATGTCTCCATCACCTCCTGAGATTGTTGCTGAAATTACTTTAGATAATTCAGACAACCAAAGTTCAGACAGTAGTAACTCAGATAAAGACTTTGCTGCCTTCACAAGACAGTTTCAGAGATTCTTGAAGAAGAAGTAGTGAAAGTCTAGGCCCTCCACATCTCATCCTGTGGATGACTATTATCAAAAGAGGAAGTCATCTAGGAAGGACAGGAGCAGGTCTAAGCCTAGCAAATCTACAACATCAAAGATAGTTTGCTACTACTGTAATAGGCCTGGACATGTTGTGGCTGAGTGTCCAGAAAAAAAAAGGAGTCTGCTGATAAAAAGAAGACTCAACAATAGAGCAGGAAGGAGAAATCCTTTGTTGCAAAGAAGGAGAAGAGCTTGACAGACCAATCATCTTCAGAGTCTGAATCTAAGCTGAGGCATACATTGGTCTATATGCAGCAGATGAAGAAGATGAGTTTATGCAATTGCTAAACTCTATCTATGAACAAGAAGACCATCAGTGCATGGGACTGATTGATGTGTCAGAAGAAGACAAGTGTCAGGATCAGCCTGGTCCTTGTAAGGTACAATGTATTTATAGAAATTAAGATTATAGTACTGGTACAGAGTCAGCTACATCTGCATCAAGTGATGTGGATGGGTCTGAGTCTGAAGGTGATATTCATCAGCTGATAGATGAATATGGGGACTTGTTGCAGGCACTAAAGAAAAGCAAAAACCTGGCCAAAACTCAGGCTAAGGAAATTGCATATCTTAAGATGGTTGCATCTGATTTAGAGAAAGAGTTGGATCAAAAATTGAATGAGATTGCCAAACTGAAAACTATTACTGTTATTTAGATGGGCACAATCACATACAAAACTGATCTAATTAAAAGTCTAGAAGTCAAACTTCAAAAAGAAAAAGATTTGGTGGCTAGTTATTCCAAGCCAAAATCAGTTTTACCCTTAATAGATGAGTTTGTAGCTCAAAAGGGTAAGGATGGAATAGGCTTAAAAGGTAACACCAGGGCTGTCCAATTTAAGAGAAAGGGCAAAGCCTCGGTCCAGCAACTGAACTTTAAAGTCCCTATAGCTTTTACAAAGGTACAAGAGCCTTCTAACAAGTATGACCTTGAGAATACTCATGGTCATAGTAAGACTGAAGTTCTGAATGACAAGGGTGTTTATGTCAATAAGGCAGCCCATGTCAATAAACCCCATGTTCTTAAGAAAATAGTGGGTGTAGTTGCAGTAGTACCAGCACAAAACAAAAGATTTGTTGTCAACCAGACTGCCAAGAATGTATCTAAAAATAGATACAATAAGTATGAATGTTGGTGTTGTGGCAAGACAGATCATTATGCCTTAGATTACTGGCACAACATTAGTGTCAGAAAGAATAACAGTCTACCTGTTAGAAGAGCGGCAGGTAGATTTGTTAAGTATGAAGCTAACTTGAACCAAGGACCCAAGACTTACTTGGGCTCTAAGGGAAGGTAATTATTTATTGCAGGTGAGTCCAAGTTACCATGGCCCTATATGTTACTTGGACAGTGGATGTTCCAGGCACATGACTGGAATAAAGGGATTACTGAAGGAGTATCTACCTATCATAAATGGGCCTAAAGTAATCTTTGGTGGTTCTGAAAAAGGAATCATCAAAGGATTTGGTAACATTTCTAGTAACCAGATTACTATCACTCAAGTGGCCTATGTTAAGGGTTTGAAACACAACCTTATAAGCATAAGTCAGATGAGTGATTTAGGATATGGCATTTCATTTATTAAGAATGGATATCATATCAAAAGGTCAAGTGATCAAAAGGTCATATTGATAGGATATAGAAAAAGAAATGTGTATTGTCTTAATTTTGAGTGTGAGAACAAAGGTTCTCCTATTTGTCTTGTAGCTGATGAGAGAGCCTCTCATTGTGTCAAATGGCACAAGAGGCTGGCCCATCTTAACTACAAAATAATTGGCCAACTCTTTAGCAAAGAGTCAGTGAGGAATGGTCCTAAAGTCAAGTGTATAACGGATGGGATATGCTCAGCTTGTCAAAAAGGCAAGCAGACAAAATCCTCCTTTCATAGCCTTGAAATCAAGGATTCAGTGAGGTGTTTATACCTCTTACATATGGATCTATTCGGTCCTATGCCAGTTCATAGTCTAGGTAGGAAGGTCTACACTTTTGTGGTGGTAGATGACTATTCTAGATATTCCTGGGTGTTCTTTCTGAGACAAAAATCAGGAACCCCAAGTGTTTTATATAGTTTTGTCAAGCAAATTCAGAATGAACTTGACAGTACAGTGGTCAAAATCAGAAGTGACCATGGCACTGAATTTCAATCTGAGAGTATGACAAAACTGTATGAAGAATTTGGGATTTTTCAAGAATTCTCCTAACCTAGAACACCACAGCAAAATGGTATTGCTAAAAGGAAGAATAGAACACTGATTGAGGCTGGTAGAACTCTATTGATTGACACTTCTCTCCCAGAATATTTCTGGGCTGAGGCAGTAAATACTGCATGTCATGTGATCAATAGGGCATCTATCACCAAAAGCCACAAAAAGACTCCCTATGAGATCATGAAGGGTAGAAAACCAAACTTATCCTATTTTAGGATCTTTGGTTGCAAGTGCTATGTCCTAAACAATGGTAAGTCTTATCTAACTAAGTGTGCTACCAAATCCCAAGATAGGATATTTGCTGGGTACAACAACAATAATAAGGCTTATAGAGTCTACAACTTGATTACTCAAGTTATAGAAGAGTTTGTACATGTTGTCTTTGATGAAACAAGACTGATTAACAGTGAGTTTCCTTGTAGCTCATGCAGTTCTACAGGTATAAATAAGAAAATGGATAAGCTTACCATTACAGAATAATCAACTTAAGAGCAGGAAGTGGAAAATGGTGACTACTGTCCAGGGGGAGTACAGGACTCCCTAGATGTTATTGAAAACTAAGAGGTGCGGCATATTGAAGAGTCGGGAGATGTTCAACCTGAAGATTGTCTACCTCCAGCTGTTAGACACTTAAGGATCATCCAGCAAATAAGATAATTGGTGATCTAAGACATGGAGTGCAAACCAGAAGCAGAAACTTGAACACAGTTCTTTGCTCAAGCTTCCTATCTCAACTGGAGCCAAAGAGATTTAAAGAAGCTATTATAGACCTGCATTGGATTGATGCCATGCAAGAGGAGCTGAATCAGTTCAGAAGGTGCAAGGTCTGGGAGTTAGTTCCTAAACCAAAAGACCACAACATCATTGGAACAAAGTGGATCTTTAGGAACAAACTGGATGAGAATGGGATCATTGTGAAGAACAAAGCAAGACTTGTTGCAAAAGGATACAGGTAGGAAGAGGGTATTGACTTTGATCAAACCTTTGCCCCAGTAGCAAGACTGGAAGCAATTAGAATATTCCTTGCCTATGCAACATATCAAGGCTTCAAGGTATTCCAAATGGATGTAAAATCAGCATTCCTAAATGGAAATCTAAAAGAAGAAGTCTATGTAGAGCAGCCCTCAGGTTTTGTTGATTCTCTCAAACCTGATTATGTTTATAGACTTAGGAAAGCTTTATATGGGTTAAAGCAAGCCCCAAGGGCTTGGTATGAAACCCTGTCTACTTTCCTTATTGAGAACAAATTCTCAAGGGGGAAAATAGACAAAACTCAATTCCTAAGGGAGTCCAAAGGAAAGATAATCTTAGTCCAGATTTATGTAGATGACATAATATTTGGGTCTACAGAAAACAACTTTTGCAAGAAGTTTGCTAAACTTATGCAAGGGAAGTTTGAGATGAGCAGCATGGGGAAACTTAAGTTCTTCTTTGGACTCTAAGTAAGACAGACTGATGATGGCTTGTCCATATCCCAGTCTAAGTTCACCAAAGAGTTAATTAAGAAGTATGGTATGGAATCATCCTCCACCATGAGAACTCCTATGGGAACAAGTATGCCTATATGTAAAGATGATGCAGGTAAGCATGTGGATGAGTCTTTGTATAGAGGAATAATAGGTTCTCTTCTATATCTGTCTGCTAGTAGACCAAACATTATGTATGCAACATGTGTCTGTGCTAGGTACCAATCATGCCCTAAAGAATCTCATTACACTACAGTAAAAAGGATTTTGAGATATCTAAAGGGCATACCTAATCTAGGCCTTTGGTACCCTAGGAATGGAGATTTTTTACTCACAGGCTGTTCAGATGCAGACTTTGCAGGTTGCAAAGAAGATAGAAAAAGCACAACAGGCACCTGTCAATTTCTAGGAGGAAGATTGGTGTCTTGGAGCAGTAAGAAGCAGACTAGTGTGGCAATTTCCACAGCTGAGTTTGAATATGTGGTAGTAGGAAGTTGTTGTGCACAGCTGTTGTGGATTCAGCACTAGCTAGAAGACTATGGTATTCAGGTAAGTAGAACACCTTTGTTTTATGATTCTACTAGTGCTATTTCTATTGCTAATAATCATGTTTCACATAGTAGGACTAAGCATATAGAAATTAGATACCATTTTCTAGGAGAACATGTAGAGAAAAAGGACATCTCACTAGAATTTGTCAAAATAGATTATCAAATTGCAGATGTGTTTACTAAGCCTCTAGATGAAACTAAATTCAATAAATTTAAAATTGAATTAGGAATGTTGAACATAGATTAGTTTAACAAATTTGGCTAAGTAAATCTGTGTCGACACATTCAGAGAAGTGATGTCGACACTTCAGTAAATCAGTGTCGACACATCCAGAGAAGTGATGTCGACACTTCAGTAAGTGTTGTCGACACATCTAGAGTAGTAGTGTCGACACATCCAGAAATTGTGTCGACACTTACAATAAGAGTCGACACATAATTTCTGATGAACTTCTAAGTATGTCAAGTGTCGACACATCATCAATTGGTGTCGACACATAGAAGTCAACACCGTTGTCGAGACATTAGAAGTATGTGTCGACACATTTCAACAGTGTCAACACATTTAGAAATTTTTTGCCCGCCTTTTGACCTTCTTTGTTTAAAAGGGTATAAATAGGTCAAGAACAATCTCTGTCGACACACTCTCCAGATTTTTGAGACCAATACCTTGTGTCGACAATCTCTCTTCTCTCAATCCAAGCTTTCTCACTATTCCAATGGCGCCAAAGGTAGAAGATAACATCATCGAAGGATATGAGTTGGTTTGCCATGCATTTGATGGTGCAGACTCAGAGATTAAAGGAGTAATTACCCTAATTGCTGACAATGGTTTGGAGTTTTTGGTTTCCGAACCCACCAAGATATGGAAGAAAGAGATACTTGATTTTTATGGCGCGGCTGTAGTAGATTCATCTGGCCTTAAGATTAAATCGACGGTTCATGGCGCTAGAGTCAAAGTGACCTTGAAGAGTTTGAGGAAAATTCTTAATCTTCCAAGGACTCAGAATGAAGAAGAGGTACTCGTCTCTAAGACAAGGGAAGCGCTACAATGGTGTGGATTGGATCCCACCATGAAGATTGGATCAGCTATAAACAGAAAAGGGATGAATCAGCAAGGGAAATTCCTCTCAGAAGTGGTTGGAAAGGTAATTCTCTGTAAGCCAGGGGGACATGATAGGATTTCAGCCTATATGTTCGGCCTAATGACAAGGATAATTTTTAGACTAAACACAGATTGTTCTATAGTACTGTTTGAGAAGATTAATAAAGGCATAAAGAAGCCTAATTTGGCTAGACTGATGAGCTTATACTTGGCTGGAGCAATTCCAGAAGTAATGCACCAGATTTCTGGTTCTAAAATTAATCATATGAGAAAAATGGACATCGGGATTATCTCTAGATGGGATAGGGTCCTAACAAAGGACATACCTGATATAGAAAGCCAAGAAGCTGCAGAGAAATCACCTGTACGGGACATTACAGATATTGCATGGGTGCAGGGGGAGCCAGATAATACAAAGGCATAGGACAATACTGATAATGCACAAGAACATGGGGAGCTAAATACTGCACAGGTACTAGAAGAAGAGTCAACACACTTGGCAAGTGAGATGGCTTCACAAACTATTCTTGAGAGACCTCATGTCAACAGTCCAGCACAAGATGTTATCATGGAGGATACATCTGTAGTTGCTGATGCTCCTAAGAAAGAAGTACCACCAGTCTACACTCAATAGGAGTTTACTCTTGAGGAGTTGTTTCCTGATATTGAGGGAGCACTAAGTAAGGGGGAGCAAGTAAGGATTGTGGGGGAGCAGGCTGACATTGAGGGGGAGCAGAATAGGACTGAAAAGGAGCTCCCTCCTAGTCTTAAGGAAAGAGTACACATTACAAGTTCATCTGCTTCAGAAGATGAAGAAATCACAAGTGAAAAAAGGAGAAAACTGATGGTTTTTAAGAGGAGGAGCCAAAGCTACAAGCAAGCATTGCAAACTGCTTCTCCACAACCTACCCCAGAGGCTGATTACAGCTCATTATTGGTGGCCTTGCAACTGAAATTTAATGAGCAGAGAATGGCTCTAGAGAAGTATGTGGATGAAAGCAATAAGTTACTTCAATTTGATTTGGCTCAGGAAATCAAATCCATAAGGTTTGAAGTAAATCTACATAAGAAAGAGATGACAGATTGCTTCCACAAAGGGGGCAATCTTGTAGTATTTCTGGCTAAGCAGCAAGTAGAAGTCAAGGCTAAAGTGGATGACATTGCTATTAAACAAGTATATGTCCTTGAGAATCAGACTAGAATGAATGATAATCTGACTGAATCTCATAATGAGATAGTAACTAACATAAAGAATTCAGTCACTGCACTGACTGAAGAAAGAGCTAAAGAGAAAGAGGAGTTTGACAAGAAGCTACAAGCTGCCTTAGACTAATTTCAAACAGAAATTACTACTTCTCATAAATCAATATCTGACAAGCTTCTCAAGTTAAAATCATTTTATAAAGATGGTGTAAATTTTCTTGATGGACAAGTAAGATTTCAGAAAGATGACTTAAGAGACCACATTGAAAGAGAAGTCATAAAGGGGGAGAGAGTGTTAGTCAAAGCAGGCTCAGATCATGCCAAATGGATATCCAATAGCATCAGAGCCACTTTGGGATATCCACCCCTTTGTGATGATGATAATGTTGCTGAGTCTGGTGTGCAACCTTCTTATGTTGAAGGTGATCAACCTGAAGTTGCTCAGGTCATCTATCCTCCACCAGATTTTGATATGATTCAGCAACAGGTTCAGTCAATGTACAGTCCTCCATAGGAAATTGATAATGTTGTTATTGAGAAAGTAGAAATGTCAGAAGCTGCCTTGAAAGCTCAGCAGGAAGCACAACTGTCAAAGAAAAGGTTAAGAGAACAGGCTGAGTTAAAGCCTGCTTTTGAGCAATGGAGCCCCACTTCTAGGAATATCATTTTGACTGCCTGGAAAGCTGTGAAAGATCAGATCCATGAAAGGGGCAAATGGTATAATGAACAAGAATGGCAGAAATATGAAATAAGGCAAGAAGCCATTCTGCAGTATAGAAGAAAGGCTAAAATTGGGAAGCTACCTCCTAATGCTCAGGAACCTAGAAAATACTTCCCTAAGCCTTTTCATTATTTTGAAAGGCAGAGGATTAAGGCTAAAGCACAGAAGAAATCAGAGTTGACAGGAAAGAAGCCTATTGATGATTCAGAACCTACTGTGCAGGCTCAGATTAAGCTAGGAAAAAGGCATAGTCATCAGGGAGCCTGATCAGCCTTAGGATAGATTTACTAGATTTTGCAAGAACAATGTAATTTTTAGTATTAATGAAATCTATGTAAACAATTGTTAAGAAACTTTTTGATAATATAAACAAAACAATGTTTCATGCTCATTAAGTTTGCATCATTATTCTGTAATGACATTTTGGTATATGTTTTGTTTATAAGTTGCCCTGTCATATAATGCTTATATACATCATAATGTTTGTTTATTATAAATAGTGTATATCATTGACTAAAGGGTTATGACTTCTCCAAATAGGGGGAGATTGTTGGGTACATAGGAAAATGTGTACCTGATTTGAAGAAGCCACACTTAGCTCAATAATATACATCAAGGTGTATTTGATGTTATTTTAAGTTTATATGTGCATGTTAAAAATTTGCTAAAATGCAGAAAAAGTTTCTAAGTCCATGAGTCAACACTTAAGAAAGCTTGTGTTGACACTTGGAAAAGCAGTGTCGATACCAGAAGAAACTGTGTCGACACACAGAAGATTTTAGTCGACATCAACTGTGTCGACACTAGGAGACTGTGTCGACACACAGAAGTTCTAGTCGACATCAACTGTGTCGACACCTGGAGGCAGTGTCGACACACAGAAGTTCTAGTCGACATCAACTGTGTCGACACCTGGAGGTAGTGTCGACACACAAATTCTGAGACTATATCAACTGTGTCGACGTACAGGACTTGTGTCAACACACAGCTGAGTTTCAACAATGTTGATTGTTGTAATGTGAAGAAGTGTCTGTGTCAACACAAAGAAGTAGTGTCGACACATTCTACAGATGTAGTGTCAAGAAGCTATGTCAACACCAAAAGAGCTATGTCGACATCACCAAAGATTGTGTGGACATTTAATCTACTTGTGTTGACACATAATGAAGATCAGTCTCGACGCTTTGCTGACAAAGATAAAGGTTCAAGAATTGACAGAAGACTTGATAGCTGTGTATTCCAACAAGTTTGCTGAAGCTATCAGACCTGTCAGAAGTTGGTTAGAAACCGGATCAGCCGGTTACCATGGATGAAGTCTATATAAAGACGGATTCTGTCAAATCAAAGTAAAAATAACACTAACAACTATTGAAGTATTGATCATTGATCAAGAAAGAGCACGTCACACAGAAGAAGATTTTCGTGAGAAGATCTAAGAAGACAATCTGAAGAGGCAATCTACTCAGAATTTGTCTAAGGAGAATTCAAGCAAGAATTCTGAAGAAACTTCAGAAGTTTTGGAGAGTTAGAGAGATCTCCAGCTGTTGAAGTAAAGAAGGAGACATTTATAGTCACTTAAGAAGCAGATCTTGAACTAATATGCTAAGAAGAATTCAGATCTATTTCTGAAATCTAAGAAAGAAGCTGCCAGCCAGTACAATTCAAAGAAGATCGACCCTACTGACTTCAGATTCAAGAAGCTTTGAAGAAAGCTAAGAACAGGTTGACCTCAGTAATCAATCTTATCAAGAGCTGATCAAGAATCCTTTTATCCCTTCTCTCTCAATAAGGGTAAGAGTCATTCTATAAGATTTTTCATTCTGTAGGATCTTTCAAGATCTGAGTTGTAAGCCTATAATATTAAGGCTGAGTGTAGGAGATATAGATCTCTGAGTGGTAAGACTTTTGAGTCTGAGTGTAGGAGAAATCATTCTCTGAGATGTAGTCCTTGTGACAAGGCTTAGGTAGGGCTATTAGCCTGAGCTGTAGGAGTGTGGATACATTATGAGTTGTAGGAACCTTTCAGAGTTCTGAGCTGTAAGATCTAAGGATCTGAGAAGAAGGGAGAAGTTAGGTCGAATCTAGCACACTGTTGGATAGGCGATGGGGGAAAGTGGATGTACCCAGACCTTGGGGAACCACTATAAACCAGTGTGCAATCTGTGATGTGTTTGTGATTATGCATTCTGTGCTGTGATTGTTGTGTTAGCTGTAGAATAGTTAGATTATATTTAAAGAATTGAATTCTTATTCTGCCTTAAGTGAAAAAGAACAAAAACCTATTCACCCCCCCCCCCCCCTCTAGGTGTTTGGGTTATCTTGAAATCGATTCTATCACCTACCTCAGATCCAAAGTTGGATCCTACCTCGGACCCAAAGGCCCTGCACACAAGATCCTTCTCTTAGGACAAAGCCCTACACTCAGATCAACAAATGATCCTACCTCAGAGAATAAATCTCCTACAGCTCAGGCCCTTAAGCCCTACTTCAGATCCACAACTGGATACTACCCTCGGCAACAGCTCATTTGCTGAACTTTAAATCAGCGACTTAGACCAAACCTTCAACCTCTGCAGCAATGGCAAGAGGAAGAAGACAAATTCCAGAGATTTTTCCAAAAGTTAATTTCTTTGAACTGGTCTCCACCTTTTCTATTCCGCCGATCAACGGCTATTTTGACCTGTGCCCCCCCCCCCCCCTGAAGTTGACGGATGCAACTTATCTTTTATAAGAAAAGTCATCTTGTAGAACTGCGGTGCTATTTGTCCTGTTCTGTAGCTATCCCGCCACATTTTGAAATCAATTGACTTTTGTTGACTTTTGCTGACATCAGCATTTGTGGACTTAGTCAAATTCAAAAAATATTAGTATAGGTGTTGGGTGAACAAGCTTCACTCAACGCCAAAACACTTAGATAGATTTCTGTCTTACTCAGGCATTGAGAGCGTTGAGTGAATAAGTTTCACTCAATGCTTTTGGCCTTAGCCAATCTTTCTGCATCTCAGGCATTGAGAGTGTTGACTGAACAAGCTTCACTCAACGCTTTTGGCCTTAGCCAACCTTTCTGTACTAGTAGGCGTTGATTGAGCCTTTATCACTCAATGCCAAAGTACTTAGACAGTTTTCTGTCACTAGGCGTTGAGTGAGCCTTCATCACTCAACGCCAAAATACTTAGACAAATTTCTGTCTTACTAGGCCTTGAGTGAGTAAGCTTGACTCAATGCCGAAATACTTAGATTTTGTCACTAGGCATTAAGTGAGCCTTCATCACTCAACGCCATCAAGATTTTTGTATTCTTAACAGTTTAGGCATCGAGTGAGCCTTCATCACTCAACGCATTCTCTTTGGGCATCGAATGAGCTGTCTTCACTCGACGCTTTTGGACTTGGTCAAATTTTCTGCTTGCCAATGCTGAAGCTTTGACATCACATGACGCTTCTTATTGTATGGCATTGAGTGAACTGCATTCACTCAATGCCTGTGGGCTTAGCTACAGAATTGCTTTGCAGACTGATGGGCTTTGACTGTCCACATATTTACTCAACGCTTTTTGTTGTATGGCATTGAGTGAACTGGCTTCACTCAATTCCTGTGGACCTAGGCGATTTTCAGCCTTTCCAGCATCCTTCCTTGGTATCTGGCATTAAGTGAGCTTGCTTCACTCAACGCCTGCGGAATTAACAACATTTCTTTGCATCTGGAGTTGAGTGAGTTGTCCTCACTCAACTCCTATGGAATTAATCACATTTCTTTGCATCTGGCATTGAGTGATCTGTCCTCACTCAACGTATGTGGACTTAACCACATTTCTTTCCATCTGTCATTGAGTGAGCTATCCTCACTCAACGCCTGTGGACTTGGATAGATTTTCTGTCTCTCCACATGCCTACCTTGTGACCACCTGTCACAATCACTTAGACAACCTGTCTAACCTTATTCTAAGGAACATCCTACACATGATGAGCTTAACCAACATCAAATACAACTATGCTCTTAGTGTTGATGGTGATGCCTCTTCAAATCAAATCTAAGGAACATTGAGGGAAATATTCCCAATAATCTCCCCCTATTTGAAGAAGGCAGAACACCGAGCAATACTAAGAAGCATTTATACATAAGTCATATAAAATTTAGAATCATTTGTAAGCTTTCTCATACCACTTGAAAAATCAAAGCAACTTACAGGTCTCCTCACAACTTAACATTTAAGTGGAGGACTTTTCTCAAGCCACTTGAGGGTGGATGTATAACATGCAATGACTCAACATTGCTCTCATCATATTACTTGAATGTTTCAAAGTAATATACACTCCTCAATATTCTACATCTCCCCTTTTATTATGCCATTAGAATTACTTAGTATTGCAATTGCTCTACTCAGTATTGCTCTACACCTTCCTTTAGGGTAGAGGGTATAGCCTACCTCTCGCTGTATGATCTTAACAGATCTTCTACTACTCCCCCTTTAGGGTTTAAGGTATTGCCTACCTCTCCCCCTCTTTAGCTTCTTCAAAAAAAGTTTTCTAATGAGGGGGAGATAGAATCAAGGGAGAGATTAACTCTTGATGTTATACCACTTGATAAAATCTAGTGTTGATACCACTTGAGAGATTATCCTAGTGAACAAACTATTTGACTAGGAGTCATACCTTTTGTGTTGATACAGTGATACAACACATCACTGCAGCCACTTGAGCTAGTTGCTACCATTGATTCACTTGAGCCAATGCCACTCCTATAGGGACATGGCACTACAGCATATCTTTTCCTCTTGTCCTGCAGCTGCATATCTTTGCAACAACAGTAGCCAACCACTAGGGTTGATCTCCCCCTCAGACTGTGCATAGTCTTGAGAACCTGCTGATCGACTGTAATGATCTTTGATCCACTATAGTTGCTGATTGCTACTTAACAGGAAGCTGAACTAGTTCCTGAAACTTCTGAATTTTCTCCCCCTAAACAGGAGCATTTGCTGTCATTCCCTTTACTGGACACTTGAGTCCATCTTAGTCTTGATACCACTTGATATCACTTAAGAGTCTTAATATCAAATGTCAGATTTGACAGTCTTGATACTATTTTGTAGACTTGTCAACCTACAAGAGAGGTGAGTTCTGCAATAGAAAATTTACATAGAGCAACTGAAGCTATACCAAGTTCAATATACCCAACTTGAAGGTGTTTAAATTGACTTCATCTAGTGGCATAGTAAAGATATCAGCCACTATCAGTTCTGTGAAGACAACCTCAATACAAAATTCTTCCTTTTCCACATGCTCCCTAATAGAATGATACTTAATCCTTAGGCATAGTCCTGCTAAGAGAGACAGGATTCCTAGCAATGGGAATTTAACTAGTTGACTTACAGTATATGAGAATGTTACTTATATCAATGTTGTAAACCTGGAGTTGATGTTGGATTCACAACAACTGTGCAAAACAGCTCCCTGTGGAGATATACTCTGACTTAGCAATTCTCCTTGGTGAAGAAGGAATCTTTCCCTTGCTTCTTCTTATGGCTTCAGCTCTGAAGACCACTGACATATCTTTGTCAACTGAACTGGTAGCACCCACTTGAAAGTATCTGCTTGCTGATCCAGATCTCTTCATGTGACCAACCACTTGAAAGTCTTTTCTTGTTGTGCCAGATCTCTTCCACTTCTTCAACAATAGATTTGCCTATGGCTCTAGCAATCATGATACACATACACAAGCCTGATTAGGAAAGTAGGCAGTGTGTACTATATACCACTGGTGGCACATGTCTCTTCTTTATACCACCTGACTGTTTGAGTTGGATGTATACCACTTGGACTTGTTTGACTCTTTTGTATACCATCTTTGCTTGCACAGAATACTCCCCCTTGATCATGGCCATCTACCTTTTCCTTCTCCCCCTTTATGACTTCTTCAGTAAGGGAGACTCTTCAAATAGGACAAGGAGATCTTGGCCCAATCTGTCTCTTCATCCAGATAGATCACTATCCTTTGAAGCATCTTTAGTCATTTCAATGACACTCTTATTATCTTGAGCAGGGAGTTTAGTGAGAATCTCCCCCTCAGTCTCTTCATTTCCCATAGGGAGTTGCTGACTTGTATCAACTATAGTTGGAGCAATCCAGTTGTTCTTGAATTTATTGTCCTTGCCTTCCCACAATAGGCGCAACCATCTGGGTATTCTTCCTCTCAACCCCAGCAATGTCTATAGGGACAAGCTGATCTTCAGCAGCATTGCAGACCTATTCTATGCTAGAGCTACTCTATGTAAGACTCAAGTTTGTCCAATAACCTTGACGGAGCATGCTCCCCATCAGCAGGAGCATCTTAGCTTGGCATTCTCCCCCTCAATATTTGCACAGATTTTGTCCTCGTGACTTTCAGTCATCATTTTAGCTGATGATACCACTTGACTTGAAAGTATTTTATATATATCACTTGACAATGTATATCTTTCTTACTTCTCTTAGAAGAGTTGCTTCCTATGCTTCACCCTATGATGAGTGCAGTCAGCTTGTACTTCTCCTCACTATTCTGCTGAAGTGGCAGCAGCACTATGTCCCACTAGTCAGACATTTTGAACTTTAATGGATTGATCCAGCTGGTCTTCATCCATTTCCTTCAACTTCTCAACTGCATATCTTAGGTCCATTTCCCACTAGGGTATGTTCCTTGAGATAACTTCCTTGTTCCAGTCCTAAGTCTGGACCATCCTCTGTCCAAATTTTGTCGAATTAGGTCTAATTCATCGAGTATGGCTTAGGATGGTCTTCTTTTGGGATTATTTATTCCCTTTTGTTATGGGGAGTAACCCTATATTTCTTTTTGGTTTATTACTAACCTCTTTACTCTTGTTCGCCACTTGTATTTTTATTCTTGCTGAGGTGTTCTTTCTTTGAATGCCTCGGGTTTGGAGAAGTAGTCGGTTGAGTGGCTTGTGTTAGTTTTTTACTGGTGGCTGCAGTTGTCTCTTTTCCTCGCCGATTGTGAGGTAGTGTGTTGTTTTACTCTTGTTCATACATACATATATTTTAGTGGGTTCGTGTCAGGTTTTTGACACCCACTGGGTTTTGTTGAATATTAAGTACTTGCTAGCTATTAAGCCTCTTCTGTATGATTATGTGGACTTACTCTCTGGAAGGTTTTATGCTAGGTTGCATGTTAGATATTTTAAATTATAAAGTATTACTTCTATCTCATGATGTTCATTTTCTAAAAGCTAAAGTCATTATATCTTGTTGAACGTACAAACTAATTTCTATACTTATACTAAATATAGAGTATTACATACCATGAGTTGTCCTATATGGATGTTTTTGCTCATGTAGGATGTCAAATAATATAAACAAACTATTTTTCACAGCGTATAATTATAATTTCACTTGTGGACTAGTTGATCCACTGAGCCGAGGGATACGGCCATCCAAAACTTAACTTAAAATATGATTTTCTCACATCATAACTTGGTATTTTCATAAACTATGTTTGGATTGGTGTTTGCTATAATGTCTGCAGTTATCCCCTGCACGGCATAGCATCACGGCACGTGTTTTCTCTTATTGTGATATACATTTAAATTCGGTGAAAATGCGGGTTGTGACAGTTGGTATCAGAGGGAAGGTTTGTTAGACAATTGGTCGAGCAACCATCTCAGGTTTGTTTTAGTTTTCTTATTTCATTGCATATACCCACCGATGTGTCATCAGTACGTCTTGGCTGAAGCATGAACACTACTCTCATAAGCATGAAAGAAGTATACGGGGCATATTATGTAGTATGGGATGCATAATATGTGTTTGTATATGGATCCTCATAGGAGGCAACATGTGACTGTTATGTAGTATGAGATGCATAACATTCATCACATGAATGCACATTAGATATTTATTTTTGTTGCATGCAATATTATGTAGTATGGGATGCATAATATTCCATGTGTATGCCGCTCATAACATACACTAAGGCCTTTATTAGATTGCATAGCACAACATGCATGACATAACATTGCATTAGCACACATGCCAAGCTAAATATTTACATGATGGCACACGTACACACATGGTTTTGAGTCAAAAAGGAATAAGAATTCTTGTATTCATGGCTAAGGCACATGAGTCACTGGGATGATGGTATATCATCCAAAGTTTAGGCATGACATCATTAATGAAATTCCTAGAGCAAGTTAGTTGCTTAAGCAAGTATTTGTACATGTATTGTCTGAACTAAGTTGTGTAGTTCTAGCAGTAAGCTAGGTTTTGATTAGTTGTTTGCCGTGTTATTAGAATGTCAAGACATCCTGCCATGAGGTCGACTCCCCAATATGGAGGCGAGTCGTCTGGAGCTCAGAATAAGGCCGTGATAGAAGGACTGCGATAGAGTAATGAGGCTTTGTATAGGCAAATGTTGGAGATGCAGTCGCAGATCCAGGCCTTGTTGTTCGTTGTTTCCGGGCAACCGATTAGAGTGCAAGAACTTGTTGTGGGTCAAGCAATTACTGTTCCCCCTACTTCTCTGGTGCCCCGTGTTTTGTTTCCACCAGAGATGAACTTCATCTCGCATTTCCAGCGATTAGGACCACCTACCTACGATGGTAGGGTAGATTTCATGGCTTTGGATGACTGGATTATATCTATCGAGGAGATTTTCTCTTACCCAAGGGTTTCTGCCGACTAGAGAGTGATGATTGCCACCTACCAGCTAAAGAGTCTGGCTAAGAGTTGGTGGTTGATAAAAAGGATAACTTGAAGGACTGATGTTCGTGGGAAGCCTTTAAGGAGCTATTGCTGAGAAAGTTTCTGCTGTCGGTCAAGAAGGACATCTTGATGAACAATTTTTTACACCTGAAGCAAAGACAACTCACAGTGAGTGAGTATGAAGTTGAGTTTGGCAAATTGAGCCAGTTTGCCCCAGATCTAGTATCCTCAAAATCTAGCAGGGTTAAGCATTTTTTGGGTGGTCTGAGGAATGACATCCAGCAGCTGACCAATGCTTATAGATCAGAAAGTTATGCTAAAGTGGTAGAAGCTGCTCTAATGGTCGAAGCAATCGATAATGCTAAGAATCGAGGCCAGCAAATGAAGAAAGATAAGAGGAAGACAGAAGAGGGTAAGAACTCTAAATAATCTGGTACTGCTTCAAGGAAGAGAAGCAAGGAGGTGTTCAATTTCTATGGCCAGTCGGGCCACCCGTTTGAGAAATGTTTCAAGAGAATAGAAGCTCAGAAGAAGGAGTTAGTGCAAGTTATTCAGGGCACTCCGAAAGGAGATCTGGTATGTACTTTGTGCAAGCAAAAGGGGCACGATGCTGCCCATTGTTGGTTTAAGGATAAGGTCTACTTTCAGTGTGGACACAAGGGGCATGTCAAGTAAAAGTGCCCGCAATCTAAGCCCACATTGCAGCCAGTGCCACTTCAGACTTTGCCTCCACTGCAGCTTTGCCTCCAGTGCTTATAGATCAGAAAGTTATGCTGAAGTGGTAGAAGCTGCTCTAATGGTCGAAGCAATCGATAATGCTAAGAATCGAGGCCAGCAAATGAGGAAAGATAAGAGGAAGACAGAAGAGGGTAAGAACTCTAAATAATCTGGTACTGCTTCAAGGAAGAGAAGCAAGGAGGTGTTCAATTTCTATGGCCGGTCGGGCCACCCGTTTGAGAAATGTTTCAAGAGAATAGAAGCTCAGAAGAAGGAGTTAGTGCAAGTTATTCAGGGCACTCCGAAAGGAGATCTGGTATGTACTTTATGCAAGCAAAAGGGGCACGATGCTGCCCATTACTGGTTTAAGGATAAGGTCTACTTTTAGTGTGGACACAAGGGGCATGTCAAGTAAAAGTGCCCGCAATTTAAGCCCACATTGCAGCTAGTGCCACTTCAGGCTTTGCCTCCACTGCAACATTTGAATAAAGGGAAGGGCAAGCTGAATGTGGTGACCTTGGAGGAAGCTCAGACGTCTACCCAGGTGATCTCAGGTTAGACCCTAACCTAGTTTTGTTTTCAGCTCATAGATGTAGTTTTGATGTTGTTCGATTAGATATGTAATCGATTTTATAGAGAGGTTTAAGGTAAAGAACCATTGGGCGTGCGTTCTTTTTTATTCTGGTACTACCCACTCGTTCATGGCTATGGCCTTTGTAGAGCGCCATCATTTGACTCTCGATCAAGTTGGTGATGTGTTTCATGTCAAGGTTCCCTCTGGTGATTCGGTGGTGTTAGACCAGGGTATCCTAGGTTGTCCGATTCTTTTAGGTGATTTCCTAACTATTGCTTATTTGAAGGTGATAGACCTGGAAGACTTCGATATGATCTTGGGCATTGACTGGTTGTCCAAATATGATGTGGTCATTCAGTGCAAGGTCAAGCGCTTGGACTTTAAGATGGAAAACGGTCACCCCAAGAGTGTTTATGGTTATTGGCGCCAGGATTCCCTGATTATTTCAGCGGTATGTGCTCAGAAGCTTTTAGATTCCGGCTGTTTTGCTTATTTGGTTTCTATTTTGGGAACCGTGAGTAGTTTGCCGCGTGTCAAGGATGTTCTAGTGGTGCATGAGTTTCCTGACATTTTCCCAGATAATATTCTCGGTCTCCCACCTGAGAGAGATATAGAGTTTGTCATAGATCTGGAGTCGGGTACACATCCTATTGTTAAGGCACTGTACCGTATGACCCCTCAAGAGCTGGAGGAGCTGCGTACCCAGCTGGATGAGCTTTTGTAGTGTGAATTTATTAGGCCGAGTTCTTCACCATGGGGTGCTCCCATGTTGTTTGTCAAGAAGAAGGATGGATCTATGAGGTTGTGCATTGACTATAGGGAACTGAATAAGGTGACCATCAAGAACAGGTATCCCTTGCCGTGAATAGATGATTTATTTGATCAGTTGCGGGTAGTACTGTGTTTTCGAAGATTGACCTTCGTTCAGGCTACCATCAGTTAAGGATTCGTGAGATGGATATTCCACGGACCGCTTTCCGTTCTCGGCATGTACATTTTGAGTTCTTGGTGATGTCCTTTGGTTTGACAAATGCACAATCTTCCTTCATGGACATGATGAACAGAGTGTTCAAGGATTTTCTGGACCGTTTTGTGGTTGTGTTTATAGATAATGTTCTATTTTATTCCTGTAGTGCTGAGGAGTATGCCCATCACTTGCGTTTGGTTCTGTCTACCTTGAGGGAGCACAATTTGTATGCCAAGTTAAGTAAGTGTGAGTTTTGGCTACCTCAGGTTTCCTTTTTGGGTCATGTTGTTATTAAGGATAGAATTTCTGTTGACCCAGAGAGGATTTCTGTCGTAATGGATTGGAACAGACCTACCACACCCAAAGAGATAAGAAGTTTCCTAGGGTTGGCAGGATTTTATAGGAGATTTGTTGAAGGTTTCTCTTCATTGTCTGCATCATTGACTAAGCTTACGCAGAAGAATGCAATGTTCATTTGGAGCGATAAGTGCGAAGATGCTTTTCAGAAGTTGAAAAAGAGATTATGTACTACTCTATTTCTATATTTGCCTACCGAAGGAGTAGAGTATGTCGTTTATGTGAATGCTTCGCATGTTGGGCTTGGTTGTGTGTTGATGAAAGAAGGCAAAGTGATTGAGTATGGTTTGAGGCAGTTAAATACTCACAAAAGAAATTACCCTACGCATGATTTAGAGTTTGCCGCTGTGATTTATGCTTTAAAGCTATGGAGGCATCTGTTGTATAGCACCTTGTGCAAGATCTATACAGACCATAAGAGTTTGAAGTATGTTTTCACTCAAAAGGAGTTGAGTTTGCGCCAGCGAAGATGGTTAGAATATTTCGCGGATTATGATGTTGAGATCCAATACCATTCGGGCAAAGTAATATGGTAGTTGACGCCCTAAGTTGGAAGACTGCGCAAATCTTTGGACTTTCAATGGAATACTTGGTAGAAGAGTTTCTGTTAATGGGTGTCTCGGTCGGAAGTAGCGACTCGTCGAGCAGTTTGGAGGTGGCAGAGCCTTCATAGATTGTGCTTATAAGGCTACATCAAAAGGATGATCCTGATTTGCTGCACCTCTACAATAGAGCTGAGAAATGGGAGTTACCGTACTTTTTTATTGATGACGTGGGTACTTTGAAGTACCACAGTAGATATTGTACCCCTACTGTTGAGGATATTCGAGTTAAGTTGAGCAATGAGGCATATGGTTCTAATGTTTCCTACCACCGTGGTTCTACAAAGATGTATAGAGATCTGAAGCAGATCGTTTGGTGGTATGGTATGAAGAAAGACATAACCAAGTTCGTGTCTGAGTGATTCACTTGTAAGCGAGTTAAGGTTGATCATGGAAGGCCTGGTGGCAAGTTGATGCCTTTAGAGATTCCAAGTTTGAAATGGGAGAGTATTTCCATGGATTTTATTACTAGTTTGCGGAGATCTCCCCAAGGGCATGATTCTGTTTGGGTTACAGTGGATAGACTGACGAAGTGTTCTCACTTTGTGCCGTTCAAGATAGAATACTCTATGAAGAAGATAGCAGAGTTATACTTGGATGAGGTTATCAAGTTACATGGAGTACCTGTTAGTATTGTGTCGGATCGAGACTCCGGGTTTACATCTCGTTTTTGAAAAAGTTTACAGGAAGGATTGGGTACCGATCTAAGGTATTCCACCACTTATCACCCGCAGACAATTTGTCAAACAGAACGAGTTAATCAGATTGTGGAAGACATGATAAGATGCTATATTTTGGACCATAGGGGAGCGTGGGATGAGCGACTCAGATTGATGGAGCTCGCTTATAACAACAGTTATCAAGAGACCTTGCAGATGGCCCTGTTTGAGGCCTTGTATGGGAGGCGTTGCAGAACTCCTTTGTTTTGGGCCGAAGTTGGTGAAAGACCGTTGCTGGGTCCTAAAGCTTTAGAATAAATGGATATTTCTGTGAGACATGTTAGAGAAAAGCTTCGTATAGCTTAGGAGCATTATGAAAACAACGCTAATCGGCGGAGTACCGATCTGGAATTTGCGGTTGGGGACATGGTGTTTCTTAAAGTTTCCCCGATGTCTGGCGTCAAGAGGTTTGGTAAGAACCATAAGTTGGATCCTAGGTATATGGGACCCTTCGAAATTGTTGAATGTATCGGAATGTCAGCTTATAGGCTGGATTTGCCCGCAAGTTTTCCGGGTGTGCATGATGTGTTTCACGTAAACCAGTTACGGAAGTGTATGCTTAGTGACCGACATATTCTTAATGATGTGCCCCTGTTAGAGCCTAACCTTTCTTATGTTGAGATGTTTGTTCGCATTCTGGATACTTAGGATCGAGTGCTGCGAAGGAATACCATACCAATGGTTAAAGTTTTGTGGCGGAACCAAGACGTGGAGAGCGTGACTTAGGAGTTGGAGTCAGGTATGAGGGAGGCTTATCCTCATCTGTTCTCCTAGTTTCTTTCAGTATGTGTTTCCATTCTATAATCTTTGATTATTTTCCTTCCATAGTGGAATCTTTTGATGCGTAAAGTTTCGAGATGAAACTTTCTTTTAGGGGTAGTGGCTGTAACGCCCCATATTTTCCAAGGTTTATTTAAATTCTTTTAGTGACGTATTTTGATGTCAGGGCATTACTTTGATGCTTGTTTAACGGGTGTCGTTGTTGGAGCATGGCTTTTTGCTCATTGGTACCCGAGATTTTGACTTGGAATGTTAGCATGGCTAATTTCTTTTGAGTTTTGATATTCCCTTGCGAGCCAGGGTTCATTTTGGAACAAGGCGGAGCCTTTTTGGGAATCTTGTGTTTTAACTTTGGGGAGTGTTTACCCGAGTTTGGTTTGTTGGATTTTGATTTTGACTTCGTCGTTGGATTCGTAGTGTTGGTATTTAGCTACGGTGTGATTTTCGTAGAAATCTGAGTTAGTGCAATTTTTGGTCAATCAGGCGTTTTAATTATATTAATAATATATTATATTATTCAGTCTCTATAAATAGCTTTGCGATTAGACGTAACCTTATTCATCGTCTTCTTCCTGAAATTGTCGGTCTGTTTGCAAAAGAGCGAGAGCGGCAGACACTTCTGGTCTTTTGGCCGCTGATTGTTGGAGTTTTGGTGCTCAAAAACGTCGTCAGAGAGTGGATCCGGATAGCTCTCAACAAGATCTATGTTTCTACGATGAGTTTTTCCCATTTCGTGAAATTTTTGGTGTTAGGAATTTCGTTTTGACCCTACTTTGTCCTGAAAAGTTTCAGGATTTGTTGTTTAGGTCTTCTTGCGGCCAGATCCGTGAGGAGTGCTGGTGTTGCCAGAGTTCGGCAAGGTTTGAGGCAAGTGGCAGTTCCCCCTTGCTTGTTCTTTGTTACCTTTTGTCTTGATTCTTTCACTGTACAAAAATTAGGATTAGGGTTGAGTATGGCCATTATCGATTTGATGTTTAGTGTGAAACTCTCGGGCGAGGGCCGTTTGTCGTAATTGGATTGTCTGTCTTAGTAGATTTGTTGTATTTGACTGTTCGACTAAGTTGGATCCGTCGGTTTGCGGGATGTTAGCCTAAGCTTATCCTGCAGAGTATTTTCCTGTTAGTTTAGAGTTAGGATCCACCAAATATGTCAGCCAAACTAGTCTAATTTTGTCAAGTGTATAAATGTTGGTCTAGGTTAATCTGTCGAAAGGTGGACTGTTACTAAGTCTATGATAGTAGCTTGAATTCATCTAATGTGGCTCTTAGTATGATTAATCCATCGAATTAGTGGCTGTAAATCTAAATTTCATCGATTATGAGTGATTAGAGTTGTCAGCTATAGGCTGAGAATTGTCCACGTAAATTTCTGCGAGTATCAGTATAAGCATAGTCAAATTCGTCGAGTATCTGAAGTAATTTTGTCAAGTAATGCTTGGCGTTGAGAGAGACGAGCGGTCTGTGAGACTAAGTAGAATTCGTCGTGTTATCTCGACGAAATCGTCGAGTATGCCAGTGTGGCTCTCAGAGCATTGAGTGAATCAGACTTAGCATTGAGTGATCTTAAGTTTAAGTCAAATTCATCGAGTATAAGACTTGGCGTTGAGTGGATTAGGCTTGGCGCTGAGAGTGTTGAGTGAGATTTTAGTCTAAGTCAAATTCGTCGAGTAATCTCGACGAATTCGTTGAGTAATGCTAGTTTGGCGTTGAGTGAAGCCTTGACGTTGAGTGGTCTGTAAGACTAAGTCAAAAGCGTTGAGTGTACTCAACGCGGCGTTGAGTGAAGGCAGGATCATTGAGTTTAGTTGTTTGGCGTCGAGTGCGTTGAATGCACTTAATGCGACATCGAGTTGACTTGACACTTTTCTGTGGACTTGGGATAATTTTGCTGATTCGTCGTGTAATAAGATAATTGATGTTGCTAAGTGAAATTCATCGTGTATCTGTTATATTCGTCGAGTATACTCGACGAATCAGTGTGAACTTATAAAAATTTCGCCAAATTGGGTCTAATTCATTGAGTATGGCTTAGGATGATTTTCTTTTGGGATTCTTTCTTCCCTTTTATTATGGGGAGAGATCTAGTGTTTAGGTTAGAGTTTTATTGATGTTTATGGGTGTTTAGTTGTGGCCTTTGGGTTGGCAATGGATAAAGTACCACCAACCTAGTGCCAAATTGTGAATCAATACACTGCTAGAGTTATTTTTTGGACTGTGGGGTTAAGTTGGACAAAGTGTCCATCACCACAGTACCTTGTTTATATGTTTTGACTGATGGGTTGAGTTGAATATATATATATCACCGCCCTAGTGTATTGTTGAGACAATTGGACTTCCTGGTTGTGTTGGACAATGTATCCACCACCACAATACCTTCTTGAAACATTTTGGGTCTGTAAGTTTGGGTTGGACAAGGTGGCCACCGACTCAGGACCATTTCTTACCAATGTTAATGATTCACATGAGTAGAATTTATTAAGTCTCTTTCCTCGTATTGTACAAGTATATGTCTTTCTACTTACTTTCGCAGATATTCTCAAAGCATGGCTTCGTTTCGTACTTGGTGCAACTTTCTTATTTTTGAACTCAATAAGTAATCTTTTACCTTAGTCATATGAATAATTTGTTGAGTTTTGTCAGTTTCCTCATGATGAGTTGGTAACCCTATATTTCTTTTTTGTTTATTGCTAACCTCTTTACTGTTGTTCGCCCTCAATAGACCACCCTCTTCATGAAACCTAGTCCATCGTCTTCATAATGAAGAGAGGGAAGGTTGAAGACAATAAAATCCTAGGACAAGGGTCCTAGCGTTGTCTCTTCCTAGGAGATCTTCATTTCACACCAAGTCAAGCTCTTTTGAGCCGACATCTCTCCTATTTCATAACTAAAGATCTAGCACCAAGGGAGAGGGTAGGAAGCTCACCTCATTTCCGGCACTAGATCATGTTATCCTCCTTGGCGGCATGTTTGGTTTCCTTATCGGTATCGTTCTTCATGGAGAGGTAGAGTTCGCCCGTCAACCTTTTCTCCTACGATGGAGTTCGACACCGAGAGAAGAAGACTAGCGACCAAGACTTGGACAACTTAAATAATGGAGCGGTTGTTTGGGGCTAGGGTTTTTCTGAATCGAGGGATACCGCCGCGCGGTATCTCCATAAAATGACTTCTCCCATAAGCCACCACCCAAACCGACCACTCGGGCGATGCCACCTGTACTGCAACCGTCGCGCGGTATTCTTCTACCGCCACGCGGTATCTCACCGAGCAACATACCAAATAATTCAGCGGGTTTATTGTAACGCCCCTGATTTTTCGGTGTTCATTTTTATTCCTGTAGTGGCGTAATTTTGACGTCAGGGCGTTACGTTAACGCATATTTGGCTTGTGTCGTGGTTAGAGTGTGGTTTTGCTCATCGTGTTTTTTGTGTGGCTGGGTTTAGCATGTTTGCAATATTCCCTTGCGAGCCGGGTCTGTTTTGGTGACTCGGTGGAGCCTTTTGGGAATGCTTGTATTTTGGCTTTGGGAGATGTTTTCCCGAGTTTGGTTTGTCGGATTTGAGTTTTGACTTCGCCGTTGGTTTCATAGCGTCGGTATTAAGCTACGGTGCGAATTTCGTAGAATTCTTAGTTGTTATGGACTTCGGATCGTTTTGAATGATTAATAGTGATTGTAATGTGATATTTTAATATAAATAAATTAATTATTATTATAATACTTGTATATATATATATACATACGTAATAAATGAAAACCCTACTGTTAATTATCTTCCCTAGCCCGACGACGGTATTTATTTCGCGGAAGGCATTCGGCGGATGGAGCGGAGCTTTCCGCCGGCTAAATCGGGAGTTTGGATGATCGGTTTTGGCATTTGAGTAGAGATTTGGAAAGCTTTTGGCGAGGGCTTCGCGATCGTGGTAAGCTTTTCACGATTCCTCGAATTTTGTACGTTAGGGTTTGAGATTTTGACCTCCTTTCTCCTCCAAAAGTTTCAGGAAACGTTGCTTGGGGCTTCCTACGGCCGATCCTTGAAGTGGCCCGAGCGGGCGACGTTTCTCCAAAGTTTTGAGGCAAGTGGATCTCTTCCCTTGCTTGATCGTTTTTATTTGATCTTCATCATTTGTTTTCCTCCCTTAGAGGTTAAGAGTAGAGTAGGAAGCATGAAAATGTCCCTCTAGGCTAGATCTTGATTTTCTGCCAAACTATAGAAATTGAGAGATCAAGTAAAAATCGGCGTGTATTGTAATGTAGTTCGTCGAGTATTGATAGGTCGGTGTTCGCCGAGTATCAGTGTGGGATGTCATAGATTCGTCGAGCAAGAGGATGAGGGATTTTCATCGAGTAGTGGTACGCAATCTAAGTAGAATTCAGCGAGTATCGCCGAATTAAGGTTAAGTCATTTTCGGCGTGATTCATAATTTAGTGTAAGGAGTTCGTCGAATATCATTGACTATTCGTCGAGCATCGATCCATTCGTCGAACGGAGTTCGATGAATAGTGTTATCCATTCATCAAGCGTCGAGCGGAGTTCGACGAATATCGTTATCCATTCGTCAAACGGAGTTCGACGAATATCGTTGTCCATTCGTCGAGCATCGGTCCATTCGTCGAACGGACTTCGACGAATAGCATTGTCCATTCATCGAGCATTGAGCGGAGTTCGTCGAATATCGTTATCCATTCGTCGAACGGAGTTCGACGAATATTGTTGTCCATTCATCGAGCGTCATCTGGAGTTCGGCAAATATCGCCGGTTGTCGTGTGGCAGTTTCATCGAGTATAAGGGAAATTCGCCGAATTTCCTGAGACTTAAATTTTTTTTTTGCCGCTTTTTGTCCAATTCGGCGGGTTTAGTCCTTAGGATGGTTTTAGGACTGGTTTTAGTTTATCTTAAGGTTGGAACTTGAGATTTGGGTAGGTTCTGATGTTTCTTCGGCTTTGAAGGTTGGCAGTGGATAAAAGACCACCAACTGGATGTCAGTTGTGGATCATTGCACTTGGCAGATGTTTGGTCTCTGTTTTCTGAGGACTGCTGGTTTGGGTTTGGACAAGTGGCCACCACCGCAGGGCCTCTGTATTTTTGAGACATTTGGGCTTGGGAGCCTGGCTTGGGACAATTGGTCACCGACTCCGCCCGGTTGTTTTTGCCAAGTGTCAAAGGTTCACCTTTTATTCGAGCTTTTTTATGCTCAGTTTGCTTCTTAGATCAATTTATGCTTTTTATGCTAATCCTTGCAGATATTGTCGAAGCATGGATTCATTCCGCACTTGGTGTAATTACTCGTTTGACTCATTTACTATTGATTTTACTGTACTTATAATTATTTGGTTATCCAGCTGTGGTCTTCAGCATTTTGTACTCGGGTTTGGTAAACCCATCTCTTACTTTGCACTTGGTAGCGTCACGACACTGAGTGTCGAGTCGGAACTTCCCCTGGCTCAGGTGAAATTGTAACACCCCAAATCCCGATTTGGATTTTAGGCTGGATGACATGGCCTGGGACACGGGCGTGTCCCAGGGCGTGTCAAGCTTTCGGTACTCGAGTGGGTCTCGAGTGGGTGTCAAGTGTCTATCGAGTGAGGCACACGGCCTGGGACATGGGCGTGTCCCAGGGCGTGTCCTTCACTGTGCATGTTGAATTACCGACACAATTTTAGTCGACGATCATTGAGTGACGCGACACGGCCTGGGACACGGGCGTGTCCTGCTCGGGTTGGAAACCGGGCTGCATTGAGTGGAATTGAGTGTTGAACACGGCCTGTCACACGGGCGTGTCGTGGGGGCGTGTTTGGCACACGTCTAAGGATACGGGCATGTTCCTTAGCCGTGTTCTTCTCGGGGGAGTTGGTTCTGTGTTGATTGAGGAACACGCCCCTCGACACGGGCGTGTACCTTGTGATATGGGCATGTCAGGGCTTGACACGGGCGTGTCAGGGCTTGACACGGGCGTGTATTAACCCATCTTCTGGTCAGGATTGATTCGGTTCCTTAGCCTCTTAGGGAACATGGCCTGGGACAAGGGCGTGCAACAGGACATGTCAGCCAAAAAATAGTTATTGGGGGCAGATCAAGGCCGTTCAATTTCTCTTACTTAGATCTTATGGTCCAAGCCTATTCTTGCAGGGATAAAGCCATGGAATGAGATGAAGTTTTCATTCTACTAAGGATCACTCTCTTTCTTAGCTAGAGAGAAGGGAGATCTTGGAGGAAGAGAAAGAGAAGAGATTCGGTTGCCAGAGGAGCGTCAACGGTCCGACTCGAGATCTGAGGCCAGCGTTGTGGAGGCAAATCCATCGCGGTGATTACCATCCGTCTAGTTTCTCTATGGCTCCGAAGCAATCGTTAAGGGTAACGATCTCCTTCTTGGACAAGTGAAGTCCTGCTTTATGTATGTGCATGGGATCCTCTACCAAGAGGTTGAAAGCGTAAGCGATTCCAGCGGTTGAGTCTGCATTTAGATCCAGAAGTGTGTAGTACGGAATAGGCATGATATGTGAAGCCCATATGGATGGATAGTCTGGATTGGTGATGCTGCAAACTGGAGAAGACTCCGTGTATAAATCGAATAGCTTGCGGAGCGCGTGAGGACGCTTGTGAATTGTGGTAAGGAAGTTTTGTATAGCTCCTTTGGTTGTATGCTCGGCACGAGCTGGTTGATGGATTGGAAAGTGGCACAGGTGCCTGTGTTGAGAGATGGATATGAGAACCTCTAAGTGGGTAGGCCAACCAACAAGTTCAGTGGTCAGATTGTTGTGAGCGAACACCTCTGAGTGGATGGGCGTGAGAGGTCTTCAACGGGGGTTTGGATGTTGATGCCTATGGCCAACAAGTTAAGAACCTCTGAGTGGGTGGGCCACCCAACAAGTTGAGTGGGAGGATCGTTGTGAGCGGTCGATTGGTAACAATGTATGTTACACTACTTTGGTAGGTCGATCTATAGTGTTCACTAGTTGTCGTGAGGTGAACGCCTCTGAGTGGGTTGGGTGCGTGAGGCCTTCAATAGGGGTTTGGAGACTTATGCTTGGCCAACAAGCTAATCACCTCGAATCGGTGGTGTAACCTAGAGGTTTTCGGTACACCATAAGCGTGCCTTGAGTGCACGGAGCGTCTGACATGAAGGTCATCGTTTGTGATGTGATTGTGGTAGATATATATATGTTGTGATTTTATTGCATGTAGGGAAGGAACCGCTGCCCTGGGTAAGGGGTAGGCTCGTTATAATTGGTCAGCTGAATGCTGACAGTTACTTTATTGATCACCCTTGGGGTGGACGTTCATATGCAGGTGTTGTGGGCTGATTGGATTGAGCGGGCTGAAGCCCATACTGCTGCTGCTGCTTGTAGGCACTTGAAGGGCGTGTGAAGCTTTGGATTTCATGTGTGGCCGGCCTGCATGCCGATGTATGAAATCATATTTGTAAAGAGAAACTTATAAGGCCTTAAGGCCGTAAGAGGGGTGTGATTGTATACATTCCTGGTTATTTATATAAATGTGATATTTATATAGTAGTGGACATTCAATGGTTGAGTTCTTGCAAGTAATAAGCTTTAGCTAGAATGCTCTGGGTTAGGTGCGATGGTATTTTGGTATTAACCTGTGACCTCACCGTATGTTTGTGGCATATAGTGTGGGGCCCCGGCCGGACCTTCTATTATATGTTATTTAACGGGTGGAGTCGTAACATTTTGGTATCAGCTTGTTTCGGTCTTCTGCTTTCAAATTCGTGGTAGAATTCTTTTGTGGGGTGGCGAGCACGTGTACGTGCGAACTGTGTTAACATAAATGAACTCAAGAATGTCCACTAAGAATGTGAGTGATTGGGCATGTTTGCCGTTTTGGTTTGGAGGTTAATGATGTATTATTCACGTATAAGTGACAAGGAGTGGAGCTGGGCAGTCTAAACCCCAACGTTCGGATGAGAGTGCGGCACCAACTGAGGTGCCCACACCTCCTCCTTCTGTAGAAACCGTACGCCTAATTACGGAGGCGGTATTTGCCATGATTCTGATGTAGGGTGCGTCCCGAGTCGGAGATCTCCACAAAATGAATGCTTTCCTACGCACTACACATCGTAGATCTACCGCACCTACACAGCACCTATCGCCCATAATAGTTCTCGTCGCAAGAACGCAGCGCAAATAATAAAGGAGGAATGGTCGACTCGAAAACAACGATCGAAAATTTGAGTCGGAATATTCCCCAAGAAAACACAAAGGTTGCCACTCCTTTTAGAGAGCAAGACCAAGGTTATAGGCCAAGATCCGCACAAGCAAATAGGATCCACCCGATCCGGAATTAAAAAGCCTAGCAACGGCGAATTCGATTCAAAACTTGCAGAGATTAAATTAACTTTGCGGAGAAAATGATTGCGAAACCACCACAACTACTTAGAGAATCACACAAGGAAGAGGAAAGAGTTTACCCAACCGGGATGAAGTTTTCACACAAGATAACGGTGGGAGAATCACTCTCTCCATAGATCCACCGGCGTCACACCGAAGGGTTTGCAACCTTCTTCCCGGAGTCGCACCGAAGGAAGCCGCGCCGGAGTCGCTCCAAACGGATGGAGGGAGCAAGGGGGGCCGGCGGCTTCACACCACAAGCAAGGGAAAGAGGGGGGCGGCGGCTAGGTGTAGCCTCCTCTCTTTGGCCGAAATTTGCAAGGCAAAATTAGGTTTTCTTCTTCTCTAATTATCTCATGACAAAGCCTCCTTATATAGGAGTTACAAACAAGCCTTAACCATTCATGATGGAGATGTAATCTCATCCATCCGAATGGCTAAATGCACACCAACATTAAAATTGTTCAAAATTAAAAATAAAACATGCAATGAATATAAAATTATCACTAAACATGGGATAATTTTATATTCTAAATATGAAATAGAGTTTTCCCAAATGAAATAAATAAGGTTAATTCTTTGAAGTGGATGTAGCACGCCGCGGGCAGAAGTTATAGCGTAGCCTTCTGTTAGCATCCTCGTGCTGCCTCACGTCCTTCAGTTGTATTGCCTTATCAACCGGATCATCATCAGCATCTTCAGCATCGTCTTCAAATGGTGGAGGAGGGGCCACGCCATCAATCCTCCCCCGCTCAAATCCACGCATCTCCGTTGCGTGGTCCAAGCGATAGCGGTGAAGGAGAGCGGCATCCAAACTTTGCAGCTCCATCTCGAGTACCCAAGAGTCATCCGAAGGGGGTCGATCTCGCCAACGGATGAGAAAGCGGTGGGTGTCGCCATCAGCAGTGGTAACAGGCTCAGCATCAAGTATCATCTCTGGAGTGGAAAACGTCCATGGAAACCTGGGGAACATATTAGCAGTAGGCAGGAAAGAAGGCAACTTACCATCCGATGATATACCTGTGGGGACCGAAGGAGAGAGATCATCCGTACTACCACTCCCCAACCCATGAGAATTTAGAGTGGGAGAAGAAGACGACAAAGATGTCAACTCTTGTGGTGGTGACACAAACATCGTTAAATCCGAAACGTTAAAAATGGGGGAGATACCCCAATCAGCAGGCAAGTCCAAAACGAAAGCATTGTCACCTAACTTTTTAACAATCCGAAAAGGGTCGGCGCGCTTTGGTGCTAACTTTTTAACGGTGCCAGTTGGCAAGCGTTCGGGAACCAAACGGACTAAAACTAGATCGCTAATCTTAAAGTTTGATACTCTCCTGTGTAGATTAGCGTGCGCTTGATAAGAGTCGTATTGTGTAGTCAAAGTGGCCCGTATACGTGCATGTAAATCATGGATGTGCTGGGCGAAGGATTGTGTAAACTGACTTGCCTTGTACGTTGGGGGCAACGCCACCAAGTCAAGCGGCACAGGAGCCTTATATCCGTGGACAATCTTATTCGGCGACAGACCCGTAGACCTATTCTTGGAATTATTGTATGCTAATTGGGCATGGGGAAGGAGAAGATCCCAAGTGCTCTTGTGATCACTCACAAGGCATCGTAACAAATTTCCTAAGCTCTAATTAACCACTTCTGTCTGCCCATCAGTTTGGGGATGATAGGCGGAGGAAAACAATAATTTTGTTCCCATTAATATCCAAAGAGTTTTCCAAAAATAACTAGTGAATTTTACGTCTCTATCCGAGACTATGGTCTTTGGCACTCCACGGTGACTAACGACTTCCTTAAAATATAATTTAGCGACGTGAGACGCATCGTTTGTCCTACAGCACGGGATGAAATAAGCCATCTTTGAAAACCTATCCACAACTACAAAAACTTAGTCGTGACGGCGTAGGGTAATGGGGAGGCCTAATACGAAATCCATGCTAACGTCTATCCAAGGCATGGAGGGAATAGGCAAGGGTGTATATAACCCTACGTTGGTTTTACTACCCTTAGACACCTGACATGTGTGACAACTACTTACTACCTGACCCACCATAACCTTAAGTTTTGGCCAATAAAATTTGTCCTCGACTAACGTAATGGTTTTATCTCTACCGAAGTGACCACTCAACCCTCCGATATGCAACTCCCATATGATATGTAGTCGTAACGATGACTGCGGAATACATAGCTTCCCGTTCCTAAACAGGTAACCGTCCTTGATGACGTATGCAGATATCGTCGTGGGGGAGCTATCCTGGGCAGATAAATAGAAGTCCTGGAAGTCAGGACACGTGGCGTACTCATCCTTAATCCGCTCAAATCCTACAACATGTACTTCCATAGAGGTGAGTAAAATAGTAAGATGACTAAGGGTGTCCGCGACTCGGTTATCAGCTCCCTTAAAGTGCTTGAGATTAAACGTGTAACCTTGTAAGAAAGCTACCCACTTAGCGTGTCGTGGGCTGATCTTATGCTGGCCGTTGATGAAACGTAAAGCCTCATGATCGGAGAGGATCAAAAACTCCTTGGAGAGGAGATAGTGCCTCCAATGGTGTAGACATCGGACTACAACATAAAATTCCCTATCGTAATTTGAATAGTTCAGCTTAGGGCCGGATAACTTCTCGCTAAAATAACTAACGGGATGGCCCTCCTGGCTTAAGACACCTCCAATCCCTACCCCAGACGCATCACATGTGAGCTCAAAGACTTTAGAAAAGTTAGGTAGACGTAAGACAGGTGTCTCAGTCATAAGCTCCTTTATTCATTCAAAAGCATAGGTGGCGGACTTCGTTCATGTAAACTCTCCCTTCTTCATATAGTCTGTGATAGGCGCCATAATACTACTGAAGTCTCGTATGAAACGATGATAAAACGTGGCTAACCCATGGAAACTACGCACCTCACGTAGGGTGGTTGGCACGGGCCAGTCCTTAATGACCTGAACCTTGCTCGGATCAACTCGAATACCCTTAGATGACTATATAGCCTAAGAAATCTACCTCCGAAGCATAGAAAGTGCACTTCTTAAGATTGAGAAATAAAGTCTCCCTCCGCAGGGTGGAAAGGATCACTCTCATGTGGGAGATGTGCTCGGCAGTAGAGGTGTTATAAATCAGAATATCGTCAAAGTAGACGACAACGAACTTCCCCATGAATGGCTGAAAGACATGTGTCATCATCCGGGAGAAGGTACTAGGGGCGTTGGATAACCCAAAGGGCATCACAAGTCATTTGTACAGACCATCCTTCGACTTAAACGTCGTCTTCCACTCGTCGCCCTCTCGTATCCTAATCTGATGATAGCCACTCCGAAGATCTAATTTGGAGAATACGGTGGATCCAGACAAGACATCCAACAAATCATCTAGGCGGGGGATGGGAAACCTATACTTGATGGTGATTTTGTTGATAGCCTGGCTATCAATGCACATCCTCCACATACCATCCTTCTTGGGGGCAAGAAGGGCTGGCACCGCACATGGGCTCATACTAGTCCTAATAAAACCTTTCTCTAGCAAACCCTCTATCTGGGACTGCAACTCTAGGTGAGCTGCGGGGTGGAGTCGATAATGGGGCTGATTTGGCAAGGAAGACCCCGGGATGAGATCTATCGCGTGCTGGATATTCCTAAGCAGGGGTAATGTGGGCGGCAACTCATCCGGGTACACATCCCTATACTCCTCCAACAGTACCTGTAACTCACTAGGTAACTCTTCCAAAATACTAGAATCGGGCTTCGCACTTAATAGGACTAGCGCGTACATAATTCCATCAAAGAACCGATCTCTCTCAAACTCTTTCCTACCAACTAGATTCAACGTTTTCCGTTCTACCGGAATAGTGGTGTCCTTTGCCAAGACTACGGGCTCCTTTGGGATGGTCGGCCTCAACGTGATGGTTTTGCCATTGAATTTGAATTCATAAGTGTTGGCTCTACCAAAATGTGTAACATCACGGTCGTATAGCCAAGGGCGGCCTAACAACACATGACAAGCGTCCATCGGAAGGACATCACACCACACCTCATCAATGTAGGATTTGAATGAGAGTGGGACCAGGCATCGCTTGGTAACGGGTACGGAGATCTTGTTGATCCAAGCGACCTTATATGGGGTCGGGTGTGGTTCTGTGGTCAAGGACATACGTGCAACGGCGTTCTCAGATACGACATTCACACAGCTACCACTATCAACAATCAGCTTGCAAAGTTTCTCGCCACTCTTAAAAATCAGAGAAAATATGCTCGTCCTCTTCCACTCATCTAATGGACGAGGAGTGGCCAAGATACAACGCATCACCATAAGGGGGTGATCGTCCTCTAAGTCACTTGAGACCCCTTCCGGGTCGCTCTCCTCAGCAGCCTCATAAACGTAATCCGCAAGATCGGTCGTCGACTCTAACAAGCCTATGGCTTTAGTTTTCGTTGGGCATTCGAAGGCGTAGTGACCTTGAATGCCGCAAGAGTAACATGTGGCGTTAGTCTTGCTAACCTTTCTGATAGGAATACGTTCGCTCCCCGGGTTCTTAGTGTTCCTAGCAGTTATCACGACAGACTTTTACTCGGCGGACCGAAACTTCCCTTTGTCCTGATATGTGGAGGAAGAAGCTCCGGTAGTGGATTTTCCCTTTGTATGGGAATAATGAGAGTGAGCCTTAGATGCTAAGTGTTTCTCAATGTCGAGGGCGGCATTGAATGTCGTGTTTAGATCCGTGTGGCCATATCGTAAGAGCATATCGGGTTGAAGCCCCTTACGGAACCTAGAAAGGGTGACCTCGGGGATTTCCTTCAGATCACAACGTACCATTCGGTCCTTCAGTTCTCCCATATACTCCGCTACTGAACTTGAACCCTGCCGCAGGGTGGCAAGCTCGTCAAACATTTGTGTTCGATGGTACGCGGGGACGTACTGATCGGTCAACAAATTCTTCATTACGGTCCACCCAATAATTGGGTCTCCGTTCCCAACTCCTAGCCTACGCTCTTCATTCAGCCAATAAGTTTTGGCACGGCATGTCAGCTTTATCCTGGCAACTTGGACCTTTTGGGGGTCCGTGAGATGGTGCCAGTCATAGTAACATTCCATGTCCACTATCCAAGTGAGGAAGTTCTGTGGATCTCCCATGCCGTCGTAAGTGGGGGCATCAATCTTGATAGCCCTCGTAATGTCAAACTCTCGCTCATGGCGACGGCCTCGAGGGGGCACTCGTGGGGAGTCCCCATCAGAATCCGAATCGGAGTTTTGTTGGCGCCGGCGGGGCAACTCAACATTAGCGGGTGGTGGAGGTGGCCTAGCTTGGGTTTGGATGAACTGAGTTAACATGTTCCTAAGCTCAGTCATCTCGTTATGCAGCCCCGCGATGGCCTCATTGTTGGGATCTACATGCTCATTCGCAGCCATCCTAGACGTAGACGGAGCCGAATATTCTAGTCCTAGCCTAGTGTGCATTCAGGATTAGGAAAAACTTTGAAAGATGAATTTTCCTAGGGCTGTAGCTATACTGAAAATAAGATATTTTTATAGATTCCTAAAGTGACTAACACGTAGATCGTTAAAAAAATTTTTTTTGAGATTTCGCTGAAAAATAGGGATTTCAGCCCGCTATTTGCAGACCAACTAGAAAGAATTACGACATTTCCAATTTGCAGGCTGACCTAACGAGGACGAATCGAAAAATTTTCTGTTTTAATGTTGCTGGAAATAAAGTAAGGAAGCTACAGAATTTTTTTCAGATTTTTTTGACAAGTTTTAAAATTCCGAGGATTTTACTAAACGCAGACCAATCCGAAAATTTCAGATCTTTGAAAGTTCAGATCGAACAACGAAGAATACAGAGAGGATGTTTGCAACGTGGAAGTTGAAACGACCGCCTCTGATACCAAATTGATGTAGGGTGTGTCCCGAGTCGGAGATCTCCACGAAACTAACGCTTTCCTACGCACTACACGTCGTAGATCTACCGCACCTACACAGCACCTATCGCCCACAATAGTTCTCGTCGCAAGAACGCAGCGCAAATAACAAAGGAGGAATGGTCGACTCGAAAACAACGATCAAAAATTTGAGTCGGAATATTCCCCAAGAAAACACAAAGGTTGTCACTCCTTTTAGAGAGCAAGACCAAGGCTATAGGCCAAGATCCGCTCAAGCAAATAGGATCCACCCGATCCGGAATTAAAAAGCCTAGCAACGGAGAATTCGATTCAAAACTTGCAGCGATTAAATTAACTTTGCGGAGAAAACGATTGCGAAACCACCACAACTACTTAGAGAATCACACAAGGAAGAGGAAAGAGTTTACCCAACCGGGATGAAGTTTTCACACAAGATAACGGTGGGAGAATCACTCTCTCCACGGATCTACCGGCGTTACACTGAAGGGTTTACAACCTTCTTCCCGGAGTCGCACCGAAGGAAGCCGCTCTGGAGTCGCTCTGAACGGATGGAGGGAGCAAGGGGGGCCGGCGGCTTCACACCACAAGCAAGGGAAAGAGGGGGCGGCGGCTAGGTGTAGCCTCCTCTCTTGGGCCGAAATTTGCAAGGAAAAATTAGGTTTTCTTCTTCTATAATTATCTCATAACAAAGCCTCCTTATATAGGAGTTACAAACAAGCCTTAACCATTCATGATGGAGATGTAATCTCATCCATCCGAATGGCTAAATGCACACCAACATTAAAATTGTTCAAAATTAAAAATAAAACATGCAATGAATATAAAATTATCACTAAACATGGTATAATTTTATATTCTAAATATGAAATAGAATTTTCCCAAATGAAATAAATAAGGCTAATTCTTTGAAGTGGATATAGCACGCCGCGGGCGGAAGTTATAGCGTAGCCTTCCGTTAGCATCCTCGTGCCGCCTCACGTCCTTCAGTTGTATTGCCTTATCAACCGGATCATCATCAGCATCTTCAGCATCGTCTTCAAATGGTGGAGGAGGGGCCACGCCATCAGATTCAAACACAGCCTATTGGGCAGGCAAGGCCTGCAGTGGAACCCATACCAGTTGGGGCGAGGCAAGGGCGTGTTGAAGTGCCGGTTGATGCGAAGGTAGCAGACGAGCAACTAAAGCGGTTTATGGATTTTAATCCACCTACGTTTGTCGGGGCAAATTCCCCAACGCAGGCGGAGGACTGGCTATCCAGAGTGAAGCGGATCCTGACAGCGCTCAGGATTGATGAGGGGTAGAAAGTCACTTTAGCCACTTTCCTGCTGGAAGGAGAGGCGAGGCTTTGGTGGGATGAGGTCGAGATGCATCAGTTGGCAGGCTGAGGCCTGGGAGAGATTTCGATGGAGGAATTCTCCAGATTGTTTTGGGAAAAGTATTTGCTAGTATCACGGCGAATTGCAATGGAGAACGAGTTCCAACGTTTGGTGCAAGGTGAGTGTACCGTTGATGATTACCTGCATGAGTTTACCAGGCTGGGGCGCTATGCGGGGTCGATATTTGCGGAAGAGATGCGAAAGATGAATAGGTTCTATGAGGGACTTCGTGATGAGCTGTGGTTGGCTCTCCCGAGTTCAGTGAACCAAGGCTTCCAAGCCTTAGTCGATACAACCTGTGCGTTGGAGAAAGATTTGAAATGGGTGCAGGACAAGAAGAACTTGGCGGTGGAAAAGCCAGAGTTCAAACTTCCGCAGTCGGAGCAATTGGAGTTTAGGAAACGTGATAAGAAGCAGTTCAGGTCTGCTGAACAAACTTCTTCGGATGTTGCTTCGGGAGTGACGTTTGGGCAAGGACGTGTTGAGCCACGTACATGTTTCAATTATGGGAAGCAGGGGCATTTCGCCCGATATTGTTGGAATAGCGCTTCAGAGGGTGAGAAAAAGACAGGTGCGTCCTATGAAGAGAAGGGCAAGGCCGTGGCAGAGTCATCTACATCTCGGTCGCAGCCTCGAATCTATACTCTCGAGTTGCAGGAGCCGCAAAGCTCGAATCATGAAGAGCAGCCTAATCGCGTGCATAATTTGGAGTTAACGGAGGCCGCTAAGCGGATTTTGAGATATGCGGATGAGCGGAAATAAAGTGGAGTGTGCACTTTATTACCTTCATGATGTACTATGTACATATTGTATGTATGTGTGTTTGCTAAAACTCGTGTGTTTGTGTGATATCGTGGGGCGAGACAAGCTGAGGCCTCTGAGCTCTAAACCCAGATCGTTTTGGTTTTTATTGCAACGGAGTGGTTGTGTTGATATTATTGTTTCGTTAAATTTCGGGACGAAATTTTTGTAAGGAGGGGAGGGTTGTAACACCCATGTTGGGTACATAGGAAAATGTGTACCTGATTTGAAGAAGCCACACTTAGCTCAATGATATACATCAAGGTGTATTTGATGTTATTTTGAGTTTATATGTGCAGGTTAAAAATTTGCTAAAATGCAGAAAAAGTTTTTAAGTCTATGAGTCGACACTTAAGAAAGCATGTGTCGACACTTGGAAAAGCAGTGTCGACACCAGAAGAAATTGTGTCGACACACAGAAGTATTATTCGACATCAACTGTGTCAACACCAGGAGGCAGTGTCGACATACAGAAGTTCTAGTTGATATCAATAGTGTCGACACACAAATTCTGAGACTTTATCAACTATGTCGACACACAGGACTTGTGTCGACACACAGCAGAGTTTCAATAATATTGATTGCTGTGATGTGAAGAAGTGTCTGTGTCGACACAAAGAAGCAGTGTTGACACATTCTACAGATGCAGTGTCAAGAAGCTGTGTCAACACCAAAGGAGCTGTCTTGACATCACCAAAGCTTGTGTCGACACTTAATTTACTTGTGTCGACACATAATGAAGATCAGTCTCGATGCTTTGCTGACAAAGACAAAGGTTCAAGAACTGACTAAAGACTTGACAACTATGAATTCCAACATGTTTGCTGAAGCTAACAGAACTGTCATAAGTTGGTTAGAAACCAAATCAACCGGTTACCATGGATAAAGTCTATATAAAGACGGATTCTGTCAAATCAAAGGAGCAATAACACGAACAACTATTGAAGTATTGATCATTGATAGAGAAAGAGCACATCACACAGAAGAAGATTTTCGTGAGAAGATCTAAGAAGACAATCTGAAGAGGCAATCTACTCAGAATTTGTCTAAGGAGAATTCAAGCAAGAATTCTGAAGAAACTTCAGAAGTTCTGGAGAGTGAGAGAGATCTCCAGCTGTTGAAGTGAAGAAGGAGACATTTACAAGTCTCTTAAGAGGCAGATCTTGAACTAATCTACTAAGAAGGATTCATATCTATTTCTGAATTCTAAGAAGGGAGCTGGCAGCTAGTCAACTTCAAAGAAGATCAACCCTACTGAGTTCAGATTCAAGAAGCTTTGAAGAAAGCTAAGAACAGGTTGATCTCAGCAATCAGTCTTATCAAGAGCTTGAAAGTGAAGGGATAGATACTACTCTAGAGGGGGGGTGAATAGAGTTATCAAATTTTGCACAGACAAAACTTAATAGTCTACCCAACTCCCTTGGAGTGAAGTGCGGAATGAAAAGATTATAGATATTGATTTAACCTTAAAGCCTAACACAAGTGATGTGTACAAACACAAGCTAACTGTAATTATAGTTAAGCTTGGAAAACCTAATCAGCAACTAGCAACCTAGTTATATCTAATCACAGCCACAATACAGGAATTAAACAATGGAATCCAGACGACACAAGGAAATTTATAGTGGTTCCCCAAACAACTTGGGTACGTCCACTCTTCTACCCACACGGTAGGAATCCACTCAGGTTTTTGATCAGGTGCCCTGCCACCAACAGGATCTGCTTCAGGTAGATCCAGAAACCCTTTAGACTTTTGATCAGGTGTCTAAAAACCAAGCACAGGTTTTTGATCAGGTGCCCTGCCACCAAGGGATACTTTTGAAGGGAGTAATAACCCTGTACAGGAGGGGGAAGAAGGTTAAGATGTCTTCTCTATTTTACAAAGATTAGAGAAGCACAAAAACTTGCACTGAGCTAGAATGCTCTAAAGAATCAAGGCTCCCCCTGGCTCAAAGATGTCCAGGTGAAGTCTTGCTTCAGTGCAGAAAACTCTTCAGAAAGTTCTGAAGGAAAAGCTACAGGAAGAAAGTAAATAATAATAAAATCAAAGATCTTCGAGCAGCTATCTTCTTCTTCTTCTTCTTCAAAGGAACTCTGAGTTTGAACTTCCTGAAAGCAGGAGAACTCAGGTGAAGAAGAGATGAAGATCTTAACACTTCTCAGTTAGATGGAAATTGCTGAGAGCAGAAAGCTTTTTCTTGATGAAGGCTTGAGAGCTTGAATGAACAACTGGTTAGCTATTAGCTTGCTTGAATCCTTCTTCAAAGGGTCCTTTTTATAATCATCAGCAAGCAACGGCTCTCTTCCATTTGAATTATTTGTCTTCTTCTGAGCCTTGAGACCTGGGCTGTAAATATCAAGAAGACAGAAACATCTCTGCAGCAAAACATTCTATAAAAGGAATAAACCTCTTTCTAAGAAGCTGCAGGCTTAAATCAAATAACAGAAGGACTAAATAAAGTCACATCAGAAATAATCTCTTTATAGCAAAAAGAAGACTTTTCAGTCTAACGGCTATAAAGGGCTGACAATAGATAAAGTAGTTTATAATGACAGCTAATAAGACAAACAACTTTATCTTAAAAAGATTTGACTCAGGCAAAAGAGATGGAGCAAATATTGCCTGGTTATTTTATCATACAGCTTAAAATAATGTGCCAGAAAATGTATTAATTAATTAAATATAATAAATAAATACAAAATACAAAGGCAGACAGAAAACGTCGAACGACCCTCGAAGATCGTCGAACGACGCACGGAGATCGTCGAACTATCGGGCAGATAGTCGAACGATCCAGATAGTCGACCTATCAAAGAAGATAGTCGAACTACCCGGGCAGATAGTCGAACTATCAGAGCAGATAGTCGAACTATCAGATAGTCGATCTATCTTGGACAGATAGTCGAACTATCAAGCGCACAGAGATAGTCGACCTATCAAGCAGATAGTCGACCTACCTCAGAAAACAGATAGTCGAACTATCAACCGATAGTCGAACTATCAAAACAAACCAGATAGTCGAACTATCAGCAGATAGTCGAACTATCAGATAGTCGAACTATCAGGACAGATAGTCGAACTATCAAAGACAACAGATAGTCGAACTATCAACAGATAGTCGAACTATCAAGACAAAACAGATAGTCGACCTATCAACAGATAGTCGAACTATCAGATAGTCGATCTATCAGAACAGATAGTCGAACTACCTCGCCAAGCAGATAGTCGAACTATCAACAGATAGTCGAACTATCAACGCAAAACAGATAGTTGAACTATCAACAGATAGTCGAACTATCAACGCAGACAAAGCGTCGACCAACTGATAGACGATCGTCGATCAGCCGATAGACGATAGTCGAGCGGCGTTCGACTATAGTCGAACGAAAAAACTACTTAACCAAATTCTCAATCTGGAAAAGTGAGGACTCTACAGCTAGACTTCTAACCATTGACCATAAGTATTTCTTGGGTCAAGGGGCACAAAAGAGAGGACTAAACTCAAATCAAAACTAGGGTACCAACAATCTCCCCCTATTTGAGTTAAGTCTCTCAACATCTAAAACATACAGCTAGCTAAAGAGCAATAAAATAATACAGAAAATAGTTAACAATTAACTAGCAGATTATCAAACAGATAAACAAATATAGCACAGCAGTTAATCAAACTATGGATCAACAGAGTCAGGCTTAGCTACAGAAGAGCTAGAAACAAAAGAAATTTTCCTTAAAGGATCATCAGATTCTTTCTTTGACAGTTTCAGGTCCTGCACACCAATGATCTTCAGTTCTGTAGCTCTTGGGACTACAGCTTCAGGATGCTTTTCCATATATTTTGATGGATCAAAAATCTCAAGATTAACCTGGAACTTTTCAAATTCTTTCTTTCTGTAAGTAGACATGGTAGTTAGACCAGTCGTATCTTTTCCTTCTGCTCTAGCTTTTCTTATTTGAGCTGCTCCAACTAGTTCTTGAAAGCGAGCCATCCTAAAGTTAGGATCGAGCTCAGGATTTTCATACACAGGCTCAGGAGAAGCAGCATCAGCTATTTTATCTTGAATAACTAGATAAGACATTAGAGTATACTTAGCAAAAGGGGTTCTTGCTAGAAATTTTAGAACAAAGTAAACTATTTACCTTTTGAAACAATTTCCTTAGACTGAACTGGAGTTGGAGATGGAATTCTCTTCTTTGGAGAAGGAGGTGGGGAAAAGGTTGGTCTTTGAACCACAGCCTCCTTCATTTGTCTTTGAGAACCAGAAAATGATTTGCCTTGAGAGCTTTGATAACTTTGTCTTGGCTGGGGCTGAAAAGAAGCAGATCTTCCAGAAGAGGCAGCAGGATTAGCTGATAGGTTCCCAGAGGCTCCTGCACCTGGAGGTGGAGGAGGGGGACCTCTGGGAGTCCATCTTGAAGCAGGACTATCATACCTCTTAGTTCTTTTTCTTTCTTTCTGCTGATTCTTTGAAAACCTCATCCAGTGCTGAAATTCCTTGGATTTAGGGTCAATGCCCTTCAAAATATAATAGGGAGTATCATTATCCTTACTGGGAGGTGGAGGAGGAGCAGCTTTTCTTTTCTTTGAGACAGCTTTCTTTCTCTTTGACTTCTCAGAAACATCAGAATCATCATCATCATCAGAATGAGATGAGGGAGGATTTTCATAAGGATCATAGGCTTCTGAAACAGCCTTTTCTTTAAGCTTTGAAGCAGATTTTTCTCTTTCCTCTTCCATGGCATCCAGAGCCAGAAGGGAATCTAAGTCCAACCCTGGAGAGTCATCCCAGATGGTGGACTTTTCAATTTGCAGATCTTTCTCTATCTCTTTTAAAGATTGTACTCTTAAATCCCAGGCAGCTCTTGCTTGAGCTTCTTCCAAATTCAGAACAGGAGAGTCATCCTTGCCTTTATCTTGATTCTCAGATTCATCCTCTCTATCATCTAAAAAGGACTCCAATTCAGGATCTACTTGAGTATCAGGAGCACTTGGATCTGCTTCAGAAACAACTGCTATGATCTGAGTAGCTAGATCTTCTCTAATAACATCTGTCAAATTATGAATACATATATGCTAAATAAGCGATAATCATTCCTTCAAGATATTCACAAACTATCAAATTAATCGACTCATCAACAAAACGAATGAAAGAGTTACCTTCATACTTAACCATCTCCCATGATTCATTCAGATATGAAGTTATAATTCCTTCTAGGAATCTAGCAATCACAGGAGAGGTAAGATCTTCTAAGCAGACTTTAACTGCAATCTCAGATAGCAAGATTCCATCTGCTATTTCCTTATTAGACAAAACTGGAGCTATATCTTTCTCAGCTGGAACTATTTCTTCCTCAGCAGGAGCAGATTCTTCCTGGGCAGTCATTACAACATCTGGAATTATTTCTATCTCAGCTTGAGCAGATTCTTCCTGGGCAGACATGACTGTATCTTTTATAGCTGGAGGGGAGGCAGGATGGTATGAGGCATCTTCATGGAACATCTCCCCCTGCCTGATTTCAGTGGATACTGAAACCAGGCCCCTTGAGGAAGATGGCTCAGCAGATTTTGAAAGGGATTTGATGGAGGCAGATAAGAGATCAATGGAGGCTGCAAGGGGAGCGATTGCCTCTTCAATCATGGTTTTGATTGAGGGGGTAATCAACTCCACAATGTGGGAGATAAGCTCAGGAGAGATCTCAATAGATGAAGGATGTGAAGTGGATGGAGCTGCAGCAGATATGGTAGTGGTGCTGGGATGAGAAATGGTGTGGACAGGGGATCGATCAGGAGATGGAGCAGGAGAGTTAATTGGGGAATGAACGGGAGATACAGGAGGAGTAGGAATTCTCTCTGATCCTAACAAATCAAAGCTAGGAGCAGATATCCTAGCCAGATGAGCAGGTAGAGGAGAAGCTGGAGGGGAAAGAGGAACAACCGTAGTTGTTGCTGGAGCAGCAGAGGAAGAAGGTCGTACTTCAGCTGAAGTTGATGGAACTTCAACTGAGGCAGACAGCAATGCAGAGGAGGAGGAAGGAAGAGCTGAGCCAGCTTCAACATGGTGAGGAGTGACTGATTCAGTCCTTGTGTCCTCAGATGTTGCTGGAGCAGGTTTCACAAACGTTCTCTTCCACTTAGAGAACAAATTGGGATCCATCTTCTTGCTCGCATTGATTGTTGTTGCAGTTGAACTCAGCAGCTGGGGGAATTTTTCTTTAAGAAAGATTCCAATGACCCTTCCTAGGGTGACTTCCTTCTTACCAGTCTTTTTCCTGATTAAATCAAACACAACTGCTGCCCAATCTATCCTTTTTCGATTAACAATCGCACACATGAGTGCGAATTGCTGCCTTGTTATATTGTCGTGGGCAGAGTGCTTACCCAGGAGCACTTTTCCTACTAACTCAGCCAGGAACTTGATCTTGAAAGGAAAATTCACTTTGAGCAGCTTTGTGGGAATGCCCTCAGCATGTCCCAGCTCAACTAGCATTCTTCCGAATTCCGGAGCATCTTGCTCATAATCCTCGTCACCATTAACTAATCCAAAAACATCAGATAAAACGGCCGGAGTCAGGATTACCTCTTCTCCGCCGATGGTACCGATCATCGATTCGTCTGTGGAAGACGACGTGAAAGCCCATTCTTTGATTTCTGGGATGTTGATCTTAATCCTTGCAGACATTAACTTCTCTAATCCCTGATCCCTGCATAGCTGTAGAACTTCTACGATTCCTGCATCGCAGCTGCCGAACACGTCGAAATCCACGCTAAATCCTGCATCAAACTTCACGACGGCTAGAACTGCTGGGGAAACCGCCATTGATTTGCTGGAGAAAGCTCGAGAAAGCTGCAGAGAACGAAGAAGACGAAACGCCCGGAAATCGCAAGCGGGAAAACAGAATGCGAAAGGGCACGCTCCGTCGACGATAAAACACAAGATCTTTTAACCTAGGTCGACTATCGGCTTTATATTAGACCGGGAATAGTCGATCTATTAAAAAGATACTTGACCCGATAGTCGAACGGCCGTTCGACGATCGGCTCAGAAGCAGAGTAATCGAACCATCGTTCGGCTATTTCTGGCTTCACCAGCAACAAGTTGGCGTCGTTCGGAGATCGACGATGAGCTCAACCTGTTCGACGATGGTCGAACGTCGATCGACGATCTTCAAACAGATAAGCTATCATTAACCAGAGGTCGACGATAGGCTTAATCCGTTCGACGATCTTCGATCATCGTTCGACGATCTTCAAGCAGATTTCAACATAGGCAGATATAGTCACACTTAGTCTCGTCCATTAATCATGCCTAGTTGAACTAAAAAGAACAGATGCTTCTGTTCATCTAAAGGCTTGGTGAATATATCACCTCTCTGAAACTCAGTAGATATGAACTCAAGACAGATCTTGTTCTTTTCCACACAATCTCTCAGGAAATGGTGCCTAATCTCAATGTGCTTGGTTCTAGAGTGGTGCACTGGATTTTGTGCAATTGAAATAGCACTGGTACTATCACACATGATCTTGGTGTTCTTGTGTGAGTAACCATAATCCACAAGCTGGTTTTGAATCCACAGGATCTGTGAACAACAACTGGCAGCTGCTATATATTCAGCCTCTGCAGTTGAAGTTGAGACAGAAGCCTGCTTCTTACAGAACCAAGAGACCAATCTCTCTCCCAGGAACTGGCAAGTTCCTGAGGTGCTCTTCCTGTCAACTCTGCAGCCAGCATAATCAGAATCAGAATATCCAATTAATTCAAACTCTGACTCAGCTGGGTACCAAAGTCCTAGATCTGGACATCCCTTCAGGTATCTCAGTATTCTCTTTAGAAGAATCAGATGAGATTCCTTGGGGTTGACCTGGAATCTAGCACAAAGGCATGTAGCAAACATTATATCTGGCCTACTTGCAGTTAGATATAATAGGGAACCAATAATGGCCCTATAATTCTTTTGATCAACTGGCTTGCCGTGATCATCAGAATCAATAACTACATTAGTAGCCATGGGTGTAGGCATTGCTGAAGCATCAGCCATCCCAAATTTCTTTACCAATTCCTTGGCATATTTGGATTGGGAGATGAAGATACCATCAGCATCTTGCTTAACTTGGAGACCAAGAAAGTAAGACAGCACACCCATGCTACTCATCTCAAACTTGGAATGCATCAAGTTGGAAAACTTTTTGCACAGTTTGGGATCAGTGGAGCCAAAAATAATATCATCTACATACACCTGAACTAACAGGATTGTGTCCTTGTGATGCTTGACGAAAAGGGTTCTATCAACTACTCCCCTAGTAAAGTTGTGCTCTAACAGGAAACTAGCTAAGGTCTCATACCAGGCCCTAGGAGCTTGCTTTAGTCCATAAAGAGCTTTCTGCAACTTAAAAACATGAGACGGTTGAGTTGATGAAACAAACCCTGGTGGTTGTTCAACAAACACCTCTTCCTTAAGCTCACCATTTAGGAATGCACTTTTGACATCCATTTGGAACACCTTAAACTTCATGAAGGCTGCATAGGCCAAGAAGATCCTTATTGCTTCTAGCCTTGCAACAGGAGCAAAGGTTTGGTCATAGTCTATACCTTCCTCCTATCTGTAGCCCTGAGCTACAAGCCTAGCTTTATTCCTTACTATAATTCCATTTGCATCTAACTTGTTTCTATACACCCACTTGGTGCCTATGATCAGTTGGCCTTTAGGTCTTGGAACCAAAGTCCAAACTTTACATCTCTCAAACTGATTGAGCTCCTCTTGCATTGCAATGATCCAGTGGGGATCTAGCTCTGCATCTTTAAAGGTGAGGGGCTCAACCTGTGAGAGGAAACAAGCATGCATCACATCCTGTCTTAATTGGTGTCTTGTTTGCACACCAGCTGATATATCTCCAATCACTTGAGATGTGGGGTGATCTCTAAGTGTGACAATATCAGCAGGTGGGATGTGATCTTCAGCAACAGTTGGGATTAATTCCTCAGGAGGAATTTGATCTACTGTTGGTGGTACAACAACAGCTTCAACAGCTTCATCACTGTCTGATTCAGTGATCTGAAGAGTTGATAGTTGGAGAATTTCTTGAGGGGCATCATGTACCTGCAATGAACTTGAGGAAGGAGAATTTTCCTTCTCCTTGTAAAACATCTGAGACTCATCAAAAGTCACATGGACAGATTCTTCTATCTTACAGGTAGATTTGTTATAAACCCTATAAGCTTTGCTTACTTGGGAATATCCAAGCATAATTCCCATTGAAGCTTTTGCTTCAAATTTTCTAATATATTCTTTATTATTATTATGAATATAAACTATACAGCCAAAAACTCTAAAGTAATTAATTTTTGGTTTCTTTCCTTTAAGCAACTCATACGGAGTTTTACACTTAAGTTTGTGTATCAAACTTCTATTCAAGACATAGTTGGCTGTACTAACAGCTTCTGCCCAATAGGATAGAGGCATGTTAGCATCTGCCAACAATGTACTAGCAGCTTCAATTAGTGTTCTATTCTTCCTTTCAACTACCCCATTTTGTTGGGGAGTTCTAGGAGCTGAGAAGCTATGTTTGATACCTTCTCTCTCACAGAATTCTTGCATGAGAAGAGAGTCAAACTCAGTACCATGATCACTTCTGATCAAGGCTACATGAGTAGAGTACTCAGTCTGCACACATAATAGAAAGTCTGTAAGGGCTTTGAAGTTATCAGACTTAGTTCTCAAAAAGAAAACCCAACTGAACCTAGAGAAGTCATCTACAATTACTAAAGTGTAATACTTCCCTCCTAAACTCTATACATTTATTGGGCCAAAAAGGTCCAAATGTAATAAATACAGGATTCTAGGAGGACCACTTTTATTTACAGATTTAAAAGAATTTTTGGTTTGCTTGCCTAGCTGACAAGCCTTGCATAGGCTCTCCTTCTTGTAGGGGCAAGAAGGTAAACCTCTAACAAGGTTGTGCTTAGATAACCTAGATATATTTTTAAGGTTTACATGACTAAGCCTTTTATGCCATAGGGAATTGTTATTAAGGGTTACTTCATTAAACAGACAGATTTCAGAATGAGATGAATTGAAATCTACTAAATAAATATTACCTATTCTAATACCTACTAAAACAACATTATTATTCAAAGTAATATTGCAGGAGAAATTAGAAAATGAAACCTGGTAGCCAGCATCACATAGCTGGCTGACTGAAATCAGATTATGCTTCAGTCCATTGACATAAGCAACTCTCTTGAAAGTAACTGCTCCAATTGTGATCTTGACATAGCCTTCTGTCTGACCACAGCTGGAGTCTCCAAAGATAACCTTTGGGCCGAGCTTAGCTTTGAACTTTGACAGTAGATCTTTATTTCCTGTCATATGCTTAGAGCATCCACTATCCAAATACCACTTATTTTGAGTGATTGGATAGGCCTTCACCTGCAAGACAATTATTTAGACAGAGTGGACCCGGGTAACCTTGGGTCCCTTGTTTTTCACATAAGAAAAACTGGAAATATATGAGAATGCAGGCTGAGGGTGATAACCTAGTGGGTGAGATCTCCTAGGAGGGATTCTCCATGCAGATGATGGGTCAACAAACCTAGGGTTTCTATTCTCATTTAGGTTTCTATGGAATTGATTATGATTTTGAAAATCATATTGAAATCGTCGATCGACGTTCGACGATGGGCGCTCAGATCGTCGAGCTTCGTTCGACCATGGAGCTTCCGATCGTCGAGCGGCGTTCGACGCTCTTTGCATTTCTTTGAAAAACTTCTTTCTCTTTTCTCTCTTAGCTTTATTTAAGGTTCTATTTACCAGATTTACTTGCTCAGTGTTCTTCTTTCCACTAGCTGAAATGAAGTTCACTGGAGTTGAAAGATTATTTTTAAGAAGGACTGGGGGTTCACTGGGAGAAGCTCCTAAGCCTAGTTTATCATTACCTGACCTAGTGTTAGTCATGCTGGTAATTTCTAACAGCTTAAGGCTTCTACCATTAAGGGATTCTTCTAATCTCTTAGACTTAGCTAACTCTATTTTAAGAAATTTAATTTCTTCACTACAAGTAGTGAGATCTTCCTTTAACCTAACATTTTCAGAGGCTATTGATTCTGAGTCAGCTAACCTATTTCTAAGTTCTTTTATTTCCTTTTCTGAGCTAATTAAATCTAAACATAAAGATTTAAATTCTAACTTAAATTCTTCTGAAGTAAAGTCATAAGAAGAAAGTACCTCATCTTCTGTAGGCATCTCTTCATCAGAATCAGAACTCTCTGCAGCAGAGTGGTTGCTGCAGGCATCTATTGCCATTAGGCAAACTTCTTTTGCCTTCTTCTCTTCCTCATCTTCACTGGAGCTTGATGAGGAGGATTCTTCATCAGAATCACTCCAGGTTTCAGCAATGAAACCTCTCTCCTTCTTCTTGTTTTTGTAGGAGGATGGCTTGGAGTGCTTCCTGTGTTGTTCCTTTTCTTTTCTCTTTTCTTTGTTCTTCTCCTCTGGACATTCTGGCAAAATATGTCCAGGCTTCCTGCAACCATAACAAATGATTTCTTTAGCAGGAGAGCGATCATACCTTGGTTTGTCTTCATAGCGTGAAGACTTCTTTCTGAACTCCTTTCTTCCCATCTTGAGAAATCTTTTGGCAAACAATGCCATAAGTTCCTCATTAGATTGGCTGCCTTCAGACACATCTGCAGCCTTAAGATCTAGAGATTGCTCTTTTCTTGTTGGAGTGGGGGTCTTGGCTTCAGCTTCTGCTTCTCTGGTCTTCAGCACTTGCTCAAAAGACTTGAGCTTGCCGAGGAGAGCTTCAGTTGAGATCTCATTAGTACTTCTGGCTTCCTTGATGGGCCAAATTCTTAGATCCCATGTGCTAGGGAAGCACATAAGAATCTTATCATTGACCTCTGTCAATGATATGTCCTTGTCCAGGGTCCTCAGCTCATTGATGATTGAGCTGAGTCTGGTGTACATAGCTTCAACTGATTCAGCATCAGTTTTCTTGAAGTTCTCATACTGTGAGATCAGGTTGGACCTTCTGTCCTTCCTTTCATCAGCTGAACCAGCTATAATCTGGTTCAGTGTGTCCCACATGGCCTTTGCTGAGGAGCAGTCAGCCACCTTCTGGAACACCTCATCAGACATTGTCTGAGCCAGTATGTTCATTGCCTTGGCATCTGCAATTTTGGCCTTCTTGTATTCATCATTGTAATCTGGAGGAGGCACTGCACTCATATCAGATGATGAGGCAGTGGCAGCAACAGGTGCTCTTGGGGGACCTGACAAAATAGAAGCAAAGATGCTTTCATCAATAGAGTTCATATATAATTTAATCCTTGCCTTCCAGATGCCAAACTTTGCTAAGTTGCATGCTGGAGGTCTGGTGCTAGAATAATCCTTAGACTGGGTCATGATAGTGAATATCTATAAGCTCTTGGTATCTATCAGGATCTTGTGACTTAGGTGTTAGCCTATACAGTCAGTCAACCTCCCTCTGATACCAATTGAAAGTGAAGGGATAGATACTACTCTAGAGGGGGGTGAATAGAGTTATCAAATTTTGCACAGACAAAACTTAATAGTCTACCCAACTCCCTTGGAGTGAAGTGCGGAATGAAAAGATTATAGATATTGATTTAACCTTAAAGCCTAACACAAGTGATGTGTACAAACACAAGCTAACTGTAATTACAGTTAAGCTTGGAAAACCTAATCAGCAACTAGCAACCTAGTTATATCTAATCACAGCCACAATACAGGAATTAAACAATGGAATCCAGACGACACAAGGAAATTTATAGTGGTTCCCCAAACAACTTGGGTACGTCCACTCTTCTACCCACACGGTAGGAATCCACTCAGGTTTTTGATCAGGTGCCCTGCCACCAACAGGATCTGCTTCAGGTAGATCCAGAAACCCTTTAGACTTTTGATCAGGTGTCTAAAAACCAAGCACAGGTTTTTGATCAGGTGCCCTGCCACCAAGGGATACTTTTGAAGGGAGTAATAACCCAGTACAGGAGGGGGAAGAAGGTTAAGATGTCTTCACTATTTTACAAAGATTAGAGAAGCACAAAAATTTGCACTGAGCTAGAATGCTCTAAAGAATCAAGGCTCCCCCTGGCTCAAAGATGTCCAGGTGAAGTCTTGCTTCAGTGCAGAAAACTCTTCAGAAAGTTCTGAAGGAAAAGCTACAGGAAGAAAGTAAATAATAATAAAATCAAAGATCTTCGAGCAGCTATCTTCTTCTTCTTCTTCTTCAAAGGAACTCTAAGTTTGAACTTCCTGAAAGCAGGAGAACTCAGGTGAAGAAGAGATGAAGATCTTAACACTTCTCAGTTAGATGGAAATTGCTGAGAGCAAAAAGCTTTTTCTAGATGAAGGCTTGAGAGCTTGAATGAACAACTGGTTAGCTATTAGCTTGCTTGAATCCTTCTTCAAAGGGTCCTTTTTATAATCATCAGCAAGCAACGGCTCTCTTCCATTTGAATTATTTGTCTTCTTCTGAGCCTTGAGACCTGGGTTGTAAATATCAAGAAGACAGAAACATCTCTGCAGCAAAACATTCTATAAAAGGAATAAACCTCTTTCTAAGAAGCTGCAGGCTTAAATCAAATAACAGAAGGACTAAATAAAGTCACATCAGAAATAATCTCTTTATAGCAAAAAGAAGACTTTTCAGTCTAACGGCTATAAAGGGCTGACAATAGATAAAGTAGTTTATAATGACAGCTAATAAGACAAACAACTTTATCTTAAAAAGATTTGACTCAGGCAAAAGAGATGGAGCAAATATTGCCTGGTTATTTTATCATACAGCTTAAAATAATGTGCCAGAAAATGTATTAATTAATTAAATATAATAAATAAATACAAAATACAAAGGCAGACAGAAAACGTCGAACGACCCTCGAAGATCGTCGAACGACGCACGGAGATCGTCGAACTATCGGGCAGATAGTCGAACGATCCAGATAGTCGACCTATCGAAGAAGATAGTCGAACTACCCGGGCAGATAGTCGAACTATCAGAGCAGATAGTCGAACTATCAGATAGTCGATCTATCTTGGACAGATAGTCGAACTATCAAGCGCACAGAGATAGTCGACCTATCAAGCAGATAGTCGACCTACCTCAGAAAACAGATAGTCGAACTATCAACCGATAGTCGAACTATCAAAACAAACCAGATAGTCGAACTATCAGCAGATAGTCGAACTATCAGATAGTCGAACTATCAGGACAGATAGTCGAACTATCAAAGACAACAGATAGTCGAACTATCAACAGATAGTCGAACTATCAAGACGAAACAGATAGTCGACCTATCAACAAATAGTCGAACTATCAGATAGTCGATCTATCAGAATAGATAGTCAAACTACCTCGCCAAGCAGATAGTCGAACTATCAACAGATAGTCGAACTATCAACGCAAAACAGATAGTTGAACTATCAACAGATAGTCGAACTATCAACGTAGACAAAGCGTCGACCAACTGATAGACGATCGTCGATCAGCCGATAGACGATAGTCGAGCGGCGTTCGACTATAGTCGAACGAAAAAACTACTTAACCAAATTCTCAATCTGGAAAAGTGAGGACTCTACAGCTAGACTTCTAACCATTGACCATAAGTATTTCTTGGGTCAAGGGGCACAAAGGAGAGGACTAAACTCAAATCAAAACTAGGGTACCAACAGAGCTGATCAAGAATCCTTTTATCCTTTTCTCTCTCAATAAGGGTAAGAGTCATTCTATAAGATTTTTCATTCTGTAGGATCTTTCAAGATCTGAGTTGTAAGCCTATTATATAAAGGCTGAGTGTAGGAGATATAGATCTCTGAGTGGTAGGAATTTTGAGTCTGAGTGTAGGAGAAATCATTCTCTGAGTTGTAGGCCTTGTGACAAGGCTGAGGTAGGGCTGTTAGCCTGAGCTGTAGGAGTGTGGTTTCACTCTGAGTTGTAGGAACCTTTCAGGGTTCTGAGTTGTAGGAACCTATCAGGGTTCTGAGCTGTAAGATTTGTGGATCTGAGAAGAAGGAAGGAGTCAGGCCGAATCTAGCACACTGCTGGATAGTCGAAGAGGGAAAGTGGATGTTCCCAAACCTTGGGGAACCACTATAAACCAGTGTGCAATCTGTGATGTGTTTGTGATTGTGTATTCTGTGCTGTGATTGTTGTGTTAGCTGTAGAATAGTTAGATTCTATTTAAAGAATTAAATTCTTATTCTGCCTTAAGTGAAAAAGAACAAAAACCTATTGACCCCCCTAGGTGTTTGGGTTATCTTGAAATCGATTCTATCAACCCCAAATCCCGATTTGGAGTTTAGGCTGGATGGCACGGCCTGGGATACGGGCGTGTCCCAGGGCGTGTCAAGCTTTCGGTACTCGAGTGGGTCTTGAGTTGGACTCGAGTGGGCATCGAGTGTGTGTCGAGTGAGGCACACAGCCTTGGATACGGGCGTGTCCTTCACTGTGCGTGTCGAATTGTCGACACAATTTCAGTCGACGATCATTGAGTGAGGCGACACGGCCTGGGACACGGGCGTGTCCTGCTCGGGTTGGAAACCGGGCGGCGTTGAGTGGCGTTGAGTGTTGAACACGGCCTGTGACACGGGCGTGTCACAGGGCGTATTTGGCACACGACTAAGGACACGGGCGTGTGCCTTAGCCGTGTTCTTCTCAGGGGAGTTGGTTCTGTGTCGATTGAGGAGCACGCCCTTGACACGGGCGTGTATCTTGTGACATGGGCGTATTAGGGCTTGACACGGGCGTGTCTTAACCTGGGTTCTGGTCAGGATTGAGTCGGTTCCTTAGCTACTTAGGGAACACGGCCTGGGACACGGGCGTGTCACAGGCTGTGTCAGCCCAAAAATAGTTATTGGGGGAAGATCAAGGCCATTCAATTTATTCTACTTAGATCCTGTGGTCCAAGCCTATTCCTGCAGGGATAAGGCCGTGGAATGAGATGAAGTTCTCATTCTACTAAGGATCACTCTCTTTCTAAGCTAGAGAGAAGGGAGAGCTTGGAGGAAGAGAAAGAGAAGAGATTCGACTGCCGGAGGAGCGTCAACGGTCCGACTCGAGATCCGAGGCCAGCGTTGTCGAGGCAAAGCCGTCGCGGTGATTACCAATTGGCTAGTTTCTCCATGGCTCCGAAGCGATCGTCAAGGGTAACGATCTCCTTCTTAGGCAAGTGAAGTCCTACTTTATGCATGTGCATGGGATCCTCCACCAAGAGGTGGAAAGCGTAAGTGATTCCAGCGGTTGAATTTGCATTTAGATCCGGAAGTGTGTAGTACGAAATAGGCATGCTGTGTGAAGCCCATATGGATGGATAGTCTGGATTGGTGATGCTGCGAACCGGAGAAGACTCCATGTATAAATCGAATAGCTTGCGGAGCGCGTGAGGACGCTTGTGAATTGTGGTAAGGAAGCTTTGTATAGCTCCTTTGGTTGTATGCTCGGCACGAGCTGGTTGATGGATTGGAAAGTGGCAGTAGGTGCCTGTGTTGAGAGATGGATATTAGAACCTCTGAGTGGGTGGGCCACCCAACAAGTTTAGTGGTCGGATTGTTGTGATCGAACACCTCTAAGTGGATGGGCGCGAGAGGTCTTCAGCGGGGGTTTGGAGGCTGATGCCCATGGCCAACAAGTTAAGAACCTCTGAGTGGGTGGGCCACCCAACAAGTTCAGTGGGAGGATCGTTGTGAGCGGTCAATTGGTAACAATGCATGTTACACTACTTTGATAAGTCGATCTATAGTGCTCACTAGTTGTCGTGAGGTGAACGCACTACTAGAAAAATGAGTATTAGCCACACGCTTTTTTGCCAGGGCTCAAAAATTGTGGCTAATACACTAGTATTAGTCATGATCGCAAAACCGTGGCTAATATTTAGGTTTTAGCCACGGCTATAAAAAAGCATGGCTAATACCTTTGTATTAGCCATGAAAAGCAAAAAAAACGTGGCTAATATTTACTATTAACCAACATTTAAACAATCACAACCATTCATCTTAAATCTCATCAACCATACCCCCCTATTTCTATTGCCAAAAAAGTTAAAACCCACAGCCCACTCCCGTGCCCTATCGCTGAAGCATGAAGAAATGTGCGAGGGATGCGAGCCGCCGGAAGTCGACCCTGACCATTCACGATCTTAACACGCCTCCGACGGTGTCGGAGACTGTACAGTCGGAGGGAACTTGGGAGGGGCTTGCGCCTACTTCCTGATCCCATACTTCGCTTCCATTGCTTTCCCTAATACCCTAACCTAACGCCGCTCCCTTCTTCGCAGGAGCGCCCCTCCTCACCCTCAATGTTCATCGTAGGATCGCCTACTCTAATCCAGCAACCGTATCGCGCTCTCATGTCGCTTCTCAATGTCCGCAGGGAGAAAACATCGCGCTGTCGCCGACGTCCTTGCCCTTCTCCAGGTATCTCTCCTCTTTCTTTACAGGTTCTAATTTCTTACTTCTTCGTGCCTATTGACATTACACACATCTCTCTCTTTAGGCTTTCAGGTATCTAATCCCTATTTCCATCACATCTTCCTGATGGTGATTAAGCAAGTAATTGATGAGGAATGGTCAGGCGTGTAACGACCCCATCCGTTAAATGACGTATAGTAGAAGGTCCGGCCGGGGCCCCACACTATATGTTCAGAAACAATGGTTCATACGTGTTCACGACCGCCACCATCGTGCCAAACAAACTCTTATGCCAATTGGTTTTAGGTGGATGAGCCCTTGATATATGAAAAGCTACTTCTGAGCTCTCAGATGCAGTTTTATTTTTTTCAACATTAAAGAATTTAGTCAACTTTGGTGCGATAGAATTCTTAAAAAAAGCAAACAAATGTGCATCTTTCTCCGAACTCCATGCATAGAATTTATTATCTTGTAATTATTGCCTGAAAGTCTCTTGTGCCTTTTTTTGGAATTCTTTACTTGTGTTGTTATTTTTCCACACTCTTATGTGTACTGCATTTGTTGGGGCTGCGGTCCGGAATTGCCCCCGCGCTGCGGTGCTATGCGGTAATGGCTTAACTGGCTGCCCCGTGGATCCGCCCGAGGACCTTTGATATAAAGATTAGTGGCGCCGTCCTCCATCAGTCCGGGCTTTTGGTGCGAGTGGTTGCGCTAAGTCCTCTCAGCATTATATGTTTCCTTTTATTAGAGCTTAGTTTGATTATGGCTTTCCTTTAATATTGTGTATAAAGTTTATTATTGGAAGTTTAGTTTACCGGCAGTGTTCTAGCTCATTTAGTCGTCTTAGGACTTACTGTATGACACATAGCAAGTTAGAATTCATTGGAATTTTCCTTTAAGAGGTGAAACTTCATATATATCCATATGTAAATTTGTATGTTGGTGTGGACTTCTCCATTATTTTTGTGGAACATTCTTTGAATATGTACTGTCTGATTATGTGCTTCCGTGTTGACTTATTGAGTCAGTATACTCATCATGTCCTTCTAATCTCCAATTGCCATTGTTACATGCTTCAATTTATTTGCTTTCAATGCAATTAACTATCAGTGTTTGTTGTAATTGCTTTCAATGCAATTGTCTATCAGTGTCCAAACCATCTTGAATGCTGGTTCAGCTGCCATCTGATGTGTCTATTCACGCGCTTCACATGATGTAATGCCTCAAGTGATTCTTGCTACTCAGAGTTTGATCAAGCTGGATAGGAGTACTAGGAAGAAGGAAAAAGATAAACAACTATTATCCGCACCAGGCCCAGCCTCAAATCCTAGCACTCCAAGAAAGCCCAGGAGGCCTGAGGTACTCTTGGTATCTAAATGACTAAAAAAATCGTATGGGCTATTTCTTTTTTTTTGGTTTCTTGGGCATCTTGCATGTTTCTTGTTTTGTTAACGGATGAAGAGATGATTTGGTAGTTATCATACCGAGCTTGTCATAAATGTATAATTGCGGTATGATATTTGATATTTTATTACTCTTTACTTGTCGATGGACTTGAAGATCTCTGCTTTGTTTTTACAGGCTTTTAATGATTGTTAAAATAGGAGTTTATGTTACTTGTATGAACTATGTGTGAAGCTTATCTAAAGTGATGCCTCACTTGATAAAGGATTCTCGAAGCAGTTTTTGTTATGTTGCATTCTTTTTTACTTCATAACCGACAGCCTTGAACGTATGGAAAATCCATCCCAACACCTTCGACATTCACTTCATAGATGCTTAATATTATTAATATTAATTCACGATCAGTTCTCTGTTCTGTAACATCATGTGTTCGACGCCAGCCTCGGCTACATGCTCGAAGAAGATACATGCTTGATGTGTTGTAGTGTTGGCATTTAAAGCAATATTTATATAATTCATGACAAGTATGAATGTTTGAGTATGATGCTGCCTGAACGAGTTTTCATGTTCAAGTATAAATGTTTGATTAGTAGTAGAATTCTCCTAGGAGCTTGTTTTTGGTTCCAAGTTGCAATTGAATGTTGAATATTATTTGATGTTCCATGGTTTACTATTTATGAAAGCATAAGATTCATAGTATGTTCATGCAGTAGAGAGTCTAGGGGTTGTTGCTTGCTTTGTTTTAGGATGGTTTTGAAGGCTTTATAAATGTTTTGCAGGCCTGCTCGGGTGAACCATAGTTTTGAAGGCTGTGTAAATATAAAAAAATAGTTCTCTATTTTGAATATGTTTTTTTAAAAAAACATAAATTAGTATTTGCCACGGCTTGTAACTGTGGCAAATAGTTTTTAAAAAATAATGAGTTCACTTTTAGCCAGGGTTTCATACCCTGGCTAATAGTTGGCTTATTTGCCACGACAGTTTTTTTCATGGCTAATACTATTTGCTACGGCCAATCCGTGGCTTAAAATTTTTAGCCACGCCGTCTTTAGCCACGACATTTTCCCGTGGCTAGACCGTGGCTAAAGCTTTTTAGCCACAGTTTTGGACTTTTTGTCAGGGCAATTTGCCCTGGCCAAAAGTCTGTTTTCTAGTAGTGACGCCTCTGAGTGGGTTGGGTGTGTGAGGTCTTCAACAAGGGTTTGGAGACTTATGCCCGACCAACAAGCTAATCACATCGAATCGGTGGTGGAACAAAGAGGTTTTCGGTACACCATAAGCGTGCCCTTAGTGTACGGAGCGTCTGGCACGAAGGCCAGCGTTTGTGATGTGATTGTGGCAGATATATATATATGTTGTGATTGTATTGCATGCAAGGAAGGAACCACTGCCCCGGGTAAGGGGTAGGCTCGTTATAATTGGTCAGCTGAATGCTGACCGTTGCTTTGTTAATCACCCTTGAGGTGGACGTTCATATACATGTGTTGCGAGCTGATTGGATTGAGCGGGCTGAAGCCCTTGCTGCTGCTGCTTGTAGGCCCTTAAAGGCCGTGCGAAGCTTTGGATTTCATGTGTGGCCGGCCTGCGTGCCGATGTATGAAATCATATTTGTAAAGAGAAACTTGTAAGGCCGTGAGCGGGATGTGATTGTATACATTCCTGGTTATTTATAGAAATGTGATATTTATATAGTAGTGGACATTCAATGGTTGAGTTCTTGCAAGTAATAAGCTTCCTCTATAATGCTCTGGGTTAGGTGCGATGGTATTTTGGTATTAACCTATGACCTCGCCGTCTGTTTGTGGCATATAGTGTGGGGCCCCGGCCGGACCTTCTATTATATGTTATTTAACGAGTGGAGTCGTTACAGAAATCCTGTCCACTAGTGCACCCTGAGCCCAAGTTAACTCACCTGACTTGAAAATGCGCACGAGGGGTCTAGAGCAAATCGGGAAGTTACATGTCATTAAGAATGGCCCAAAAGGCAACGAGGGTGGTTGCGCGCGGTAACCACCCCCAACAGCCCGCTTTGCGGGCGGTTATGTGCGGCGGCTGCCCCGTACGGGGGTGCTGAAGGAGGCAGCCGACCCCTTGTGGCCTGCCAAAGCCCCCAGCTGGCGATACTTTGGCCGACCAAAGGGGGAGGCTGACCTAAAGGGGCCGAACGACCCCTCGGCCGCCCAAACGGTGGGCGACCAGGGAGAGGGGGGCGGCTGACCCCTTGGGGGGCCGACGCCTCCCCTACCGACCTAGTCGTAGGTGGCCAGGGAGAAGAGGGGCCGCCAACCCCTTGGGGGGAGACGCCTCCCCGGATGGCCTAACCGTGGAGGCCTGGGAGAGGGGGAGGCCGACCCCTTGGGGGCCGACGCCTCCCCGACCGACCTAGCCGTAGGCGGCCGGGGAGAGGGGGCGGCCGTCCCCTTGGGGGTCGGCGCCTCCCCAGCCGGCCTCACCGTAGGGGGCCGGGGGGAGTGGCGTGTAACACCCCAAAAAGTCTCAAATATGGATTTGAGGTGCAGGTTGGTTTACACGGCCTGGGACACGGGCGTGTCCCAGGGCGTGTCGGGGGTACACGGCCTGGGACACGGGCGTGTCCCAGGGCGTGTCACTCAAATAATAGGCGTTCTGAGTCAGAAGATTACATGGCCCAGAACCAAGCCTTGAACACGGCCGTGTCAGGTTTGACACGGGCGTGTCCGATGCCGTGTGCCTACCCGTGTACTGCTTGTAGCTCGGTGAGGCAAGGGTGGCACGGGCGTGTCTCATGACTGACACGGGCGTGTCAGGTTCGACACGGGTGTGTCGATGCCCGTGTTCTGGTAAAGTTCAGTCGGTACGAATACCGCGTGTGCCGCTTAAGGGTACACGGCCTGTGACACGGGCGTGTCACAGGCCGTGTCAGCCAAAAAAGTAGGATTTTGGGAAAATCGTGGCCGTTCATATTCTCTCTTTGGATCCAAGGGCTCAGGTGATTCCTGGCTGGATTAAATCAGCAGAGACTTGATGAAGAATTCATTCTTCATTTGGTTAAGGAAGAGAGAAAGAGAGAGGAGGAAGAAGAAGGAGGAGGAGATCAAGCCACCGGCGGAGCTCCCGTGGTCCGATTCGTGATCCGAGGCCAGGGTTGTGAAGGCAAAGCTGTTGTGGTTCTTTCTCACCGGCTAGTTTTTGATGGCTCCCAAGAGATCGACAAGGGTAATGATCTCCCTTCTTGGACATGTGAAGTCCTTCTTTTCTTCATTGCATAGGGAAAACCCTTCCCCGCGAGTGTGCGGTGGGTTGTGGTGTCCCTTGGGGTAGATATGTGAAGTCCCCCTTGTTAGAGTCCGGAATTGGAGTACGGATCTAGGCATGCTGTGTGAAGCCCATCTGGACATGTTGGTCTGGATTGGTGATGCTTGTTTGCATATCGGAGAAGGCTCCGTGATTATGGCTTGTGTTGCCTTGTGCCTACCTGTTGCTTGGTACAGCAGGAAGTACTGGATGAAGTCCAGGAAATGAAGAGGGTTGGATGCAACTCTTGTGGCAGTGCGTTGCCACTTTGTGTGCGGTTGAGCCGTTGGGCTGCAACTCGATGAAAAGGCAGATTGTCGAACAGGAAAGGTGAAACCAACCCGCGCCTATAAATTGCCATGGATACTTCCGTATTCGAGGTGGCACGGCGACTTGAGCAACGGGGGGTGGCTGATCCGTACCTGCGTTAGGTCCGTCTGACTTGGAAGCCTGGTTATGGGTTTTGTTGGAGCGCCTAATGAGAGTCTTAGGCCCGCGCGCCGAAAAGACTAGAATGCTCAAATACCGTGTAGACGGTGGTGTTGACCCTGGTATTCCGGTACACCAAGAATGTGCCCTGAGTGCACGGACTGTCGGGTCGTGTGGCCGACAGTTGTGACGGCTTGAATGTGCCTGCGCGCACATAGTTGCTATTGTTGATACCATGCTGTGCAGGGAAAGATTGCGACTGCCCCGAGAAAGGGGTAGGATTGTTATAATTGGGTCAGCTGAATGCTGACCGTTGCCTTGTTTGCCACTGTTTGGGTGGATTGTCCCTATGCAGGTGCTGGAGAGCCAAGTGGTAAATGAAGGGCTGAAGCCCGACTGCTGTTGCTGCTGCTGCTGCGGCTAGCCCTTGAAGGCTGAGCAAATGATTTTATTTGTTTTGTTTTCCTCATGTATGGCCGGCCTGCGCGCCGAGGTTTGTAATCCATGTTGTATGGAAAGAGGAACTGTAAGGTCTTCCTCTCTCGAATTCGTGGTCGAATTCTTTTATGGGGTGGCGAGCGCGTGTTTATGCGCCCTGCTGTAACGCTAATGAACTCTGGAATGTCCACTAAGGAATGTACAAAATCTTTTTTGAGGAATCTGCGCGTTCCTTTTTGTGTTGTTTTGCTTGCATACGTTCGCTAATGTGTGTCTTGTCCACCTATAGGTGACGCGTAGTGGTGCTGGGCAGTCTGAGCCCCAGCGCTCTGATGAGAGTGCGGCACCAGCTGAGGTGCCAACACCTCCTCCATCTGCGGAAACTGTTCGCTTAGTTGCTGAGGCTCTATTTGCCATGATTCAGCCGACCGGGCAAGCGCAGCCGGTAGTAGTGCCAGTTCGTGTTGATGTAAGACCCGAGCCGGTTGAGGCTATCGATCCACGAGCAGCTGACCGACAGTTGAAGCAATTCATGAGCTTCAGTCCGCCTACGTTTACGGGAATGGGAACCCCAACGCAGGCAGAGGATTGGTTATCGCGTGTCAAGCGGATAATGACAGCGATCAGGGCGGAGGAAACTCTAAAGGTCACCTTGGCCACCTTCATGCTTGAAGGAGAGGCGCGGTTGTGGTGGGACGAGGTTGAGGTACACCATTTGGCGGGCAGGCAATTAACGCAAGTATCGATTGAGGAGTTCTCTCGAATATTTCTGGCGAAGCATGTCCCAGCGGCGCAACGCATTGCCATGGAAAATGAGTTCCAACGGTTAAAGCAAGGAGAAGATAGCGTGGATATCTACTTGCATGAGTTTACCAGGTTGGGACGGTATGCGGGAACAATCTTCGCGGATGACCAAAGGAAAACGAATAGGTTCTATGAAGGATTGCGGGATGAGTTGAGGTTCCTGCTTTCGAGTTCAGTGAACCAAGGGTTTTAGGCGTTGGTTGATACTGCGTGTGCGTTTTAGAAAGACATGCGGCGGGTGCAAAGGAACAAGGGCTTGGTTGTGTCAAAGCCAGAGGTTCAAGCACCTCGCCCTAGCAAATCGTTCTACCAGAAGAAAGGGGGCAAGAGGTCCAAGCCGTCTGAGCAAGTGACTACGACCGTTGTGTCGGGGGCGACATCAAGGCCGGATTCTCGTACATGCTATAACTGTGGCCGGGTGGGGCATATAGCCCGTGACTGTCGGGTTGTTCACCCCAAAGGGGAAAAGAAGACGGGTGCGTCTTATGCTGAGAAGGGCAAAGTGGTGGTTGATTCCTCTGCGTCCCAGGCACAGCCCCGAATCTATCAGCTTGGCCAGCAGGAAGTGATTAAGCAAAGTGACGTCGTCACAGGTACGAGTTGATATAGCTTACTTGCTTAAGTGCTATTGCTTTTGGTTATGTATAGCTTGTGCATGATGTGTGTGCTGCAGGCTTTGTCCTGATTCGGAATAATTTGGCGAGAGCCCTGTTTGATACGGGTGCTTTGCATTCTTTTCTGTCTGAGAACTTCGTATCTCGAATTGGGGTGCCGAGTAATGTGACGGTTGATAGTACAAGGGTGCTATTGCCGAATGGCTGTGTGATGCTTGCGGATAGGGCTTGCGATGTGAATGTGCAAATAGGAAGTCGGGATTTCGGTTTGAGTGCAGTTGTGCTACCGTTATCGGAGTTTGATGTGATCTTTGGTATGGACTGGCTCTCGGAGCAGCGTGCCTTTATTGATTGCAACTCCAAGGAGATTACACTGGGCCAGAATACCGGACTTGTGACGAAGTTCGCTGGTATGCGAGGAGTTGGCGGGACTCTGTTGTCTGCGCTCCAAGTCGTCAATGCTGTTCGGAAGGGCGCGGAGTTATTCTTTACGCTAATTCAGGCTGTTGAGCCAAAGGCCAGTGTCGGTGAAGTTCTGGTTGTGTCAGAGTTTGCCGATGTGTTTCCTAAAGATCTTCCTGGGTTACCACCCCAGCGGGAGATTGACTTCTCTATTGAGTTGGTGCCAGGTGTTAAACCTGTGGCCCGCTCACCATATCGCGTCGCGCCAAAAGAGATGGCTGAGTTGAAAGTCCAATTGCAAGAGTTGTTGGAGCAGGGATACATACGCCCAAGTATGTCACCTTGGAGCGCGCCTGTTCTATTTGTGAAAAAGAAAGACGGTAGTTTACGGTTATGTATTGACTACCGCGAATTGAATAAACTGACGGAGAAAAACAAATATCTGATTCCACGGATTGATGACATATTTGATCAGCTGGCAGGATCAACGGTCTATTCCAAGTTGGATCTGAAATCAGGATATTATCAGTTGAGGATTCGGGAAGGTGACATTCCCAAGACGGCGTTTGGAACACGCTACGGTCATTATGAGTTCACGGTAATGCCGTTTGGCCTATGTAATGCGCCTTCGGTATTTATGGACCTAATGCATCGAACGTTCCGAGAGTACATGGATTTGTTCGTTATTGTGTTTATCGATGACATCTTAGTATACTCTCAGTCGGAAGAGGATCATGCAAACCATTTGCGGTTGGTCTTGCATACCCTGCGGAGGAATAAGCTTTATGCCAAGTTCTCAAAGTGTGAGTTCTGGCTCTCTTCAGTAGCCTTTTTAGGCCATGTGGTAAGTGGAGAAGGTATCGCGGTGGATCCGTTGAAGATAAGTGCCATTCGTGATTGGCCAGTGATGTCTTCAGTGGCCGAGGTCAGGAGCTTCCTTGGGCTTGCGGGCTACTATAGACGGTTTGTGGAAAACTTCTCGCGGATTGCTTTACCTCTGACCACGCTGACGAGAAAAGATCAAAAGTTCATTTGGACGCCGGAGTGCGCGCGAGCTTTTGAAGACTTGAAGAGTCGTTTGACCACGGTGCCTGTGTTGACATCGCCATGTGGTACAGATGGGTATGAGATCTATAGTGATGCTTCCGGGAGCGGCTTAGGCTGCGTTCTTCTGCAGTTTGGTAAAGTGATTGCTTATGGCTCGCGCCAGTTGAAAGTGCATGAGCGGAATTACCCCGTCCATGATTTGGAGTTGGCGGCGGTAATCTTTGCGCTCAAGTTGTGGCGGCACTACCTTTATGGCGTGAAAGTGGATATCTGTATACAGATCACAAAAGCCTAAAGTACTTGTTGGATCAGAAGGATCTGAATATGCGACAACGAAGATGGATGGAGTTCCTTGGGGACTACACCTTCGAGATTCACTATACTCCCGGAAAGGGAAATGTGGTCGTTGATGCTTTGAGTCGGAAGACTCCGGTACGGGCAAGCTGGTTGCAGAGGCATGATCAGCGTTTAATCGAGGATTTGGAAGCGTTGGAGATATCTTGTGTTGACAAGGGTTCGTCGACTGATGCATGCTTGAACTGGACGGAGGTGCAATATGACCTTACGGACAGAGTTCGGCGAGCAACGGAGCTTGATGAAAGTCTCCAGCGCTATGCTAAAGATGGGTCGGATGACCAATTCTCTTGGGATAACGGTTTGTTACGAAGAAATGGTCGAGTGTGCGTCCCGAGTGTGGGTAAATTGAGGGAAGAGTTGATGTACGAAGCTCACTTTGCAAAGTACTCAGTTCACCCAGAGAGCACAAAGATGTACAGAGATTTGAAAAAGCTGTTCTGGTGGCCCAGACTAAAGAAAGATGTAGCATGTTATGTGGCGGAATGCCATACTTGTGCATTGGTGAAAGCGGAATGTCAGAAGCCTGGCGGGTTCCTGAAGTCGTTACCCATTCCGGAGTGGAAGTTCGATGATATTTCGATGGATTTCGTGCACGGGTTGCCGAGATCTCAACGCGGTCATGATTCAATCTGGGTGATTGTGGACCGGTTGACAAAAGTGGCGCACTTCCTTCCAAACAGAAGAGACGATTCAGTAGAAACCTTGGCCAAGCTTTATGTGGAGCAGGTTGTTCGACTGCACAGTGTTCCTCGGAGCATCGTCTGTGACCGTGATGGGCGGTTCACATCGAATGATTGGCAGCTCATTCATTAAATGTTGGGTACAAAGTTAGCGTTTAGTACGGCCTTTCATCCCCAAACGGATGGCCAGACTGAACGAACCAACAGGACGATGGAGGACATGCTCCGCATGTGCGCCCTAGACTTTGGTAAGAGATGGGAAGATTATATTTTTCTTGTCGAATTTGCCTATAATAATAGCTACCAAGCGAGCATTGGTATGACACCATTTGAGGCTTTATATGGTCGTAAATGCCGTACACCGTTAGCTTGGGCAGAAGCAGGCGAATCTAAGCTGAGTGGGAAAAAGGAAGTCGAAGAAGCTACCTCGCTTATACGCTCTATTCGGGAGAGGCTATTGATAGCCCAAGATCGTCAAGCAAAGTACTACAATGCCAAACATCGAAACGTGGAGTTCGCGGTGGGTGATTGGGTATATTTGAAGATCAAACCCTTCAAAGGCATGTCCAGGATTCGGCGTTTGAAAAAGCTAAGTCCGAGGTATCTTGGTCCATTTGAGGTGGTGGAGCGAGTTGGGGAAGCTGCTTATCAACTAGCACTTTCAGCAGACTTGGGTGGATTACATGATGTATTTCACATCTCAGTACTTCGTAAGGCTGTGAAGGATCCAGCTCAAGTAGTGGAGAATGATCGGGTACCGGTCGAGTATGGGCTAACGACGAGGGTTCGACCCATTCGGATCGAGGATCGAGCCGAGAAACAGTTGCGGAACAAAGTGATCGGGATGGTCAAAGTCCGATGGGACAATTGTAGTCGTGAAGAGCTAACATGGGAGCGAGAGCAGACCATGCGAGCTGAATTTCCCGAGCTGTTTGTATAAACTGTAGACCGTGTACCTTGTGTATAACAGAGTTGTCAAGTTATAGCATTGTTTTTCCTTGTTTCCTTACCGTGCAAATTTCGGGACGAAATTTTGTTAAGGGGGAGGATTGTAACACCCCAAAAAGTCTCAAATATGGATTTGAGGTGCGGGTTGGTTTACACGGCCTGGGACACGGGCGTGTCCTAGGGCGTATCGGGGGTACACGGCCTGGGACACGGGCGTGTCCCAGGGCGTGTCACTCAAATAATATGCGTTCTGAGTCAGAAGATTACACGGCCCGGAACCAAGCCTTGAACACGGCCGTGTCAGGTTTGACACGGGCGTGTCCGATGTCGTGTGCCTACCCGTGTACTGCTTGTAGCTCGGTGAGGCAAGGGTGACACGGGCGTGTCTCATGACTGACACGGGCGTGTCAGGTTCGACACGGGCGTGTCGATGCCCGTGTTCTGGTAAAGTTCAGTCGGTACGAATACCGCGTGTGCCGCTTAAGGGTACACGGCCTGTGACACGGGCGTGTCACAGGCCGTGTCAGCCAAAAAAGTAGGATTTTGGGAAAATCGTGGTCGTTCATTTTCTCTCTTTGGATCCAAGGGCTCAGGTGATTCCTGGCTGGATTAAATCAGCAGAGACTTGATGAAGAATTCATTCTTCATTTGGTTAAGGAAGAGAGAAAGAGAGAGGAGGAAGAAGAAGGAGGAGGAGATCAAGCCACCGGCGGAGCTCCCGTGGTCCGATTCGTGATCCGAGGCCAGCGTTGTGAAGGCAAAGCTGCTGCGGTTCTTTCTCACCGGCTAGTTTTCGATGGCTCCCAAGAGATCGACAAGGGTAACGATCTCCCTTCTTGGACATGTGAAGTCCTTCTTTTCTGTATTGCATAGGGAAAACCCTTCCCCGCGAGTGTGCGGTGGGTTGTGGTGTTCCTTGGGGTAGATATGTGAAGTCCCCCTTGTTAGAGTCCGGAATTGGAGTACGGATCTAGGCATGCTGTGTGAAGCCCATCTGAACATGTTGGTCTGGATTGGTGATGCTTGTTTGCATATCGGAGAAGGCTCCGTGATTATGGATTGTGTTGCCTTGTGCCTACCTGTTGCTTGGTGCAGCAGGAAGTACTGGATGAAGTCCAGGAAATGAAGAGGGTTGGATGCAACTCTTGTGGCAGTGCGTTGCCACTTTGTGTGCGGTTGAGCCGTTGGGCTGCAACTCGATGAAAAGGCAGATTGCCGAACAGGAAAGGTGAAACCAACCCGCGCCTATAAATTGCCATGGATACTTCCGTATTCGAGGTGGCACGGCGACTTGAGCAACGGGGGGTGGCTGATCCGTACCTGCATTAGGTCCGTCCGACTTGGAAACCTGGTTATGGGTTTTGCTGGAGCGCCTAATGAGAGTCTTAGGCCCGCGCGCCGAAAAGACTAGAATGCTCAAATACCGTATAGACGGTGGTGTTGACCCTGGTATTCCGGTACACCAAGAATGTGCCCTGAGTGCACGGGCTGTCGGGTCGTGTGGCCGATAGTTGTGACGGCTTGAATGTGCCTGCGCGCACATAATTGCTATTGTTGATACCATGCTGTGCAGGGAAAGATTGCGACTGCCCCGAGAAAGGGGTAGGATTGTTATAATTGGGTCAGCTGAATGCTGACCGTTGCCTTGTTTGCCACTGTTTGGGTGGATTGTCCCTATGCAGGTGCTGGAGAGCCAAGTGGTAAATGAAGGGCTGAAGCCCGACTGCTGTTGTTGCTGCTGCTGCGGCTAGAGCTGTCACGGTTCCGATTCGGTTCCGGTTCTACTAAAATCATGAACCGAACCGCTAAGATAACGGTTCTTCAAGTTAGAACCAAAACCTTATTTGGTTTGACTGGTTCCGGTTCTGGTTCCGGTTCCATCATAATTTTTGGAACCGTCGTGTCAACGGTTCCGGTTCCGGTTTAACAAGAACCAAAATCAACCCGGTCACTAACGGTTCGGTCCGGTTCTATGCGGTTCGGTCTGGTTCCAATCGATTCCAACTAAAACTAAAACCAAATTTGACAGAATGAAATAAAAGCGGTCTGCAAAAAACTCAAAACACCTTAAAAATAGAAATAATTAAGTTGCACACTCCTCGACGGTCTCTTCCACGATCGGTTGGCTAGTTATGTCGCTTTCCTACGCGTGTAGACTTGCTACGACGTCTAGTTGACTTGTGTGCGTCTCGTCGACATGCTTCTATGTGGTTCAGTCCGGTTCAAATGGGTTCCAACTAAAACAAAACCAAACTTGACGGAATGAAATAAAAACGGTCTGCAAATAGAAAACTCAAAACAATAACGAAATAAAAATAATTAAGTTGTGCACTCCTCGTCGGTCTCTTCCACGATCTGTGGGCTATTATCTGTCGCCTTCCTACGTGTAAAAACTTGCCACAACGTCTAGTTGGCTTGCACGCATTTCATCAGCTTGCGCAACCGTAATAATCGGCTACAATTAGTTGTGTCTTTCGTTATTACTATTTAATAGTAAGTATATACCTTCTATATTCTTAAAATAAAATATTTCAGAAAAATATATAAGTAAAATTGAAAATACATTATATAACTGTATAAAAATCAAAACTGTACTGTAAAAACCGACTTCAAACCGCACCAATGTCAAACCATACCACACGGTTTTAGTGCGGTTTGTTCAGTCCAAAACCGACCCATTTTGGTGTGATTACAGCTTGGGTCCAAACTGCACCAGTTTCACCGCTTATAGTAAGTATAAATATTATAGATAGATTATAAAATTATAAAAATATTATAATAAAATTAATAATAATAAACGGGTTGCGGTTCGGTTCTACTTCGGTCCGGTTCGGATCGGGTCCAAAAATCTTGAAACCGCTTAAGACTTGTATGTTGCGGTTCCGGTTCCGGATAATAAAATGTAAGAACCACACCCGAACCAAAGTTATTCACGGTTCCAAAATTCAAACCAGAACCCGAATAATTTGCAAACGGTTCGGTCCGGTTCTTTGCGGTTCCGGTTCGGTTCTGATTCGGTTTACGGTTTTTGGTTTTAAGTGACAGCTCTAGCTGCGGCTAGCCCTTGAAGGCTGAGCAAATGATTTTGTTTGTTTTGTTTTCCTCATGTATGGCCGGCCTGCGTGCCGAGGTTTGTAATCCATGTTGTATGGAAAGAGGAACTGTAAGGCCTTAAGGCCAAACCTTTGTTGTACATTCCGTGGTTGTATATATAACTGTGGTTTATATATATTGTACATTCCTGGTTAGAGTTCAAATTTACAACTTAAAGCTTCCGCTAGAATGCTCTGAGTTAGGATTCGTGTATGGTTTGGTATTATCCTGTGACCTCACCATCTGTTTGTGGCATATAGTGTGGGGCCCCGGCCGGACCTTCTACTATACGTCATGTAACGGATGAGGTCGTTACATGGCGGCCGACCCCTTGGGGGTCGGTGCCTCCTCGTAGGCGGCCGGCGCTGCCGGTCAGACGTGAGGAAGTCGACGCGCGAGATCCCAAACGGCGGTTGGCGATCCCGCTCGCGGGAGTTAGGATCCTGCACGCGGGAGTTAGGATCCTTTGCGCGATGGTTACGATCCAATGCGAGGCGGTTATGGCGCGGATCGGACGGGTGTATCGCGCACAAAACAGTTTAAACCGTAACCCCCCCACTTCGTTAGTGTGGGGAGTGGGTGTTTTGATTATATGCAACCAGTTCGCCTATATATTGGGGGACAACCCCATCAATAAGAGATTTGACTCCATACAAATTCTTTTGATAGGAGTCATGTTTGAGCTACGAGAAATTAGGAATTAAAATAATTTTTAGAAATTCACAGATCAAATATCTTTAAATACAATATAAGGTTCCGTTCGTTTCACAGACATTGATATTGAAGTTTTGACTTTCAATCCAATATCAATACACATGAGAAAAGACATTGAATTGAAAACCAATTTTTTTGTTCAGCGGCATGATGACTTTCTGTCATAGGAATTGACATTGATATTTTTTTTATTGTTCGTTTGTAGAAAGACTTTCTGTCATAGGAATTGACAATGATAAATGTTATTAATAATCACAATTAAAAATCATAAACGCGATTTTTTAGCTCGACCGTGATTTTTTCTCAGGGCGTGATTTTTTCGCCCAAACTCAAGTTTTTCGACCCCAACGTGAATTTTTTGACCGGGCGTGAAATTTTCGCCCAAAAGTGTTCTTTTCGCTCAGACGTGTTTTTTCGCTAGGGCGCGATTTTTTCACTCTGATTGTATTTTTTCGATCCGAATGCAAAATTTTCATATGAACGCGATTTTTTCGCCCGCACGCGATTTTTATCGTCCGGACGCGATTTTTTCGCGCGGACACGATTTTTTTGCCCGGACGCGATTTTTTCGCCCAGACGCGAAATTTTCGCCCGGACGCGAAATTTTTGCCCGGACGCGAAATTTTCGCCCGGACGCGATATTTTCGCTCGGACGCGATATTTTCGCCCGACAACGATTTTTTTGCCCGGAGGCGAATTTTTCGCCCCGACGCGATTTTTCGCCCAGACGCGATTTTTTTGCCCGGACACGAATTTTTGCCCGGACGCGTTTTTTTTCGTCCGGATGCGATATTTTCGCCTTGTCGTATTTTTTTCATCCGGACGCGATATTAACGCCCGGACGGGATATTTTCGTCCGGACACGATATTAACGCCCGAACGCGATTTTTTCGCCCGGACGCGATATTTTCGCCCGGGCGCAAATTTTTCGCCCGGGCGGGATTTTTTCGCCCGGGCGGGAATTTTTTGCCTGGGCGGGAATTTTTCGCCCGGGCGGGAATTTTTCGCCCGGGCGCGAATTTTTCGCCCGGGCGGGAATTTTTCGCCCGTGCGCAAATTTTTTACCCAAGCGCATCACCCGTACGCGATTTTTTGCCCGGAAGCGATTTTTTCGCCTCGAAGCAAATTTTTCGCCCCGATGTGAAAAAATTACATCGGGGCGAAAAAATTGCTTCGGGGCGAAAAAATTGTGTCGGGGCAAAAAATTCGCTTTGAGGCGAAAAAATCGCGTCCGGGCGAAAAAATCGCGTCCGGGCGAAAAAATCGCGTCCGGGCGAAAAAATCACGTCCGGGCGAAAAAATCGTGTCCGGGCGAAAAAATCGCGTTCGGGCGAAAAAATCGCGTCCGGGCGAAGATATCGCGTCCGGGCGAAAATATCGCCTCCGGGAGAAAACAACGCGTTCGGGCGAGAAATTCGCGTCTGGGCGAAAAAATCGCGTCCGGGCGGAAAAATCGCGTCCCGGCGGAAAAATCGCGTCCGGGCGAAAAAATCGTGCCCGGGCGAAAAATAGCTTCCGGGCGAAAAATAGCTTCCGGGCGAAAATAAGCATCCGGGCGAAAAATTTGCTTCGGGGCGAAAAATTTGCGTCGTAGCGAAAAATTTGCGTCAGGGCGATAATATCAGGTCGGGGCGAAAATATCACGTCGGGGCGAAAATATTGCGTCCGGGCAAAAAATCGCGTCTCGGCAAAAATATCGCGTTCGGGCGAAAAAACTGCGTTTGGCCAAATAATTCATATTTAGGCGAAAAAATTGTGTCTGAGTGAAAAAATTACGTCTGGATGAATAATTCGGCCCATGCGACCAAAAATTGAGTGCAACCAAAAATTTTTGTACAGGAGAAAAAAACACATTCGAGAGAAAAAATTGCGTCCTGACGAAAAAATTTAGTCATAGAGAAAAAAACCGCGTTCCTGCAGAAATATCGCATTCGGGAGAAAAAAATCTGCTCAGGCAAAAAATATGCGTCAAGACAAAATATTACGTCTGGGCGAAAAAATCATACATAGACGAATAAAACACGTCCGGGCAAAAAAATTGCGTCCCGATGAAAAATTGCGTTCGGCCGAAAAAAATCACATTCAGACTAAAAAAATGGTCTCATTTTGGAAAACCGTAGTTGATGATCTCAATATCCGCCACTAGAGATAGATATTGAATCTATGAGTTTTTAGATTACGGTGAATATCGACAACTTTCCATCAGAAAGCCAATTCCATTTTAAAATTGTTGGTACGAACAAGAGAAATGACATTCATATTCTCAAAGCCAATACTTCAATATCAATGTCTGTGAAACGAACGGACCCCTAAGAGATACCTGGATAAGGGATGCTACCAATATTTTATCCAAAATAATATAGTAACTAATTTTCTAAAAGCTTAAATTTGAGGGAGTAAAATAACAAATTTATCTTATGAATGCATACATGACATAGCCAATGCTCTCGATGGATGACTTGCCCTTAGCATCTCTCCCGGAAGGCGACCGGGAGAAGGGACGAAGAAAGGGGGGAGGGACGAAGGAAAAAAACACTCATCTAAATTCCCAACACCTCAAAGAGAGTCAAACCAATCCGACTACGTGCTATATAAGTTACGCTTTTGAAATGCCCTGTTCTCATTTCCTCGCCCCTACCTCAGTTCTGAAGATAAAGTCAAGTAGTGCTCTCTCGGAAGAATTCGAGCACCGGTTTTGTAACGGAGTAGATAAAGATGGGAGAAGACGGTAAGCTTCCGGGCGTCGGTGAGAACGCTGGCGATGTGGTGAGTGGGCTACGGGAGAGATTTGGATCGGGGAAGACGAGGAGTTATGAGTGGAGGGCGGCTCAGTTGAAGGGCATCATCAGGATGATCGACGAGAAGGAGGAAGACATCGTCGCAGCGCTTAAAGAGGACCTATCAAAGCCCAAGCTGGAAGCTTTTGTCCACGAGGTCGTATTTTCTGATTGGAGATACTCGGACTATAGTTCTTTTTCCCCTGGGATTGGACTTTATGGCATTCTAATTTTAATTTTGTTTTAGGTTCTATTTTGTATTACTAGAAGCTTTGGTAGGAAATATTGTTTTCTTGGCCAAAATTTATTGTTTTTGTATTTCAGATTTCATTGGCAAGATCTTCATGCGTGTTGGCTCTAAAAGAATTGAAGCGATGGATGAAACCTGAGAAGGTAACAAACTCGGGGAGTAGGACTAGTGTTAGTTTTTTTTGAGAGAGAAAGGGGAGTCTTTTTTTCCTGTGAATTTGGTTCTAACAAAAGTATGGCTGACAGTAAATTCTCAAAATGTTATTCAATCAGGTTTCAAGCATGCTAACCTCCTTCCCCTCATCGGCAGAGATTGTTTCTGATCCCCTTGGTGTTGTGCTGATTATTTCAGCTTGGAACTACCCTTTTTGTACGTAAATTTGGTCCACTTTTTGTAGGCAAATAAAAAAAATCAAGCCTTTTTATTGAAATATAAAAAATTTCTGATATTTAATTCTTTCGAGTTTCAATAACAACTGATGATGTTGTTTATCTTATGGTCATAAGTTCTTATATCTTCAAAATTTTAATTATCAATTTGAAGTGATAGTTTGTTATACTGTCTTGTTTTTGGTTGTTATGTGGACCAATCTTAGAGTCATATGTAATTGCCATTTGCCCTTCCATAATCAGATAATGATATGTTAACTACCAAATGCAGCTCAACTTTGCATGTTCATTTATTTTAGTGCTTTCACATACAAAGATGCAAACTTATCATGGAGGGGCGGTGGTTGGGATTGCATCATGTTCATTGGCCTGTAATAACTTTGATTTAATACCCATTTTAATTGTCAATACTATTTGTATAGTTTATGTTATACACTAATGCAATCTGATAAAGTTGTTTTTTATGGAGTTACTCGGCAAGAAGTGTTATATGTTAGCTTACTATGATTCTATTTGGGACATGTGTGACATTTGAACGGCAACGGCTTGAAGCTATGATAGTAAACATAGTGATAGTGGTTTATCTGTGTTTTGAGCTTTCGTAACCTATTTTGTTTTTTGGGGTTTGGATGTTCACTACCGGTGCTGCTCACCATACCTACATGACTGTGGTGACGTTTTGGATTAAAAATATCATTTTGAGATAGTAATATTCGTGACTGCACCTACCTAAACACTACATGCACTTCTCATGGTTGCTGCCACCACCACTCATTTACAGCTCTCCCAAATAGGGCCTAAGAATTGACTGGATAGAATGCATGCAAGGCTTGGTATGTTCATTGATGGTTGTCTTGTGTTAGGAATATAGGGATGGATAATGTGAAGAAGCTATTGAATATCTTTATATGAACGGATAATAGATTTTTTTGCTTAATTAGAGGTGAGCCTAGAGGAAGCATGTGAAATTTGTGGGTCAATTCTATTTGACGGTGAAAAAAAGATGCTTTCAGGGATTATATTGTTCTTATAACTAGCCTAACTAGTTAAATTATTTATTTGAAGTTTTAATGGGTCAAAGCTATTTTAAGCATACAACTATTATTGCCTTTAAATAGTCTTTGAAATGGAAATGGAACTGGAACGCATCTTACTGATCTTTTTCCTAAAGTCGATAAAGAAATGTTCAACTACTTTGTGTAACAATGGAAAGAAGAGAGTTTAATGCTCACATCTCCTGATGTAAGCCGAGAGGGTCAATTCAAAATTTTGACCGCGATATCACTCTCGATGATTGAAATTTCGGGTTTTTAATCATATTCGGAGGGAGATTTTTAAATGTTTTACAGATTGACTCAAAGCAGCATTTGTAATGCTCACAAGCTTAATTGCAAATATTAATTTATGAATAACAACAATTAAAAACATTTAGAACGTTCAAGGAAAGCGTTTTGGTAATTTAATAAGTCGCATAAATTTAAGCTAGTCAAATGGAGTAAGAGGAGGACGAAGTTTACATGGGAAATACTCAAAGCTACGACAAGGAGCAATTAAGCTCAAATATGGTTGCTGGAAGCCAACGGGCAAGCTTTGACACGACGTATTGTCGGAATAGATGTTGGAGTCGACGAAAATCGACGGAGCAGACAGAATACACAGGTCGTCCGAAGGGATAGTCGAGGTCGACGACAACCTGAGGGAATTAAGCACTGGACTATGGACGGGTGGTCGATGGTGTGGCTCTAAAAAACAGGAGGTCGCGCCATTGGCTTCATGGATTCAATCGGATCTTGGGGGGAAGCTGAATAGTGATTGACTCCGGGAGGTACTCTCGCGGGCTAAGGCGTGAACTGAGGCTCTGCCGATGCATAGAGAGAACACGCGCACCGATCATTCCTCTATTATTTTCAGCTCCTTTGCTTCTGTGTTGGGGCTTATATGAGGAATCTAAGATTAGGCTAATTGATTTATTTCTTAATCTTTCAATCAGATATTTCCTGAGGCAGATTATTTACTTCCTAAATCTTCCAATGAAATATTTCTAAAATATCTTATCAATTGATTTATTGATTGAGAATAATAGCGAAAAATGAATTATTTCTAACTTAGCCATATACGACTTTTAATTATTTTAAGCTTGTCTTTTCTGTTCTCATTATTAGAAATTACTGGATCATTTATTCAGGGTTTTACCCGGTTGTAAAATAGATGATCCGAAAAACTCAAAATGCGATCGATGCGTGGGAAAAGAGAATGACAAAATATAAATGAAATAACAAAAAAAAAGATAACCGACGCATGATGATATAATGCTTCCTTAAATGTGGCAAGTGCATCAATTCTCCCGAGTTTGACAGAGCTCGACCCTGGAAAGAACTTACAAAAACAGGCATCAGAGAGATCGAGACGTCGTCACTACAACTCAGTAATGCTAATATAAGTACCATCAGTAATGCTAATATAAGTACCATCAGTAATGCCTCATCCTTGCCACTTAACCAAATAGCGTTGGTAAGTCCGGTGGTGAGTGCAGAACTCTTGGACATCGAGAACCTGGTCTATCTACTCAGTGGGAGGTGTCGACACGTGTGCTAAATTGGGCGGTATGTCTAGGGCTGCAGCTGGTAGACTGGGGCCGGAACTAGGTGGCTTTGATGTAGGCTATCGATTTCATTAGAATAGTTATAAGTTATAACGCTCTCAAGGGTTGGACGATAACACAAACACATAGCGGGCGTATAATGTGTTCCAAACAAATGATTTAGTTCTTGATCGACATTCTTTAACACATGGATTAATTTAGCGCGCTTTAGTCTTGTTTAATCAATCTATACCACACCACTTACAACACCTAAAATTGTGGATCCTAGACGCTCCAATATTTGTCGTTCATTACGCAACGATCACAACCACAATCTGAGAAGAACTTGACTAAAAACACGATCCAAAATTAGTCTTGTTTGCTCCCAAAATCTTAATATAACATTAAGGATCGGCAATCCTTTAGAGATCTAATAAGGGCTATTTGCCAATATTTGGATCAAGCGAAAAGGATCCACCCGATCTGGATTCGATTAAAGAAATTGAAGAACATAAACAACAAAATCAGATTTTAAAAATGACGGATTCAAAAGCCGCGGATAAAAGTTGATGTCTCACAACTTCCAATTAATTAAGAAGGGAATCACACAAGAGTAAAGATTTTTCGTTACCCAATCCCAAACAATAGATCTTCAAATTCGTCCACAAGGATGAGTGGAGGAAACACACAACAAAGGTGGAAGAATTCACTTCCACGAAATTCCACGGAGCCGCACCGGAAGGAGAAGACGCACGCCGCTTTCTTTGGAGTCACCAAAGAAGATCCACGGAAGAGATAAGGGAGAGTTCTTGGTTTTCTTCAAGAGGGAAGGAAGGGGAGGGGAGGGAGGTTTGGCCGAACTTGCCAAGGGGAGAGGGAGGAGGCCGGCGGCCAAGGGGAGGAGAAGGGAGGGGGCGGCCGATTGATGCCAAGGAGGAGGGAGGGGGGTGGCCGAATGATGCCAAGGAGGAGGGGAAGGGAGGGGCGCCCGAACTAGCCAAGGGGAGAGGGGAAGGGGGCGGTGACCAAGGGGAAGAGGAAGAGGGAATCTCAAAGTAGAATTAGGTTTTTTTTTTCTTTTTTTTTTCCAATATACCTTTTCATTACCCAAGTAAGTCTATATATATGATACACCACTCCATCTCCACCATTCAAAAATAAACAAGAACTAGATGGTTATGAGCAGCTCATCTCAAACATTAAATTGAAATAACAATAATACAAAATAAAATGCTAAGAAATAAAAATGTTTAAAAATATATAATTATAAATATATAATTTATAGTCATATTTTTTTATATGAGGGTAACGGTGGACGACATGCAAACATGTAGCGGAGATTTGGCACGACATTGACGATGGATGTCGCGGTAAAATCCCATCTTCAAGCTTGCGGCAACGATCGTCCCAATCAACAAACTCTTTATGGCGGGATCAACGGCTACATCAGCAACGTCATCATGAACAAGTGGCGGGACTTCGTCGCCAATAGTCAAACGGTCACGAGCATCACGAGCACATGGCGGGACCTCGTCGCCATCAATCCTCCCCCACTCAAAATCACTCATCACCGATGAGTGGCCTGAGAGAGAGTAGTGGAATAAGGCAACCTCCAAATGTAGAACGACGAGCTCCCAAGTAACAGCCGAGAGTAACCAGTAAGGCATCACCAAAACAACCAAGGTTTCCAAGAAAATAGACAAAAATGTGACAGGAAGAAAAATGACTTGTCTTACCAACCAGTGCAAGTACCATGGAATCCCAGTGGAAGATAGATACGGCAATAACCTCACTCCCCAACCCATGAGAACAAGTAGTGGGAGGAAGAAACGATAGAGAAAGCCATTCTGGAGGAGAAGTATACGACATAAAATCCGGGACGTTGAAAATGGGTGAAACACCCAAATCATTCATAAAATCCAAAAAAATTGTAATGTCTCCATTTTCAATATAAATCAGGTACGAGTCAGCTCTCCTACATGTTATGTTTAAGATGGTGCCGGTAAGCAACCGGTCGGGAGATGAACGCACTAAAATTGTACCGTCAACTTGTAAGTTGGGTACTCTCGGGAGTAAGCCAGCATGCAAATGACACAACTCACATTGGATAGCTATGGCAACAAGATTGGGTGCATAGATATCGTGACATGGTTGAGAATAAGGTTGTGTTAATTGGTTTAATCGATTTAATTTATATTTAAAGTTTAGCTGATTCAAACCAAGAGGTACACCCGTCATGAAATCAGAAGTGGGCACAATAGGCGACCACATCGTAGATGTATAATCAGAGAATTGATCAATCATAGAAAATTTGGAAGATACATAACTATAAAGAGTTGTGACAAGACCGAACACGAATTCTAACAACTCACTAATAGATATCCTACGAGACATGTCCAACGGAGGGGCTACTAACGTAGGCAACACCAAATGGCTCGGACTAGTTATAACAAATCCGTGTCCTACAAAGTCATCTAGTAGAGTTACATGATCGGGAAGGATGATCGGAAAAGTCAGATCCGGAGGAAGATCAAAGTCATATTGACTGTCACACAATGGATTTATCTTCAAAGAAAATTCTTCCGGATTAATACCACTCAAATATTCCAAGAATATCCTTCCCTCGCTAGGTAATTCTCCAAACACACTAGATTTGTCATCTAACTCAGAATCATTGGGGGACTCCTCAACTACTATGGGTGCCGGACCCGAAATAGGGTCGAGGATGGGTCGGATAATCATATGGGGTGGCACTTCAGAGGAGAGCTCCTCTTCCATGTCACTGCGATAACCGAACTCCTCAACATCGCCCTCAGTTGTGGGCTTAGTCAAAAGCACCGGCCCAGAATCATCCGAAGAGTCAACGACTGGAAAATAAAGCTCGGGGAAGGACCCTAATAAGCCAAAGATCGAAGGCTGAACTGGGTACTCGACAGTATAGCAGCCAGACATACCCCCAGCATCGTGTGCAATCATCTTGGGATAACCCTCACTGCTCGGAACACTCTCACCCCGCAGGCTCATGGAACTCCTAGCAGTAACAACCACGGAGTCTCGGACAATGGATCTAAAAGACTCCCTTTCCCTAACGGTGGGTGGAGGTACACAATGTGTAGCCCTACCTGTTGAGGCCAGGAAATTCCCAACCTTAGGATTCGGATCAAGGCCGCCTAAGGTTACCGATTCAGAGGTAAAGCCAGATGGCTAGGATGACTAGGATGAAGAATTAGGGAATACATGACCCCAGATGTTGCGGCAGGAAGGCCCCACCACGTACCCAGATGGTTGAAAGGAGCAACCCCTTCTCAACCAAAAGTGGCCGAACTAGGTACGAGGGACACTAGCTGATGACTAAGTCGCAAGGTCGCGACCTGGTCTTCTAAGGAAAAAGAGTCCAAAGGCTCGGCTAGTATCCGGAAAGGAGAGCTCGCGAGTATCCTGCAAAGGATTTTAGGTGCTTCTCCTCGTACCCCTAGGGTCCTATTTATAGGAAAATCCAAGGAGGGGGGGATCATATTTATACCCCACCCCCTGGCGACTAGACGACTTCAAAAGGAACTCGCGCGGGTTGGGCGAGTATCTCGCCTAGTCGCCTACCTGGCGAGTATGCGGGGGGAGCTCTCCATACTCGCCCAGGCCTTCTGCGGTCTTGTGCGCTGGCTTTGACTTCTGTCTTGACTTGTTGACTTTGACTTCTGCTGACCTGGCTGTGGTAGGACCCATCCTCAACGAATACGCGTTGTACACAATCCCCGCTCTTTTTGAGCAACGTAGGAGCTCGGAAAGAATCATCCAATACTTATTCGGCGAGCTGCTATGCCGAGTATCTGAGTTGCTCTCCCTTGACGACTGCCTGTCGAACTCTATAAATAGGGGGGCTGGTTTTTGAGGCGGATCTCTTGAGCTCGCACACTATGTCGAACGCCAACGATAAACTTCTTCAGGACAACCTTGCAGCTTTGTCCGGCTTTCTCGGCACCGCCAAGTCTAAAAGGCCGCGGGAGGAAGACGTCGCTGCCGACTTACCCCCCCCCCCCCCCCCCCCCCCCCCCAAAAAAAAAAGAAGAAGACCAAGAAGTCGAAGAAGATACCCGCCTCCAAGGCGGTCGACCTGCTTCCACCACCTGAGCAAGTCGCGGCTTCGACCAGCAATCCCGCGCGCTCTGCTAGTACCCTGAAGCTCCTCAGCGACCTTGGATTAGACGACATTCCCAACGTAGCCGCTACCGACTCGAGCCTTCTCGGCCCGCTGAAAACTTCTGAGGTCGCTAACTCGCCGGCCCCTCCGCAGATTGAAGTCGTCTCCCTGCCAGGTCGCCATTTTGCCAAACCATTCTTCCAAAGAAGTCGGTCGCCATTTATTTCTCGCTGACCCGCTTTCTTTATTCGTAGACTCTCCAACGGATGTCGCAGACGCGGCTCTGAATGTCGCTCCCTGAACTCCGCACCACTGCTCGCCCTCGCAGTCGAGAAACCACTCCGGACCGCGCACACAGTCCAGATTAATCTCGACGCCAATAAAGCGTCGGAAGCTTCGACTCCTACGGCGAAGGAAAATCCCCCGGCGAGCAAGGAACCACCGGCGAAGGACCTTCCAACGAAGAAGGACCCTCTAGGGAGCAAGGAACTTCCGACGAAGAAGGTCCTTCCGGCGAGCAAGGACCTTCCGGCGAGCAAGGTCGCTCCCTCTCCCGCGCAAGATTCTGCACCGCCAGCGGCGAGTTCCCTATTGCCGCCGTCGCCTTCTCTGAACGTCGCCCCTCTGCAGGAGGCGAGTGCTCCTTTGCCGCCGCCGCCTCCTCTGACCGCTCAGCAACAAGCTGACATGCAACGACCTCCCCCGCCTCCTCCGCTGAAGTCCTTGCATCAGCCGGCGAGTTCGTCGCAGCCTCCGCCGCCTCCGTCGAAGATTATGGCCCGGAAACTGGATAAGCCGCGGCTGAGCTACTTCCCGCCGAGAGTCGGGGACCCCGATCATGGAGGTCGCGGGCGGGGTAAACCTGCCGAGCATGCGGGCGGTCCATCTTCTGGCCGGCGAGATGCCCCAGGTCGCGGCCCTTCTCCTCGTCGATCACGGTCTCCTCGTCGCGGTAACCTTCACTACTGTCGCTTCGTTTGATGAGTTAGGCGTTCATTTCTGATCTGGCGACTTTTTATCTATTTTGACAGATCGCCCGACGACTCCAGGGGCGGCCTTCATCGACGCCATCGGGTTATCCGGGAGCGAGTATCGTCACGCCGCTGCTCGCGCCTATCTGGAGCTGGAAGCAAGTTCGATCAACTCGCGATCTGCGTGCCTCATCGCCGGATCTCAGCCCTGGAGTTGCGGGTGGAGAAGATAGAAGAGCTTCAGACCACCCTGGAGAGCTACGAGGCCCGCTTCCATATGGTCATGGAGAATGATCGTCAGCTGGCGATAAACAACCATCGCCTCCAGCTCGTTCTCGACGAGCTGGCCGGCGTTCGGGCGAGTATTGGCTCCGTGAGGCGACTGACGGGGATGGAGGAGCAGCTGCGGCTTGGCGACGACGCAATGTCGGTGGCCACGGAGCATTATCAGCGGACGCGCGAGATGGGTTGGGCCGGACGACATCCACATCCTCCAGAGCGACCACCTAGAACTTAGGATTTTTCTCTTTTTTTATCTGAACTCGCCGTAGGCGACTATTGTAATAAATAATATTATATTTGTAATAAGCGAGTTTGTATCTCGCTCTTGATGTTTGTCTCCTGTTATTTGTTGCGATATTTCTTGCTGCGCTGTGCGAGATGAGGCTGATGCCGGAGATCTGTTTACGCGCCTGAACCGCGACTTGGGCTGATACTCGCCGAAACAGATATATACTCCGCCCCTTTTCCTTCGCCTATAAATAGAGGGGGTAGGTAGGACATAAGTACGCTATTGCGATTTTCTAACCCCAACTCGTGAGTATCTTTTCTTGCTCGCGTGTTTCTGTCTTTCTTCTCTTCTCGCCTCTTCTTTTCTCTTTGTCTCGCTAGCTCGCTGAAAAATGGTTGGGGACGATGCTAGTGCTCGCCGACAGGCCCACGCCGCCAACTTTGCCGACGCGGACTTCAAGAAATCTGTAACCACATAGCGAGATCTGGAGGCGTTCAGGGAGCGACTTCTGCCAGATGGCTACTCGGCGAGACTCCCTACTCGCGGCGAGCGACTTAACACCTATATCGAGGGTGCGATGGTCTTGTCGCTTCGCCACTTAGATGCCGGTCTGCGACTTCCCTTCTGACCAGAATATCGCGAGATCCTGTGGTATTTTGGCATCGTCCCCGCGCAAATCAACCCTAATGGAGTAACGATCATTATGGGGTTTCTTTGCTACCTGCGGGAAGAGAGGGTCGCCTTCGACCTCTCGGTTTTCCACAAGATATTCGCCTTCGCCGCGACCGCCGAGGGGATCGTCTACTTCAGCAGCCATGTCTGCACCTTGGTGGGGACGGCGAATAAGGTCCACCGGTGGAGCGAGCAGCTGGTCGTCATCCAAGGCGACTTCGCGGCCATTTTGGGAAGGCCGCACCAACCCGCCGATGTCGCCTTCGTCCCGCCGATCTTTGAAGGTGTTCGCGAACAGCTGTTCGAGTCCTTCCGAGGCCGCCGGTTCGACGTCATCCACTGGCGGCTCAATGTCAACACGCTCCTCGAGATCCATCCATGCGAGGGTAAGATTTGAGCGAGAATTACGCCTGCTTGCATGCTCGCTCCCATTTATTGGAGCTCGGTATTAATATGTTGCTCGACGTTTGCAGTGGCTTGCGAGCTTCCAGAGAAGCCGCTTCCACCGACGAAAGAAGTCGCCACATCCTTCCCGGAATCCAACCCTCCGCCCAACGTCGGCGAGAAGAAGAAACTTGCCAAAGGGAAGGCGAAGGTCAAGTTGCCGGGCCCTGCGAGTAAGAGGGCCAAGATGTCTTCCTATCCGACCGGCGATCAAGAGTCGCCGCTAGATGCTCAGGCGCCCCACTTCCACCCAAACTTCAATCTTGGGCGAGGAGCGGTGGATGCTTATAGTCGCCCGTTGGTGACTTGGTCTGAAGACGAGCACTTGGTGATGCTGAGCACCAACCTCCCCTCTTGGCCGGCGGATTGGGAGGACAAGGGGGAGGCCTTCGCCGTCCTCCACGCTTTATATGGGCGAGCCGACGCTGAGTTGTTGCTGGAGCTCAGCCAGGAGGTACTCGCCCAACAGACCTCATACTCGCTCGCGCGGACTGTCGAGCTAGGACACTACTCGGCCAGGAAGCTGCTGGAGACGAATGAGACATTAAGGTCGTCACCAAGAAGGCCATAGATCTCGGCATGCAGTCGGTCCGCTGGAGGGACTATGAGGTAAGTCGCCTCCCTCCGTGCGACATGGATGATCTGGACTTAGATTTATTTTGCTGACTGACTGTCGTTTATCGCAGGCTGCCCAGATCGAGGCCGCGAAGAAATTCTCCGAGTGCGAGGAGAAACTCGCCAACTCCTTGGCGGAGCGGAGGCGGCCCAGGTTCGCGCCGCCGAGATGGAAACTCGTTTGGTCGCCGCCGAGGGACGCGCGAGCTCTTCAACTCCCTTGCCTGATGCGTCGCGGCCGGAGGATGACCCGCATTGGGCGGTTAAGAGATCCCGTCTTCTTGGGGAAGAGATGTCGACCGTCTGCCGCGGGATAGCGCGAGCGGCGGGGAACATCATGCTTGCTCGGTTGAGGATCAACGACCAGCTTGTCGAGGGGGAGAAGCAACTTACCGTCGACGAGCTTATTCATAAACTGCTCACAGAGGAGTCCACCTCGCCCGATCGCGTCTCTTCCTCGACATCGGGCTCCAGCGGCAGCGGCAGTAGCAGTGACGAAAGCACTGATGGAGAGGGAAGCGATGAAGATGGAGAGGAGGATGCCGACATTGGAGATGACGAATATCGGCCTGATACTGGCGACGAGGAGTCCTAGTTGCTCACCGATTTTCCTCATGTTCACATGTTTCAGATTGTTAATAAACTTTTGTAACTTGTAAATTTTTGGAGATATATATATTTATACAAGTTTTTAGTTACCGCATTCTCTGTTCTTCTTTACTCGCATGCTTGCTTGTTGATGGCGCTCGCTAGGCTCATAGGCTCGGGGAGGATGAGTGCTTGTGACGCTTACTCGCGCGTTGACATCGATCGTAGTCGCGTAATACTCGCACGAGCATAGTCGCTCCAACAATTCGCATCCCGATGCTCGCATCCATGTATACGCGCATACTCGCCATAGTATACTTGCATGCTCTCCAAGGCGTACTCGCATGCTCGCCAAGACATACTCGTACCTGCATAATCGTTTATCTCGCCGGAGCTAAGCTCGAACGGCTTGGAGATCGGAGCCTACACCCATCAGGAGCCAAGCTCAACTGGTGGTGGGAAGTAGCCGACACCCAGCAGGAGCCAAGCTCAACTGGTTGTGGGAATCAGTCGACACCCAGCAGGAGCCAAGCTCAACTGGGGGTGGGAATCAGTCGAATCGGGTGGCTAGTAGTTGTCCTGCAGGAGGGGAGCTCGTATAAGATTTACGGACTACGACATCACTCTAACGAGGAACTTGGTCTCATTCGAGGAGGTCGTTGGACGATGTACAGGAGAGGAGCTTTTGCAGGGACTCGGACTTACGATGACACTGCCACTCGAGGACTTTAATCATTGTTGGAGTCGACAGCTCTCAGGAGCCTTGCTCAACTAGAGTGGTGTGAGCGGACTCAGGGAGGCAAGTAGTCGGTCTGCAGGAGAGGAGCTCGTACAGGGTTCACGGACTACGACATCACTCCAACGAGGAACTTGGTCTCACTCGAGGAGGTCGTTGGCCGATGTGCAGGAGAGGAGCTCGTGCAGGGACTCAAACTTACGATGACACTGCCACTCGAGGACTTTAATCATTGTTGGAGTCGACAGCTCTCAGGAGCCTTGCTCAACTAGAGTGGTGTGAGTCGACTCGGGGAGGCAAGTAGTCGGTCTGCAGGAGAGGAGCTCGTACAGAGTTCACGGACTACGACATCACTCCAACGAGGAACTTGGTCTCACTCGAGGAGGTCGTTGGCCGATGTGCAGGAGAGGAGCTCGTGCAGGGACTCGGACTTACGTTGACACTGCCACTCGAGGACTTTAATCATTGTTGGAGTCGACAACTCTCAGGAGCCTTGCTCAACTAGAGTGGTGTGAGTCGACTCAGGGAGGCAAGTAGTCGGTCTGCAGGAGAGGAGCTCGTACAGAGTTCACGGACTACGACATCACTCCATCGAGGAACTTGGTCTCACTCGAGGAGGTCGTTGGCCGATGTGCAGGAGAGGAGCTCGTGCAGGGACTCAGACTTACGATGACACTGCCACTCGAGGACTTCAATCAGTGCTGAAGTAATTTTCCCTGCCGCTTAAGAGATTGCCAATGAGTCAAATGCATCAATATCTTTGAGGACGAAGAAATTCTAAAGAGAACGACGATCTTTCCCTCGTCGGGTTGGGAGGTTGGCGTCCAGACCTGTTCGTGATAGTTCCTCCAGTCGGAAGAGAGATGCAATCTGGGGTAGCTAGGCCGACATGCAAGGGGGGAGCTGATCTTGGCCGTTAATGCAGGGGATCGGTTTTACAAGGACGCTTACATCCCGAGGCATCGTCCCATCGTCCGCCCTGGGCTTCCTAGGAGAAACATGTCGAAGGCTCGTTTCCCAACCCAACCGTGGAGAGCGTTTTCAGCTCTGCCACCTGGCTACGAGCGCGTGTGTATGAGCAAGGGTAATGTTCTTCCGAGGGTCCTCCAGGACGCACTCGCGACTAACATCTTCCCTTAGGCCTATCCCTGCCCTTTGCCCGGTCATCCTGCCTTTGAAAATAATTGAAGGGTTGTTGCCCACACGAAGGCTTGGCAAGGTCGACCCTTCCTCGAATCCGAGAGATTGGAGTCCAGACCTGTTCCTGATAGTTCCTCCAGTCGGAGGAGAGATGTAGTCGGGGGTACCTAGGCGGACATGCAAAGGGGGAGCTGATCTCGGCCGTCAGTGCAGAGACTCGGTCTTACAAGAGCGCTTCCCGAGGCATCGCCCCATCGTCCGCACTGGGCTATTTACGAGGAACAGGTCGACAACCGGTTTCTCGGATCGAGCACGGAGCTGAACCCTAAAGCCTCAAAAATCTTGAGATGAAATAGCACAAAGAGAAACCATTGGGCTGCCACTGTCTGTATATACATATGAAATCAAGATTTACAAAGAAAATACAATATTACTGCTAGGGATAGAACCTTTTTCAGGTCATCCCCACTCCAAGTACCTCCCAGCTGCTCCCCGACTTGATCTTGGAGATAATAGCCTCCAGTGGCCAAGGCTTCTTGGACGATGAGGGGACCTTCCCAATTAGGATGTAGCTTGCCAACTGCTACTCCCCTTCCCGCAGCGTCCACCTTTTTCATGATCAGTTCTCCCGCGAGGAAGTGTTTTAGGCAGACGTTTTTGTCGAAATGCTTTGCCATGCACCGCTTGATCTCCTCAGGATCTCGTCACAGAAGGGGCTCCTCCTTCCCTGGCGGTGGCGAGTTTCATCCTCGCTCCACTGGCGAGTATCACGGTATCTCGCCGGCGACATTGGATCCCAAAAGCGAACCACTTGGCTGCCCGCCGGATGATGCCGCGACTGCATCGGTTGCTCCTCTCTTGCCCAAGAGGGCTCCTTCCCAGCTCGCCTCGGCGGCACTTCCTCATCCATCGGTGTCACGCGACGGGGGGAGGTCGCCGTGACATCGGCGCGATGAGAAAACCCGACGAGGATGGTCTTCTCAATCCTCTTCGCGAACTCCTCGAACGCAGAAACTGTCACGAACTCGCCACCTCGCGCGAGATCACCAACTCCCGCCGAGTTGCCGACCAACTCTCCATGCTCGCCGCCATTGGCCATCTTACTAAACCACTAAACTTTCCTCCTTGGCTGCGATCCACGCTCACCGCACCAAGTGTTGAGGCCAGGAATTTCCCAACATCAGGATTCAGATCAAGCCGCCTAAGGTTACCGGTTCAGAGGTAAAGCCAGACGGCTAGGATGACTAGGATGAAGAATTAGGGCAAACAGGACCCCAGATGTTGCGGCAGGAAGGTCCCACCACGTACCCGAATGCTCGAAAGGAGCAGCCTCAACCAAAAGTGGCTGAACTAGGTACGAGGGAGACTAGCAGACGACTAAGTCGCAAGGTCGCGACCTGGTCTTCTAAGGAAAAGGAATCTAAAGGCTCGACTAGTATCCGGAAAGGAGAGCTCGCGAGTATCCTGCAGAGGATTTTAGGTGCCTCTCCTCGTACCCCTGAGGTCCTATTTATAGGCAAATCCAAGGAGGGGGGGGGGGGTCATATTTATACCCCACCCCCTGGCGACTAGGCGACTTCCAAAGGAACTCGCGCGGGCTGGGCGAGTATCTCGCCTAGTCGCCTACCTGGCGAGTATGCGAGGGGAGCTCGCCATACTCGCTCATGCCTTCTGCGGTCTTGCGTGCTGGCTCTGACTTTTGTCTTGACTTGTTGACCTTGACTTCTGCTGACCTGGCTGTGGTAGGACCCATCCTCGACGAATACGGGTTGTACACTACCAGTGTGGGTAAAGGATCTAACTTGAGGGCTAAGGTCACTCCTAACTTGAGGATCTAACTTGAGGGCTAAGAAAGAACCGCCACTTACTTGATGCAGTCCGCTCTCTCATGCTTCAAATGAATGTTCCCAAGCCTTATTGGAACTTTACGGTCTCGACTGCCTGCTTTCTCATCAACCGTCTCCCTTCCTCCGTCCTCCACTATGCTACTCCCTTTAGCCTATTGTTTCCCTCCACTCCGGCTTTTTCTCTACCGCCTCGTGTCTTTGGCAGCATCTGCTACGTCCACTGTCTAGGTCTATCATCTGATAAGTTGGATCCCCCCGCGGCTAAACACATCTTTGTCGGCTACTCGCGCACCCATAAGGGCTATGTTTGTTACTCTCCAACTACTCGAAAGGTCTCCGTTTCTGCTGACGTTACCTTCCGGGAAGAACATCCGTTTTTTCCTGCTCCTTTACCCACTGATCCAACACCACCTCCTCTCCCGCCATCCATCCCACGCCCAGTTATTCCCGCTACTACACCATCATCACCGGTTTCCCCTGCACCGACTCCTGCTCCCTCCAAACCACCTGTTATTCGTGTTTACACTCATCGCCCTCCCAGTTCCATTGCCCTCTGCAGACGACCTCTACCTCGGATACTCCGCGTCCTGCTGATCAGGTACCGCCTTCCACTACTCATCCCCTGGCTAACTACGTCTTTCTTCATCACCTCTCTCCCCTTCTACACACATTTGCTACTTCTCTCTCTTCGGTTGTTGTTCCTAACTCTGTGCAGGAGGCGCTTCAACATCCAGGCTGACGGGCAGCCATGGAGGAAGAAATGTCTGCACTCTGGGCCAACCAGACATGGACCGTCGTTCCCCTTCCTCCGGGTCAGAAACCGGTTAGGTGTAAGTGGGTTTTTGTCATCAAACATGCTGCTGATGGGACAATTGACCGTCTAAAGGCTCGTCTCGTGGCTCGTGGTTTCACCCAGCAACAGAGACTCGACTATGAGGAAACTTTCTCTCCGGTCGCCAAACTCAATACCGTTTGAGTCCTCATCTCTGTCGCTGTTCATCGCCAGTGGCCCTTCTTTCAACTGGATATCAAGAATGCTTTCCTAAATGGGGACCTCCAGGAGACGGTTTACATGCAACAACCACCCGGGTTTGAGACCACGGGGGAGTCTCAGGTCTGCCGCATTCAAAAGGCTCTGTATGGTCTCAAACAATCTCCACGGGCATGGTTTGAAAAATTCAGTAAGGTCCTCCGTCATATTGGTTTTACTCGAAGCTCGGCCGACTTCTCGCTGTTTACTCGTCACCGACCAATAGGGACGGTTCTTCTGTTAGTATACGTTGACGATATCATTATTACAGGAGATGACTCACAAGGGATACAGACAGTCAAAGTACATCTAAACTCCGTCTTTCAGACAAAGGATCTGGGACCTCTACGATATTTTTTGGGTCTAGAGGTTGCCAGACGACCGGATGGGCTTATTCTATCTCAACGGAAGTACTGTCTTGACCTTCTTCATGATGCTGGTCTTTCAGGTTGTAAGACAAGTGATACCCCTATGGATGTTAACCACAAGTTGTGCGCCCAGGCATCTGACTCGGATCTACTTCTCCAGAATCCTGAATATTATCGCCGGCTCGTTGGAAAATTGATCTATCTCACGGTTACCGGACCAAATATTTCTTTTGCTGTTGGTCTTGTCAGTCGATACATGCATTCTCCTCGAAGATCTCATCTACAGGTTGTTGAACGTATTCTCAGGTACCTTAAAACAGTCCCTGGTCAAGGACTTGTTTACCGGACCTCTTCTTCCGCTCCAACTTTGGTGACATACTCAGATGCTGATTATGCTGGTTCTCTTGATGACCGGCGATCTACTAGTGGTTTTTGCACCTACTTTGGGGGACATTTGGTTACATGGTGAAGCAAGAAACAAGCGGTCGTTGCTCGATCATCAGCTGAGGCAGAATACAGGGCAATGACATCTGTTGTATCAGAACTTACATGACTTGAGAGTCTTCTCACTGATTTGGGTGTAAAATTACCGTCACCGGCTATTGTCCTTTGTGACAGCCAAGCTGCTATACATATCGCCAAGAACCCCGTCTTCCACGAAAGAACAAAGCACATTGAAGTCGATTGTCACTTCGTTCAGGAAAAAGTTCAAATGAAAAAGCTCGATCTAAAGCATGTCCCAGGATCTGAACAAGTTGCGGATGTCCTCACAAAGGCTCTCTCCAAGGCACTCTTCTATCAATGCTTGCCCAAGCTTGGCACATACGATTTGTACGCTGCAGCTTGCAGGGGAGTGTTAGAATAGCCTATGTATTGGGCCCATCTTTTGGGCCCATTTTTTGTTCTCTCCTCTTTAGTCCCACAACTTGTATATGATTTATTCCCTCTCTCTTCCTCCTATATATTTGTATTCTTTACTTGTTTTTATACACACAAGCAATACATACAAGTTTTGAGCTTTCTCAACACAACAAAATCAGATTTTAAAATGACGGATTCAAAAGCCGCGGATAAAAGTCGATGTCTCACAACCTCCAATTAATTAAGAAGGGAATCACACAAGAGTAGAGATTTTCGTTACCCAATCCCAAGCAATAGATCTTCAAATTCGTCCACAAGGATGAGTGGAGGAAACACACAACGAAGGTGGAAGAATCCACTTCCACGAAATTCCACGGAGCCGCACCGGAAGGAGAAGACGCACGCCGCTTTCTTCGGAGTCACCGGAGGAGATCCACGGAAGAGATAAAGGAGAGTTCTTGGTTTTCTTCAAGAGGGAAGGAAGGGGAGGGGAGGGAGGTTTGGCCGAACTTGCCAAGGGGAGAGGGAGGGGGCCGGCGACCAAGGGGAGGAGAAGGGAGGGGGCGACCGAATGATGCCAAGGAAGAGGGAGGGGTTTGGCCGAATGATGCCAAGGAGGAGAAGAAGGGAGGGGCGACCGAACTAGCCAAGGGGAGAGGGGAAGGGGGCGGCGGCCAAGGGGAAGCGGAAGAGGGAATCTCAAAGTAGAATTAAGGTTTTTTTTTCTTTTCCAATCTACCTTTTCATTACCCAAGCAAGTCTATATATAGGATACACCACTCCATCTCCACCATTCAAAAATAAACAAGAACTAGATGGTTATAAGCAGCCCATCTCAAACATTAAATTGAAATAATAATAGTACGAAATAAAATGCTAAGAAATAAAAATGCTTAAAAATATATAATTATAAATATATAATTTATAATCATATATTTTTACATGAGGGTAACGGTGGACGGCGTGCATAACATGTAGCGGAGATTTGGCACGACATTGACGATAGATGTCGCGGTTAAATCCCATCTTCAAGCTTGCGGCAACGATTGTTCCAATCAACAAACTCTCTGTGACGGGGATCAACAGGCACATCAGCAACGACATCATGAAAAAGTGGTGGGACTTCGTCGTCAATAGTCAAACAATCACGAGCATCACGAGCACATGGCGGGACCTCGTCGCCATCAGGCTCTATGCGCTTTTGAACTTGAAAAGGGCCAAACTTTCTTTGTTGTAGCTTATGATATATCCATGAGGCAAATCTCTACTTCCTAAAATAAACAAACACCAAATTTTCTTGTAAAAAGTATAACTCTCAGCGATAACGATCGACATGTTTTTATAATTTTCAGAAGTTGCTCGCAATTTATTAGCAATAGTTATGTGCAATTCTTTTAAATATTAAATATGAGCTTGCGCATCGAGGGAAATACATTTATGCTACGGTAGAGAATGTCGTTCAAGCAAATTGGGTATAGATAACCTATAGACAATCTCAAAAAGAGATTTATTGGTGGCGCGATTTTTAGAATGATTAAATATAAATTCAGCTTGTGGAAGTCCAAAATACTATTGCTTGGATTCTCCCCAATTATACTTCTAAAAAGGTCCTTCACACTCCTATTAACTATCTCAGTCTGTCCATCAGTTTGAGGGTGATAAATGATAATAAATTAGAGTTTGATCCCCAGTAGACTCCACGATGTTTTCTATAAATGCCCCATAAAATATCTAATAATTATTGATGCAACTTAACATGTCCGTCTATACCCAAATGATTGCGTGGTGAAATAAAAGAACGATCTCCAAATATGAAATCGATATAGTGAGGTGTGCGAGATAAGTGGTCATCATATATTATATGGGAAACTGAGAAATACCAGGTGGTACATCAAAATTGATAAGTATGGAATCGAGTTCAGGTCGCATGGGGTGAGCAATACATCTTGATTGTGACTTCATGGAGTGGGGTTTCAGGAGGGAGTGTGATAAGTAGTAACACGGTGGAATCACCGAGAGGTGTACTAAATGATGGAGAGATCCTCTCGGGTGCCCTTGGAATAATACAGTTTTTTTGGGGAAGACGAACAATCCCGCGTCCATGGTACTCGAAAGAATGAGATTTCCTTGTGCCGTCATGCATGACGCGTCGTTTGCACTGCTAAGATCGTCTTAATAGGATGTGAAAGACATCCATGATGACGATATGGCTTAACACTCTATCCTGATACATGCTAACACTATCAATGATAATGAAACAAAATTGTTCTTGGATGCGTGCGATCGTGCGGAAAATATTGTGCCTCCTATAATCATCCTTAGTTGTCTCGCTAGGGGTGACTATAATGTAGGACACATACTAAGTGATCAACATGCTCGCCTTCTACTTCTAATATATCCTCAAACTCGGGCTCGGGCTCACGTTCATCAGTAGAATTAATAAAACGACGAAGTGGCGTTGCGAACACTCAAATGATTTGTGTCCTGACTCCATGCACTTAAAGCATCAAAATACTCCAGTGTTGGGGTTAGACCTAATGATCTCCTTACCCTGGGAGGGGTTAGTGGGTTGGGTTAGGGTCTCAATAGTGATGGGAGGGCGAGGGGAACCTAATATCCTAACAGTGGGGGGAGTGATGACGCTCAGTGGAGATCTATTAATAGACCTAAGTCTGGATGTTTGCTCCTGTAAGAACTCTACTCTAAGGGCTCTACTAATGATTTTTCCTAACTCGTGATAATCGTGCAGTTCTAGTTGTTCCCAATAGAATAATGTAACTCATTTATGCAATAGGATACAATCATGTCATTGGCCTCACGAAGGTCGAGTCGAGACTAAAGGATGAGGAATTCATCTGCCTAATCGTCCACCGTTGGCTTTTCTTGTTGTAGATTGTGGAACTAAGATTATAACAGCCTCTTTAATAGGCAACCACCATAATTTAACTAGTTCATTATCATTTATCATTAGATGCACTAGGTAAAAGCATTCAGCGTATATATCATTATTCATTTCATGATAGAGTACACAAAAAAAAATGCAGGACAAAGTAAAACATTTCATGTCATTGATATTTTGATACAATGTACAAAAAGTAGTCCTACATAGTACATACAAAAGAACAACTTACAAAAATTGTGCCACACATACAATAATTTACCTACTACATCTCGACACTATTTATACTTGTACATGAGCATCATATTTGAATTAAATAGATAGATTGTACATAAAGAAAAATGAAATTCTCTCTATTATCTCTGTATCTTGCAATGCGTATATCTAATACCTTCCACACTGCTGCAAACTCCTCGATCCATAACATATACTTCTTCCCCTGTCCTTTAGAATTTGCTGTTGGCTGGCTACTGGTGGCGGGAGTGGCATTTTCCTTAATCTATTTTAGTTTTATTTTCTAATTAGTCTAAAGACTAAACGAAGTATTACTTTTCCTTGGTTACTTATGTTGGATTACTTATAATAATCATAGATTCTTGTTGGTTTTAACCCATAAGTCTCTTTTCATTTTATTCTTTGCATTTTTCCATGTGGGTGTATTATTGTTTTCACTTAGTGATGAGAGAATTTCATATAATGTTTTAGGCGCTCATCTAGCCTAATTTTATTGTCATAACAACTCAGTTTTAGTATATTTTCATGACAAATCTCTCATATTCACCAAAGTCATCATATGCGCGTATCTTTAGCTAGATTAAGTGATTTTACCGTATTTCTTACCATTATATGTTGTATGTATCGTTTAAATTGCATCGCGTAGACGATGCAGTGGGTCTCAGGATGATTTTGGTTGAGTTTCTTAAGGAAATGCTGTTACCCGTGCATTTAACTCGCGCACAATCGTGCATTTGTTCATGCTTGACAGTGCTTTGATCCTCCTGTATAACCGTATAGTCTAGTGCATTTCTTCACTCACGATCGGCGCACGATTGTGCGAGTTATAGCTGAATTTTCTCGAGAACCCCCTTGAAATCTATAATCGTGCGTTTGACTCACAATGGTGCGAATTTGTTCCCACACCATCTCTGTGTTGCTACTAGGGCGATTCTGGCTTTTCCTGCACATTCTTCATTTCTTCACATACGACCGTGCGTGTACATCCACACGATCGCGCGTAAGTTATTTTCATGATGGTCTATAAATACACAGTTTCACAATTCTTTCCAAATATTCGCACCTGGAGCGCTGCTTTGACACGTTTTTCATCCCAGAACACAAGGTCTTCACTCTTGAACTTCTCCTACCCGCCCAAGCACCTAAAGGTTGAAGAAGGAGATTTCCAAGGTTAGCAATGAAGCTTTAAGCCCAGAGTCATTGACGTGGAGGCAAAAAGTCTAGAGAGAAGACGAGAGTAGGATGAGATGACAACTCTCTCTCATATTTCGGGGTAGCCAAGGAGTTTGAAGAACCGGTGGACCAAGCCGCACTTCTCTTACAAATCCGAGGAAGATTCTCTCTTTCACTCGGTATCTTTGATTGGTAGTCTATATCTGATGGATTTTTCCATGACCCGTCTCTCATTCGGATAATCCGAGTCCACAGATGTGTCCGGATTGTCGTTCCGAGTCAAGTTCAAGTAGAAATCGGGATTGTATTTTGCTCATACCCTAAACCTGGCACCACATACATATATATAGCTACATTAGCACGTGACATATTACGTGGAATACATAATCTCAATACGAAATAAAAACGAATATTCAACTCTCCCCCTCAAGTTGGGAATATATATTGATCATTCCCAACTTGTCAGTGTTGTTCTTGAAGTTGTCGTTGCATAGCCCCTTGGTGAAAACATCGGCAAGCTGATCAAATGAGCTCACAAACGGAGTGCATATATTCCCCTTGTCGATGTGGTCTTTGATGAAGTGCCTATCAACTTCCACATGTTTGGTCCTGTATGTTGAACTGGATTGTGTGCAATGCTGATGGATGCCTTGTTGTCACAGTAGATAGTAATAGGTTTGTTCACCTGAAGGCCCAAATCCTGGAGAATGGTTCTCAACCACAGTCCCTCACAAACGCCTTGAGTCATAGCTCTGTATTCTGCTTCAACACTTGAGCGAGCAACCACGTTCTGCTTCTTGCTCTTCCATGAAACCAGGTTGCCTCCCACAAATGTGCAGTACCCCGTGGTTGACTTTCTATCATCTTGACTACTAGCCCAATCAACATTAGTGAATACCTCAACCTCTAACGACTGATTAGCCTTGAACAGAATCCCACGCCCTGGTGTCTTTTTGAGATATCGCAACACCCTAAAAGCAGCCTGCTGATGACATAACATAGGGGAGTGCATATACCGGCTTAGGATACCCACCACATACCTGATATCCGGGCGAGTATGGGACAGATATATGAGCCTCCCAACCAGTCGTTGGTATTTTGAGGCGTCTGCTTTCTCCCCACTAATATCTGCATCAATCTTATGATTAGCCTCAAATGGAGTGTCAACAGGAGCACACCCAAGCATCCCAGTCTCCTCCAGAAGATCAAGAGTATACTTCCTTTGGGAAATGAAGATCCCCTGTCGGGACCTCGCAACTTCAATTCCCAAAAAATATTTCAGCTTTCCCAGATCCTTGACTTCAAATTCTTCGCCCAGTTGTTTTTTCAAATATTTGATCTCATCCAAGTTATCTCCGGTAATGATGATGTCGTTCACGTACACAATAAGGATAGAAACCAGAGCACCCTTCCTCTTGATGAAGAGAGTATGATCAGCTTGACTTTGAGTATATCCAAGTCGTAGCATGGTCTTGTTAAAACACCCAAACCACGCTCTCGGAGACTGTTTCAGGCCATACAGGGATTTTAGCAGGCGACAGACCCTCCGGTTGGACTCTTTGACATCAAGGCCAGGGGGAATATCCATATAGACCTCCTCTTTCAGATGACCATGCAGGAATGCATTCTTGACATCGAGCTGCAGTAGCTCCCATCCGCGAATCACATCACAAGAAAGAAGCACACAGATTGAGTTCATCTTGGTAACAGGAGCAAAGGTCTCCTGGTAGTCAATGCCTTGAGCTTGGGCATTCCCTCTCCTTCTTCCCGAAGCCCTCCCCGCCTCCTACAACCCACAAGCATACCCTCTCCCTCTTCCTGAAGCCCTCTCCACCTTCTGCAACCCACATCCATCCCAGTTTCACTGCCGATTGTCGCATTCTAGCCGCTGCTCTTCCGAAATTCCTCAACTGAGGACTGGCCCAGTTCTTTCCTTCAAATAAGCCGCAACCATCACTGTTTCCTCCAAGCCTAGTGAACATCCCTCATGCCTGTTGATTCCTTCCATCTTTGCAGTCCTACTTCCTGCCCAACAACTTTATTTCCTATCCACAACAGTCCATTACCCCACCCCAAGTGCTGACACCTCAAAAAAATCGAACTCAGGGTTTTGAAATTCCATTTTAGCACCCTGAAAAATTTGATTCCAGAACCCCTCTCCCCTGTTCATAGCCCCTCCCACCCTCCCAGCTCACTTTCAATTCCACCCAAATTCATTCAAGTGCTCTCCATTATTAGATTTCAGCATCCAAGTGAAGCCTCTGGACTCAGAAAACTACTTTTGCTGCAATTCGTTGCCGCTACATGTGTGAGTCAAAGTTTGGTAATTTTGTTTCTTATTATTGCGTACTTGGACTATATTTTGTTGGATGAAAATTTTTATGTTTTTGCTATTGTGAAATCGTTGGATTTGCGGAACTTATTCGGCACATGTTTTAAATTATTTGCGCCCTTAATATTTGTGAACTCCTGTTTGCTTGTCAATTCAATTTTATATGAACAAATGTGTAGCTGTTTAAATTTTATTTTAATTGTTTGTTCATTGCAAAATTAAATGAAGCTGCTTTTGACATTTACCCCTGCACTTAGAGTGACATTTCATTGGATTGAATGTATGCTTGCGTATCGTTTTATGGTCGTCGTAGGTTTTTGCATTCATCGCGTGATCGCTTGAAGTGCATCTAGGGTTTGGGCATTGGTCCCCCGCCACATGTAGACTCGTGTTGCATCAGATTGGTATAAGAGCCCAGGTTCGGGCTTTAGCTTAATACGCAATTGTAGAGTCTATAAGTTCCTTCATGGCTAGATATCACCGTTATTTCTCTCCTTTATTTGGGGATCCTGAGTCCATTTGCACTCGCTCTCATAGAGTCCCTTGAGGGGGATCATCACGTTACTATGATTATTACTCTCGATTGCAACACATCACTTTCGTAGATCGTGTTGATACATCGACGCAATCCCATTATGTTGGAGACGATCAGTATGATGATTATCGTCGTCCATATCTCAGCACACGAGCGGATCGTTTTGATCATTCAGGAAGACTTGATTACCTTAGGGATGATTAATATGAGGTTTGTCGTTTTGAGAGAGATCTCAAGTTTCACTTTCGTACTGTAGCCCCTTCTTTTGATGGCTCATCGAGTCCCGAGTTCTTTAGTTATTGGCTCGTGGACATTGAATATTACCTCGATCATTTTGAGTTATTCGGTGAGCGTCTGAAAGTCTTGTTTTCAAGATTAGCTAAACACCTAGAGGAGGGGAGGGGGTGAATAGGTTTTTGTCTCTATTTAACTTTTCTAACTTGTTATTAGATTTTTGTGTCTGTGATTAGGTTAATTATCAGCTTTCAAGAACATCCATAGACGACACAACAATTTTATAGTGGTTCCCCAATCTTGGGTACATCCACTGCCCCTCTGCGCCAATCTAACAGTATGTTAGATTCGGCTCTCCCTCCAAAACTCAACTACTTAATAGCTTACACCACAGATTCAGCAGGACCACACAGGTCACACAGTCCTAACACTTAGGCACTAAGACAACCCCAGGTCACAAAGACCTTTCACCCCGCATAAAGCCAAACACAGGTCACGAAGACCTCAGTCTTTATAATATAGGCTTACCACTTCAAATTCACCAAGAATCTTTACACAAGAAGAAATAAAGAATGAGATGATTAGACACCAGAACAAGATCTCTGTGTCTCCTTCTTCTTGGACTGAGCAGATATCAGTCCAACCAATTGTTGTTGAAGACAACAGGTAGGCAGTAGAATCTTTCTTCGAACAACTTACTTTTCTCTGCAGAATTTGAAGATATGCACCCTCAGAATGGATTCTGATCCTGCTGTTACAGATGGTAATTGCTCCAGCTATCTCCTTTCCATCAAAGTTCTCTGTGCAGAACCACTTCTTCAGGCTCAACGAAAATGGAGAGGAAGAAGATGAAGTTCGGTCGCCCTTCTTTTCATTTTCAGAAAACCTAGACGGAGAATTGATTGTTGTTTGTTCTGGCCGATTTGCTTCTTTTTATACTCTAAAGGCCAATTGAGCAGTGAGTCCCATCACCAGGATTGATGGCTGGGATTAAGCCATTCAGCGCATGCTTTCCATTTAATCTTAATTCAACGGCTCCTTGTTGTGTGTGGGCCCCAACACTTTATGATGGAAATATTCCTTGGACAATGCAGTGGGTCCCCTCAGTAGAAGCATCAGTGAACTAATACTACTTGGGAGTCTGTATGTCCAGCAAGAGGAACAATACTTGCACCAAAAAAAAATGCAAAAGGGAGTGCCTGAAGCTATGCCAAGTTCAACATACCCAACTCAAATTTGAGGGTGTTGAACATTGCTTCATCTAATGGCTTAGTGAAGATATCAGCCACTTGCTTGTCTGTGGGGACAAACTCATGACTGATGTCTTCCTTCTCCACATGCACCCTATTAAAATGATATCTTATTATATATGCTTAGTCCTGTTATGTGAGACAGAATTCCTAGCAATAGAAATAGCACTTGTAGAATCACAGTAGAGAGGAGTTCTACTTACCTGAAGGTTGTACTCCTGGAGCTGATGTTGGATCCGCAGCAGCTGAGCACAGCAGTTGCCTGCTGATATATATTCTGACTCAGTAGTGGATATAGCCACACTAGTTTGCTTCTTGTTGCTCCAAGAAACTAGCTTTCTTCCTAAGAACTGACAGGTTCCAGTAGTGCTTTTCCTGTCTTCTTTGCAACATGCAAAATCTGCATCTGAAAATCCAATTAAATCAAAATCCCTATTTCTAGGGTACCATAAACCAAGATCTGGTGTGCCCTTAAAATATCTCAAGATTCTCTTTGCAGCAGAGTAATTAGGTTCCTTAGGGCAGACCTGATACCTAGCACAGACACATGTGACATACATGATGTCAGACCTACTAGCAGTCAGGTATAGAAGGGAACCAATTATCCCTCTATACAAAGACTCATCAACAGGTTTCCCTGCCTCATCTTTTCCTATAGGCATACTTGATCCCATGAGAGTTCTTATGGTAGAGGCATTCTCTATACCATACTTTTTGATTAGCTCCCTGGTGAACTTGGTTTGGGATATGGACAAGCCATCATCAGTCTGTTTTACTTGGAGTCCCAAGAAGAACTTGAGCTCACCCATGCTGCTCATTTCAAACTTCCCTTGCATAAGTTTAGCAAACTTCCTGCAAAGGTTGTCATCAGTAGATCCAAAGATAATGTCATCGACATATATCTGGACTAGGATAAGCTTGCCCTTTGATTCCCTTAGGAATATGATCTTGTCTATCTTCCCCCTTGAGAATTTGTTTTCAATTAGGAAGCTGGACAAAGTTTTATACCAAACCCTAGGGGCTTGCTTTAGCCCATATAGAGCTTTCCTAAGCTTATAAACAAAATTAAGAGAGTTATGATCTACAAAACCTGGTGGTTGATCCATATATACTTTCTCTTTTAGGTCCCCATTCAGAAATGCTGACTTGACATCCATCTGGTAGACTCTGAATCCCTGATGGGCTGCAAATGCAAGGAAGATCCTTATGGCTTCCAATCTGGCTACTGGGGCAAAAGTCTGGTCAAAGTCTATGCCCCCTTCTTGCCTGTACCCTTTAGCCACCAGTCTAGCCTTATTCTTGACAATAATGTCATCTTGATCCAACTTGTTCTTGTAGATCCACTTAGTCCCTATGACATTTTGTCTTTGTGGTCTGGGGACCAACTTCCAGACCTTACATCTCTTAAATTGGTCCAGTTCTTCTTGCATTGCTCCAATCCAGAACTGGTCCTTGATTGCTTCTTCAAACTTCTTTGGCTCTTCTTGAGACAAGAAGCTTGAGTAGAGCTGTATTCATGCTCCTGCTTCTGGTCTGGACTCCATGATTTGCATCACCAATGATTTGGTGCACTGGATGGTCCCTTAGATGCCTGATAGTTGGAGGCAATCTAGCTGCAACTTGCTGATTTTCAGGGTTTTCAGCTAGCTAGTCTTCATTTTCTTCAGGTATGTTGTCCCCTTCTCTTGGAGTAGGCAATCCATCATCATTTTCTTGGACTGTGAGGGTAGCTTCCTTGATGGTCAGCTTGTCCATCATCTGCTCTGTACCTGCAATATTATAAGAGGAGCTTGACAGCTCACAGTTAACCATGTTGGATTCATCAAAAACAACATGCATTGACTCTTCTACAACTTGGGTAGTTAAGTTGTAGATTCTATATGCCTTACTATGAGTGTTGTACCCAACAAAGATCCCTTCATGGGACTTGACAACAAACTTAGTTAAATGAGCTTTTCCATTGTTGAGCACATAACACTTGCAACCAAAGATCCTGAAATAGCTCAGGTTTGGTTTTCTGCTCTTCAAGATCTCATAGGGAGTCTTCTTGTTGCTCTTTGTGATAGAAGCCCTATTAAGGACATGACATGCAATGTTAACTGTCTAAGCCTAGAAGTATTCTGGGAGGGATTGAGTCACTTAGTAAGGTTCTACCAGCCTCTATGAGAGTCATATTTTTCCTCTCAGCAATTCCATTTTGCTGGAGTGTTGTAGGAGAGAAATTCTTGATGAATCCCTAGCTCTTCACAGAACCTTGTCATGCACTCAGTCTGAAACTTAGTGTCATGGTCACTTCTGATCTTGACCACAGTGCTGTTGAATTCATTCTGAATTTGCTTGACAAATGTCTGAAAGACATCAGAGGTTTCAGATTTCTTCCTTAGAAAAAACACTCAGACAAATCTGGAAAAATCATCAACAACTACAAGGGTGTAGAATTTTTTACCTAGACTTTGAATTGACATAAGACCAAACAGATCCATATGCAGGAGGTATAAACACATCGCTGAGTCTTTGGTGCCAATGCTCTTGAAGGAGGTCTTAGTCTGTTTGCCCTTTTGACATGCAGAGCAGATACCCTCCTTAGTGCATATAGACTTAGGCCCATTCCTAACCAGCTCATTGCTAAACAGCTTGCCTATGGTCCTATAATTTAGATGGGCTAGCCTCTTGTGCCATTGGACACAGGAAGAGGCTTTCTCATCTGCAACAAGACATACAGGTGAGTCTTTGCTAGAACATAGGAAATCTAAACAGTACACATTTCCAATCCTAGTGCCTGTTAAGATGACCTCTTGGTCACTTAACCTCCTAATTTGGTACTCATTCTTGTGGAATACTATGTCATAGCCAAGATCATAGAGTTGGCTAATGCTTATCAGGTTGTGTTTCAACCCTTCCATATAGGCTACTCTTGTGATAATGACCCCTTTTTCTGATCCACCAAAGATAACAATTTGGTCCATTCTTTACTGGAGCATAATCCTTCAGCATGCTCCTTGTTCTAGTCATATGCCTGGAACATCCACTGTCCAAGTACTATATAGGAGTATGAGTACTTGAACTAACCTGCAAAATACACATCAGTTAACCTTAGGACCCCAATTTTTATTGGGTCCTTGGTGCATGTTAGATTGAAAATAATTCTGCCTGCCTGCAGCTTTTCTGACATTCAAGCTAACATTTGCTCTATGCACACTATGATTGTGCCAACAATCAACAGCAAAGTGGCCTACCTTGCCACAACACCAACACTCATGCATGTTGTACCTTCTTTTTAGAGCAGGTCTAGTGACTGTGTTAACATCAGCTCTGGGTCTAGAAGGAGTAGTAACAGTCATGTTCCATGGTTTTCCAGCCCCAGTCTGATTAGTGGTGGGTCTGACAGTAGAAGTGCTTGGGATATCTTGAGCCCTTCTAGCAACAGCTTTCTTTTCAGGAAGCATACTCTTGATGACCTCAGAGATGCCCAGGTCAGGTCTACTGACAACCTTGCCCTTTGGCTTAGAGTGGGCTGGAGGAATTTGAGAACAGTCAGCAACTTTACCCTTGACTGAAGGGGCTGTTGCACCAAACACAAATGGTCCAGGATATGCAATTGTATTTTCTCATAGGCACTTGCACCTTTGCTGTAACTACCACCATATTGTGGAACATCTTTGTTCACACAAGATGGACTAGCATGATTCCAGTGACCATAAATACTCTCATGGTCATGGCTGTTAGAAGGAAATTGCACTCTAATGAATTTTACAGGAGGCTTAGAGGGTAGTGGCTCCACTTGAGCTTTGCCCTTTCCCTTGGGATTAACAGCTCTTGTCCTTCCCTTGAATCCCAACCCTTTCTTTCCCTTTTGGGAGGAGAATGAGTCTATCAAGGGCAACACTGTGTTAAGCTTGGAATAGCTAGCCACTAGTTCCCTCTTCTTTTGGAGCTTTCATTCAAGATTCCTGATATGGTTATTTTTGAAGGTTATGATGCTCATCTGAATTATTGTTACATTCTTCAGTTTGCTAACTTCTTGCATCTTCAGATTCAACAATTTTGCTGATTCTAAAGCAGCAAGTTTTAAAGAAACAATTTCCTGAGCCTGCTGTTTGGCCAGAAGCTTGCTCTTCTTTATAGCCTGCATAAGTGCACCATAATTATCAATCAATTGATTGATGTCTCTCTCAGATTCTGAGCCATCATCATCACTTGATGCAGAGGCATAAGAATTTGGAACTGATTCATAATCTGAACATGCAGAGCTAGTGACAGAAATTACCTTGATTGGACCAAACTGATCCTGGCTGGTTTCTTCGTCTGACTTAGCCATCAGCCCAAGGCAGCAGCTGTCATCTTCTGAATTCACCTCTGAATCACCAGCAGATTGTGATAGAGGGGCCCTGTCTTCAATCCTGACAGCAGGATGAACCTTCTCAGCTTCTTCTTCTAAAGCAGCCAACCTTTTGATGTAGTCTGCTTCTACAACTCCTCCTTCATTAGAGTACAACCCAATGTAGGCTTCTTCTTCTTCTGACTCTGATGTGGAGGAGTCAGTCCAGCTTCTTTGCTTCTTGACAATGAGAGATTTCTCCTTCTTGCCTTTTTGCTGGTGATCCTTTTTCTCACAGTGTTCCTTTCTTTTGACTGGGCAGTCAGCTATCACATGCCCAGGTTTTCTGCAGTGATAACAAGTCATGTTAGATAAAACATGTTTACTAGTTTTAGAACCATACCTATCCTCCTTAGAGGATTTTCTTCTGCCCTTGTAGTAGTCACCCTTGGGATGAGAGGAGGTGGAAGGCCTGCCTCTCCAGTGCTTCTTCTTTAAGAACTTCTTGAATTGTCTGGTGAAGGCAGCAAAATCTTCATCAGACCATTGACAGTCTGATGTGCTGTTCTCTGATTTTCCAGAATCAGATTCAGCATCTCTTCTTGGTGGAGAGGGAGACTTTCTTCTGCTTTTGCTGGAGCCTTCAGCTTTGAATGCTACAGTCTTGTCTCTTGCCTGAGACTTGTTGTTGTTCTCCTCTTCTTTCCTTGCAGCCAGCTGCATCTCATATGACAGCAGCTTCCCAAAGAGGGTGTGAGGAGCAGTGTCACCCAGCTTTGCCACCTCTCTGATGGCACAGATTTTTGTGTCCCACTCTCTAGAGAGAGATCTAAGGAATTCATCATTCAGTTCATAGTGACTGAACACTCTTCCATAAGTCTTCAGCTAATTCACAATCCTAAAGAACTTTTTATAACAGGTGGTTATGTTGTCCCCCTTGGATTGCCTGAAAGCCTCATACTCTTGGTTGAGCATGAACTTCCTATCATCTCTAACTTCATCTGTCTCCTCCATGTAAATCATAAGTGTTTCCTACATTTCCTTTGCTGTTTTACAATGGATCAGATTCTGAAGTGTAGAGTCATCAACAACACCCATAATGATATTCTTAGTCCTCTTGTCTATTGAGGCCAGAGCTAACTCATCCTTGGTCAGCTCATCATATGTCTTGGGGGTCTTGACATTAACATCCAGTGCAGAGACCTTCATTGGGATGAATGGTCCTTCTTCAATTATAATGTACATCCTAAGGCCAGCAGCTTCCATGAACTGCCTCACCCTTTCTTTCCAGATGCCAAAATCTTCCTTCCTACAGATTGGAAGTCTCACAGCACTCAGCTTCCTATTGGTCATTCCAGAACCTATGGAGACAAACTTCTTGCTAACCTTGGAGATCTACTCAGACTGTTAAGCCTTTAAAGAGTAACCTCCCTCTGATATCACTTGAAAATCTTGTTTTCAAGGTTAGCTAAACATCTAGAGGGGGGGGTGAATATGTTTTTGTCTCTATTTAACTTTTCTAACTTGTTATTAGATTTCTGTGTCTGTGATTAGGTTAGTTATCAGCTTTCAAGAACATCCATAGACAACACAACAATTTTATAGTGGTTCCCCAATCTTGGGTACATCCACTGCCCCTCTACGCCAATCTAGCAGTATGTTAGATTCGGCTCTCCCTCCAAAACTCAACTACTTAATAGCTTACAACACAGATCCAGCAGGACCACACAGGTCACACAGTCCTAACACTTAGGCACTAAGACAACTCCAGGTCACAAAGACCTTTCACCTAGCATAAAGCCAAACACAGGTCACGAAGACCTCAGTCTTTATAATATAGGCTTACCACTTCAAATTCACCAAGAATCTTTACACAAGAAGAAATAAAGAATGAGATGATTGGACACCAGAGCAAGATTTCTGTGTCTCCTTCTTCCTGGACTGAGCAGATATCAGTCCAACCAATTGCTGTTGAAGACAACAAGTAGACAGTAGAATCTTTCTTCGAACAACTTACTTTTCTCTGCAGAATTTGAAGATCTGCACCCTCAGAATGGATTCTGATCCTACTATTGCAGATTGTAATTGCTCCAGCTATCTCCTTCCCAGCAAGGTTCTCTGTGCAGAACCACTTCTTCAGGCTCGACGAAAATGACGAGGAAGAAGATGAAGCTCGGCCGCCCTTCTTTTCGTTTTCAGAAAACCTAGACGGGGAATTGATTGTTGTTTGCTCTGGCCGATTTGCTTCTTTTTATACTCTAAAGGCCAATTGAGCAGTGAGTCCTACCACCAGGATTGATGACTGAGATTAAGCCATTCAGCGCATGCTTTCCATTTAATCTTGATTCAACGACTCCTTGTTGTGTGTGGGCCCCAACACTTTTTGATGGAAATATTCCTTGGAAAGTGCAGAAGATGATGACATCTGACCGCCAACGTCTCGGACAACAATTCCACACCATTTGAATTTTTATTTGACAATTTGACTTTGCTGCCGTCAGCATGACTCAGCATCTCTGGACTTAGACAAAATTCAATCATCAGAACCAAAGGCGTTGAGTGAGTAGGTATCACTCAACGCCACAACACTTAGACAAAATTCTAAGTATTGAGCTCGATGAAAGCTGAGCTCCGTTCGAAGAACGTCGAGCTCAGCTCGACAAAAATATAGGTTCAGTTCGACGAACTGTGGACTTAGTTCGACGAAAGACTGAACTGAGTTCGACGAACTCCAGGCTAAACTGAGTAATTTGGCTCAGTTTGACGAACGCTGAGCTCAGTTCGACGAAGCTGAGCTCGACGAAAGTCAAGTAGTCCACGCTTTTAGACTTAGCCAAATTTGCTTCAAGACGTTGAGAGCGTCGAGAGCGTTGAGTGAGCTTGCCTCACTCAATGCTATTTGCCTTAGCAAATATTTCCGCGTCTTGCCGTTGAGAGAGTAAACTCCACTTAACGCCAAACTACTTAACAGATTTTTTCTGTTATCTGGCGTTGAGTGAGTAAGCTACACTCAACGCCTGTGGACTTGGTGAAAATTTTGCCCAACTTTTCTGTGGAGTTGACTGACACAACAACACTAAACGCTAAAGATGTATGGCGTTGAGTGAGTAGACCACACTCAACGCCTGTGGACTTAGCCACATTTTTGGCTATCTTCCAGTTAGGCTGAGACGGACTCAATGCTATATGTTATATGACGTTGAGTGAGCTGTCCTCACTCAACGCCTGTGGACTTAGGCAAATTTCTACTAGATAATATTGAGTCCATACCTCTAGCGTTGAGTGAGCTTGCTCCTCTCAACGCCTGTGGACTTAGTCAATTTTTGCTATGTTCAACAACCACTTATTGTGTCCACATGTCCAATCAATGTCATATGGACAACTTGCACTCAAAATCTCAAATACACATCAAATACAGTTGATGTGTGTGTCATTGACCTGTTTGACTTCTCACAAATCAGGAACATTGGGAACAATGGACCCAACAGCGTCGCATAAAATTTGCAAAACTTAGATTGCTAGATCATGCAAGGGCCTATTGGCTTAGCATTAAGTTGAATAACGAAAATGTCTTCACCATATCACTAGTTGGGATGAGATGAAACATATTTTATCTCAGAGGGTATTTACCAACATCCTATCAGAGTCACCTACTCGAGCAATTATTCTCCATTCAGCAAGGATCCATGCCCGTTGCTGAGTATCAAGATCATTTTGATGAGTTAGTAGTGAGGAGTGACATTCGAGAAGAGCCATCTATTGGCTAGTGAACCTATCATAATGTGTTTTTCCCCTAACTCTTTCCTGATTGTAGACTCGCCCTTGCATGTATTTTGTCTGAACCTCCCCATATTGTTTTGGCGAGTCATATCCCAAATGAGGGTCGAGAGCGTAGCATCGACTTTGTAGTAGCTGTCTCTTCCCCTCTCAAGGTCTAGAACACTACTAAGATCGATGACATTCACCTCACAGATCATCCTGCTATGAATAAACTCTTTGATGAGCCCCCTGTTAAGACTTTTGGAGAGCTACTTGAGGAGTTTTTTCTTTTAGGTGACGTTCCACCAACTCTGATGTCACATCCTTGTGTCCCTGCCTTACACGTCCTTTTAGATCATTGCATTTACGATGAATTTACATACATACCACCAGGTGAACCACCAAATTTAAATCCTTATATCTCTATCTTCCACACTCCTTTGAGAGTAAAATTATCCTTACCAACAACTCTGTTCTGTGACAGTCAGACTGCCATTCATATTGCTAAGAATTCAATGTTTCATGAGCGAACAAAACACATTAAAGTTGACTGTCACTTTGTTAGAGAGAAGGTTCAGTTGAAGAAACTCGAATTGGAGCATGTTCCTGCATCTGAGTAAGTTGCTGATATTCTAACCAAGGCTCTACCACGACCATTATATCATCAGTTTCTATCCAAGCTTGGTGTCTACGACTTGTACGCTCCAACTTGCGGGGGATTGTTGGAAAAGCCATGTATTTAGGCCCATTTTGGAGCCCACTTAGCTTTATATTTATCACACATCTTGTGTTTGAGATTCTTCTCCTCTCTCTCTCTTCCTATATATATGTGTATTTTCTCATAATGTAAACAAGTTGTTGGATATACAAAGTTTACTTTTTCCTCTTCCTACAGAGAGGACTGATCAAGAAGATCATTATATCCATAGATCTTCAACAATTTTCTGATTTAATTATCATTTTCAGTTTGCGAACAGAGTTGTGAGAATCCCTGTTCGAAAGATTCAGTTAGAGATTCTGAGAGTCTCCTTGAAAAAAGACTCAGTTTGTATTGGTTCAAAATTTCCTTATTAAAAGATCTGGTGTTTGGTTATAAAAGTCTCCTGATCAAAAGACTCAGACATTGTGATAGTGAATTCCTATAAAAGGGGTAGAAAAGTGAATGTACCCAGATTTTAGGGAACCACTATAATTTTTGTGTCTTCTATGATTTTGCATTTATATGTGTTTATCTTGTTGCTATGCTGTGATTTTATTTATCTGAACCTATTTCTGGTTGATAGCTGATGCACATGCAAATTTTGTGAATTAATCTTAATATTTGAAATAAAATTTTAATCTCTATTCACCCCCTCTAGAGAAAACCCTGAGATATTTAGCAACTGTTCTCCCATTTTAATTGGTATTAGAGCCAGGTTGATAAAAGGTTAATTTAGAGAAGATTAATCAATAAAAGGTTAACATCTTGATCAAACGATCATATAAGTTGCATCAATATATTTTCTTTTAATTTTTCAAAAATATCTTCCAATACATTCAAAGGATTTGTATCTACTAGGTCACCAGTTTGTAATCTTGAAAAGTTTACATTCCGAAAAATCAGAATTGGATTATATATGAATTCTATTGATGAAGGTATATTTGAATCAATTTTGACAGGACCACCAATGACATATAGAAAGGATGTAGATGAAAATATAACTGCAGAACCTGTACCAAGAAGTGAATGATCAGATGCGAAAAAAAGAATATAAGATTGGGATGCAAAATCTATGAACATACCAGTCTTAACCATATCTGATAATGTGTTTCAGAAGGTCGCAGATTATCAATTAACAAAAAAAATGAGAATCACTTTCAAGAATTGTTGATGGAAGTTCAGATGAGAGAAGATAGAAGATCACTATTAATCTCTCAATGTGAAATTTTTTAAAGGAAAGCTGATGAGTCAGTAGCTGAAATGTATGATAGGTTCAGTATGTTTATAAATGAGCTGAAAAGGTTAGATAAAGATATATCTCTTACTGAGATAAACGATAAGTTACTCGTGTGTTTTCCGAATACATAAGATTCAAGGATATGAGCTATTAAAGAAGTAAGGTGTCATAAAGAAATTACAACAGATGCATTACTAAAAAAACTTAAGTCATATGAATAACTTCTGAGAAGTAGAGCTGAGATAGAAGCAAATGAAATTATCATTATACAAATTTTTATTTTTTTGCTTTCAGGGTCACTGAAGATGAATCATCTGTATCAGAACAAGAGATGTTCAACATTCTAGCAATGAGATTTAGAAGATGGATAGAGTCAGAAAGCTCTAGAAGAAGGATAAAAATATGAGCAAACCTAAGTTTGATAAGACTCCTAATAAGGAAATAATTTGCTTTACATGTAGAAAATTTGAACGTATATCAACAGAATGTTCAGATTAACAGAAGAATAAACAAAACAAAATTGATTAGAAGAAATTTCAGGCGAGAAAAGACAAGAAAAAAAGAAAAGGTTTTATAGCAGAAACTTGAAGTGATCCTGGTTCTGAGTCAAGTTCTTCATCAGGATATGAAGGAGAAACTAATGCTGAAGAAACATGCTTGATGGCTCTGGAATCAAATTCAGACACCGAAGAAAATCATGTAAATTATTTTGATAATATTGATTTTTCTTCTGAAGAATTTAAGTTATGTTTTAAAGAGTTTTGTAAAGATAAGATTAATGTTGGAAAAGAAATTAAAAGTTTAAGAAGTCAAATAGAGATAATTAAAAATTGTACATATGATAAAGAGCAAACTGAACAAGATGATTGTTAGAGAATGAAGTAAAAAAATTGAAAAATGAAGTTGCTGCTCTAACGCAAGAAAACATCACACTAAAGGAAGAGCTAACAATGACAAAAACCTTTGATGATTCCTTGTTTGGAAGGAGCCAACAGCTAAAAATTATTACTGAAAACCTTAAAAAAAGGTTTGATTATTCAGGTTTAGGAGCCAATCCACAAAGGATTGTGACAATTAATAATGTATCTGTTTGGAAAAATCCTGTATCATTCACTAAAGCAAATGAAGCTCAATCTAATAATAACTCAGAAAAAGTAACAAAAAATGATAATATAGATAAATTCAAAGAAAAAAGTATTATAAATAAACAGTCAGTAATGAACAATAAGAAAAAAATTAGTAATCATAGATAATCAAGAACATGCGTCGACTTCATATCGACGCAACACCTGTAAAACGTCGACTGCAAATCAACGTATCCAAAATATTACGTCGAATGCTACTCGACGCATATCACTGAATAATAGTTTTTCTTATTCATATAAAAATAATGTTTGCAAAGTTGTATTCCCTCATAATTTAATTAGGATTAATCAACTATGTGATGGTGAATAAAAAGTTGTATTCCCTCATAACCTGTGTCAAATAGTCAACTCCATCACTGATATTATAGTGTTATCTGGTTATAAAAGTAATATCTATATAATTGATTTTTGTTCAACCATAGATGAAATATGTCTGTTTAATGTTGAATTAGACAGGAATGAGCTATGACACATGAGGCTTGGTCATGTCAATCACAAGACCATAATAAAGCTTGCAAAAGATGATTTGGTAAGAGGCTTACCAAAAGGTTAGTACAAAAAACTTAATCCTTGTAAGGCTTGCAAAAGATGATTTGGTAAGAGGCTTACCATATGCCTTATGAGAAAGGTAGTGCGCCTCTACCTAACACGAAAAGACTTATGTGTGCTTACTGATCTTTTTGGTCTGATGCTACTCTGCTTGGGACATCTCTTTTGGTGTACTACTGAGTGACCCTTGACTTTCTCGTGGTCGACTAGAAGGGACATTCACGCCCTTGGTTGGACAAATTCCAAGCTTACGTACACGGTAAAGGTTTCGTACCTAACGTTACTGTTCATGATCTGACTACTTTGGTCTTGGAGAAGGGTGTCATCCTACACATTTTCCGCGACCGTTTTTCTACCACCACACCTTTCTATGCATGGTCATGATGTTTGTACAAAACCTACACATGCGTATATAAAATACATTTCTTGCTACGTCTAACTAACATGGATTGGGTTTCCTTACAGTAGTGCTGCGGCGCTCGTACACTCGGCGCGACGACATTTGCTTTTCTGAAGGAAATCCGACTGCTAGGGACTTACAGAACCTTGTCCCGAGGCCACCAAAATCCTGCAATCCAAGTCAACCCTAATTTACACATTTTCCCCTTAGGGTTTTCGTTGGAAAAATTCCAATAAGCTATGGTAACTAAAATCAAAAGGCTAACATAATGTATTACCTTTACGTGAGAGTGATTTGATGCTCTCAATGCGCCCGATTCCAATTTCGTGGTGGATCCCGTACTCCAAAACCTAATTAGGGCTGATGATGAAAACCTAGTTTAGATTAACTTCCAAATCGAAGGATTTCCATGAATGAATAAAGACAAGAGAGGAATCGAACTCACCGGAACCAAACGTTTTTTTTGAACTTCCACCGGTTAGGGTGAAATCGGTTCTCCCACGGCAATAGAAGGGAAGAGAACACCCACCGACGCCCATAGAGGAAGGAGGAGAAGTCGACGATGAATTCTGGAGCGGGATCAGGCCGCGGAAAGGCCGCGGATGCCGGCGCTGTCGCGGTTCGGCGCTTGCGGGAGACAGACGCACGGGGGGGGGGGGGGGGTCGGCTGCGGTTTTTCTCCCGTAAGAAAGAGGCGTGCGGGTTATAAATTCTCGGGCATGCGGTTTTTAACCTATCGGCAATGAACCGCCCCTTTTTCCACACCCCAAAACTATTAATTCTTGCTATACGCAACCCACTCTACGTTAACATCTTTAAACATAAACGATTTCGCCGCGCAACGTTACTAGAATAAAATGTGTTACACCACCACTGCGATTGATACACTTCTCAAATTAACGGACGCGATCTTTAGGAATAGTAACATTGTACCTTGACGCCGCGCTGCCTCGATCAACATCCGTCGCGACTTGACCCTACAATTTTAATTAATTTTGCGTCAAATTACAGATGTTACAGCAGAATCAGTTACTTGATTATAACTTGAATTTCACTAACTCTACAATATTTTGTGACAGCTCAAGTGCTATTTCAATTGCCTCAAATCCTGTCTTGCACAGCAGGACAAATCATATAGAAATTCAAAATCACTTTCTTAGAGACAATATGAAAAAAGAGAAAATTTATTTGGAATATGTGACTTCTGAAAATCAGAGGGCAGATATTTTCACAAAGTCTCTTGATTAAATCAAGCACAACTACTTTATCAATGTTTTGGGCATGCTTGATAAAACTTAATAATAGGTTTTAAAACTTTCAGTTTTCATTAAAAATATTGCTGGGAAAAACCTGCAAAAGACTTAAAAATTTGTCTGTATTCGACGTAACGTTAAATACAAGTTGACGGAACATCCACTTTTATTCAACACAACGTCTAGAGACAGTGTCTATGAAGAGTTTTGGATCTTGTCAACTCAATGTTGACATCACTCAACGCATGCGTCGACTTTGATATTTACGCATACATCAAAAAGAAATCAACGTCACGTCGACTAAGGAAATAGTTATGCCCTAATTTCTCGACGTTTCGTATATTTATTTAGGCTTCATATTTCTCCAAACTATTCATCTTCCCCGCTCTATTTTTTCTCTACTCGCTCTCTCCGTTTTTCTTTGTAATCTTTGAGGTACTCTAGTATTAATCATAATCAATACATTCAATGTTGACTTAGAAAGAGGTATTGGATGTTCTTGTTCAAGCTCTAACGCCACTAGTTTCTGGATTCATCAAAGAATTCTTGATTTTCAAAGATGTGTGCAATGGTGAACTTATGATACTTCAAAATTAGATAAATGAGCTATTAAGTTCCGTACAACTTCTTGATCAACAAGTTGATTAAAGTATACTGCCCGCCGAAGTTTTTAAATCATTCTTTCGAGATTTAAAAAGGGGGAGAAAAATCGAGGCAGGGATGACATGATTCAAGATTCAGACTGTGTTCGAACTTGTAATATAGATATCAACAAAATTTCAGAAAGACTAAATGAGGATATGGTTTCAGACATGGTTTGTGATGATGTAAATGAAGAAAATTTTGAAAAACTAAGTGTGAGTATGGTTCAAGATATAAAGATACCAGATAATATTGTCTTGGTCTTAGAATCAAAAATGGTTTAGATGCCTGTTAAATAGGGGGAATTTTGAAATGATTCAGATGTCTATTACACCGGGGGAGAATCCATTAGTCTTAATGCCAAGTGTTCAAGGGCAAAAAATATCAGAAGATATTGAGCTAGAGAAAGGTTTTGAATTAATAAGAGAGAGAAGAAACCGAGTTCAAAACATCTGATGATGACTTAGATGATAAGAAAAAGATTTTTCTGGCAAAATTACAAGCTAAAGAAACAGGGAAAAGAAATGTTTCTAATTTATCAATCATTCTTCCAGAAATAATCTTTGATCATAATGAATATGCCAAGAAACATCCAGCTGCTCAGATTGTGCACACTACTGGACATTGTCACAAACGGATAGTAGGTTTGAGTTATAATTAGGATAAATATATTCCCTATGAAAGTGGAAATCAAAGAATGATAAGTTTTGTAAAAGCCTCAACTACTGAAATAGCGATAACTTAAGAAAAGCAGAAAGATACTTTTCCTGACAATTTATTAGAATCTATCAATGAGCTATCTGCAAAATATTTTAGCAAAAGATATACTCTGAAATCTACATCACATAATGTAGAGACAGAATTTCAAAAGTTGTTTAATGTTTATCAGAAAATACAGAGTCATCCAGATAAGACAAGAAGGACTCAGTTTGAATTTGTTGAAAAGATGTCAAAGAAATTGTACATTGCATTTACAACTTTTCTTGCTCAAAAGAATAAAAAGTAATACTCCTTTTGACACCAAAAGATTTATGGTATATTCAGTTGCCTCTCATGTTCCTTTCTTAGTTTAATTTGTGTTCATTACATGTTATATGTATGTCAAATTTCTGTAATCCTACTGATTTGTCTTTGTAAAATCACCTTTGAAATTTTGTAACATTTGTTAAGTTAAATAGGTGGAGATTGTTGAGAAAAACCAGTATGATTTAACTTAACAAATTATTTTAAGTGATTTTACATCCTAGGTTTATTACCCATGATGTATAGAGAGGGTAATATGGTCTTAGAAGTCCTAGGATATCATAGGTATAAAAGACATGAGAAAGACACATTGAATTTATGAGGAAAGTCATGAAATGCCAACATGCGTCGACTAAAAGTCCACGCAATTTCGACTAAAAGTCGACACAACTTCAACTATAAGTCGAGGCAACTTTGACTAAAATTCGACGCTACTTCGAGTTTAAGTCAGAGTAACTAAACATGATAAGTCGATGTTAACTAAATGATCAAATCAACACATACTCTAATATGAAATCGACGCAACATTGATTACAGAACTTAGTTGATAGATTGTCTGAATGAAGCCAGAATTCGATGCTACATCTATATGAACTCGACGCTACGTCGATTAATCTTCTGAATGAGAATTATTTTGAGGATTAAATTAGAATTGCTTTAGGAAATGTTTGGTTGTTATAACTGATTCTTGGAGACGTTAGATGAGGTTGCTTCTCAGCTATATATATCGATTACACATGAACATTAACGAATAACAACAATCATTATATTTACATCAGAACAAACTTTTGAGAGATAGATTTCGACAAAGAAAGATAGGAAGATTATCATCTGAATTTTAAGTTTTTCCTTGTAGTAGTCGATCATCATCTTGTTGCTGAATCTGCAGAGAATCAGTTCTTCTTCTTCTCAAGAGCAAATCAATTGCTGCATCAGATTCAGTGGAGATTAAAGAGAAATCTGGATTAATGGCTTATATTTTTTGAGATTTTCTTATTCAAATATTCATCAGATTCACTCAATGTCATACAGTCCTCAGGATTCTGTTGAGATGACTAATCAAGATCTTTATATCCACAGATCTTCAGCAATTTTCTGATTTAATTATCATTTTTAGTTTGTGAATAGAGTTTTGAGAATCTCTTTTCAAAGGATTCAGTTAGAGGTTCTGAGAGTCTCATTGAGAAAAAAACTCAGTTTATATTGGTTCAAGATCTCCTTATCAAAAGATCTATTATTTGGTTCTAAGAGTCTCCTGATTAAAAGACTTACGCACTATGATAGTGAATTCGTATCAAAGGGGGTAGAAGAGTAGATGTACCCAGATTTTGGGGAACCACTATAATTTGTTTCTTCTTTGATTTTGCATTTATCTGTGTTTATCTTGTTACTTTGTTGTAATTTTATTTATCTGCACTTTTTTTTGGTTGATAGCTGATATACATGCAATTTTTGTGAATTAATCTTAGTATTTGAAACAAAATTTTAATCTCTATTCATCCCACTCTAGAGAAAACTCTGAGGTATTTAGCAACTGTTCTATTATTTCACTAATGTAAGCCGAGAGAGTCAATTGAAAATTTTGAGCACGAAATCACTCTCGTTGATTGAAATTCCGGGTCATTAATCGTTATTCGAAGGGAGATTCTCAAATGTTTTATGGATCGACTTAAAGCGGTATTTATGATGTTTATAAGCTTAATTGCAAATTTTAATTTATGTATAATGACAATTAAAAACAGCGAGAACGTTTGAGACAAGCTTTTTGATAATTAAATGAGTCACATAAATTTAAGTTAATCGAATTGAGCAAGTGGAGGGTGGAGATTATCCAAAAAATACTCAAGGCTACGACAAGGAGTTAAGCTCAACTCTGGTTGCTGGAAGCCAACAGGCAAGCTTCGACACGATGGATTGTCGGAATAGACGCTGGTGTCGATGACATTCGGCGAAGTAGACGGAATACGGATCGGAAGGGATAGTCGAGGTCGACGGTGACCTAAGGGAACTGAGCGTCGGACGATGGAGGGGCGGCCGATGGTGCGGCTCTGAACGTCTGGAGGATGCGCCGCTAGCTTCGTGGATTTGGTCGGCTAGTGAGAGGAAGCTGAGCAGTAGCTAACTCCAGGTAGTACTCTCACGGGCCAGGGCATGAACTGAGGCTCTGCCGATGAACAGAGGGAATGAACTCACCGTTTGTTCCTCTATTATTTTCGACTTCTTTGCTTCAATGTTGGGGCTTATACGAGCAATCGAGGATTAGGCTAATTGATTTATTTCCTAATCTTCCAATCAAATATTTCCTAAGCCAAATTATATACTTCCTAAATCTTCCAATCAAATATTTTAAAAATATCTCATCAATTGATTTATTGAGAATAATAGCCAAAAATGAATTATTTCCAACTTAGCCGTATACGAATTCTAATTATTTTAAGCTTTCTTTTTCCATCCTTGTTATTCAAAATTAACAGACCATTTATTCAGGGTCTCACCGGATGGTCATACTGATGAGCCGAAAAATTCAATATACGATCGATGCGTGGGAAAAGAAAATGACATAATATAAATGGAATAACAAACTAAAAATGATAAACGGCACATGACAATATCATTCATCCTTGGATGTGGAAAAGGCTGCATCATCTCCTCTCTTGATTGTCATATTATCCTTGTCCCTTCCACTGTTGGGTTCTCAAATGGAGTGCTGGTTATATTAAATCATTTAAGGAATAGTGGGGCACCAAATAGCAATGTGAAATAAGACCAAAATCATTTTTTCACAACTATGCAGTATTTACTTTATCCCTCTTTTAAGTTAGAAATTATGTAAATTTTTTTTTACATTAGAATCAGAATTCTAACCTGCTAAGACTTACATTTCTTGATTTGAGATTAGTATCTTTTGTGTTGATATATACATGGTAAAAAAGTACTTCTGTAGTTCCATTATAATTATTTGGTTTAATTAATTCATTTTATTTTCTTAGTTCTATGATGATTTTGCTTGCTTTAATTCTTTTTTTTTCTCTTCCCAGTGCTTGCTATTGATCCAGTAATAGGAGCCATTGCAGCTGGTAATGCAGTTGCTCTAAAACCATCAGAAATTTCTCCGTCCACATCTGCATTGTTTGCTACTATATTACCAAATTATGTTGATAGCTCTTGTATTAAAGTTGTTGAGGGGTCTGTTCCTGAAACTACTGCACTTTTGGAGCAGAAGTGGGATAAAATACTCTACACAGGTTAGTACAATATATATTACCTGCTATACATTTTGGTGATACTTGTTTATCATTTGTAATACTGAGATAATTTATGCATTTGGATTCGTTTCTCCTAAAATTTTTAAAGCATGGTCAGTTGTAGTATGTACATGTTGATGTTTGCTTTAAGTCACTGAACTTCTCGAATCTCCTTGATTTATGCTTGCCATATATTTTGTTTGTTTGTTAAATTCTTTATATTCTACCACTAGGTATGCATGCCAGGGGTAGCTGGTTGTACAAGCCTTCCTGGTTGTGTATTGATCATAGCAAACACGGCTTCAACAACCAACCGTATCGTTTTAGCAGGAGGGGTGTAGGCACCTCAACAGATACACCACTCTCCGCAGAGTGACGGGGTTGGGACTGCCCCGCACCATTCTTAGTCACCTAAAATCGTGTCACGCACAATTTAGTGACTAAAATCATAACAAAACAACAAGCAAGGAACGCGCAGGTTTCACAATCAACAAGCAAACACATTGTAGTTTCATTCCTAAGTGGACATTCATTGTATTTTATCGTTTTAAGGTGACACACTACTCGTGCTCTCCACCTCCTAAAAGAATTCAACCATGAATTTGAAAGACTGCAGGCTGGCCCGTAAGCTGATACCAAATTTGTAACACCCCGCCCATCCAAATGATATAGCTGTAGGTCTGACTGGGACCCCACACCATATTGAGCACACAAACAAAGAGTTACGAACTGAGAAATCAAAAGGTATATTATAGTAGGTTCGACCGAGACCCCACATCATATCGAATGCACAAACAATGAGTTGCGAACTGAGAAATCAGAAAGTATATAACTATGCACCATGAAGATAAAAGCCAGCGGAAGCATTTTATTTACTTAACTGATGAATGTCCGCATCATCACTAGAAATGTACATACAACCAGTGGCTTGGCCTTAAGGCCTTACACGTTTTCAAAACAAGTATATATACTCTACATGGTTTATATACTTCGGCTCGCAGCCCGACAATACATGAAATCTATAAAACACTTTGGCTTTTGAGGGCCAACTCAGCTTTGGGCTCCTTGCCTGCTACTTGCTGCTCGGCTCGCCAGTACCTGTACCTGTACCATTCACGAATATGTGGTATACAAGAGTCAGCCATGAGCTGACCACAAACCGCGTAATGATCCCACCCCCTGACTATTCTAGTCGACTCCAGGGTGGTAGTACCACACTCCTGCAAGCAAGCCGTACAAACAACATATATAAATAGCAAATGAAAGTGCAACTACTCTAAGCAGAGTGAAATTTCAAACACATTCAATTCGTCTAGGTTGAGCATTAATGTAAGTACATGATGTTGGTTGGTTTACCCGAAGGTTTTTTCAACCGCCTAAGCATGTGTCTAACAAGTATCACATCATAAACATTGGTATACACGACCACACGTCTCATGCTCTCAAAGCATGTTTAGGTGAATTCTCGCACGAGAAGGTCCACCAATCCATGTATTGCCAACTCAGATTCTCTTTGAACATTTTACTAGTCAAGCGCGTCAGTTCTGACTCAGTATTTCCAATGTTGACAACGAGACTTCCCTCTAGCTGAACAACATGGTGCGAGATTAGATTAGCAACTGCCCCTTCTTTTAAATCACCTTGTTTAGTCAAACACAGTGCGAGTATCGCTTTACCTCTGCCCGTTCTCATTTCATCAACACACGCTATGCACCTAATCCACTCAAGAGGATATAGGCTTCACGATCACAACCATCGTAGGAAGCCCAAGTTGATGCAACCTGAGTCGCACTCATGTCTCATTTTATCTCATGTAAAAATTTTATATTTTATAGCGCATGTATTAGCGCATACCCATTTTGCTTTGCATTCATTGTATGACTTATTGAGATGATTGTGTAATAAGATCATAAATAAAAAGATCCGTCAAATTAGGTTATAAGTTAATTAAGGCAAACAAGCACTCAAAATGATTTATTAAATTAAGCATATATTATTAACAGTTAAATCTTATTTTATTTTTTCAAATCAAAAATCAAAATTAAACGAGGAAGGCTATTCTTGGAGATCCTATTCGGTCATTTTTTTCCTCCCCTCAAAAGCTATCTAAAATTAAACCTTTTCAAACTTTTTTACCTCCCCTCAAAATTGCCACTTTACCAGTAATAAAACTTTTCCACAATTGTAATGAACCTATTAAATAGTATCCCCTCCTCCTAAATCAACAACTTGGACAAATTTTGGGAACGGAGAATTTAATTCTCTGTCTCCAAAAGTCCAGCCCGTGACCATTCTTTCCACCCCCGTCCCCATCTCCTCCCGACATATCCCGGGCTTCCGTCGGTTCGCACTTCTTCTAGGCCATTGCCGCCCCCTGCTCCGTTGACTACTGCCGGCGTTCTCCTGTTATCGGGTACCGTCGGCTTCAAAAAATTCCTCCCGGTGACTAGAAATCTCCGACATCCTGTGGCTGTTCTTCCCCAACCGCCTTTGTTTACTGGCGTCGATCACTCCGACCAGGGCGTCGTCGACTTCAGCACTCCCGTTCGGTGTCTAGGGTGGTTCCTCCTCCGTTCGCTGCCATTCACTGCCGCCGCCGTCAACCTCCTCGTCGTCAACCTCCGGGGCTCCGACAGACAGTCATCTTCCAATCCTCCTTTTCCTCCTCAACAATTGGAGCCCGTGCCTGCTGTCTCATGTGCTGAGGGTGACCTCCTTCATCTCCTTCATTTTCTGTTAATCTAATTTCATGCTTTTTTTTAATAGGTCTAAAAGATCAGAGCAAGCTTGCTCTTAAATTAATATAGAACCCTTTTTGTCGTTAATTTTAAACGCCCTTGTTCATCATATGTCTGCGTACCTGTGGAAAAGTAATTTTATAATTGCTGAATATGCTCGATTGCTAGGCTCATATGCGCGTTTGTGAAGCTAAGATCGATTGTCACTCCTCGTTTGCTCCAGAAATTCACGCTAGCGTGACATTTTTTAAAAGAAAATTTCAAATTTATTTATTTAAAATTGTCTCGAGGACTTCAGTTTACATCAGTTTGGTATCAGAGCTGTTCGATTCATTCCCACCGTGAATCAGTCGATCCAGTTAAAAAAAAACGATTTAAAAATTAATTAAAAAAATGAGGTTACGATGTTCATTTTTGTTTTATTTTGAGTTTAAAATAAAAAAGATAAAAAAATTCTCATTTTAAAATTTATATAATTAAGTTTTTCTTAAATTGTTTTTTTCAATTAAGATGGAGAATCTTGAAGAGCGCATGAAAACCCCAATGAAAAATATCGAGTCCGTCATTGCAGAATTCAAGCAAAATCTGAATGGGTTGTGCACCGATGTGCACAACCTTGAAACGACAATGCGCAAACATTATATTTTCCCTGATTACGTCTATCAACCAGTGAAACTCGCGCTTCAAAAAATTAATAGTCCTTTTTCTAAACTCGGCGTTTCCCCCACGAGCACCTTACCTCAACTTAGCTCCACTATAACACTCCTCCAATCGAGGAGTCCTTTTTTGGGACTCCGCTCTAGGAAGAACTTACTAGTGGTGCGTCACTCACCCCAGATGACACAATTGTGATCTCACTTCGACCAAAGACGGAGTTGGCTAGTGATGAGCCCCTCATCTTGGGTGACATATACTCGATCTACGTATGTCCTGATTCTCCTAGGCCATTACCATTCTTGTCATGGCGTCGCCTAGGCGTCTCCTAGGCGACGCCTAGGCGTCCAGGCGCCCAATTGTAAACAAGACGATGGATGCCTTTTTAAAAAAAAATATGGGAATACACTGCAGTTTATATATAAACCGCAGTCTATTCTATCAGCATGAATAAACTGTGGTTTATATATAAATCGCAGTCTATTCTAGGGCTCAGGGAATAGACTGCGGCGTATATATAAACCGCAGTCTATTCTCTGACTGCGGCTCAGGGAATAGACTGCAGTTTATATATAAACCGCAGTTTATTCGGGCTAATAGAATAGACTACGGTTTATATATAAACCGCAGTCTATTCTAGCATAGAATAAACTGCGGCTGTATAACAACTGCAGTCTATTCTATCGTGAACCATACAATAGACTGCGGTTGTTATAGAAACCGCAGTCTATACTATCTATTTTAAACCGTGAACCGTAAAAATCTCATTTTATCTCGACCTTTTGGTTCTTACAGACGCTGCTCTTTGCGTAAAACCCTAAAGACGATTTTGTTCAAGTTTCTGCTCTCCTTGAGTCCTTTCTCTCCTTTACTTCGATTTGAACATTCTTCTTCGACAAATCTCATATTCTCACTTAGGTATATTTTTTCTTATGACATTTCTCAATTTTGATCTCTGTGCTATAATGTCTTTATTAGTAGTAGTAGTATAAACTATAAACATTGTGTAGCCGCCTAGCAGGCACCCACTGAATCTTCCAATCTCATGTATTGACTATGCTAAATGTATATAAATTATAAACAACACAATGTGCATTTTTGTATTAGATATCCTAAAAACATACTAACTTTATATATTAGCCTAAATATTGCACTAACATAGTAACATATATATTTATTTGTGTGATTGACTGATTGTGTGGTAGTAGCTCAATGTCATTGCTCTACTTTATGAATTTAGTTTAGGCCCCGTTCGTTTGCAATGTTTTCATTTACGGTTTTCGTTTTGCTTCAAAACGAAAACATCAAGCGTTTTCGTTTTGGGGCAAAACATAAACTTATGTTCGTTTGCAACATGGTTTTCATGTCCGTTTAAGGCAAAACGAAAACGGATGTTCGTTTGCATCATGATTTTCTGTTTGATATGGAAATTTCATATTTACTATATTTGTGGATTTTTTCAATTGAATTTTTTTAAACTTTTATACATTTCTTGATATAAAAATTTCCACTTTCATGTGAACACATGAAGAGGCGACACAATCCAAATAATATCATAACCATACTAAGAATTATGAAAAAGATTACTAATTACAATGAGCTAAGCATTACAAAAGGCATGCTACACAAGACATGCTATGCATTAGAAAAGACATGCTACAATTACATATTACAAAATACATGCTAAGCATTACAAAAGGCATGCTACTAATTACATATTACCCAATCCACATGCTAAACATTACAAAAGGCATGATACACAAGACATGCTAGGCATTACAAAAGGCATGCTACAGAGCGATCATCATATTTCTTTATCGAGTTGTACGCGCAACCAACTCCTCCTAACCATCTCTGACATAACTAAGAAGATCTCACACTTCAACTCGCTAGCGCACAACATATCTATTGCCTTTATAAGATCAGAACTCGAAAGGTCTGACATAGCTGCCAATGCAGTGTACATTCTTTCAACAATTGTCTTTTCTCGTGCTGGAGGCCCATCGATGTTGTTTGCAATATGAGTGTCGGCCGTTGCTATCATATCAATAGCCGATGGTTTCTTCACCTTTTTCTTCCTTGGTTGGCTTGCCTCTATATAATCATCATCAGGAATCTCCTCCACTTCAACATCAGTTTCATTATAGGCTTCCACCCCAGTCATTGCATTAACACCTGTTGCCCGGTCTGTCCCACATAGGGCTGCGAGGTCCCCCCAATTTACAACCACCTTATCCTTATAGTGCCTCATAAATGGATGTGCCTGCAGTTTAATATTGAACACATAAGCACAAAAAGTTAAAATTAAAAAAGATGAACGATACATAATAGGTGTAAATGTTGGAGAACGATATAGAATAGGTTACCTTAATATAATCACTCCACACCTATTCACTATCAACCATAACCACATGTCGATCCCAATCCCACCCAAAACCGCTGGTATCCAACATTGCAGATATATCTTGGTAGTGTTTGCTCCAAGTTCTCAATCTTGCTGTTATTTTTTCTTTGCTTATATGGACTTCACACTCATCCCACAAAGCCTTGATAACAGCAGTGAATGCGGGTCCCTTCCACCCTTAGCACCCTTGTGCCCGAGGTTTTGTTGCTCCAAAAGTGCGGTTGAAAGTGCATAATCCATTTCAGCGGTCCAATGAATATATGATTTTTCCTTCTCCTTCCCGGCTTTGATGTTTTTTTGTCCATTGGCAACACTGTAATAAAGTAAGATATAAGATTTTCAGTTTATAAATAAACAAAAAACATGTAGATAATCTCTTATACTCCTAAACGGTAACTATACGAGCTTAAAACTATTTCACGCTAGCGATTGCGTTGCTCGGCCTTGGTATTCATCAAACATTGCAATAGCTAAATTATCTCGGAATTCGGTCCACTCATTTATCGCTTGGATGTGTTCAACAACATCCTTGTATTGGAAACTATCCCCGCTATTATTCTGGGTTAAGAGTTCCGCATCAACTTCCGCTAACATTCTTACATCACATGCAAGCCTCCGGTTTATCAAAAAATTATGGAGAATACAACATGCAATGATGATTTTAACCTGCATAGTAAGTAATGTTTAAAATCACATAGCTTATTGTTTATAATCACATAATAAGTAATTACAAACCTATATTTATACCTGCCCTTTAATGTTGAAGAAGGAAGGTTGCCATAAAATTGCCCATCTTTTTTTTAATAAACCGAAGTTTTTTTCAATAATATTGCGCTTTTTTGAGTGACAAAGATTAAATAATTCTTTATAGGATGTTGGACTATTTCCTTGAGTGACCCACTCTTGAAGGTGATAACGAGTCGATCAGTACGGAGCCAGATAGCTTGGAGCATTTGTATACCCCGTATCGACAAGGTAATATTTTCCTACATTGTTAAATAAATGATATAAGTAGAGAACCACAATTTATGGGAAAAACATCAATCTTAAAGTATGTGCATTTACCTATGGGTACTTCAAAGTGATCCTCTCGCTCTAGTGCATTACGCAGGACTCTTGAATCAGACGAAGAACCTTCCCATCCAGGCAAAACATATGTGAATTTCATGTCAGCATCACATACTCCAAGGACATTTGTGGTAATAGCTTGTTTCCTATTGCGGTATTTACTTTGATCACCTATTGGAACAATGACCTCAATGTGCGTGCCATCAATTGCACCAACACAATCCTGAAAGTACCCCCACCTATTTGTTTGTGATGTTTCGGGACGCCTAATCATCTCCGCACTCAACTTTAGAATTGCCCTCAAGACCAAGTTGAAATGTCTACTTATGGCATCAGTTGAACGTAAATATGTACCACCTACATCCCTAAATTTGTGATTATGGGCAAGGGTATGTAAAAATAACCCAACCGACTCGTTAACAGTTACATTGTTTGTGCCAAGTATAAGGCCTTTATTCACCAATAAGGCACACAAGCTTTGGAAAGCACGTTTGTTTATACGAAGCTGATTGTAGCAATTAATGTCACAACCGTTATATAGTCTATTAAGAACCATGCTTCGTAAAGTATCACGTTGAGCTCCTATGCTTGGTCGTCTTAGTGTACTATGCTTCATCAAGACCACGACAGCTGCAGATAATGCTACCATGATAACTCTCTTCCTTCTTAAACTTTTTCTCTCCTTACGTAACGCAATAATCACATCCATCTACGAATATAAATTAACACAAATTTTAAAAAACACAGAGGACACATAAGCTCAATCACAAGACCTAAGAAAAATATCCTTGAAAGTTGCTTGTTTTTTAGGGAAAAAACATAAACTCAATCACATGACCTAAGAAAAATATTTGAAGATTACACAAGTTTAGGTATACCTTTCAAACGACCTGGGGAAGAAACAAACAACACCTCCACTGCCCTAGAGCCGGCTGGTTGTGCTTGGGGAAGAAGCACCAATGCCCTAGAGCTCCCTAGAGCTGGGTCACCTCCACTGCCCTAGAAAGAAACAACAATTGGGTCACCTCCGCTGCCCTAGAAATTAACAGCAACAATGGGAAAGAAACCACTGTCGATAGGGAAGAAACCACTGTCGCCGGGAAAAACTAACAATAACAATGACGAAGATCGCGACAGGAAAAAACTGGAAGCGCGAAAATCGCGATAGGGAAGAAAACACTATCGCCGGGAAAAACACACAACAAGATGAGGGAAGATCGCGACAGGAAAAAACTTGCACCGAGAAAATCGCGACAAAAAAACTGACACCGGGAAAATCGGGACAGGGAAAAAACTGGCGCCGGGAAACCTTACCTGGGGAAGAAGAAGATACACTTCCAGAAATGGCGTCGGGAGCTTCGTTTGCCGGTAGGGAATGTCGGGAAGGAGGAGATTGGCCACCGGGATCGAAGGTCACGACAGGGTTTCTCGCACTCTGTGGGAAGGAGGAGAAAATTCTGTTTGCAAAACGAACGAAAACCGACCTATCGGGCTTGGTTTTGAGGAGCGGAGGTTTATTGAAGGAGGTAAAACGCCTGTGTTTTGGGTGAAAACCAAAATAGATTAAAACAGAGGCAAACGAACACCTGCATTGAACCTGCGAAAACTGAAAACCAAAACCTGTTGTCAAAACCAACCAAACGAACGAGGCCTTCGGGTTTTTGGATCGTTTAGGTTTTTTTTAGGGTCTTCTTATTACAGGAAAATGAATGATAAGGGCTCTTCATCAAAAAGTCAAGAAGAGACTTTACGAAAATGAATGAATTGAATAAACTTAGGCTAGAGGGGAAGAAGCTTTATATTTCTGTTAGTGATGATGACCGCATTATTCCCGGGCCTGAGGCAATTAAATTGATGAGTTTTATGGGATCTCTTGTGAGGTCTTATGTGTCAATTACATTTGTTACATGAAAGGAAGTTGATAAACAAATTAAAGATCAAATATGAGCAGAATTAAAGATCCTTTTAGGCAATCTCTTGTATGCAGGTGGTGACTGACAATGCTTCCAATTACAAGACAGCTTGTAAAATTTTAATGGAGAGAAGACCAACATTATTTTGGACTCCGTGTGTAGCTCATTGTATTGATCTTATGCTAGAGGATATATGCAAGCTAAAACAGAACAAAATTATCATAAGAAAGGCAAAGATTATCACAAATTTCATCTACAGACACACTCGTTTACTTGATGCAATAAGAACTACTATAAGTGGTGATCTAGTGCGGCATTCAGTGACTAGATTTGCAACATCATTCCATACTCTACAAAGTGTGCTTAAGCATGAAGAGAAACTGAGATTATTCTTTGTGTCGTATTCGTGGAATGCCGCAAATTTGGCAAAAACTGAAGCCGGAAAACAAGTTGTTGAAATAATACTTTCAACCGTTTTTTGGAATGGATTAAGAGATTGCCTAAAAGGAGGAAAGCCATTGATTGTTGTTGCGATTAGTAGATAGAGATGAAAGGCCGGCTATGCCTGAAGTATATGTGACAATGAAAGAAGCTGAACAAAAGATCAAAGATCATTTTGATAACAAAAAATATTATTTAAAAAGATTATTGACATTGTTGAAAATATGTGGACAAATCAAATGAAGCAAAAGTTGTATAAGGCGGCTTTGTTTCTAAATCCAAACAAATATTTTGAATACGAGGAAAAACAGAATGATGATGCCTGGAAATTTCAAGATGTTTTCAATGATGTTATTGCAAGACTAGTTCCCGATCAAGAATTGCAAGACAAGATTGCTGAGCAAAGCACTAACTACAAAGCATCTCGAAATAGTTTTTGAAAGCCTATGACTATTAGGCAACAAACCACCTTAAATCAAAGTAAGTATTGATTAAGTTTTTATTTTTTCTTAAATTATTTATATGTCAGATAATTTATATTTGTCTTAAATGAATAGTGGATTGGTGTGGTGCACATGGATGATCGAATATTGACCTTACAAAGGTAGCATTGCGCATACTTGACTTATGTTGTTCTTCTTCTAGTTGTGAGCGCAACTGAAGTACTTTTGAGTTTGTAAGTATACAAATATTTTTATATTGACTAATAAGTTTCCATTTATCTTGATTCAGATTCACACCAAGAAAAGAAATAGATTGGAGCATCAAAGGCTTAGTGATCTTGTATACATCTAATATAATCGTCATCTACAAGCACGATTTCAAGAAAGACGTGAAAATGGAAGAAATTACAACCCTTTAGTGCTTGATGAGCTAGATTGGAGTAGTGAGTGGATGATGAACAAATCAGAGGATGCACTTGTTTTTGAAGATGATAATCTCACATGAGAAACTGTAGAGAGAGCCATTGGAACCGAGTCTTGAAATTTACGAAGTAGAACAAAAGCTAATCCTCAACTATTGGATGAAGAGGATGAAGATTTCTATCATTTTTCTTTGCCAATGATGATGAAAATATTGAAGATAATTATGGGCAAAAGACAAGTACCTCAAACCAACCAAGCACATGCAATGCAAATGACGACTTACTAGATGATGATTCTAGTTGATCTTTTATGATTTTTTAAATTTTTTTTAAAAAAATATTATTCATGCTAATGTGCTATTGTGCATTGGACGAAGACATTTTTGATTTGATTACAATACTATACTATGATTTTTTTGTGTTCCCTTTTCTGTTATTATTTTCTCTGGAGTCTGTATTCAACTACTGAAAGACATTGTTTTTTCTTACTGCTAAGTGCTAAGTGCTAACTGCCCATATATCAGAAGCTATGATTAGTTGCTTTCTCTGAAGTCTGTATTGAACTATTGATTGTCATTGTTTTTTCTTATTGCTAACTGCCCATATATAAGAAGCTACTGCTTACTGCTATGAAGAAAAAATCTGTGTGGCTGTGTGTTTGTATTTGGTAGTTTTGTAGATTGACATTGTTTTTTCTTACTGCAAACTGCCCATATATCAGAATTTAGAAGCTACTGCTTACTGCTATGAAGAAAAAATCTGTGGCTGTGTATTTGTACTTTGTATTTGGTAGTTTGGTAGATTGCCATTATTTTTTCTTACTGCTAACTGCGCATATATCAGAAGCTACTGCTTACTGCTATGAAGAAAAAATCTGTGTGCCTGTGTGTTTGTATTTGATAGTTTGGTACTTGGTAAACATTCTGTTTTAAGTTAAAAAAAGGAGGTTTAGACAGCGGTTATTATAATAACCGCCGTCTATAGACGACTATAGACTACGATTATTATAATAACCGCAGTCTATAGTCTGCAGGCTTTAAGACTGCGGTTATTATAATAACCGCAGTCGATATACTTATAGACTGCGGTTAGCATAATAATCGCAGTCTATAGAATGCCAACTATAGACTGCAGTTATTATTTCCACCGCAGTCTTACAGCCTGCAGACTATAGTCTGCGGTTATTATAATAACCGCAGTCTTAGGGCCCATTTGGATTAGCTTTTTTGGGCGTTTCCGTTTTTTTAAAATGGCAAAGTTTGGTTTTTTGCATTTGTTTACGCGCTATCAATTCCACCCGCAGCTGAAAACCCGCGGCGTGAAAATACTGCGTGCGGAAACCGTGTGCTGCACCTCCATTTCTTCGCGTTTTTAGGTTGCGGGATTTTTTTCTCCGACAGCGCCTTGCGGATCTTCTTCTCCCCAACTGCGATCGGCGACTGTGCGCTCGGCTTCGGCGACGAAGAACTGCGCATCGCATCTGACAACTGCGATCGCCTCCGACACAGGCTCTCTTCTCCGACACCACCATCGGAAAGCTTCTCCGTCGCGATTTCTCTCCGGCTCAGGGATCACATCGTTGGCCAACATCTTCGGCGTAGGTAAGCTTCTCCGACATCACTCTTATCCCTCTTGCAATTTCTAGTTGCCAGACATTTCTCCTAAAATATGTAGAGGATATATCCATTTCACGTTCCCATTTCCTTGCACTGTGCAGATCCGCCATTTTTGTTCGTGTGGAGCAATTGCCAGTAATCTCCAGCAGGTATACCTTCCCATTCCCCTCCAATTTTTTTTGCTTATTTTTTTGGATGAATTTTGTGTTTATTTCTCTAGCAAGGATGTGTTGGTGTGTTGTGTGTTGAGTGATGAGTATTTCACTAGCAAGGATGTGTAGGTGTGTTGTGTGTGAGTGTTGTCAATTGTGTATTGTGCGTGTTTTGAGTGTGTATGTATGCCGTGTGTGTGCTGCTGTGTGTGTGTGTGTGTGTGCTGCTGTGTGTGTGTGTGTGTGTGTGTGTGTGTGTGTGTGTGTGTGCTGCTATGAGTGTGTGTGTGCTGCTGCTGTGTGTGTTGATGAGTGTGTGCTGCTGTGTGTGTGTGTGTGCAGCTGTGAGTGTGTGTGCTGCTGCTGCTGTGTGTGTTGATGAGTGTGTGTATGGAATGTGTAATGTGTGTGTGCTGTTGGAATGTGTAATGTGTGTGTTCTGTAATGTGTGTGTACAGCTGCAGCTGTATGTGTGTGCTGATGTGTGTGTGTGTGTGTGTGCAGCTGTGAGTGTGTGTGTGCTGCAGCTGTATGTGTGTGCTGCTGTGTGTGTGTGTGCTGCTGTGTGTGTGTGAGTGCTGTGTGTGCAGCTGTGTGTGTGCTGATGTGTGTGTGAGTGCTGTGTGTTTGTTTAGTTTAGGGAATGTGTGTGTGTTTGTTTATTTATGGATTGTGTATGCGTTTTTGTATTTATGGAATGTGTAAGTGTGTTTGTATTGAGTGTTTAGGGTGTATGTGTATGGAATGCGTATGTGTATTTGTTTGTATTGGAATGTGTATTTGTTTGTATTGGAATGTGTATGTGTTTTTGTACTTATGGAATGTGTATGTGTTTTTGTATTTATGGAATGTGTGTGTGCTATGTGTGTTGATGAGTGTGTGCTGCTGTTTGTATTTATTGAATGTGTAATGTGTGTGTGCTGTTGTGTGTGTGTGTGCTGATGTGTGTGTGTGTGTGTGTGCAGCTGTGAGTGTGTGTGCTGTTGTGTGTGTGTGTGTGTGCTGCAGTTTTATGTGTGTGCTGATGTGTGTTTGAGTGTGTGCTGCTGTGTGTGTGTGAGAGTGCTGTGTGTGCAGCTGTGTGTGTGTGAGTGCTGTGTGTTTGTTTAGTTTAGGGAATGAGTGTGTGCTGCTGTTTGTATGAGTGTTTTTGTATTGAGTGTGAGTGTGTGTGTGTGTGTGTATGCTTATTTATGAGTGTGTGTTGTGTGTTTGTTTATGAGTGTGTGTGTTGGTGTGTGTAATGAGTGTGTGTGTGAGTGTGTTTGTATTGTGTGTGTTGAGTGTGTTTGTATTGGTGTGTTTATGAGTGTGTGTTGGTGTGTGTAATGAGTGTGTGTGTGTGAGTGTTGTGTGTTTGTTTAGTTTAGGGAATGTGTGTGTGTGCTGCTGATGTGTATGTGTGTGTGTTTGTTTAGTTTAGGGAATGTGTGTGTGCGTGTTTTTGTGTTCGTGGTGATTTTTATAGAATTTTGTTAAGATTTTTGTAGGATTATGGGCAAACATAAAGAAGGTGTGAGTGCAAACTTGAAGGCGAACGATGTTATGATTTTCTGCGACTTGTGCTTGAAGGAGATGAGTTAGGTAATCGCCCAACTACACACTTCGGTAGGGATGGGTGGTCAAATTTAACCACTAATTTCTTTGCTCGGACGGGTAAATCGTATGATCGAAATCAAATGAAGAATAAATGGGATCCGTTGAAAAAGGATTGGAAGTTATGGTGAGATCTTAAGGGTCGTGAGACGGGTTTGGGCTGTGATCCAATTAGCAAAACTATTGTTGCTTGGGAGGATTGATGGAAAGAACGCCTAAAAGTATGTATTTTCCAAAGATTAATTTCTAACTACACATTATTGTGAATATTAATGTTTTCCTAATACATATTTATTATTCATGTCAGGTTGTTCCAAATGCTAGAAAGTTTCAGTTTTCTGGAATAACTCCAAAGTTAGAAGAAAAATTACATATGATGTTTGGTCAGGTCGTAGCAGCTGGAAATCTTGCTTGGGCCCCAAATTTTAGAAATTTCGAACCAGAATCTATTGATGAACATGACTTGTCTACTGGAGATGGCACGCAAAACATTAACGAGTCCCCAAATTCTGTTGAAGCGAGGGGGAAACAGACAGAGAAGGGAAAAAACAAGATGATCAGCAAGAAAGCGAGGAGTTCGACGATGGACGAGATTGCTGAAACATCACGCTTTATTGGGCGTTGTATGATGGAGCCGCCGCGCATCCAGATATCGTCATCATTGTACACCATTCTTGAGGCCATTGCAGAGCTCGAAACTATTCTAGAGGTTATAGATGATTTGAACTACGACTCTACCACTACTGCACCATGTTTTTGAGAGAGAAACAGAATCGCGAAACCTTTATGAGCATTCGACAAGATCGACGTCTGAAGTGGTTGCAGGCTTGTTTTGACAAAAAGTCGGATTAGTTGATGAACATGTTTTATATTTTGTCATAGTACTTGTTTTTAGTGATGTTTATGTTTTTTGGGACATTTATTATTATGGTGTGAGACTTATGTTGTTGCATCCAGAGGACATTTATTACTATTATGTTTTTTCATCCGGACTTGTTTTATTACAATGTTGTCACATTGAATATCTTAATGCACATTTATTATTGTGTAATTATAAATAATGTTTTATGTATTTGCAGATACTTATGTCCTCCTCGGACAATATTGACAGTTCTGTTGAGGAGACTCAACAACAATTGATTGGCTCGTTTTATCGTAATAGAGCGATCAGTGGACAACAATTGTTATTTGCAATGAATTATCAATTAACCGAACCAAGTGGTTCTTCTACTACAGCTTGCATGACATCAAGCCAAACAGGAGCTCGATGGATTGTTGAACTTCTCTGTGGGCACCCTAGCAGGTTTTTCAGCGCATTTAGAATGTCAAAGGTAATATTTAATGATCTGTTAACGACCCTCACACAACAATATGGGTTACAAGGATCTAGAAGAACTCTACCGCGTGAAGTACTAGCAATTACCTTGCACATATTAGGGCATAATGTATCAATGCAACTTGCTAGTGAGCGATTTCAGCACTCCACAAAAACTATCAGTAGATTTTTCGCAAGGGGTATCAAAGCAATGAAGAGACTATCTTCTGATGTCATTAAGCCGTTAGATCAAATTTTCATTGATATACCCCCACAAATCTTAAATGATGCTCGATACATGTCATTCTTTAAAGACTGTATAGGAGCTATTTATGGAACACATGTTGACGCTCGAGTGTCTGCTGAGCAACAAGTTGCTTATATTGGTCGGCATGACACAACTACGCTGAATGTCATGGTGGTTTGTGATTTCAACATGTGTTTTACGTTCGTATTAGCAGGCTGGGAAGGTTCAACTCATGATAGCCGTATATTTCAACGTGCTCTTATGGACCCCAGTTATAATTTTACATATCCGCCACCCGATAAGCCTTTTATATCTCGAGACTCTTTTGTATAAGAAATTTTTAAGATTACTATGTTTATGGTTACAATTATTCACACATAATGTGTAATATCTAATTTTGTAGGCAAATATTACGTAGTAGATGCCGGATATCCACTACAACGGGGTTTTTTAAAATCATATTCAGGTACACGGTATCATTTACCAGATATTAGGAGGGGCAGCAGGCCGATACAAGAGCGCCGAGAGATCTTCAACCAAGCTCACTCATCCTTGCGCAGTGTCATAGAACGTTCATTCGGAGTATGGAAGAAGAAGTGGAAGATACTAAGGGATATGTCGCCATACAGTTTGACAAAGCAACGAGACATTGTTATTGCAACGATGAGTTTGCATAATTACATTCGCAGACATCCATCACGCTCAGACACTCATTTTCGTGCTTGTGATGAAGACAAACATTTCATATACCCAGCAAGCATTCAGAGAAGAACAGGACAGAGTAATGAAAACTCAGGTGGAGACCATGGTATAGGGATTCAGGTGGGGGTGGATGAGATGGTGGCATTGCGTGACTCAATTGCCGATCAATTGCACCGAGCTTGACCGCATTTTTCATATTTTTAAAAAGTTTACATGTAATCTGGAATATTTGAACTGCACTTTACGGTAACGGTCAACGCCGACGGTTAATAAAAGAATTTGTTTGTTTCCGTTTAATTTTTTTTAAAGGTTTAGAAGAAAAAAATTTCAACCACGGATGTCCATTTCCAAACACAGTATTGCCAAACAGTTCACAGTTTTGAACAGCTCTGCAAACGCAGACTAGTCAAACAGAACTCCGTTTGCTGCATCCAGTTTCCAACAGCTCCCTTTACAAACTTGCCTTTACAACAGCTCCTTTTACAACCGCCACCGCTAAACCAAATGAAGTCTTAAAGACTGCAGACTATACCGCAGTCTATAGTCTGTTTAAAAAAAAATGAGTAAATTGGCGCCTTGCGACTTGCTCGCCTTGTGGTCGCCTAGGCGTCCGCCTTGTTGCCTAAGCGTCAAGGCGCCTGGCGCTCGTCTTGGTTCGCCTTGACGCCTTGACAAGAATGGTCACTACAACCACCAACATTTGAGCCCACAAACACTATGTCTGATGATCATTTGGCCTTAGCATTGGAAGCTTCGCCATATATTGATTTTTTATTTGTAAAGCATCATTTTGTGTCATTACATTTTCCTATGATTATAAATGTGTTTGAAAAATTTAATTATCAATACACGATTTATTTAAGAGAACTTGTGTTTTAAGGATAATAAGAACCCCCAAAATTTTCACACCAAACAAAGATACTTGATTTAAAAGATTTCTCTGGAAAATTTTAAATACTAAATTTGGGATTCATTTTAAATTTTGTAACGTTAGTCAGATTCGATCGGGTGATATATTTGAGATAGTTGGTTTTGATCTAGTAGACACTCGTATGAGTCTAACATGATAACGTATGATGCGACGTTCTTTAATGATTCCACAAGTGGAGACTACTTGCTTCCGATCCCGTTTCGTTCACCCCCACTCTCCCCCACTTTTTGACACCCTTCTTTTTTATGCTCGAATTTTTTCTGATCATCTAAATAATATGCATAAAATTATTTCTAACAGTTTGCGAGCAACTTCAAAAAATTATAATCTCATTGTTGTTTTTATCATTGGGAGTTATATTTTTCCGAAGAAGATTGATTTACTTCATTTTTCAGGAAATGGAGGTTGCCTACATGTCATGAGTTGCATGCAGCGAAGGATCCTCCCGTTGCCTCACTACCCACCACCATCCACATCATGACATGAGCGGAGCAGTTACAGTTCGACGTTTGGATATTCTAGTAACAGGTCACATCACAATCTCGTCGGGGTCGAGCTCTTTCAACCCCTGGAGAATTGATATAGTCTGAATCACACTCGTGTCTCATTTTATCTCATGCATTTTTATTTAATATTTTGTAGCGCATGTATTAGCGCATATGCGTTTTGCTTTGCACTCATTGTACGGCTTATTGAGGTGATCGTCCAATAAGACCCTAAATAAAAAGATCATTAAAATCAGATAATAAGTTAATTAAGACAAACACTCAAAATGATTTATTAAATTAAGCATATATTATTAACAGTTAAATCTTATTCTATTTTTCAAATCAAAATTAAATGAGGAAGGCTATTCTTAGAGAACCTAATCAGTCCTTTTTTTTCCTCCGCTCAAAAGCTATCTAAAATAAAACCTTTCGCAACTTTTTTTACCTCCCCTCAAAAATTGCCGGTAATAAAACTTTTCCATAATTATAATGAACCTATTAAATAGTATCCCCTCATCCTAAATCAAGAGTTTGGACAAATTTTGGGAACAGTGAATTTAATTCTCTCCAAATGTCCAGCTCGTCACCATCCTTTCCACCCCCGTCCTCATCTTCCTCCCGACACAACCTGGGATTTCTTCGGTTCCCACTTCTTCCAGGCCACTGCCTCCCCCTGCTTCGTTGACTACCGCGGCGTGCTCTTATTATCGTGCACCGTTGACTTCGAAAAACTCCTCCCGGTGCCTAGAAATCTCTGGCGTCTTGTGGTCGTTCTTCCCCAACCGCCTTTGTTTACTGGCGTCGATCACTCCGACTAGGGCGCCGTCGACTTCAGCACTCCCGTCGGCGTCCAGGGTGGTTCCTCCCCCATTCGCTACCAGTGCTACCGCCGCCGCCGTTAGCCTCCTCGTCGTCAATCTCCGGGGCTCCGACAAACAATCATTTTCCAATCCTCCTCTTTCTCCTCAATAAGTGGAGCCCATGCCTGCTGCCTCATGTGCCGAGGGTGACCTCCTACATCTCCTCCTTTTACTGTTAATCTAATTTCGTGCTTTATTTTAATAGGTCTAAAAGATCAAAGCAAGCTTGCCTTTAAATTAACATAGAACCCTTTTTGCCGTTAATTTTAAACGCCCTTGTTCATCCTTTGCCCACGTACTTGTAAAAAAGTTATTTTATAATTGCTGAATATGCTCGATTGTTAGGCTCATAGGCGCGTTTGTGAAGCTAAGATCGATTGACACTCTCCGTTTGCTCGAGAAATTCACGCTTGCGCGACAATTTTTAAAAGGAAATTTCAAATTTATTTATTTAAAATCATCTCGAGGACTTCAGTCTACATCACAAGTGCACTCCACTGTAGATATGTGGAGAAGGTTTGTATTCTAACACCACAACAATGAGGTTTCTTCTAAGTGCTTACAGATCTCCCTTATTCCAACCTCCCGCAACGCGATAACACATTTCTTAGAGTCTTCTCCGACACGCAAATCAACCATCCGCAATCCGGACTAACAGTCGCAGATGAGCTTCATACAACATGCCTAAATCTGCAAACCAATCGGATTTTTATATGCAATAAATGTCGGGTACGGAACAATCGACCTGTCACGACCTGTCTCGACAGAAGTCAGTGTGCGCTTCGGGCGCGCCGTGATGCCATAGGCATGGGCGGAAAGAAATTCATGTCTGCTAAGGCGGATGCAGATAAAACTTAAAATAGTTTTAAAAATAGTTAAACTTGGAGAAAAACAGTTTGATTTTATTGCGGAAGCTTTTAGGGTTTTAAAATAGAGAGTTTTAAATGCACATGAAATTTGTAAAATTCATGTTTTACAGGCTACTACTATAGTTTTTATGCAATTATAATTCAACAGAGAGTGCACATGTGTTAATTTCAGATTCCAGTACATAAATATTTAAATAGCCTAGCAGTTGTCCATGATTCCAAAGAAAATGTCTGATTGCAATTATTACATAAAAGAAATATTTGACAGTAAAAGAAATGTAATCATAAAACCTGAAACTTACTGCTGATCGGGCTCGAGAACCTGGCGGCGCTGCACGAACACTAAGACAATTCCAAAACAGAAAGGAAAAGCCTCAGAACATTGAAATAAACAGAGTGAGCAAAGTAAAGTACCAAACAGTAATAGAAGCGGAAATGTAAAAGTGTACCAGTTTCTTATGAAGCAAAATTATTCGAGATAGACAAATAAAAGAGCTAAACAGAACACGTTAGTTTATTAGAGTACTCCGGAGTATAACATATAGACAGATCCAGAAATGTCATTAGCTGTAATTAGTGGAAGGTGAAGTGTTTTATTTGATGCACGTGATTCTAATGTAAGTCTAAATACAAGTCTTATCAAAACGGTTGCGCTTGCTATGACCATTTATTGGTTTCCGTTGTCAGTCAAGCGGAAACTCGATTCAAGGCGTCACATCAATTTAACACTACCTTTCACTGATTTCTTATGACATTAATGATTTTAAGGATTCATGATTTATGAGATTCCTAACATATCAAGACCGGATACAAATTTAGCGATTCAGTTGTACAAGATCAGAATTTATAAACGCGTCAAGAGAGGAATTGAGCTACGGAGTCGCTCAATTCTTAGAATAGGCCTAAGAAACCAGATTCGATGACAGCAGATTCGATGACAGCAGATTCGATGACACAAGGTTCGATGAGGTTAATGTTTCATAATACCAAGAAGGTTTATCGAGTAAATCATAGAGGTAAGCTGACATGTATTGGATCGGGGAAGTCAAGTACTCATCTAGGTTAAATCATCCTTTTGCACAGGTATTTTCCAAGTAAAAGAATACGCTACGAGCTTGATATATCAAAACACCAATCACATACCTGCTAACCACAATTTGTTATAATTATCATCGTGACATCATTGCTCGTGATTGACGTTCTACGATTCTTCGAATTATTCATCAAAAGAGACAGACTCCATCAATTTACATACCCAATTAACTATCGTTCACTAACTCGTCTCCCAATTATCCAAATATCATCATTTACACTCATGACTTGCGTTACTCCTATCGCTAGAACCTCAAACGGATAACAAGTCTATTTAGAGATTCGAGGCCTAAATTATTTGACGAAACAAGAAATCAAGGACGAATTCAGACAAATATAAAATCAGACAAGGTAAATAAGTTCAATGTTTGCAAGAGAGAAAGATCTCTACTTGCTTGAAGGAAGCTGCAATTGGCGGCAGCGGCTAAGCGGAGCTAGCAAAATTGACAGTCCTCAAGCGAACCTGTTTAAGAACGACGAAAGCGCTATAACAAATTACCACTACGCTAACACAGACAAATTTATCTATCGCAAGACTCAAGCAAGAACATAGTTTAGAAATTGACCTCGCAGAAGCGGAGACTTGGCGATGCTTGGATAGGGGAAACCCTAATTCTGAGAGGGATTTCCTTCATGAACCGTCAAAGGATGCGACGGACGATGCCGGAGAACACAAATACACAATAGTTAGATGATTACAAGGGGCAAAAATCAAGAATCACAATTTAACACAATTTGGAGACAAATACTTTCCAAGGAAATTAATGAAACTACAAAGAGGGAGGGGAGGGAGAATATTACCCACAGAAGAACAAATTCATGCCCAAAATCTGAGTAGAAGGAGGGTTCGAGCAAAACCCTAGGCGAAAACAAACCCTAGCCACTCTTCTAGCCATATGCCGGCCAAAACAAGAGGGAAGAGGGTTGTTGCAGGCCTTTGGAAGAACCGGCGACCTGAGGAGGAACAGGAGGCGGCAGGTCTGTCGTCCAGAGAAGGGGACGCACGGGAGGGAGGCGAAGCTGAAGCCAGATTGAGGAGGGGAAGTTGTCGGGCCGAGCAAGAGGAGAAGCCGGAGGCCACGACCAGAGGAGGAGTCGGCGGCGAGCAGGAGGCGATGAAATCGGCGCCAGGAGGCGGGATCGGGAGAGCCGGCGCCTAGCGGGTTGCGGAATGTGGGAATCGGCATCGAGCGGGATTCAGAGAAAATACCCTAGGCCGACGACTTGAAATAAACGGGAAGGGCTGGCTCGGTTTATGTTTATTAGAGGAGGAGATTATATTTGGGGGGGGGGGTATTACCAAAATGTCATTGTATGATTTATCAAAATTTTGGGTTGTTACATTCACCCATACTTACGAAGTTTCGTCCCGAAACTTTCTGAGAATCTCTGAATGGGGTCAAAAACAACGAAGATTCAGCCGACATTCATCAACAACATTTGCAGATCAAGACATAGAAATTAACTATGAATACAAGGAAACAAAGAGGAGAACAAGCGCGAAGACTTACCAAGAGTCTATGATCAAGAGAAAAGTTACGGATACTTGCAATGCGGATCAGATTCAAGTTCACAGGAGAACTCTTCAGACTTAGCGGTTTCGGACGGATACGAAGGATCTACTTCAGGGAGCGCAGAAATTGCTTCAATTAGCTCGAAATTGAGCGGCAAGACACGTGAATCCGAGAGCGAAAAAATCTTGCACAAAGCGAAGATAGAACATTAACAGGGAAAAGAAACAGAGTGACGATTGATTGTCCACAGAAGCGAGTCATCGTAGAGATGGAAGAACACAAATCAACGCTGAAGAAATACAGCAGAACAATTCACAAGAAGAATCTCATTCCTTGCCGACACTAAGGAGCTATCTAGAAGGAGGTACATGAGAACCAGATAAGATTATTAGTCGAGCAGAACAAGAAAACTGAATACAAATACCGGAGACTTGAAGTTAGAGATCCTAACACATTTCCTACTGTCAGGTATGTAAATCATGTAATAATAACAATATTTTCATTGGAAAACTCTTGGTAATAATCATGCAAGTGCAATCATGATATCATGTGCGATGTCAAGCAAATAGAAAATCCATGTGTGTACAATCATTATTGTTGTTCTTGGCTTCACACTTGTGCAATGATTTATGATATGAATGCAAATGAATGGATACACATGTCATGTTAAGCGCCTATATCACTTAACATGTCATGCATATTAGGACTCTAATGCCAGCGCACTTGAAAATATTAAACCGCCCAAACAATTTAAAATTTGCAAGCGGTGTATATCCTAATGAAAATTCATATGCACAAAAATGTTAAGTTTGCTCATAACCCCTTAACATTCGTGTGCATACTACTCATGCTTATGAGTGAGTGTGTGCGTGTTTCAGACGCGAACAACAAAAATGACAAGCTGAGTGAAGGCAAATGATGCATGCATATTTATTTTTATAATAAAGTTTAAAATATTTAATAATTACAAAATACTTTATCCTCCGAACTAACCTCTCAACATCTCTAACCTCCCTCTGATACAAACTGTCACGACCCGTCTCGACAGAAGTCAGTGTGCGCTTCGGGCGGGCTGTGATGCTACAGACATGGGCGAAAAGAAATCCATGGCTGCTAAGGCGGATGCAGATAAAACTTAAAATAGTTTTAAAAATAGTTAAACTTAGACAAAAGCAGTTTGATTTTATTGCGGAAGATTTTAGGGTTTTAAAATAGAGAGTTTTAAATGCACATAAAATTTGTAAAATTCATGTTTTACAGCTACTACTATAGTTTTCATGCAATTATGAATCAATAGAGGGTGCACATGCGTTAATTTCAGATTCTAATACATAAATATTTAAATAGGCTAGCAGTTGTCCATGATTTCAGAGAAAATGTCTGATTGCAATTATTACATAAGAAATATTTGACAGTTAAAGAAATGTAATCATAGAACCAGAAACTTAATGCTTATCGGGCTCGAGAACCTGGCGGCGCTGCACGAATACTAAGGCAATTCCAAAACAGAAAGGAAAAACCCCAGAACATTGAAATAAACAGAGTGAGTAAAGTAAAGTACCAAATAGTAATAGAAGCGGAAATGTAAGAGTGTACCGGTTTCTCATGAAGCAAAACTATTCGAGACAGACAAATAAAAGAGCTAAACAGAACAAGTTAGTTTATTAGACTACTCCGGAGTATAACATATAGACAGATCCAAAAACGTCATTAGCTGTAATTAATGGAAGATGGAGTGTTTTATTTGATGCACGTGATTCTAATGTAAGTCTAAATACAAGTCTTATCAAAACGGTTGTGCTTGCTATGACCATTTATTGGTTTCCGTTGTCAGTCAAGCGAAAACTCGATTCAAGGCGTCACATCAATTTAACACTACCTTTCACTGATTGCTTATGACATTAATGATTTTAAGGATTCATGATTTAGGAGATTCCCAACATATCAAGACGTGATACAAATTTTGCGATTCAGTTGTACAAGATCAGAATTTATAAACACGTCAAGAGAGGAATTGAGCTACAGAGTCGCTCAATTCTTAGAATAGACCTAAGAAACCAGATTCGATGACAGCAGATTCGATGACACAAGGTTCGATGAGGTTAATGTTTCATAATACCAAGAAGGTTTATCGAGTAAATCGCAGAAGTAAGCTGACATGTATTGGATCGGGGAAGTCAAGTACTTATCTAGGTTAAATCATTCTTTGACACAAATATTTTCCAAGTAAATGAATACGCTACGAGATTGATATATCAAAACACCAATCACATACCTGCTAACCTGAATTCGTTATAATTATCATCGTGCAGTCATTGCTCGTGATTGACGTTGTACGATTCTTCGAATTATTCATCAAAAGAGACAGAATCCATCAATTTACCTACCCAATTAACTATCGTTCACTAACTCGTCTCCCAATTATCCAAATACACTCATGATTTGCGTTATTCCTATCGCGAGAACCTCAAACGGATAACAAGTCTATTTAGGGATTCGAGGTCTAAATTATTTGACGAAACAAGAAATCAAGGACGAATTCAGACAAATATAAGATCGGACAAGGTAAATAAGTTCAATGTTTGCAAGAGCAAAAGATCTCTACTTGCCTGAAGGAAGATGCAATTGGCGGCGGCGGCTAAGCGGCGCTAGCAAAATTGGCACTCCTCAAGCGAACCTGTTCAAGAACGACGAAAGCGCTATAACAAATTACCACTATGCTAACACAGACAAATTTAGCTATCGCAAGACTCAAGTAAGAACATAGTTTAGAAATTTACCTCGCAGAAGCGGAGACTTGACGACGCTTGGATAGGGGAAACCCTAATTCTGAGAGGGATTTCCTTCACGAACCGTCAAAGGGTGCGACGGACGATGCCAGAGAACACAAATACACAATAATTAGATGATTACGAGGGGCAAAAATCAAGAATCACAATTTAACATAATTTGGAGATAAATACTTTCCAAGAAAATTAGGGAAATTGCAAAGAGAGGGAGGGGAAGGAGAATATTACCCACAGAAGAACAAATCCATGCCCAAAATCTGAGTAGAAGGAGGGTTCGAGCAAAACCCTAGGCAAAAAAACAAACCCTAGCCACTCTTCTAGCCACATGCTGGCCAAAACAAGAGGGAAGAGGGTTGTTGCAGGCATTTGGAAGAACTGACGACCTGAGGAGGAGCAGGAGGCGGCAGGTCTGTCGTCCAGAGAAGGGGACGCACGGGAGGGAGGCGAAGCTGAAGACGGATTGAGGAGGGGAAGCTGTCGGGCAGAGCAAGAGGAAAAGTCGGAGGCCACGACCAGAGGAGGAGTCGGCGACGAGCAGGAGGCGACGACGAGCAGGAGGCGACGAAATCGGCGCCAGGAGGAGGGATCGGGAGAACCGGCGCCTAGCGGGTTGCGGAATGCGGGAATCAGCATCGAGCGGGATCAGGAGAAAATACCCTAGGTCGTCGGGTTGAAATAAACGGGAAGGGCTGGCTCGGTTTAGGTTTATTAGAGGAGGAGATTAAATTTGGGGGGGGGGGGGTATTACCAAAATGCCATTGTATGATTTATCAAAATTTTGGGTTCTTATGTAACAACCCAAAATTTTGATAAATCATACAATTGCATTTTGTTAATACCCCCCCCCCAAAATTTAATCTCCTCCTCTAATAAACTTAAACCGAGCCAGCCCTTCCCGTTTATTTCAACCCGTCAGCCTAGGGTATTTTCTCCAGATCCCGCTCGATGCCGATTCCCGCTAGGAGCCGGCTCTCCCGATCCCGCCTCCTGGCGCCGATTTCGTCGCCTCCTGCTCGCCGCCGACTCCTCTTGTCGTGGCCTCTGGCTTCTCCTCTTGGTTTGCCCGACAGCTTCCCCTCCTCAATCCGGCTTCAGCTTCGCCTCCCTCTCGTGCGTCCCCTTCTCTGGACGACAGACCTGCCGCCTCCTGCTCCTCCTCAGGCCGCCGGTTCTTCCAAAGGCCTGCAACAACCCTCTTCCCTCTTGTTTTGTCCGGCATGTGGCTAGAAGAGTGGCTAGGATTTGTTTTTCGCCTAGGATTTTGCTCGAACCCTCCTACTCAGATTTTGGGCATTGATTTGTTCTTCCGTGGGTAATATTCTCCCTCCCCTCCCTCTATTTGCAATTTCCCTAATTTCCTTGGTAAGTATTTGTCTCCAAATTGTGTTAAATTGTGATTCTTGATTTTTGCCCCTCGTAATCATCTAACTATTGTGTATTTGTGTTCTCCGACATCGTCCGTCGCACCCTTTGACGGTTTGTGAAGGAAATCCCTCTCAGAATTAGGGTTTCCCCTATCCAAGCGTCGCCAAGTCTCCGCTTCTGCGAGGTAAATTTCTAAACTATGTTCTTTCTTGAGTCTTGCGATAGATAAATTCGTCTGTGTTAGCGTACTGGTAATTTGTTATAGCGCTTTCGTCGTTCTTGAACAGGTTCGCTTGAGGAGTGCCAATTTTACTAGCGCCGCTTAGCCGCCGCCGCCAATTGCAGCTCCTTCAGACAAGTAGAGATCTTTCTCTCTTGCAAACATTGAACTTATTTACTTTGTCCGATCTTATATTTACCTGAATTCGTCCTTAATTTCTTATTTCGTCAAATAATTTAGACCTCGAATCTCTAAATAGACTTGTTATCCGTTTGAGGTTCTCGCGATTGGAATAACGCAAGTCATGAGTGTAAATGATGATATTTGGATAATTGCGAGACGAGTTAGTGAACGATAATTAATTGAGTATGTAAATTGATGGATTCTGTCTCTTTTGATGAATAATTTGATAAATCGTAGAACGTTAATCACAATCAATGATGTCACGATGATAATTATAACGAATTATGGTTAGCTGATATGTGATTGGTGTTTTGATATATCAAGCTCGTAGCGTATTCTTTTACTTGGAAAATACCTGTGCCAAAGGATGATTTAACCTAGATGAGTACTTGACTTCCCCGATTCAATACATGTCAGCTTACCTCTGCGATTTACTCGATAAACCTTCTTGTTATTATGAAACATTAACCTCATCGAACCTTGTGTCATTGAATCTGCTGTCATCCAATCTGATTTCTTAGGTCTATTCTAAGAATTTAGTGACTCCGTAGCTCAATTCCTCTCTTGATGCGTTTATGAATTCTGATCTTGTACAACTGAATCGCTAAATTTGTATCAGGTCTTGATATGTTACGAATCTCCTAAATCATGAATCCTTAAAATCATTAATGTGTTAAGCAATCAGTGAAAGGTATTGTTAAATTTATGTGACACCTTGAATCGAGTTTCCGCTTGACTGACAACAGAAATCAATAAATGGTCATAGCAAGCACAACCGTTTTGATAAGACTCGCATTTAGACTTACATTAGAATCACGTGCATCAAATAAAATACTTCCACCTTCCACTAATTACAGCTAATGACGTTTCTGGATCTGTCTATATGTTATACTCCGGAGTAGTCTAATAAACTAACTTGTTCTGTTTAGCTCTTTTATTTGTCTGTCTCGAATAGTTTTGTTTCATGAGAAACTGATACACTCTTACATTTCCGCTTCTATTACTATTTGGTACTTTACTTTGCTTACTCTGTTTATTTCAATGTTCTGAGGCTTTTTCTTTGTGTTTTGGAATTGCCTTAGTGTTCGTGCAGCGCCGCCAGGTTCTCGAGCCCGATCAGCAGTAAGTTTCAGGTTCTATGATTACATTTCTTTTACTGTCAAATATTTTTTTTATGTAATAATTGCAATCAGATATTTTTTCTGGAATCGTGGACAACTGCTAGGCTATTTAAATATTTATGTACTAGAATCTGAAATTAATGCATGTGCACCCTCTGTTGAATCATAATTGCATGAAAACTATAGTAATAGCCTGTAAAACATGAATTTTATAAATTTCATGTGCATTTAAAACTCTCTATTTTAAAACTCTAAAAGCTTTCACAATAAAATCAAATTGTTTTTTCTCCAAGTTTAACTATTTTTAAAATTATTTTAAGTTTTCTCTGCATCCGCCTTTGCAGACATGAATTTCTTTCCGCTCATGCTTGTGGCATCACGACCCGCCTGAAGCGCACACTGACTTCTTCGAGACGGGTCGTGACAGTTGGTATCAGAGGGAGAAGCACGTCATAAGACCAGAGAGAAGAATTGTTACCCTTGACGATCGCTTTGGCGCCATGAATCAGGAATTCAATCAGATAGAAAGAACAACACCGAGTTGCTCTCCGTAGATCTGAAATCGGTTCGCAAATCGGAGCTCCAAAGCTCCAACAATGGCAATCTTAAGCTCTTTTTTTCCTCTCCCTCTTCCACTCCAAGTCTAATCAAAAGCTCTCAAATGATAAGATAAGGAGGAAGACTTACTCTCAGCTTCTTTAGTAGTAAAGGACAGATTGATCTGGAACGTTTGATCACTTTTCATAAAGGATTGAACGACCACGATGCAGATTTTGCGAATAGGTTTATGTTAGCTACCACCCAACGGTAGCTAGTTACCGCATCACGGTATCCCTTAGGTGGTGATCTCTATCCAGGCCGCCAGTGTATCAGTTAGACGACCTACTGCTGGTGGTAGCACTACCGCACGACGCTACCATCTAGACGAATCAATATCTTGTTGACCTCGACCTCTAGCCGATCGTCTTGACCTCTAGCCGATCGTCTTGACCTCTAGCCGTTTGCCTTGACATCTAACCGATCCCCTTGACATCTAATCGAGCACCTTGATCTCTAGCTGATTGTGCTGAAAATTCCAATACCGCCAGCGTCAGAGCTTACCGCCCAGCGATAGCATTTGACTTGACGTTTCTGTACAAATTGAACTCTTCCAGTTGGCTAGAAATTTCTAGGCGACTGCTACTGCCAACGGAAGTACCTACCGCCCAACCCTAGCGACATAACTCTTGTGAGTTCTTAGCATAAGGGAAACTGGGGTATTACACACTCACTGAGAGAAGATTAACCTTTGGAGTGAGTCACACTTATCGAGAGATGACTATCTTTTGGAATGAGTCAGCTTGACAATAGACGTCGGCTTGCCCAGGAAACTCTGAATTGCGTCGGAAGAGGGAGGGGCCGAGTAGGTGGTGGCAGCATCCAGCTCGACGCCGACAGAGATTTCAATCACATCTGCTGGGGGAAGGCGAGAAGTCTGCATGAAATTGCAAAGATAGGAGCGTGGAAGGATTTCAGATAACTGACCAAGGGTGGTCTCGCCCTCCTTACCGGGGTGGCGTGGAGGAAAGATCGGTTGACCACCAAAGGTGCTGTTGAAAGGCAGTAGCAGGGATTCCCCCGATCCAGTTCGCAGGAGGTTGGGGATGCGAGGAGATTGAATACTCGGCGTTGGAGTCCTCCCGTCGCCACTCGCCGGGGACTTTTGCGCGTTGGAGAGGTCGCATTTGAGATCGTCGGAGGGGGGGGGGTGCAACCAAAGGAGTCGAGGCGACGTCGATAAGTGAAGGCACTGAATGGGAAACCTGATCAGGGTATCGCCCGGCCAGGGATACAAGTCGAATCAAATAATGAACAACTCCACTTACCAAGAATTTGCGGGTGTAAGTCTGGCTCGCAAATACCCCTGGATCTTGTCGGCCAGACCCTCAGTGACCTCGGTAAGGGTATTGAGGTGCAAAGGCACGTGCCATGAGTTCATCAGGGACTCGGAAAAAGCAGGGTGAGCCTAAGGTATGGTCTAAAAAGGAGCACCTAGAAGAGGGGCCGAGATCTTGGCTGTGGTTGGGCGGTAAGGGATCAAGCGAGCTCATTCCTCCGGCGAGGTCGCCCTTTGACCTTTTTGTCGCTCGATCTTCTGACCGTCTCACCAGAGTGCGCGACAAATGTTCAGTAGCAATGGCCATCAAGGTAGCCGTGACCGCCTTATTCTTTTCTTTGTCTGTGGTGAGACATGCGAGAGCTGCCTTTGAGATCGGCATGGCGTTGTAGCGTGGGGGAAAAGTTGGTTTGAGTAAGGAAAAAGAAAATGGGGGGGGGGGGGTCTTGGGGGTGATCCCCATCCTGTGGTATATATAGGCTTCGGTGGGACCCACTGAGAGATTCTCTAAGTCCCCACTCGCCAAATAACGATGGGATTGTATGGTCTTTTTGAGCCTATGACAGGACTCGCAAAGAGCGGAGATTGGGTGCAACCCCGTATTTGTCGAGTGGTCTAGAACAACCCGAGGCCCGTGGCGAGAGGTGAGTTCTCAGCTTCACTAGACATCCGCTACCCGCCTGATGAGGGGGCTTTGGCGAGTAGAGCGGGCGAGTGGCGAGTGGCGAGTGACCAGTTCCAACCAACACTCGCCTCCTTGGTGAGAGGCGAGTGGCGTGTGCTTTGTCTTACAGAGCACTCGCCGCCTGTGCGAGTGGGCGTCGTCGGCCTGACTCGCCTGTCAAGAGGAGTGATTCAAATTTTCCCGTAATCTCATTTTGGCCTGCTAATAGCCCTTCCAAACAACGGAGTTTCGCTGTTGGCAGACCACTTTGGGTTGCGTTTAGTAGAACCAAACAACAGAGTTTCATTGTTGGCAGACCATTCCCAGAAAACTATAAATAGAACCCCAAGGGAACCCTTGGAGAGGACCTCTTCTTGGTTTTCTCTCCCTTGGCTAGCTTTGGTTGACAAGAGTTTCAGCTCATCATTCACCGTGGTTTCCGGGTGTGTGGTCGGGTGCTCTCGTGCCCCTCCAAGGGTGTCCGGTCCGACATTGGATTGAGAGGGAAAGCAGTCAACGATCTTCTCGGTGTGTGGCGGGACCTCCTCGCTGCAACTCGGGGTTTGTTTGAGGTTGATCTGGTGAATAAGTCTCCAAACTCTAAGTCATCTGTCGAGACACCGGCTTGGGAGAAGTAAAAGCTAGTTACACCTCAGGTCCAAACTCGTTGAGCCGTGGTTTCCGGATTCAACAAGTTCCACTTCTAATTTGATCACTCGGTGAGTTCTCGCATTTATTTTCATGTCATTTTCATTGTGTAGATGCACTTCTTATTCTTAGTAATATTTTGTTGGGATTACCTTCTGATTTCCTTTCAATAGATACATTTCTTATTCACTTAATCCTCAATATTTCATCACTTTCAGTTGTGTGCACCTTAATTTATTTGTTTGTAATTGTAGAAAAACACGAAAACTAGAGAAATAAAATATAATTTTATTTATGTCTCCAAAATTGTGTGTACATACATGAATTTGTACACTTATATAAGAAGTGAGAAGAAAGGAAATCCCAATCTATGATGTGATACTAAATCTTAAAGAGGAATAGGGCTTTAAATGGGCCTTATCATGGGCCTTTAAACGTATTTCTTTCAACACTCTCCCATAAGCTGGAACATACAGATCGTAAGTACCCAGCTTAGATAAGAACTGATAGAATAACGGGTGTGGTAAAGACTTGGTGAGAATATCAGCAACTTGCCCAGCAACAGGAACATGTTTTAATTCCAGCTTCTTCAATTGAACTTTCTCCCAAATAAAATGACAATCAACTTCAATGTGCTTGATCCGTTCATAAAATACTTGATTCTTGGCAATGTGTATAGCAACGTGACTATCGCAAAATAGAGTGACAAGTGAGGGAAGCTTAACTCCCAAATCACCTAGGAGATTATCAAGCCATGTACGCTCAGACACAACAACTGTCATTAACGTTGCACGGCTTCAGCAGATGAGCGAACTACCACAGACTGCTTTTTACTGTGTGATAGTACAATTTTTATCTATATGTTATTATAATATTTAGGTATTAATTAAGTGTTTTTTCTATTATTTTATCTTAATTATATTCTAATCTGATTCTTTTTGCATTTTCAGGTGATTTGGGTTGCTTATAACAATTTAGAGCTTATGGACATGTTCATGAGAGGATTTTGGGCATTTTTGCTCAAAGGTTTAGTGTACACACCCATGTTTAGTGATATATGCCAATGTTCAGTGCTACACGCCCATGTTCAGTACTGCACACCCATGTTCAGTGGTACACGTCCATGTTCAGTCGTACATGCCCATGTTCAATGGTACACATCCATGTTCACTGGTACACGCCCATGTTCAGTGGTATACGCCCATGTTCAGAAGTACACGCCCATGCTCAAGAGTACACGTCCGTGACTTTCAGGACACACCCGTGACTTTCAAGACACGCTCGTGTTCTCCCCAGCAGCTGCCAGAGTTACTCCAGATCGAGCCGCTTCGTTTGTTTCCAGATCAAGCTAGACACGCCCGTGTTCTAGAGCGTGTAACTTTGAGTTACTCCAGATTATGGTGGTTTTCTCCCACGTTCCCGGGATTTTATTTGGCAGTTTTTCGCAAGTTACACGCCCTACGCCCTAGGTCACGCCCGTGATCGAGGGCGTGTTCATGGAATTTCGAGCATATATATAGTTGCTGTCAAGTTGCTTATCATCCGGTCCATGCTTCGGTGGGATCATTTCTAGCATAGTTTTCTGATTTTTTGTTGGACTTTCCTTTATGCAATTTACTTATTGTCATGTAATTTTCTTTCCTAACATAGATTTTCATTCATGCACTTGTAATCTTTCTTTGCTTAGTTATAAAAATGTTCTATCTTTTTAACATGTTTAGCTAATCTTTCTAGCATTTGGTTGAATGATTTCTTTAGAATTATAATTATGTAATTCTTGTTTTTCATTTGCTTTGAATTGAATAGCTCGATTCACCTTTGATTATAATCATATTGTTTTCATATTATCGATGTATGTTAATTGATTCTTGATCCGTATTTTAGTGATTGAGAGATCCGTGAATACGAGTAGATCACTCATTGGCGAAAGGAGTTGCATGCACCCCTCGAGAGATGATGACATAAATCTTCCTGATTGTAGTTAAATACAATAGTGAGGTTCACATCGTAAAACAAGCTTAGGAGTTTCGACTGGCCGAGGGGACTTAATCGATTAACATAAGGTTAGTTGACAGTATTACTCGAGCGGCGCTCTCATGATTTGGGAACTTACACGGCCGAGTTAGTTTAATCAAACGCTTTTGAACTATTAGATTTACTAATTGATTTTTTTAGGTTCAATTCTCGATCAAATGTTCTTTTCATTTGTTATTTCTTCTACAAAACCATCTTTATGTTTTCGATAAAATAATAATAAATTATGTAAGTAGAAATACTCAACAACTCCGTTGAATATGACAATTTATATTTCATTTTAAAATATCCTATACGATATATGCTATTACCTATAGTTTGTAGAATTTGGAGAAAATTATATCTTAAATTTTACGTTTCAAATTTTTGACGCCGTTGCCAGAGATTTATTGTTGATATTTTGAAAGCGGAAATTTTATTACTTTTATCTTTCTCTTTCTCCCACATCCCTATTTCTTTTTTTTTCATTTCTCTTCTGGAATTCTATTCTATTAAGTAACAATTGTTTTCTTTTATAAAACATGTTATCTCATTTGACCGCTAAAGTTGTCGAGCTTACAAACAAAATTAATATTTTGGAAGCCGCAACAACGCGTACAATTTTTTGTAATTTTTGTGGAGACGATCATTATAGTGAGGAATGCTATTTTTTTTATTCTCAAAATTTTTATAATCAAAATAAATTTTTTTTATATCATGATTTTAGTGAATCTCCCTATTGCTATGATATTAACTATTCATGATGGCAAGATCATCCGGATAGTTTTCGGTGTGATGAAGAAAATTCATTCAATCAAGATTTTCATTCCTCATTTATCCCACAAAATTCTTCTTCTAATCTTGAGAATTCTCTGGATTTTTTTTGTCCAAATTTAAATAATTATTTCCAAGATCAAGAAGAAATTCTGTACCAAGAATTTAAAAGAGCAATGCAGACACTAGACAAAATAGAAGGTGAATATGTTTTCTCTTCATCTTCGTCCTATTCTACTCCTATTTTTCATGATTTTTCACATAATTGTTTTGAAAATGAAATTCATGAACCTATTGTCCCATGAATTTATTCCACTTAGTATTCTAAATAATTTTTCGGATAACAAATTTTCTTTTAACATTGAACAACCTACACTTAATCATGCATTTTCATAAGACACTTCTTCTGAAAAATTTTCCGACTCAGCTCATTTTTTATTCTAATGATTTTCATGAAGGTGATGATTCGTTACAACTAAATTTTTTCAATGATCCATGCACCGTTCATCTCCAACAATCCAAATTACCCTAGGTATGTATAGGTATTTTAAATTCACATTTTCAAGCTAACAGACAACAAAAGAATGAAGAGTATAGTGGATTAGTCGTTGGGCAATGGTCTTTCCCATATTCACCTCAGCGTGAATTAAGCGAGTTGTCTGTGCATTTTCAATTTAAATTTTGTTTTAGCTAACAACAAACTTCTAGCTAAAAGACGGTAAACAAAACGCTCTTAGGAGACACCCCTTGCTTATCTTTGTTTTTCTTGCACTTTTTTATGCACTTTCCTTACATGTTTTCTATCTTCATACTTGGTTTTTAAACATTGAGAAAATGTTTATTGTTAAGTATGGGTGTGTTCTCTTATATTTTTTTTATAAAAAAATCCAAAAAATTAGAAAACCCCTTAAAAATCAGTTTTTCTTTTCTTTGTTTTCAATTTTGTTTTGAAAAATTTACAAAATTCAAAAATAAATTTATTTCAAATTTAATTTTTTTAATCTTATTTTACTTTTAATTGCAATTAAAAAACAAAAAAATTCAGAAAACTTAAAAATCTAATTTCTTGCAAAAGGGCCGTGTTGGGCTTTCATCCCAAAAAAATCACCTAGTACCTTGAGAGCCTGTAATTGGGTATTCCTCGGGTAGTCTAAGATTTTTCTAAATTTTTTTTATGTTGTTTATGTTATTGGGAGAAATTAGTATAAAAATCCACAAAAATTATAAATCTTATTAAAAAACTTATTAAAAATAGTTACTAAAATAATTTTATGAATCTTGTAATATTAGATTTCTCCAAACTTTATCTAGATTAACTAATTTTAAATTACGAGTTTTATTTATAGGCTTTTAGAGAGTTTTCTTTTGATGTATTTTTATTTTATATGCATATTCATAATTTGTTAGATTTAACTTTTAGATTAATTTGATTTAATGAATTTTTCATTATTTTGATTTGCTGAGAATATTTCTTAGTTTTACTTTCTCTTTGAAATATCATGAATTAATTTTTTTTGAAATTGTGCTAATAATTTTTAGATTTTACCTATATTAGTTTTGGCTCATGGACTATTTAAAGATTACTTATTTTTTTTGTATACTCTCAATATTAATTTTATTCATAATTTAAAAATTATGACATGATCTAGGCCATTTTCTAGCATTTTATCATTTTACCCTTTACCTTTCCTTATTTACCCTTTGTTATTGGCAAAAATAAAATAATTGTGGACATGAGAGGATAAATTCATCATCTCTTTCTTTTGAGAAAAAAATGCTTGGGATGAGAGGATAAATTCATCATCCCGTACTTGAAAAAAACTGAAATTAGAATGAGATGATAAAATTCATCATTCTTCATGAGGGATTAGGATACAATTCATCACCCTTGCCTAAAGACCTTTCTTTGCCAACTTGTTGATTACTCCACCAAAAACTCAAACCATTTCAATTTCTCAAGTCCTAGTGATCATAGAATTATAGAATTATTTTTGAAAATTAATTTGTTGAGTATATTAAATAATTTGTGGTTTTTCTAAGAAGTTTATAATGATGTTAAAAGTTTCTATAATTTTAATCTTAGATTATTTTTTTAATTCAATACAATTTTGTTTATGAAGATTTAAATAGAGAATTTTTAAACTAATATTTATTCCACTCATATCAATTTATGATCCATAACTTATTTCTCATAAATTTGCATTTTATCTCAAAACTTATTTTGATTTAAGTCATTTATTATTTTAAGTGCATAATTAGGAGTAAATCTGTTTGAAATATTCTATGAATTCTTCTCATACTTATAAATTAGTTTTACTCTGAAATAGCAAAAGCTTAAGTATGCGGGTATTTGATAGTACAATATTTATCTATATTTTATTATAATATTTAGGTATTAAATAAGTGTTTTTAATTATTTTATCTTAATTATATTCTAATCTGATTCTTTTTGCATTTTTAGGTGATTTGGGGTGCCTATAATAGTTTAGAGCTTATAGACATGTTCAGGAGAGTATTTTGGGCATTTTTGCTAAAATGTTCAAAATGCATGCCCATGGTTCAGTCATACACGCCCATGTTCAGTGGTACACGTCCATGTTCAGTGGTACACGTCCATGTTCAGTGGTACATGTCCATGTTCAGTCGTACACTCATATGTTCAGTAGTACGCGCCCTTGTTCAGTACACTCCCATGTTCAAGAGTACATGCTCATGACTTTCAAGACACACTCGTATTTTCCCCAGTAACTGCCATATTTACTCCAGATCGAGCCGTTCTGCTGCTGTTTCCAGATCTAGCTAGACACGCCCATGGACATGCCCGTGTCCTTGGGCGTGTAACTTCGAGTTACTCCAGATTTTGGCGGTTTTTCTCCCAACATTCCCAGACTTTTTTTGGATGGTTTTTCACAAGTTACATGCCCTAGGTCATGCTCGTGACCAATGGCGTATGCATGGAATTTCTAGCCTATAGAAGCCAGTTGCTGCCATGTTGATCATATCCAGCCCATGCTTCAGTTGGATCTTTTCTAGCATTGTTTTTCTGCATTTTGTTGGACTTTTCCATTATGCAATTTACTTATTGTGTTGTAATTTCCTTTCCTACATAGATTTTCATTCATGCACGCGTAATCTTTCTTTTTTTAGTTATAAAATTTTCTTTCTTTTTAACATGTTTAGCTATTTTTTCTAGTATTTGGTAGGATGATTTCCTTAGAATTATAATTATGTAATTCTTATTTTCATTTACTTTGAATTGAATAGCTCGATTCACCTTTGATTATAATCATATTGATTTATATTGTCGACGTTTGCTAATAATTTTTGATTTGTATTCTAGTTGATCGAGAGATCCGTGAATACAATAGATCACTCATTGGAGAAAAGAGTTGCATAAACCCCTCGAGATAGGATGACATAAATCTTCTGGAATTGAGTCAAATCCAATAACGAGTTTCATATCGTAAGCAAGCTTAGGAGTTTCGACTGACCGAGGGGTCTTAATCGATCAACCTAAGGTTAGTTGGTAGTATTCCTCGAGAGGTGCTATCATGATTTGGGAACCTCGACAGTCGAGTTAGTTTAATCAAACACTTTTGAATTATTAAATTTACTAGTTGTTTTTCTTAAGTTTAATTCTCGATCAATTGTTTTTTCCTTTATTGTTTCTTCAACAAAACAATCTTTATCTTGCCGATAAAATAATAATAATTTATGTGAGTACATGTACTCAATAGCCCCGTGAAATACGACACTTGATATTTCATTTTAAAATATCTTATATTATGAACGATAGATGATCTTGCCTATAGTTCATTGAATTTGGAGAAAATTATATCTTAAATTTTACGTATCACTACGCTAGGTAATAAGATGCCCTTCGATGTAAGTGCATTATTCACTTGTGGGACGTCGATCATCCACGGAACCAACATAGTCAGCATCATAATAGGTAACAGATATTGGGAGTAAGAAGAGGGTTTGTATACAAGCCCTTGTCCAGAAGCAGTATTTAAATATATGAGGAGTCGCTCGATGGCTTGGAGGTGAGATCTGTGAAGAATGCTTGAATTGACTGACAACTCAACAACAAATGAAATATCTGGTCTTGTAAATGTAAGATAAATCAGCTTTCCTAAAAAACGACGATAATACTCTGGATTTGGAATTAGTAGATCAGAGTCCGAGTTATGAGCGTAGAGCTTGTCGTTGATATCCATAAGAGTATCAACAGACTTGCACTCAGAGTAGCCAACATCATGAAGAAGGTCAAATTAGTGCTTTCGTTGAGATAAAAATGACTATCAAGACGTCTCACTACCTCAAGATCAAAGAAGTACCAAAGATTTCCAATATCTTTAGTTTGAAATACTGAATTCAAGTGCTGCTTGATCATTTATATTCCTTTGGATTCATCACCTATAATCAAAATATTATCGACATAAACTAAGAGAATCACTGTGTTTGTCGGTTGATGACGAGTAAAGATGGAGAAGTCAACTGAGCCCCGAGTGAATCTCACATCACGGACAACCTTACTGAACTTGTCAAACCATGCACAAGGAGTCTGTTCAAGACCATAAATAGATTTCATGAGATGACACACAAGAGACTCTCCCATGGTCTCAATCCCGGTAGGTTGATACGTGTAGACAGTTTCGAGAAGGTCGTCATTTAGAAAGACATTCTTGACACCCAATTGATGTAAGAGCCATTGTTGATGAAGAACTAAGGAAATCAGGACACGAGTATTATTTAACTTGGTGACTAGGGAGAAAGTCTCGTCATAATTAAGTCTTTGTTGCCGAGTAAACCCCTGAGACACAAGATGAGTCTTAAGGCGTTCAACTGTCCCATCTGGAACATGTTTTATCGCAAAGACCACTTGCATCCCACACATGCATGCCTTGGAGGAAGAGAGACAAGATCCTAAGTTTGATTAGCCCAGAGAGCAGTCATTTCCTTATCCATGACCGCACACCATCCTGGATGTTGGAGAGCCTCCTACAAAGTGTTGGGTATTGAAATGGAGGATAAAGAAGTTGCAAATTTTAGAAGTGTCAGGGAGAGGCGATGCAATGATACATAATTAGCCCAGGGATGAGCCTTGGATACGGGTGTCGGATCTGCAGGCCGCGAGGTAGCACTGTTAGTGGGTAACTGTTATAGGGCATTAGAGTGAGGAGGACGATAGGTGTGTACACGAAGAAGGGTGGTTTGGATGGTATGAAAAGCAGGGTTAGAGGGAGTGGTGGAAAAGGAGATGTAACAGGGATGGTAGGACGTAGTAATAACAGAGGTGTAAGAGGAGTTGGAAGGAGAGAGTGAAAAGGTTGGTCTTCGATGAAAGTCACATCTGCAGAAATGACAACCTTGCGAATGTCGGCAAAATAATACACATACCCTTTTTGAGTGCGAGAGTAACTGACAAACATTTATTTTGTAGCACGAGAAACAAACTTGTCAATGAAAGGACCAAAATTATAGACATAACAAGTATAGCCTAAGACTCGAGATGGGATGGAAATGAGAGGTGTGGAGAGAAATAGAATACTAAACAAAGTTGCATAGTTGAAAATGGATGAAGGCAGGTGATTGATGAGATAGCATGCTGTAGATACCGCAAAGTGCCAATAAGACTTGGGAACCTGCATTTAAAACATAAGTGAACGAGCGACATCAAGAAGGTGACTATTCTTACGCTCAACCACACCATTCTGTTGAGGTGTGGTTGGTGATCCCAAACTCAGTACAGAGATTGTCAAACGCATGACTGGTATATTCTCGCGCATTGTCTGTTCGAATAGTTTTAATTGACCTGAAAAATTGTGTACAAGTCTCATTAATAAAGACACGAAGCATACGAGTTAGATCCGACAAATTATGCAGTAAATATAACCACGTCTTGCGAGAATAATCATCAATAGAAGTAAGAAAATAACGATAACCAGAAACACTAGCAATTTTATATGGACCCCAAACTTCAGAACGCACCAAATCAAAAGGAGCATTGCTCCGAGTACAATGAGGAAAAAAAGAACAAGGCTACTTGCCGAAGATACATGATTCACAGGTAATGTCAGGAAGTTGTAGGTCAGGAAGAGCCTTTTTTTAGAGTTGGAAGATGAGCATACCCAAGACTCTATGCCAATCAATAAAGGCGACGAAAGAGAGAACTGTGGGAGAAACGTCCAGAAGGTAAAGCTCATTTGACAGTCGTCATTTTCTAATGATATTTTGCGTCTGATGATCCTGCAACACAAAAGAAGAAAACGTGAAGGTTACAAAACAGTCAAGGTCTTGAGTAAGGCGACTAACAGAAAAAAGATTGAAAGAAGAGTCCAGGACATGAAAATCGAGCGAAAAGAAATAGAAGAACTTAGAGGCATATTAACGGAACCGGAGACAAGGGCGGTGCCACCATTGACCACTGTGATAAACTTGGGATGCGGGGAGTCTAAGCACTGAGGTGATTTTTGCAGAGTGATATGGTGGGTGGCACCTGACACGAATTCAACGGCAAGGGCATGTGCCCCCACTATTGTCGGCAAGTAATAATAAAACGGGGAGTTACTCCCGAGTATCAAATCTCTCGCGGACCACAGAAAGGTAGATTCAATGTCTTGGAGAGACGATCAAAATCTCTTAAAGTCAGATTTACAGGGGATTTTGAGTTTTAAGTAATCTAAAACAAGAAAACAAAATTAACACTAATGCGGGTCGCAAGCATTGCTTTGCACCTCCGCGGGTCACTGACCTCCGCTTCACAACAACGCTCGTGCCTAAACTAGGCAACACAACCACACTTTCTTCTTCACAACTCAACAATCACACCACATGGAAGAAAACAACAATCACAAGCACTAGGCCGCCTAGGCTACTCCAACGAAATGGACAAAAAGAGGCATAATTTCATAATAAATAAAATGAGTTCAAGTATACATCCATTTTACCACCATCAAATATTAGAAGAGAAGTTACAACCAACTCTACCTAAAATGCGAGAGAAGAGTAGAGAGATACAAACAGTGCATGAGACTATTCCGTAGAGGAGAGGTGGATTCCGGATAGCAACTACGTGAATGTCTCGCTCATCAGCAACCTTCCGGGGTAGAGGAACTTCTGTCACATGCTCCCAATGGACCCGTCTTCTCAATGGTTCGCACTATCCACGTCTTCTTGTCCGGTTCCCTAGCTTGCGGCGAGAGGACTCCTTCCTGTAGCTTCCGGATGATAGGAAGAGCCTAGGGGATGACCCTTAGCTCTTAAAAATCTAAAAGGGGCAAAAAACGGCGAAACAAGGTGGAAAAACGCGACCTCCCCTTTAGGAAGACGAAGTGAGCTATTTATATACGCGACATAAAATTGACCAATCGCACGAGCAGGCGCACGACCCACGACCGGTGGTCGTGCGAGAAGGAATCATGACTAGCAAGAATATTTGAGGTTTTGGGCAGAAAAGTTTTGCCTCGCATGACCAGTGGTCATGCAGTTAATACTCATGCGTGATCTCGTGCATTTCATGGTCATTTTTTTGCAATAAGCCTTGCACGACCAGTGGCCGTGCTCAGAGAGAGGGGTCAGTGATCGTGCTCGAAGAAATTCGCACGAGGTTTGCCTCTCTCGCCGACCTTCGTGATGTAAAAATGACCGTGCTTGACCAGTAGTCGTGCGCAAAGGGAGCCAGTGATCATGTGAGAAGAAAATCGTACAAGCACTGGCCTCTTCCATGAAAAGCAGCTGAGACGCGCGTGCAAAATACCACGCACACTGGTACCTGTAGGAAAACACCTCGAGAACAACAGGGAATACATCCACACAGTCCAAACATATAATTATCAAATAGTAAATAAAAAAGAGAGGGGGAGAGATCTCCTCGAGGCATGAAATGCACACAAATGTTTTAAGTAACATAATTGCGCTCAAAAGACACAAATCAATTCTAACAGATTTCAATATGAATATAACACAACAATGAGCGATACGACATGAAAACTATGCTAGAAAAGAGCCTAAAATACTATATGATAATTGCTCATCAGCACCGGGGTCCACAATCCATTGTGGATTATGGGAGGAGTCCACAATCCAATGTGGATTATGGGAGAGACATAAGATAACTTCATTGGAGATAGAAGAAACGGAGCCAGACGGACGATTGCGTAATCTCTGAATATGCTAGAGCTGGATGCGCATGGCCTCAATGTCGGCGCGAGTGGTAGAAGACGTATCCACATCAACGGAGGCATGTGGTGAAGGAGGCATACTATGCTTATGATAACATGTTGCCTCAAGATGTCCATCCCTGCCACAGTGAGTACACTTGAGATGAGGTCGACCCCTACGACCTCTACCCCGATAGCCAGAGCGACCTCCACGAGTAGATGGAGGAGTGGAGTGAGATATAGATGAGTACTGAAGGAGAGCCAAAAATTGAGGTCCGAGAGCATCCGAGGGTAGTGTCACCTTCAATAACATGAAGTAAACATCGAAGAGAGAGGGAATGGTGGAGGTGTTGAGAATCTGAGCCCGGATGTTGTGGAGATGAGGTGGAACACAAGCCATCATCATGGCTATACCAACGGCTTCTTTTTGAGCACGTTGGCACAAGATCTGCAATTGGAGGTTGATGCTAAATCTATTCCTCAACTAAGCTTTTACACAGCGCAATAAAGGAGATTAAGTTGCCTTCAACCCCTAAGTCGAGATATTGAAGGTACGTAATGATGTCAAACAAGTGTTGAAGGTTGTCCTTGCCGGAATAGGGGGAATGCAGCTCATCCCACATTGCCTTTGTTGTTTCATGATACATAGTCATTCAATAAGGTTCACTATCCATTGCATTGAGGATCTATGATTGGACATAACCATCATCACAAATCCAGTCCTAAGTGGGTGCAGAATTGGTGTCCTTAGTGAGATGAAGCAACAGTCCCTTTGTATGAAGAACACAACAGACATAGTGCACCCACTCAACAAAATTCATTTTCCCGCTAAGAGAGATGGTGGTGATCCGAAGCTCATCACAGATTTCAGGAAGAGGGGCTGCTGCACGAGCGGGGAGGGACGAAGCATCATTCAAGGACATTACAACGAAGGAGAATGACCGTCAATCTTCTACAGACACCCAACTGCGGTTAGACAGAGAAAAGATGCGGCAGGCCGATCTCTGCGGTCAGAAAGAAAAGATGCGGCAGGCCGCTGCGATAAGATAACATTAGGAGCAGCGAAAAGGAGCGCTGGGATCTGCTGTAATGAGTTAAGAAAAGGAGCACTGGGATCCTACTGAAAGGAGTTGTGGCAAGGAGCTGCGGTAAGGAGCTGCGGCAAGGAGCTGCGACAAGGAGATCACACGAGAATCAGCGAGCAGGCACTGCGAGAAGACACGATTGAAGCGACGAATAGAGCAGGAGATGCGAAAAGGCTCAACTAGCACCCGAGAAAGCGATCAGCGAGCAGTGTGAGTTGCGAACACTGCAAGAAAACACGCGATCGACGAGCAATTGATGCAAGGAAGCACACAACAAGACCAGAAGATCACACAAGTCGACAGGCAGGTGGGGCCTAGATTGTCAGAGGGAAGTGCTATAAATGAAGAGGGAGGAACAAAAAAAAACGAAAGAAGCTCAAGCTAGCAGTGGAGGAAGAACCTGTGCTTAGAAAACAATCTAACCACCCAAACGGTGGTTGGCGGGCTTAGAGCTTAAAAACATAGAAATAAACAAAATATAATTTTATTTATGTCTCCAAAATTGTGTGTGTAAATACATGATTTTGTATACTTATATATGAAGAGAGAGAAGAAAGTAAATCCCAATATAAGATGTAGGTCTAAATCCTAAAGAGTAAGAGGAAGGGGCTCTAAGTGGGCCTTATCATGGGCATTTACACATTTCTTTCAACAGTAATCAATTGTAATTGCTTGCACATTTTTTAATTTCTTGTTATTTGATTTATTTCACATTGAATATTTATTTGCATGATTGAAATATATAGGCGATTTCACTTTGCGTTAGTATTTAGATAGTGAACATTTTGTTCACTGGCTTCTGTGTATCTTTGCATCTTGATTGGGCTATCCGAGCTGTCGGATACACTTAATCCAATTCCTTATCTATATACCCCATTTACTCTAGGTCACGACATTGATTTTTTATGGAAGACTAAAACCGTCGATCTCAGGCGTGAAGCTTGCGTGGGGGTGCTGAAGCTCCGTCCCGCCGCCTCTCTAGCCTCCAGTAGTGCTGAAGCCACCGAATGTCTCCCGCCGTCAATCTTGCTTTCAGTGAACCCCTTCTAGCACCGATCAAGCAGTCTACAATATTCGTTTTTACAATTTGTGCCTCTGAGTGCCCTTATGTTACTTCCTTTCGGCCTACCACCACTCTCCGGCGACTCCCGACCTCCGATGACCACACCCGAATTCCGGCAAGCCTTCCTTTCCCTTCCTCAACCCTAATCATTCCCATGCAATTAGTCCCCCCCCCCCTCTCACACACACACAAACCTAACACCCGCTTCCACCAACAATCATCTCCCTCAAGCTTCCAAAATTCCCCAAATCATATCCCCCACAAAACTACACACCTGATCTTTTTCATTGCTCCCACTCCTACCCAAAGTCACCCGTTATTTCAATTCCACTTCTAATTTGATCACTGATGCAGGCCGACGCGTAGGATTTACGCGCCTGTCGGCTATTTCTAGGAAACCCAAAATGCATGCGATGATTAAATTAATTTTTTCCAAATTTTAGAGCGGGCGCAGCACTTTTAAAATTAAAAGCAACCAATTTCTTTATAAAACACAAAATTCGCTCTTTGGTTTTAAAATGAAATTTCTTAATAAAATGGTTCGATTTTAAATCCGGGGACGGAAGTTCGCACTTTCGTTCCGTTCCCTTTTGTCGTAGCAAAACGGAAATCATGAACTCCAAATACGTTTCCGTTTGGAGTTTTCGACGTAGCGTTTGCTGACGAAATTCGGGCGAAAACCCAACAAGAGTCTAATTATCCTAATGAGAAAATTTAGACACACACAAAGGAAGGAGAAAGAAACAATTACCCTTGGAAGAGACGTCTTCCGTATTTCGAAGTCGATGGCGATCACGCGAGAAACTTCTCGTCACCTTCGATCTTCCACTCCAAGGTCGGCCGCTATCGCACACGGGCACCAAGGAATTAATTCACTCCCTCACACGAAGTGGTTCCACGGAATCACTCAAAGCAAGGAAGCCACAAAACCTAACACGCCTAAAATTCACTCGCTCTCACACTAGAGGCTCCACGAAATCTCTATCACTCGCGGTGGCTCCACGAAATCTCTAACGCTCAAGAGGATCAAGATTCCTACAGTTGAATTAAAATCCCAATTTCCTAACTATTCACTAACTCTAAACTCCTTCAATGAACTACAGCCAATCCCTATCTCATACAGGAATCAACTTCACAGCAACCCGCACGGACAATACACAGTAACCTAACTGTTACTATTCCTTAATTTTATACCTTACAACAGTTAATCAAATCACTGTTCACCTCCTCTGTCGGCGGGAGGAAACAACACAGCAATTCCATTTTCTACCACTACCTACAACTATCGCACAGGAATCATCTAAATTCCTAATCAAAATCCAACACATACAACTCCCACACGGAGTTTAATCACGCCTAAATCTATCGAGAAGCACACAACAACTCCATCGGAAAATCCGGCAAGCACACAATCAATTTCAATATTCAACAATCCATCCTTACAGAACTCTGTATATCTCCCTTTTATAGGGTTACAACAACAGAAAATAAAAACGAAACTAAAACAGGAAACCGGCGGAGCTTTGAAGGTGCGCGGCCATGGCGAATCGATCGTGGTCGATGGAGAGATGCGAAAACTTCCGTGGAGATCGTGGCTGGCGGTTGAAGCTTGATGGCTGCCGACGCGCGACGTGAGGAGGCATCAGAATCGTGTGCGGAAGACGCGGGGAGGGTGTCTATGGAGCATGCCCTAAGTTTGCGGCTTTGGCAGAACGGTGAGCTGCTCTGGATTAAATCTGGGAAGAAGAAACTGTGTTGGGCCGGTGGTATGCTTGACCTGGCTGCTTAAGGGGAGTGAACCGGTCCAAGGACCTAACTTAATATATATATATATATATATATTAATATGTATATATATATATATATTTAACGATTTGTTTTGTTAACAGCTATATATATATATGTAATAAGTTTATATATATATATATATATATATATATATATATATATATATATAGTTTTATATATATATTTTTACAAAATACCAAAAACACAATAAATGTCAAAATAACACAATGTAACGTTTAGAGTCGGTAAAGGTCCGGTCAGGCGCGACGTCGGGCACTTTTGCGACTTGATCCGGACTGGTCTCCACCAACTCTCCCCCTCTCGAAATCACTCATCTCTGGTGAGTGCTCCGAGCGGTAGTGCGGGAGAAATCATCATCCATGCCAATGAATCACGTATCTCTGAAAATCATTACAGTACTGGTCACTGTCCAATGTGTGCTCGGGAACTGTAGTAGAGTAATCTTCTGGTGTTCATGCTCAACCTGAAACTGATATTGAAACAGAAGGAACTACAATGGAAGTGTCAGTAGCGAAATGAATTTTGGTATGTCCTGAATGTGGCTCCTCACTCTACTCACCAACCCAGAAGAATCAAATGGAGGAGAAGGCAATGGAGATTCTAAAGACTCATGCGAGTAATCGTAGAATTAAGTCAGATTGGCTACGTTAAAAACAGGATTTGCTCCCCAAATGGAGGGCATCTCAAGTTCATACGCGTTTTGCCCAATCCGATTTACTATTCGAAAGTGTCCAGTTCTACAGTAACTAGCTTCTTTACGGTACCATAAGGTAGCCGTTCCGGATCTAGCCGAACCATAACCAAGACATTCAATTTTAAATTTAGTAGCTCTTTTATGCTTGTTATCTTGAGTTGCATAAAAACCAAAGTGCTATGCAATTTTTCGCTCAAAATTTTTATGCAAATCATGCAAATGCAATGAATGAACTACTAATATGACTAACGCCACAAACTGATGGTTTCCAGATACCAAGAGCAACTCCTGAAAGAGGTACATGATCAGGAGGCTCCGAGGGTGGATCATAAAAAAATTCATCGCGGGGGCGATGAACACATAAGTGCAAATCAGAGACAATAGTGACTAGATGTGTCAACATGGTGTGCGGGCTGTCTCTGAAAGTGCGAGTGACAAGATATAACATCAATGAATCAGTGAGTGCACCCTCAAACTCAACTGTGTCACTAAAGGTGGAAACATCCCAAATGTGCGGTGAACCCATATGTGGATCATCTGGTGGTTCACCGAGAGGGGTATAATAAAATTCGTCGCAAATGCGACGCGTGCAAACATAGGCTCCAACAACAGATGGAGTGCTCTCAGATAAATGTGCACGAAGTGTGACAACTGTAATAAATGTGCTAAGCGAAGGTGAGACATCAGGAGGCTCACCAGGTGGGACATATAAAAACTCATCGTGAAGTCGATGATCAACAGGTGGTACGTTACATAACTCATCTGGAGTGCGAGTCTCCAGATGACTATGCCTAAGAACTATCAACATCAAGTGAGACAATGGAGCAGGTATCCATGTCTTAAAATTCACAAGTGTACTATCCAGATAAAGCGCATCCACATAAGGACAAGGTGGCTCATCTGGAGGCTCAAGAGGAGGGTCATCAAATGACCCATCAGTCGAGTGATGGTCCTCCAGAAATAAACCATCAGAAGGGGTCATACTCTCAGACATGGTAGGGGTGACTACCTCGAGATCACTACTAAGCTCTCTGCTCTCTAACGTAATGTCACTAGGTGCAACATCAGGTGTGGTGATGGGACTCGGTGCGCCACTGGGTGAAGTGTGCATTGAATCTACACTCAAAAGAGAGCTAATAGATCTAGAATCACGGGTAGGTTCACTAAGTGGAGTAGACTCACATGGGGTTTGACTCCACACATCCTGTATATGAATCTCAGATAGAATGGGTGATGTCTCCCTAGTGTGGGCAGTGGAATGCTCTTTCTGACCCTTAACGTCTAACATCATGTTTACCTTCAGAACACTAGGAGGATCACTAGGTATGACGTACTCGTGACGATAGTGGTCTCTATAGGTAGTTCGAGGGTAATCATAATGAGTGTCCCCAACATAATCATGACGTGCTCGTGGATAATCGTGAGTCCTACGAACGGGTGATGGTGGTCGCACATGTACAGACTCAGATTCCTCATATAAGGGTGACGTGTAGTATCGGTAACGAGCGTTATACTGAACTCTATCCTCATAATATGGTGTCGAAGAACTACTAGGATCCATTCGGGTACGAGGATAATAACGACGATAGTCATCATACTGATCGTCTCTAGCATAATGTGAACGTGTTGATGGGTCAACACGATCTTGGGAAGTGGTATACGGTGATCGAGTATAATCATCGAAGTGTCGTAACGATCTCCGTGATGGATCTCTATAGGAGTGAGTGTAAGTGAAGTCGTGATCCTCATATAGTGGATTCCTCCTAAATGTAGACCTTTCCACATAGTGATGAGAAATCTCGTAATGTGCACGGACAAAATGCTCATCTCGAATTTGAGGCGACATTGACGCTCGTGGGGGCATTTCTAAACTACTCACTCTAACTCTAAGGTTTTCTAACCTTTCACGCATCTGACATGTACTTTCAGTTAATACAGTCATTTGGTGGGCGAATGGTAAAAACCACGGGGGTGGTTCATTCCCTTCGTTCCCACGACTCGGTTGACAAAGCTCAACTCGACGCATTCTATCACTACGTTGATGCATGCAAACACAAGTCAAATGCACAGATAATGCAAAAAAAAATTCATCATTTTTTTTTTTTGAAATTTTTTTTAAAATGATATGTGGGTTCCTATTCTACGCAGGGCGGATCCCAAAACTTAGAAAAATTTCGGAACCTCCCTCTGATACCAATTTGATGCAAGGACGACGCGTAGGGTTTACGCGCCTGTCGGCTATTTCTAGGAAACCCAAAATGCATGCGATGATTAAATTAATTTTTTCCAAATTTTAGAGCGGGCGCAGCACTTTTAAAATTAAAAGCAACTAATTTCTTTATAAAGCACAAAATTCGCTCTTTGGTTTTAAAATGAAATTTCTTAATAAAATGGTTCGATTTTAAATCCGGGGACGGAAGTTCGCACTTTCGTTCCGTTCCCTTTTGTCGTAGCAAAACGGAAATCGTGAACTCCAAATACGTTTCCGTTTGGAGTTTTCGACGTAGCGTTTGCTGACGAAATTCGGGCGAAAACCCAACAAGAGTCTAATTATCCTAATGAGAAAACTTAGACACACACAAAGGAAGGAGAAAGAAACAATTACCCTCGGAAGAGACGTCTTCCGTATTTCGAAGTCGATGGCGATCACGCGAGAAACTTCTCGTCACCTTCGATCTTCCACTCCAAGGTCGGCCGCTATCGCACACGGGCACCAAGGAATTAATTCACTCCCTCACACGAAGTGGTTCCACGGAATCACTCAAAGCAAGGAAGCCACAAAACCTAACACGCCTAAAATTCACTCGCTCTCACACTAGAGGCTCCACGAAATCTCTATCACTCGCGGTGGCTCCACGAAATCTCTAACGCTCAAGAGGATCAAGATTCCTACAGTTGAATTAAAATCCCAATTTCCTAACTATTCACTAACTCTAAACTCCTTCAATGAACTACAGCCAATCCCTATCTCATACAGGAATCAACTTCACAGCAACCCTCACGGACAATACACAGTAACCTAACTGTTACTATTCCTTAATTTTATACCTTACAACAGTTAGTCAAATCACTGTTCACCTCCTCTGTCGGCGGGAGGAAACAACACAGCAATTCCATTTTCTACCACTACCTACAACTATCGCACAGGAATCATCTAAATTCCTAATCAAAATCCAACACATACAACTCCCACACGGAGTTTAATCACGCCTAAATCTATCGAGAAACACACAACAACTCCATCGGAAAATCCGGCAAGCCCACAATCAATTTCAATATTCAACAATCCATCCTTACAGAACTCTGTATATCTCCCTTTTATAGGGTTACAACAACAGAAAATAAAAACGAAACTAAAACAGGAAACCGGCGGAGCTTTGAAGGTGCGCGGCCATGGCGAATCGATCGTGGTCGATGGAGAGATGCGAAAACTTCCGTGGAGATCGTGGCTGGCGGTTGAAGCTTGATGGCTGCCGACGCGCGACGTGAGGAGGCGTCAGAATCGTGTGCGGAAGACGCGGGGAGGGTGTCTATGGAGCATGCCCTAAGTTTGCGGCTTTGGCAGAACGGTGAGCTGCTCTGGATTAAATCTGGGAAGAAGAAACTGTGTTGGGCCGGTGGTATGCTTGACCTGGCTGCTTAAGGGGAGTGAACCGGTCCAAGGACCTAACTTAATATATATATATATATTAATATGTATATATATATATATATATATATTTAACTATTTGTTTTGTTAACAGCTATATATATATATATATATATATGTAATAAGTTTTTATATATATATATATATATGTAATAAGTTTATATATATATATATATATAGTTATATATATATTTTTTACAAAATACCAAAAACACAATAAATGTCAAAATAACACAATGCAACGTTTAGAGTCGGTAAAGGTCCGGTCAGGCGCGACGTCGGGCACTTTTGCGACTTGATCCGGACTGGTCTCCACCAATCACTCTTAAGTTCTCGCATTTATTTTCATGTCATTTTCATTGTGTGGATGCACTTCTTATTCCTAGTAATATTTTACTCGGATTACCTTCTGATTTCCTTTCAATAGACACATTTCTTACTCTTAATACTCAATATTTTATTTACTTATGCATTAGTAAGGAAAGACATGATGTACTTAGGCATTAGTGAGATTATGACAAAAGATAGGGCACAATGGCGACAAAGGATCCATATAGCCGGCCCCACTATAGTGGAATAAAGGCTTGAGTGTTGTTGTTGTTGTGTGCACCTTTATTTATTTGTTTGTAATCAGTTGTAATTGCTTGCACATATTTTCATTCCTTGTTATTTAATTAATTGCACGTCATATGTTTATTTGCATGATTGAAATATAAAGGCGATTTCACTTTGCGTTAGTGTTTAGATAGTGAACATTTTGTTCATTGGCATATGTGCATCTCAGCATCTTCATTTACAAGTTCTATAGATTTTTCCTTCATCCCTGTGTTTCAATTTTCTGTTAGTCTCATGGTTTTTTTCCTCAGGAAATGCAAAAGTTGGACGTCTTATTATGACTGCAGCTGCAAAGCACTTAACACCTGTGGTTTTGGAACTTGGTGGAAAATGTCCTCTTGTTGTGGACACCGACATTGACCTAAATGTAATCTTCAAGAAAATCATAAAAGAAATTCATTCTGCCTTGTTAGTGTTTACCAATATTTTTACTTAAAGCGAGATTTTTACCATTTATTTTCTTTTAGGTTACAGCAAAAAGGATTGCTGTTGGCAAGTGGGGATCCAATAATGGTCAAGCTTGTGTTGCACCAGATTACATCATAACCGCAAGTTCATTTGCTCCAAAATTGGTGTGAATTTTTCTGTGGACAAATTCTCATGCTAACCACAATGGCAATACATTTTCAACATCATTTATGAAGTTTGTCATAAAAATATGTTTATGATGCAACGGGCCATGTAGACAGACAGGACTACAGACATTTAACTTCTTAATTGAAAACCTCTAGCATTAATTTTTTTTAAACTATTCTAAATGAAATTGTGTAACAGGAATATAAATGTCTAGATCTAACCGAGGGGACTGAGCACTACAGAATGTAAAGAGACAAACTGACAATGTAATATCAAAATGGTTTTGGATACATCATATAAAAGTATCTGTTCAAACATGACCTTAACTGGAATATACAATGGGAAAACATCACATCGTAACTACTGCATAGATCATCAAGGCTCCACTTCTGGCTTTTAGTCATTACTACACTGAACTCTAAATCCTGATCCTTTGACTAAGGATCTTCTTTTCATTTATTATGCTTGTCCATTTTCCCCAGTACTCATGTGATGACCTGATCTCAAAGACTGGTCTCAAAGACAGTACTTTCCCCTATCATTTGTTGACGTCCTTCTGACAATTTACTGGCGATTTCTTTCTCTCCCTTTTCCTATTCTTAATAATATTAAAATATAAAAAGTTAGTGTTATGGGCTCGTTTCGTTGAGGTCGTTGGAGGTCGGCGATACAAGGACAAACCCTAGAATGGTGGTAGTGGAGGAGAAGTTAGAAGAAGAAGATTGGAGAAGGAGATGAGTGGGAAAAACCTCGAGGAGGAGAAGAGGGTTAGAGAGAGGGAGGAATTTTAGAGAGATAAAAGGAAGTTCATATTTCATTGCTACATTCTTCATACAAGGACTAAAGACATATATATATATCAAGCCCCTGAGGGTAATCCCATAATTGCAATAAGATGCATAAAATCATAAAATACATAGGGATATTAAAAGACATAAAATACGCATATGACTCAAAAACTCGATACAATAAAAACGATACAATACAAGTTGATATAATAAAACTCCTAATACTAGATAACCACAACGTGGGGTCCATAACACTCCATCCGTCCTTCAAATCGAGCTTGTCCTCAAGATCGAACTCCAGTAGGCTGATCAACTCGTCTGGCTCCTTGATTTCGCGCCAAAATAGCGCCTGGTAGCGTGTCGCGGTGGCGTTGGCGGCGAGGTGTAGCGGCGTCAGTGTCAGACGGACCAGCGGCTGAAGCAAAGGAGATGGCTGGTTTGGCAGAGCGGAAGGAAGCAGAAATGGCAAGATGGCCGAGGGAACAACTGTTAACAGAATGAAGGGGTCCGGCGGGACCGACGATGCGGCGGTGAACAACAGCTGGAGGGCGGCTGAAGAAAGCATGGTCGGTGGAATGAACGGGTCTGGCGGGAATGGCGGTGAGGTGCGAAGCAACAATGACAATGCGGCCGAAGGAGTCGACAGAGTAGTGGCTGGCAGCAGAGGCAGTGTTGTGGTCGGAGGTGGCAAAGCGGAAACCGATGTGGAGAGTGGGACCGACAAGGCAAGGGCCGGTGGCGTAGGAGGTGGAACGACCGGTGGTTGAGCTTCAAAGTATCCTGATCGCTCCAATTAATCAAGCTTGGCACCGAAGTGAGACATAGAGTCCCAGAATGACGTTGGCCACTTCAACAACATCGCGTGAAGGGCGGACGCCTCTGCAACACTAATCTTGATGTCCATTGAAATGAGTAGAATAAAATAATTAATTCACTTAAGAATTAATTAGAAATGAAATTTGTTTGGGAAAGAAAAAGAGGAAGGAGAGGGGGATGGTTGGGAGGAAATTAAAACAAAGAAATGGAGGGGCGTGGAAAGAGGGTGGTGGTGGGCTCTGAGAGGTTAAAAGAAATCAACAAAATAGATAGAGAGAGGGGAGGATGGGAGATGAGGAGCATGAAATTAAAATAATAATAAAAAAGTGGTGGGAAGTAGCGCGCAGGAGGTGGGGGAGAGGACAGTGGGGACGCAAAAAGTTAAATAAAATTGTTGCGGGCTGAAGGCGTGGGGCTCAAGAAGGAGGCGCAGAGCGCGATGGGTTCCTGGAGGGCTGACAGAGCAAGATGGGGCTTGATGGGCTCTCGATGGAGAAGGGCTTGGACACAGGGAAGGTTGCGGAAGATGGAAGGGTGCGGTCGGCAAAAAGAAGGGATGCGGTTGCGCAGGATCGAAGGAGGCGACTGCTGGCTTGGCATAAGACGGGGCGGGATTGAGCGCCGAAGACCTGCGGTGTGCTAGAGGAGATGATCTCGTCGTCTATTCGGGCGGAAGAACGGCAGAGGCAGAACCGCACTGAGGCGGCTGGAGGTCGACGTTGGTGGATGGGCTTCAGCGAGCTTGCGGGAGGCACTGGGAGTGGCAACGACAAGGGGTTTGCTGGCACTGGGGAAGGGAGAGCAGCGACAGACCGCAGGGAACGGCATAACGAAGACTGGAGGGGAGGAAAGATGGCTCTGATACCAAATATGTTATGGGCTTGTTTCGTTGAGGTCGTTGGAGGTTGGCGATACAAGGGCAAGCCCTAGAATTGTGGTAGTGGAGGAGAAGTTAGAAGAAGAAGAAGCTTGGAGGAGGAGATGAGAGGGAAAACCCTAGATGTGGAGAAGAGGGTTAGAGAGAGAGGGGAATTTTACTGAGATAAATGGAAGTTCATATTTCATTGCTTCATTCTTCATACAAGGACTAAGGACATATATATATCAAGCCCCCGGGTGTAATCCCGTAATTACAACAAGCTGCATAAAAAGAAAAACTACATGAGGATATTAAAAGACATAGAATACGCATATGACTCAACGACTCTACTAATACCGTAAATACGATACAATACGAGTTGATATAATAAGACTCCTAATACTAGATAACCACGGCGTAGGGTCCATAACAGTTATCCATAAATATAACTAAGTGGGATCTTACCTCTCCAGTCCCATGTTGAAAGAAATAAACGTTAGCATTATAAATAACGAGCTCGCAAGTAAAGAGCGAGCTAGGTAGTAAAGAGTTGTGTAAGAAAAAGACATGTAATAAGCACTAATGAAAAGGAAACTTAAACTAACATTTGCAAAATTTAACTTTGGGATCGACTTGGTACACTTTTTTTCTTCTTCTATTTCTTTATCTTTCTTATCATATATTCATTTTTCATTTTCTTCTTACCTTTCTTTCATTCATGCAACAAGGATAAGGGTATCTTTGTCTTTCATCATCAAATTCATGATAATATGTGCACATGCTTTTTGTTTAGGGCTATCAACAAGCGTAGAGTCCATGTGGGACACCTGAACCTATAACTCATCATCATCTCGATTCAGGACTATCAACAAGAGTAGAGACCCTGTGGAACACTTGCATCGATATCTTCATTAGTGGGTCGATTCACACCCTTTGTAAGGGTTAACCCTTAACATTGGCCTATTCTTATACATTAGTGCAATTCTCTTCATTGTCAATCAACTTTTTTTAATAGAGCCATAAGTTGTATTTTTATTTATTCTCTATTCAAAATTATTTTCATACTATCCGACGCTCCTACAAGTGACTTGTGTCGACCGAGCATCTAGAATATATTTCTTTGGGTCATTAGTAGCATTTAGAAAATTTCTTCATCATTCATACACTTATTATTATTCAACTAATATAATGAGTAAGAATAAATATGCATAAAAATAGAAATTAAACAAATAAGAACTCACTGTTAAAAGTAGCGAACAAACGACTAGAGCAGAGAATAAACGACTAGAAAACAAGCCGGAACTTTGAATAATTGAAATTTTATTATCCAAAAAGATATCATTTACAAAGGTATGGCCTCCCTTTTATAGAATGGAGGAGAGAGAGAAGAATACAAACTAACAATGTGGGACTAAAGCTATACAACAGATCTGGGCGGCTAGAATAAGAGACCGGAACAGGCCGCGCGGTTAGACAATGTTCTAACCGCTCGGCAATACCAGAACCAAGAGAGAGATGCGGTAGGAGACCGCTAGACCGGCCGGTTTCCAAGCCGCCGGAGATAAGCCGTCAGACCGCCGGATACCACACAGCAACAGTCTGGAAATCAACCCGCCAACCTCAATCCGCCAGACCGCCCGGTCAACAACCCGCCATGCTCAAACCGGCAGACCGCCCGGTCTCATACTTCGACACTCCCCCTCAAGCTGGAGCATAAATATCAATCATGCCCAGGTTGTCACAAATGTGAAAGAAGGAAGTAGAAACCGGCTTGGTGAAAATATCAGCCAACTCTTTGTCGGAGGTGACGAACGGAGTGCAAATCTGTTTCTTCAAGACCTCTTCTCGGATGAAATGGCAGTCGACCTCTATATGTTTCGTTCTCTCATGGAAGACTGGATTTTTGGATATGTATATAGCGGCTTTGTTGTCACAGAACATAGGCAGGGGATAGTTGTAGACCTCTCCTAGGTCAAGCATGAGAGCCCGCAACCATTTTAACTCACACGTGGTTGACGCCATACTTCGGTATTCGGCTTCTGCACTGGACCTTGAGACAACAGACTGCTTCTTGCTCTTCCAGCTCACAAGATTACCTCCAACAAATGTGCAGAAACCCGATGTAGATTTACGGTCACCTTTATCATCCGCATAGCTCGAGTCTGAGTAGGCTTCAACTCTTAGATGACCATGCTTCTGAAAGAGTAGCCCTTTCCCTGGTGCTGCTTTGACATACTCTAGTATCTTCAAGGCAGACTGAAGATGACATTCCCTGGGAGCTTGCATGAACTGACTGACCTTGCCTACAGCATAGGCGATATCGGGTCTGGTCACCGTAAGATAAATGAGTTTGCCCACCAGACGTCTATACCTCGTGGCATCGGATATAAGAGGTGAGTCATCTGTCCATGTTTTGTCTTCTCCAGTGGCCATGGGATACCGGGCCGGTTTGGCCCCGGTCAATCCTGCCTCTTGTAGAAGATCAAGCGCATACTTCCGTTGGGAGAGAACCAACGAGTCGGGCTTCCGAGAGATTTCTATCCCCAAAAAATATTTCGGGGAGCCCATATCCTTCGTGACAAGGTGTTGACGGAGGTGTTTCTTTGTCAAGTCCACCCCAGCCTGGTCATCGCCGGTAAGAAGGATATCATCCACATACACCGCCAAAACCACAAGGCCAGATGCGGTTTTGCGAATAAACAATGAGTGATCGGCGGAACTTCTTGCAAAGCCAATTGCAGCTACAATGCCACTAAACTTGTCAAACCACGCCCGAGGGCTCTGCTTTAGGCCGTAGATGGCCTTCTTCAACTGGCATACTCGTGTCTCCCCCTGAGCAACATACCCTGGAGGTTGCTCCATATAGACGTCCTCCTGAAGATCCCCATACAGAAAAGCATTCTTGACATCAAGTTGAGAAATTTCCCACTCCCTGTTGACGGCCACAGAAAGAAGAACCCGGATGGTGCTGAGGCGAGCAACCGGAGAGAAAGTGTCAAAATAGTCAACTCCATAAGTCTGAGTAAAGCCTTTGGCCACCAGTCGGGCCTTGTAACGATCCACAGTGCCGTCCGGGCGAAACTTCACAACGAACACCCAGCGGCAGCCAACCACATCAGTACCGATCGGTGGAGGAACAAGGGTCCAGGTACCTCTTTCAGTAAGAGTGGCAATTTCCTCATCCATGGCAGATTTCCAATGAGGAATAACAAGAGCCTCCTGGTAAGTGCGGGGAGTGGTAGTAGCCGAGATGGCCAAAGCAAAGCACCTGCGAGAGGGAGTAAGCCGATCATAGGAAACAACAGCCGCAAGCGGGTGTTGGGTACACGCCCACACCCCTTTGCGAAGGGCAATGGGAAGATCCAGGTCGTCTTGTGCCTCAGGGACCGGAGCATCCGTGGCAGAGAAGGCTGGCCCGGGACTGGAGAGAGACGGCTGCGGAGAGGAAGGAGGGGAGATAATAGGGAGAGGAGGAGACGGCATAGGAGGGGAGACGTCGACATGTGTGGAAGGCTCACAGAGAGATGGAGGAGAGTCAGAGACAGTAGGAGGAGGTGAAGATGGGAAAGAAAAGTAGGATGCATTTTCAAAGAAGGTGACGTCTGCGGAAACAAACTGTTTGCGCAGAACGGGATCAAAGCAACAGTAGCCTTTTTGAGTTGTCGAGTAACCCAAAAAGACACATTTGGTGGAGCGGGGGGAAAGCTTGTCGCGGGTAGTAGACGGAGCATGCACAAAGGCCGTACACCCAAAGATACGGAGAGGAAGAGGAAAGGGTTCCTTGCTCGGGTAGAGAATGGAGAAGGGGGTCTTGCCTTGAAGAACAGAAGAGGGAATGCGATTGATGAGATAGCAGGCAAGAAGAACAACATAGCCCCAGTAGGAGCAAGGCACCTGCATCTGTGTCATCAGAGTGCGAGCGATATCGAGGAGATGACGATTTTTACGTTCCGCCACCCCATTTTGTTGGGAGGTGTAAACACAGCTGGTCTGATGAATAAGACCATGTTGCATACAAAAAGATGAAAACTCATGACTGAGATATTCTTTAGCATTATCAGAGCGCAATACTTTAATAGAAATAGCAAACTGAGTTTTAATCATATTATAAAAAGATTGCCATACAGATAAGAGTTCAGAGCGGTCTTTTAATAGATACACCCAGGTACATCTGGAGAAATCATCAATAAAAGTTACAAAGTAAAAACTACCCCGACCAACGGTGGGAGTAGGAGCAGGACCCCAGATATCAGAATGAATGAGATCAAAAGGGCGGGAGGAACCACGGCCTTGCTTCTGCGGGAAGGAGGAGCGGTGATGCTTGCCAAGCTGACACGCATCACAGTTGAGCGGAGGACTGATTTGAGGTAAGTGGGGAAGAAGCTGACGAAGAATCCGAGGAGGAGGATGGCCAAGGCGAAGATGCCATTGAAGCAGATCAGTAGACGAGGAAGAGAAGGCGGACAGAGCGGAAACATTGTCGAGGAAGTAGAGGCCGCCGCTCTCAGTCCCAGTAGCAATCGTCCGTTGGGTCCTCGGGTCCTGAAAACAACAAGAAGTAGGAGTAAATAATACAGAGCACTGAAGTTGCTTGCATAAAGTAGTAACTGAGAGTAAATTGCAAGGGATCTTCGGGACATAGAGAGTGTCCGCTAAGCGAAGCGCGGGAGTGACTTGAACCATGCCCGTCCCATGAACTGGGGAAGGCGAACCATCCGCAACGAGGACCGGGGGTAACCGATCATGCGTCTCTAGGAGAGAGAAGCAGTGAGGGTTTCCGGTCATGTGATTTGTAGCACCAGAGTCGATCAGCCATTTACCTTGGGTAACGACGTGTGCACTACCTGAGGTGGTGGCCACAGAAGCAGATGGCCGAGATGAGGCGGAGGTTGAGGAAGAAGTATCACCGGAGGGACGAAGATGAGGATGTTTCTGCCAGCAGCGGTCAACAGAGTGGCCGGTACGACCACAGTGAGAGCAGAGGAACCTTGAGGGACCGCGCGTGCCAGATTGGCTGCGACCACTATTGCCACCCCGCTGGACTTGGTGAGCATAGGAGTCCTGTGGAGGAGGGGAGGACAATAGAGGACGTTGGAGCAGTGAAGTAACAGCGGCGATGCGAGCCGCAGTGGCATCCAAGGTGGGAGACTCGGCTTCGCCCAAGATCTGCTGGCGGATCATATCAAAAGATTCAGGAAGCCGTAGAAGATAACAAACAACCAGGAGTTCCTGGAAGTGTTTGTGCTGTTCGGCCAAGTCCGCGGAGAAGGGGCGATTCTGGAGGATTTCGGCTCCAAGAGCCTGAACTTGCTGATAAGCCGCAGCAGGAGACAATGAAGGACGAGCGAAGAGATCCGCGTAGAGAGTATAAATGCGGGATGTCTGGGCCCCCTTTGAGTAGAGAGCAGCAAGGTGAAGCCACGCGGTCTTGACCGTCTCATCATGGCGTTTGACAGGAAGACATTCATCGGAGAGGCTGTTAGCCAACCACGTGCGGACAAGCGCATCACTGGCATCCCAGTCATCAAATTCAGCAGAGTCTGAGGGAGGAGGGTCATCGGTGAGGTGATGACGTTTGCGCTGAGAGCGGAGAAGAAATGTGAAAGAGACGCTGCAATCCGGATAGTTGGAGCCAACAAGTTTAGAAACCGTGCCAAGGTTGCCAGAGGGAGTAGGAAGCGGCGCCGGAGTGGCGATAGGAGTGGTGGTGGTGGAGGTTTCAGAAAGGGCCATAGGAGAAAACTGCGAGAAGCCGCGCGGTTAGAATATAAGCCGTGCGGATAGAAAGAAGAAGAGCTGCGGCGGTCACGATGTTAGACACCAGCGGCCAGAGAAGCCACGACCAAGCCGCAGGTCCAAGACGGGGAAGAGGTCGAACGGCTAGAAGATAGACCGCGCGAACGGACAAGGCGAATAAAGCAGCAGGTCGCGACGAACAAGGTGAAAGGTCGCTGCGACTGAAAGGCAGGAGAAAGAGGACGCGCGGACAGGGCGCAAACAGCGAGAACAGGTCGCGAGAAGAAGGGACAAGCCGCGCGGACAGGGCGCACAGAATCAGGAGGAGAAGATCGAGTCCTCTGATACCATGTTAAAAGTAGCGAACAAACGACTAGAGCAGAGAATAAACGACTAGAAAACAAGCCGGAACTTTGAATAATTGAAATTTTATTATCCAAAAAGATATCATTTACAAAGGTATGGCCTCCCTTTTATAGAATGGAGGAGAGAGAGAAGAATACAAACTAACAATGTGGGACTAAAGCTATACAACAGATCTGGGCGGCTAGAATAAGAGACCGGAACAGGCCGCGCGGTTAGACAATGTTCTAACCGCTCGGCAATACCAGAACCAAGAGAGAGATGCGGTAGGAGACCGCTAGACCGGCCGGTTTCCAAGCCGCCGGAGATAAGCCGTCAGACCGCCGGATACCACACAGCAACAGTCTGGAAATCAACCCGCCAACCTCAATCCGCCAGACCGCCCGGTCAACAACCCGCCATGCTCAAACCGGCAGACCGCTCGGTCTCATACTTCGACACTCACCAAAGCCTTCCCTTTTCCCTAATCCTTTTTAGGGTCAATATCTCTTTCTTCCATCAATACGTCAATGTCATCTTGAATGATAATATTCTCAATGGGTCTTTTATTACTAGAGAAAGGGGCTTCTGAAATGCATATATTTCACCTTTTAATTTCTATATTATTACCATGAATTGCAAACTAAGAAAGGAATTCTATAACTATCCTAGGAGGATAATTTGATAATTTTAAAGGGTTTGTCAGAGCTAAGGAATGCTTATATCATGAATCGTAAGACTTAACTAAACAAGTCATATATATTTTCTTTACCAAAAATAGCCTTAATTATTATGTACTACAATATGTATAGTTATATGACTATTTAAAACTCCTTATATATTTCAACACATGATTTTATATTCCGCCCTCATATTTATGAAATTAACACCTGGTAGTATTCTATATACATCATATTAATACCCATCAGCCTCTAATGTACCAAAGACCAAACGTCAACTCCATCAACAATATTTTATTTTCAGAATCCAGCCATAAATTAAAAAACAAACCTTAAAACTGAAATCCAACCCAAAAACAACTGCATATATACATATAACTAGCCGGCCCACTCTATTTTCAGAGGATAATAGCTTGCATTTCTATAACTAACAGGTATAAGAAACAATGAGTAACCTTAAATGAAGTAAATGGGGTGGGGAAAGGAGAAAAGTAGATTCAAGAAATATCCCCTCTATTTTAAAACTTAAATGCATCAGGAGAAGGGAAAATAAAATCATCCCACTCTTAAGAATAACCAGCTCCCTCATCACATGAATTAAATCTTCCCGACACATGAATTACAGTCTGCTCAGGGTAAGTTGAAGAAGACCTCAAGTTCATAAATGGAAACATTCAACTTTACAACATGCATGCAAGTGAAACAAGAGGGAATTACAATATGCATGTGACTAAAGCAAGAAGAATATTTCCATTACCTCAAATTTCAGAAAGTAAATCCCTATAAAATCTTCCTGCGGCAAGATGAAACAACAAGGATTTTCCGCACTCTTAGCAGCAGGTTCAAGAGCTCAGCAAGAGGGTGACAAGAATGGAGAAGAGTACATCATAAGTTTATAACTCAATACATCCAGTGCTAATATTATCCCTTAGACCAAACCTGTCAGATTGGACTAAATTGTAACGATCTGTCTAGATCACCACAATTGCAAACATTTGACTTCTTAACTGTCAACCTCTAACATTAAAATTTTTTCATTTAAACTACTCTAAATGAAATGGTGCGCAATAGTAATATAAATGTCTAAATCTAACTCAAGGGACTGACAACCACATAATGTAAAGAGACATAAACTGATAATATAATATATCAAAAAAGGTTTTGATACATCATCATAAAAGCATTTACTCAAACATGACCTTAACTATAAGATACAAGAGAAAAACATCACATCATAACTACAACATAGATCAACAGGACTCCAATTCTAACATTTAGTCACTACTACACTAAACTCTGAACTCTAATCCTATTACAAAGGGTCTTGTTTTCCTTTGTTACTCTCATCCATCTTCTCCAATACTCATGTGATGACCTGGACCCAAAGACATTTGTCGAAGTTTTTCTCCTGACAACTTACTAGTAATTTCTTCCTTGCCCCTTTCTTATTCCTAAAAATGTTAAAATATAAAGAGTTAGGCATAAATATTACTTAGTGAGATCTTGCCTCTTTAGTCCCTTGTAGAAAGAAAGAAATGTTAGGATTATAAATAATGAGTTAGCAAGTAAAGAGTGAGCTATGCAGTAAAGAGCTTTGTAAGAAAAGGCTTGTAATAAACACTAATGAAATGGGAACATAAACTAACATTTGCAGTAGTTTTACTTTGGGATCTACTTGCAACACATCTTTCTTCCAATTCTTTATCTTTCTTATCATATATTCATTTTTTATTCTGTCTTCTTTGTACCTTTCTTTTATTCATGCGACAAGGTTAAGACTATCTTGGTCTTTCATCATCATATTCATTATAGCATGTGCACATGTTTTTGGTTCAAGACTATCAACAAGCGTATAGTCCCTATGAAACACTTGAACATATCATTCATCATCATCTCGATTCAGGGCTATCAACAAGCTTAGAGTCCCTGTAGGAGACCTGAATCGATCTCTTCCTTAGCAGGTCAATTCACACCCCCTTGTAAGGGTTAACCCTTAACATTGTCCTATTCTTATGCATTGATGCAATTCTTTTCATTTTTAATCAGATTTTCTTTTTTATTAGTGTCACTTGTATTTTTATTTATGCTCCTTTCAGAATTCTTTTCATAACATTCGAGTCACCTACGGTTGACCAGTGTCGGCCAGGCATCTAAAATTTATTTCTCTGTGTCATTGACAACATTTAGAAAATCTCCTCATCATTATCATACACATATCTATTCAACTAACATAATGATCAAGAATAAATTTTCATAAAAAAAAACTAAAGAAATATCCTTCCTAGGATCAATATCTTTTCCTTTTGTCGATGCCATCTCGAATGATAATATTCTCGAGTCCTTTGAAATACATAGATTTCACCCTTTAATCTCCATATCAGAACTATGAATTGCAAACTGAGGAAGGGATTCTATTAACTATCCTAGGAGGATAATTCTATAATTTTTAATGGGTCTATGGAAGCTAAGGAACACTTATACATACCTAAACAACTTATATATACTTTAGCAAAAATAGCCTTGAATATTTTGTACTCCAACATGTAATGTTATATGAATACAACAACAACAACATTTAAGTCTTTATCCTATTATAGTGGGGTCGGCTATATGGATCCTTTGTCGTCATTGTGCCCTATCTTTTGTCATAATCTCACTAATGTCTAAGTACATCATGTATTTCCTTACAGTTTTATTCCAAGTCTTTATTGGTCTACCCCTCCCTCGTTTAACATGCCTAGTGATTAGACTCTCACAACGCCTAACAGGTGCCTCTAATGGTCTCGTTTGTACGTGTCCAAACCATCTTAGACGAGCTTCTCGCATCTTATCTGGCATGAATCCAAATTGATTCTCCGAGATGTTAGTCTCTCGTCTTAATCTTCTTTCTATTACTCGTTCCCATAGTTTCATGGTATGACTCATCAATTTAATTCCTCTGTAATTAACACAATTTTGTATATCCCCTTTATTCTTATACAAATGTACCAAGATATGTTCTTTCTATTGGTCTGACATCTTCTTTGACTTCAGTATTTTATTGAAAAAATATGTAAGCCACAAAATTCCTTTATTTCCTAAATATTTTCATACTGAGATGAGTATATCGTCTGACCTAACTGTCTTTCCATTTTTCATCTTATTTAGAGCATCTTTTACCTCTGATACTTGAATTTTACGATAAAACATTTTGTTTTTCTATTTCTATGATTTATTTAACTCTTTCAAGTTCAATTCATTGTCCTTTATTTCATTATAAAGTTGATAAAAGTATCCTTTTCATCGCTCTTTAATATCCACATTAACCGTCAAAACTGTATCTATCTCATCCTTTATGCATTTTACTTGACTTAAATCTCTTGTCTTTCTTTCTCTAGCTCGAGCAATTTTATATATGTCACGTTCTCTATTTTTGGTATTTAGTCACTTATAAAATTCTTCATAAGCTTGACTTCTTGCTTTACTTACTGCTTTTTTAGCTTCTTTTTTGGCGACTTTATACCTGGCTAAGTTTTCATCATTCCTACAAGCGTAGAGTGATTTATAGCTAGCCCACTTTGACCTCACTTTGTCTTTCACTTCCTCTTTTCACCACCAAGATTCTTTATTTGGGAGCGCAAAACTTTTTGATACTCCAAGTACGTTTTTTCCACTTATCCTTAAATATGAAGACATGACTTCTCATGAGACATTAGAATCAACATAAGAGTTATCAATTAGTCGTTCCATAACTGTCTTCTTGAAAGCAACCTGATTTTCCATTTTCAAGTTCCACCACCGTATTTTTTGCAATATTTTTGTTCTATTCTTAAATTTATTATATTTAATTTGTACATCTAACACCACTAACCTATGTTGTGTTGTCAAACTTTCTTCTGGTTTGACTTTGCAATCCTTACAAATCATTTTTATCCATTTTGCGAGTCATAAAATAATCAATTTGTGATTTATTTGGTCCGTTTTAAACGTAATTAAATATTCTTTCCTCTTTATGAAAAGCGTATTTGATACAATTAGCTTATGTGCTACGACAAAGTCTAAAATGGTTCGTCCTTTTTCATTCCTTTCTCCATATCAATATCCTCCATAAATGGCTGTGTAATCTACATTTTCCTTCCCTATATGTTCATTTAAGTCTCCTCCTATAAAAATCTTCTCTTTTTGTGGGATTTCTCTTACTAAATCATCTTAGTCTTCCCAAAATTGCACTTTAATAGTTTCACTTAATCCTACTTGTGGCGCATAAGCACTGATCACATTAATAGTTTTCTTTTCTTTGACCAATTTAAGACCTAAGATTCTATCACCTTCTCTACTTACCCTAACAACTTCATCCTTCCAAGTAGTATCCACAATAATACCTACTCCGCTGCTTGTTTTATTTATTCCTGTGTACCATAATTTAAAACCTGAATTATCTAAAAATTTAGCTTTCTCACTCACCCATCTTGTCTCTTGCAAACATAAAATATTTATTTTTCTCTTAATCATTGTATCCACTACTTTCATCATTTTCCCCGTTAGCATACATATATTTCAAATTCCAAACCTAAGTCGATCACAATTTCTACGACATACTACCCTAGGGTGTCTAATATGTGAAGACTTTTGCCTATTTAACACTACACCCAAGAATTCTTGGAGGTGCAGCGGTCCTTACCAAGACGCCGCATTCGGACCATATAATGAGGACTCTTGCAAATTTAACACTACACCCAAGTCCTGGAGATGCAGCTGTCCTTGCCAAGACGCCGCATTCGGTTCATGCGACGCATTTCTTAAGGGGAACAACCTAGCATTTGCACAATTTCTCAAATGATTCATATTCATAAGGGTGACTAAATTTTACGCTGGCCGTCTACCTAACACAACACTCACCATTTTTCATCCGGGCTTGGGACCCGCATAGACTGGTTTTAATGTTATATGAATATATTAAAACAATTGCTTATATACTTCAACATATGATTTTATATTCCTCCCTCATATTTATGAAATTAACACCTGGAAGCATCCTGTATATATCATATTAATACCCCGCAGCCCCCAATGTACCAAAAACCAAACCTCAGCTCCATCATCAACATATTTATATCCAGCAACAGGCCATAAAATAAAAACCAATTCTTAAAACTGAGCCCCAACACAAAAATATCTGTATATATACCTATAAACAGCCGGCCCACTCTATTTTTAGGAGATAATAGCTTCCACTTCTTTAACTAACTGGTATAAGCAACAATGTGGAACCTTAAATGAAGTAAAGGGGATGGGGAAAGGAGAGAAGTAGATTCGAGAAATATACCCACTAATTATTAAACTTAAATGCATTTAGGGGAAACAAAAATAAAATCATCCCACTCTTAAGGATAACCCAGCTCCCGCATGACATGAATTAAACCATCCTGACACATGAATTACAGTCTACTCAGGTAAACTGAAGCAGACTTCAAGTTGATAAATGGAAATATTCAACTTTATAACATTCATGCAACTGAAACAAGAGGGAATTGATGGAACGAGGGTTTTGAAGAATTTATATCCCCGAAATTGATGCACTTTATATTAGAATTTTAGAATTTATATCCCCCGAAGAATTTATAACATTCATACAACTGGCTAAGTTTTCTATTACCTCAAATTTTAGAACTTATATCCCCCGAAAATCTTCCTGCCGACAAGATGAAACGAGGGTTTTTGGCATTCTTAGCAGTAGGTTTCAGGGCTCAGCAAGGGGGTGAGAAGAAAGGAGAAGGGTGAAGAAGTGGGAAAGAGGAGACAAAATCAACGGTCTAGGCTCTCAATTTCCTTGCACGAGGAAACCCTAGTAACTCCCGCTCAGCAAGAGCTTGCAGAAGAAGGAAATTGAGAAACAAATGACGGGATCGTGCCAAAAAACTCTTTAACCTGTCTGCGTTTTTCCCGCTTGCCCTTAGATCAAAACCATTAAATTCAATCCAACTTTTAACTCAGAACCATTTGGTTTGCACCAAGGGGCAAGGAGTTCATTTGCCTCTCATTCCTGCAATTTCCACCGACGTAGCCTCAGTTTATTTATACACAGCCGTAGTTAACAAAAGAATAAAGCAATGAGTAAAGCATGTTTTAGTAAATGAATTAACCCAGCCACCATTTTAATACTTTCCGCAACCCATAAATTGAATGCCCTCCATAAATTTTAAAACCAACATGTGCAGCCATTAAAATTACACACAAAATGCTGACATTCACTGCCACCTCATTATTTCATCATTAGGGAGTCTTTGTAAATTACATTATTTTGTGTGTTCACGCATTCATTTACGTTAATATTATGAATTAATTTTAGAAATATTAAGCGCGACAGCATGATTTAAGTGATTAAAGTTCTATGTAAGCTTAATATCAAATCCTAAGCTTGGCAAGACGAGGTAGTACAGATGACCCGCTGCCTCCTCACATTTCAACATCACTCTTTTATGCAGCATGTCATATAGATGTGTGTTGAAAACGTTTGTATATGCATCTGATCCTAAACAATTAGCTTTAGGTGGAGGTGCCCAAGATTTATAGTGTAGATTGTTACATGAGTTTCATAAAAGATGGATTAATTTCTTAAAGCTCTCTTTATTTATAAGGTATTTGGCCTCTAATATTTAATATTTATTAATTGGGTGACATGACAGTAGTCCGTTGGGCCTAACCTGCTCTTATACATGCTAGAAGCTAATCATCCAACTTTTATCAATTGGTTTTAGGTGAAGGAGCCTTTGATATATATCTAGTTAACAAGGCTACATAAGTTTACTAATGTGGGATTAAATTGATTAAGTTCTCAAAAAAAAAGTATAGACTTAGTACTTGTTTGTGGATTCTTGAGCTCTTACATTGATTTCCCATTTAATAGGTGGATGCTCTAAAAAATTCTATTGAGAAATTTTATGGGGAGAATCCTATGGAATCTGAAGATCTATCTCGTGTTGTAAACTCCAACCATTTTGCACGCCTAGGGAGACTCCTAGATGATGAGAAAATTCATGGGAAAATCATTCATGGAGGAGAGAGGGATGAGAAACTCCTGTAAGTTTTTTTTATTTACTGGAAAATTATTTCTGATTATGTCAACTAGGTAACTTTTCCCTTGACATTGCAGAAAGATTGCTCCTACTCTCTTGTTAGATGTTCCAGATGATTCTTTGATAATGCAAGAAGAGATTTTTGGCCCTTTGCTTCCAATTATCACGGTAAGAATTAACTTGCACTTTATCATCTTTGATAATGCAAGAAGAGATTTTTGGCCATTTGCTTCCAATTATCACGGTAAGAATTAACTTGCACTTTTAACATGCTCTCGTACATTCATACCTCGAGAGAATACAATTGCATCAAGAGTTCTATTTATACTGTAATGATATAGATTCTAACACTCCTCTTCAAACTGGATGTCCAGCTTGCTATAGATAAAATTCACCCATGTTCTTGCAAAAGGGCTTTGCATGTGAATCTGCAAGCTGAGTAAAAAATTTACATATCTTATTTCAATCTTTGGAGTCTTGATTTCCATAATAACTTCCTGTTGTCCAAACAAGTGGCAATAAATCTCATCGTGCTTAGTTCTCGCATGAAAAGTGGAATTGGAAGTGATATAGATGATTGCTAGTTATCACAATACAATTTCGTAAGACTTTTTTTTTGTCAATATTCATGTTATGTAGTTTTTAATCTATCATCTCAAAAGTGATTGTCCATAACACAGTTCTGTGACTCTACACTTAACCCAGATACTACACTTTACTTTGTGTTCTTCCATGATTCCAAAGGTTCTCCAATAAACAGACAACACACAGTGGTAGATGTCCTAGTAAATTATGATCCAACACTCTTCAAGTTCCTCAAAATCCTAATTACTACATTCCAATGATTCGTTTAAGGATCAAACATAAAGTGACTCATTGCGCACACAAATTCACTCTTCCCAATGTATGCGAATACTCATGGTTAGATGTTATATAAGTAGAATCATCATGTTAAACAAATTACTTTGGTGCAAAAGTACTTGATATGTTCTGAAAGTGAGGGTAAGATCAATCCTTCACTATAGAGGGGGGTGAATAGAGTGTTTTAAAATAATTTTGCAAACATAAAAATTATTCTAGCAGTGGAAGACTTGATTTAATAAGTGTAGAGTGCTAAGCAGAAACTGAAATAAAACAACTACAAAAGGATTAATTCACAGCACACAGCACAAGAAAGAGCAAGCAATCTAGAAGACACAAGGAGCTATAGTGGTTCCCCAAAACCTGGGTACATCCACTCTTCTACCACCCTTGGTAAGAATCCACTGCAGGATGAGTTGATCAGGTGTCCTGGGCACCAATGAGCTTTTGATCAGGTGCTCAAAAACCAAACCAGATTTTTTGATCAGGTGTCTTGCCACCACTGAGTTTTAATCAGGTCTCAGGAACCAAAACAAAACTTTTGAAGGGAGTTTAAAAACTCTTTTACAGGAAAGGAAAAGAAAAATGGGTGAAGTTGTCTTCTCTGTCAACTATCAAAGAGAAGCTCAAGTGGATGAGATGTTGTCAAAGCTCCTCCTGAGATGTAGCAGAAGTTCAGGAACTGGAAGCTTTGCAAGGGTGATAGGTCTTCAATGAAATGATTGCTCCAGCACTAGATGATTTCAGCAAGAACTGAAATGTTTGTTGTCTGGAGTGTGAAAGATGAAGACTTGAGAAAGCTTTTGATCAGCAGGAATCAGAAAGAAAACTTGTTCTGTTTTCTGAGTTATTGATCTCCTCTTTCTTTCTGTATATTTTGTTCTATGAGAACTGCTGTGTATATTGTTCTCTCTGAATGATGATGATAAGAACTCCAGTCGTCAAATCTTGATAATAGCCGTTAGCAAAGTCATAAATGCTTTCCTTAATTGTCAACTGTCTCTGAAGGAAATAACCCAAGTATATTCCTTCTTTGTTTCCTTGAAACTTGCTCCAGATTTATTATAACGGCTAGAAATCTTCTTCATTAAATGCTCTGATTTGAAAATATTTGAAATCCTTATTAAACTGACAAACTTCCAGAAATCGTCGATCTCAAAATAAAATCGTCGATCTGAGCTCAACTATCGTCGAACTGAGCTCAGAGATATTGGAATTTGATTTGGTCAGAAATCGTCGATCTGAGCTCAGAGATCGTCGAACTGGGTTCGACGCCTCGTCGACTTGAGCTCAGAGATCCTCGAACTGAGGTCGATGCTTTGTCAGCCTGAACTTGGAGATAGTCGAACTGGGTTCGATGCTTCGTCGATCTGAGCTCGACAACAACTTCAATTCTTCTTCTTGGCTTCTCATCTGAACTAGGAGCTCTTGGGGAAATCTTCAACCCTAAGTCCTAAGCCTTAGACCTAACTAGTTGACCTTTTCTCTATACAACAAGGTCAAAGCAACAATCCTATTGACATAGTGATCTTGACCCAAATTAGTAATAGGGTGTTCCAACATGTTCAATCTCGTTATAATAATTATACATTAGCGCATCTTCAAAACTTTCAAAAAAAAAACCACTGGTCAAATACTGGATTATTCTCAAGCATGACCTCCACCGACCACGACCATAACTACTCGTGACTCTTCCTCCTTCACATCCTCTACTATAATCACCTCACCCAATTCTTGTGCAACTAAGCCATGAATATGCTACGAGTCTACTTCCGGGCTTCGTCGAAGGTGGCGGTGCATGTGAAGATACAAGGGGAGACAAGCTCTACCCGCGGAAAATGCAAGGGAGAAGAGGAAGTGAGGGAGTCATGCTCAACCCTAATCCTAGAAATTGATGATGAAGAGAGGACTAGAGAGAGGAAGAGAACTTGATTAATTTCATTCATGATCCATACAATGGACCAAATGGTCTATTTAAAGACATACAAGTGGCACAAATGTAAATATCCAAAAATAAAAGTATATGCGTGAATACTAAAACTTGACGACTCTAATTAGTCGAACTACGACTCGACTCAAACACTTGAAATAACATACATAAAGACACGTAAATGAAATATGCGCAACCGGCGCCGGATGGTGGGGGCTCATAACATCCCACTCGTCCTTCAAATCGAGCTTTTACTCCAGCTCGAATGAGGTTCGAATGATTGACCATCTGGATTCTTAATTTCACGCTAGAATAACTCCCATTAGCGCATTGTTTTGGTGGCAACTGCATCAAGTGAGAGGCTGTTAGCGTGCTCATAGGAGGATCGAGAGATTGCAAGGATTTGGCGTGGCAGAGGCACTTCTGGAAGGAAGATCGTTAGGCAAAAATTCTTGAGTCGAGGAGTGTGCTCAGTGAATGCAGACAGATGAGAGTGACCATGGCCCTAGATGAAGGTGAGTTGCGGAGGTCAAAAGCGGCATCATCTGCGCGGGGGCGATCATTGAAAGACTTGACTCTAAAGGGGTCGACGAAGCAGGTGGCTGTAGAGTGGAGACCACGGGAACTGATGGAGGCGCAAAATGAGGCAGCACCACCGCAGGGTTATGCGGTGGTGAAGCCGATTGTGTGAACTGTGGGGAGGGAACAACTGAAGGCCATAGTGGAGCTACCATAACTGCATCTGTCGGAGGAGATACTTCAAGCACAGGTGGGATCGATGACTGCGGTAGTGGGATCAGTGGCGGTGTCGGTGGAATCCGACCCCAGAAACAACAGTCAATGCTAGCGGTGAGGCGCACAAGTGCAATGTCATGTGACGCTGACATCTCTAGTAACTTCCGGTACATCAAACGAAGGAGAAGTTGCTCATTAGAGCTCGTCATCAAGCAACGGTAATTAATTGATCAAAATCCAAGTAGGTATTAATTAATCAATTAAGTAGGAATTTCGTGGGTTGAATCAATTAATGCACGTTAATTAATATAGGACCTACAATGTAGTATGCAGTTGGAATGGTTCTCATCAGTCATGGATGGAAGATGCAGGGGCGTACTACTCGAAATGCGGGAAGCCTGGGCGCAAGTGTTGTTGGCTCGATAAGCTGTGCGTCAGGAAAATTACGCTTTCGATCCGGGGTATTAGGGTATTCCAACGAGTGCATGCCAAAATCGCTGGTGGAAGAGCTTCAACGAGCAGCTGCAGAGTTGCTATGGCTGGAGGAAGGGAGCCGGCGTGGGAAAGGCTGAAGAGAATGAAGTCCTGGCGCGTGCATGCTGGCAGAGACTGACCTACATGGATCCAGCTCGGGAAGACGATGGCTGGGCGATACTTGCAGAAGGCGTTAGTCGACAATTTCGATTCTGTTGGTTGCGGAATTGTCGATCGCATGAAAAAGGCGATAGCAGACGAACGGGGTCACACTGCTGGGATCTTGTGCAAGTAGAGCGAAAGAAGATTGACAAATGATGTGTTGGCTTTGGTTGTCGATGAGCTTGCTTCAAAAATGTAGGAAGTGACGTAGGAGGAATAGGAGGATCAAAAAGCTTTAATATCAAGATATTACGAACCTACTTTGGGGCTTCTTCGAAGGTGGCGGTGGATGCGGAGATACAAGGGGAGACGAGTTCTAGCCGCGGAGAATGCGTGGGGAGGGGGGGGGGGAGGAAGAAGGGGAGTCGTGCTCAACCCTAACCCTAGAAATTTAGGATGCAAAGAAGACTAGAGAGAGACGAAGAAAACTTGGGTAATTTCATTCGTGATCCATGCAATGACCCAAGGAGTCTTTTTAATGAATTGTAAGTGGCACGGATGTAAAAGGGCAGCCCAGTGCACATAGCATCGCCGCGCAGCGAGGGTCCGGGGAAGGGTCCCACCACAGTGGTAAAATGTCGGCAAATCTTACCCTGCATTTTTGCAAGTGGCTGCTTCCAGGACTCGAATACATGACCTCAAGGTCACACGACAAGACCTTAACCAGTGCGTCGAGTCTCCATTATAGGTGGCACAGATGTAAATACCCAAAAATAAAAGTAGATGCGAGAATACTAAAACCTGGTGATTCTAATTAGTCGTAACTACGACTCGATTTGAATACTTGAAATAACGTACATAAAGACATGCAAATCAAATATGCGTAACCGGTGCCAAATGGTGGGGACCCATAACAAAATCTTTCCCAAGTCTTCCTAAATATGTCTAGCAACGAAGATATTTTGTAGGCGATGAAATGTCTTCAAAAAAAATTGCCTTGCCACGTAGGGTTTTACCACATCAAACTCCTTCAACAATTCACGAAAAAATTTCCGGACAACCATTTACTTCTCCTGTCACTTCATCTTCTAAAGACCTGATGATATAAGAGAGAGTATGTTTAACTCTTACACAACTGGTTAAACTTCTTATACTATTGAGATTATATCATGCATATGACATATTTGACGCTTGAACTGGGAAACTGAATATGCTCGTGAGAAGTTATTTTCCCCAATATGGTGACTGTAGAAAACTCAACTCCTACACTCTAGTAATGAAATATCATATCTTGTGCCTCAATTTTCACACCGTTTAGAAGCTGATTGTTAATTCACTTGTCTTCTTGATGCCGCTCCATCACCTTCATAGTAGGAAGACCTTGAGTCAGACGATCTTCCTTAGTCTTTTGTGCTAGGTTAATCATAATCCCATGTCTTTGTAGGAAGTTGATGTTATTGAGCTTTCCATCAAACAATTTTCTAGATACAAACTCTGAAGCAGCCAATATTCCATCTCCTTCTGTTCATATTTGCAGGACTAAACAAAAAAATGGTCCATCAAAAATATCTTTTCCACAGAGCTTTAAATTATTGACAGGTCGCTTTAATATATAGCAATAACCCCAATTTATACATATTCATAAGTTTGTGTGCAAAATTCACAGAGGCACTGAAGTCGCTGATATTGAAATGATTGTAGAAACACATCCTGCAAAAACTATCAGAAAACAAAAGCCCAACAATCAGTTCAAAATTGAAATCCAGCATTAAGACTTTGAGAGTCTATTGGAAATAGAGAAATTGATTCAAATTTGATAACGGGGAAATTAATTAAAGGGGTGTATGAATCATAAAATTGAAATTACAATTCATTCCAATACTAGCAGTAGTTAGAGAAGAAAGGGGTGGCCAGGGAGGGAGATGGGAGACTTGTAAATAATGGAGAAACGGAGACAACATTCTTCCCAGCCCGATGGCAACATCTTTGAAAGATGGAAATTTAAGTTTTTCAGTTCTAGATAAGGAGGATGTAGCGATGGCAGGGTAGTTAGGGTCGTTGTTGCGGTTTTGGGGGGAAAGAGATAACGCGATGTTGGGCAGACAAGCACTAATCTGAGCTTTTGTGTACTCTCCAATGACCAATCTATAACTCGCTTAGGCAAGTGTGCATATCTCTTGATAATATAGGGTATATAATACCAAGTGTTGTATTCCACATGGTCTTGTTGAGTGCTTCTACATATGTAATTAATATTAAAATTTGTGCTTATAAAGATAAATGAAATTGAAATTGAAATTGTTTTTGGCAAAATGTCGTAGGAGAAAATAAAGTGGTATCTAGAATTCCCCCGGAACCCAAAAGTAGTAAGACAATTATGGCTCTGTTTGGGACAGCTCTGGCGGTTTGAAAAGCTGCTGTCCGGATATAGCTATTTTAAAATAGATCTCTGGGGAGCAGTTTTGAAAAGCTGCGGAGTGTTTGGGTGTTCTATGCAGAAGTGCGCTCAGAATCGCCGGAGGAAGGACGTCGGGGGCTCGGAATCGCCGGAGGAAGGCCGTCCGGGGCTCGGAATCGCCGGAGGAAGGCCGTCTGGCCTCTGAGCATGTTCCAATTGAAGAAATCATTAGATTTCCAAAACCTGTGAGAGAGAAAGCTATTTTGCGGAAGCTGAAGCTGGGAGGGGGGAGATTTCTGAAAAGCTGCAAAACAGCTCCAGATTTTTGAAAAGATCTTCATAAGGAGTTGTCCCAAACACATAAAGCAGCTCTGGCGGCTGGAATAGAGATTTTCCAGCCGCCAGAGCTGCGCCAAACAGACCCTATGTCATTGAACTCAATATTAAATTCATACTTTGAGAGTTCCTCAATTATTGTACTATATCCGAGACAGCTATCTTCTAGCCTTGGATTGGTCAATAAAAATAACTTTCTAATTGACACCCCCAAGAGTTGCTTTATCGATTAGTGAACCCACTATTAGTGTCTACCCAAATTCCGCCATATTTGTTATTAATAGCTAAGATGACATAGACTTCTTCCGAGACAAATTTGAAGATCTCGCCATAGGGCATGAATATTTGCATACCATCGAAGCAGTACTCGCTGACTAATTTTATTTCATGCACTTAGAAAGTTTCGCCAAATCTTGAAAGCGTCGGTATTTTTTATGGTTTCCCACGGGTAGACCCCCTGTGGCCTATAAATAGGTCATGAACAGTAGATGTAGAGACATGGAAACTCAAGGCACGATCTTCCCAGTACTCACACATCCTATAACAGAGTCTGCGAGTACCTTTTGAAGCACTAAATTTCATGTATAATCTTAATGTATTTGTTTCAATCAATCAATAAAATTACGCACATCTAAGATTCGTACTATGCAAAATCTAGTATCGCCGCTCGCGACACCCTTTTCTTCTCATCCTAGTATTCGCGACTTAGAGTACTCGCCCACTCGCAGTATCCCCATTTCTTTATTTTTGCCGAGTGTGGAGTGGGGATGTTTTATACCCCAACAAAATGAAAACGTGACCTTCAGATCTTGAGTGGTAGAAGAACAGTCGTTGTTAAAGCAGGACGAGTTCAAACTATGAAGTGCTGACTGGTCTACAATCCCAAAGAAATAGTCACAAGAGAGAAATTCGACTTCTTAATCACCGCGGTTAATTGTCTGAGTAAATAACTTCACTTATTAGAGGGATAGCAACTCCCAATCCTTTCCCACCGGTCCTCCAAACCGCCCCCAGAATAAGGGCTGAGAATGAATAATTTGTTGACACAAGACGAGATCTCTTCCAAGTTGCAGAGAATTCTAGCCCCACGCGAGTACTCGACTTCAAAGATCTCAATGACTCTCCAAAAGAGGAAGAAGTTCCTTCTCTTTTTTTTGATATGATCTGATGGGAACTCGTCCTAGTAGGATTCAAAGAACCTCATCTCTCTTGATTTACTTGGAGGGAGGATCCCATCCACCACTTGTAGGCCTTCGAGTATGCAGTTACTTTCTAGGACTTCGAACGGTAATGTTTGAGATTGATTCTATAAGCTTCCATCTCGGTTTATCAGCTCCTTTAAAGAATTCTAAAAGGAACTACTTCTGAGGTTTGTCACCTCTAGGGAAAGTAACAGTGGTCCCCATGCACTATTCCAATTTAAGCAAGGAATATCCGAGACTCTTGGACACTATATTAATAGGTTACAAGAGAAGATACTCGAGATCCATAACATCGATCCCTCTATGTACCAAATAGCCCTGATATGTGGACTTCGGGAAGGGTTCATCAAATTTGAGGTTAGCCGGAATCCACCAAGCTCCTACGTGGACTTGATCAATATAGCCAATCGCTTCATCTAGGGAGAGACAACGAATCCTAGATTTGTCTCCTCCCTCACTTAATAAATCAAACGATAATTGGGGAAAGTCTCTCGCCCAGCCTCTTGTTGCCCCTCACTGCATTTAGAGACATCATCCAAGATTCTTTCCACCTCCTCCGCAACGTGCATAGTATTTCATCACCAACAACCGCATCCCCCTCATCAATTTCAGCACATGAGGTCACCACAACCTCGTTTTCCTTTAAGGAAATAGGCTCATGCCATCCCAACAAGCCCTTCCTCATCATCACAAGCTCATCCCATGAAGGCTTATATTCCTCCATGAGTGAATTAATATGCTGATTCCTAGGAGTGCACATATTTAATTTTCCCAATGGAGGAGGTCATTCAAATCCTCCAAAAGCAGCCCAAGCTCTGGGAGACCTATTCTCAAAGCTGAATAGGAAAATAGGAATCAGGAACTCTATTGTGAGTTCCACAAAGATGTTGGACATGACACAAAGAGCTACCAAGCTCTCCGTGACTTAGTAGAAAACAGTGTTGAGAGTAGAGAACTACAAGAATATGTCACTCACACGCCTGATAAGAAACTCGTCTTTGCAAAAGGAAAGGAAGTAGCAACAATGCACTTCCCTTAATAATGAGAGTGTATTGAACAAGAGGACATTGATTCTCTTGGAAGCATTAACTGTGTACATGAATGCATTGAAGTCGATGTTGTCAGTCTTTTAGGTCAAATAAATTGCATTCATAGAGGAGCTGGATTAGAATTCTCAAAAAAAGGTCAATGCAAAGAGTGTATACCAGCGGGAGGTTGCTACCACTTCTTAGGCCGCTCCCATGAGAGAAGTGGTTATATTTAATGAAGATGATCTCCCAAAAACCGTCAATCCCTATAACAGTGATGTAGTTGTTAAGGCAGTACTAGACACTGGTTGAGAACATAACAAGCCCTTAGTTGTTGACAACTGTTGAGAACATAGGTGTTTACCCAGAATCCCGCGACCCCGCATTTCTCCCAAGGATAGCCCGGGCAGTTGGACTCAGCCTAGCCGCCTAATCGCAGAGCTCACCAAGTTGCAAGGAACCAGGGAGAGCTAATCTAGACTCAAGGCTGGTCGCCTAGCCGTGCTAACTGATCGGGCATAACTCCGTAATGGTCAAAGATTGCGACCACCTCCCTCATCGCTGGAAACATGAAACCAAAATCGAAATGATCCATGGGGATCGCGATCTGATTCCCTGAGGAGGTATTGATCCTCTCACGTTGCTCAGGTAGCCGCGTGGCTACATTAGAGCCCTGCAGATGAGTCCCTCACAAAAGCATCGAATTTTGCCTGCGCCTCTAAACTCCTTATGATCAGCAGCATGAAAGGCCGAAGTAGCATCAATCCGCAGGGCAACCATAATTTTTCAACCGTCTGGACTTCTATTTTGGGAGCATTTAAGATTTTTTGTTGAATTCACGGGAGCTGGCGCTATTTATAGCTTTCCTCGGTTTGCATATAACCAAGCTGACCGTAAATCTGCTCGCCAGACCGCACTTCAAACCTGCTCTTGCAAAAAATCTTCAACAATACGAAAACTTTGTGTGATCAAGACAGTTAACCGCACAGATCGCAAGAAAGATGTCATTCATTCAACACAACATGCAAAGATCTCAAGTGTAACAGCCTGTCCGTGCGGACTGATAATTTTTACCGGCACAACATCCAAAAATTTCAACAAGTAAAATACAAATTAGCTAATCGCGCTAAACGCAAATAAACGCAACCATATTTCAAATAAAACCATACATCACATAAAAAGAATTGTCCAGAATCGTCCACAACATCACAATAATATCACAACACCAAATGTCTATTCGCGATTAATGACCGCGGTCAGCAGGGTCCCTCCCAATGTTAGCAATCTGGTCTCCTACCTGTTGGATGAGAGCATACAACTGCGACAAAAGGTGATGAGCCGTGTTATGCACCTGATGAACCCGGGAGGATTTACAATCTATACGGCTCATAGGAATCATGTGTTCCACCGGCGCCCCCAGCTCACCTTGACGTGCGACCTGCTCACCTTGTCGCCCCGCGGAAGGATTGGTTGAGGTTTCCCCCATGACTGCGGGATCTGGCTGCCGATGCCTCTCAGCATCGGCGGATTGTCTAATATTTTCCTCTAGAATACTTAACATCTTTCTCTAAGTCTCTAATGTGATAAATTTGACTTTTTTCTCTCCCTTTCAGAAGAGAAATCCAGAGTTGTGAATTGATCTTGAAGAGCTTTCTCCCTCTCCACTCTTTCCTTTCTCTCCTTTTTTGGGATGTCTTGCAGAGCTCGCTTCTCCTCTTGGTGGCCTATCTCCCGCTCCTGAAGGATCACCTCCACCTCCTGCCTTTCCTTCTCCAACATCTCAGGGATTCCACTTGTGCCAATAGTGTGGTTAGCACATCAAAAGATGCGTTATCCGTGGCGGCATCTGGAAACGGGGGTACAAACTCATTAACATCTGGAGGAAGCATTGACACATCGACATCTTAGGTAAGAAGCGGTAAAGGTGATTTGAGTTTTGTTTTTCCTAATTAAAAAAAACAATGCAGCAATGACAAGTACTTTGCGAAGTGACATCGCGAAGGCGCGATGTTTCTCCTTCTCGCCTGGCCGCGGGAATGACAGGGTAGTCACCACAGACAGGCAACCTTAATCGGTCAGTGTCCATGGAATTAAGCTATTTCTTTCAAGACCGCTGAGCCTTTTTCTTCCTCTCCCTCAATTCTTTGTTTGATGAGAGGATATCGTTGGTCTTGATAATTATAGACTCCAGCCAATTTGTCCGCGATGGGGACTTGTAAGGGGGAGGAATCTTTATGACTTTAGGTGCCAGCTTGAGCTTACCTGACCGCAAGAGGTTCGATGTTGTTTGTCGGCCCGCTGTGGCCTAGTCTTCTGCCCGAGCAGCCTTTTCGGCGTCTTTCCTTTCTGAAAGTCTTTGTTTCAAGAGTAGCTATACACCTAGAGAGGGGGGTGAATAGGTTTTCAAGTCTTTATGACTACTTTTTGCTTTTGTGTGTTGAGAGTTAGATTATTGTGTTAGCTTTCAAGAACAAAGACTAGCACACCATTATTTATAGTTGTTCCCCAAGGTATGGGTACATCCACTTTCCCTCCCACCTTTGTAACAGTATGTTAGACAAGACAATCTTCTCCAAACTCGGCTCAAAAAGCTTATAACACAGATCTTTTAGGATCTCTCAGGCTTCCTCCAAGCCCTACCTAAGGCCACAGCCCTACCCACTCAGAGTAAACTTTACTCCTACAGCTCAGTGATCCTCCAGATCACCTACCTCAGGCTTATCAAGAAGCCCTACAACTCACGCTAGAAGGATAACCCTACACTCAGAGATAATAATTCTCCTACCTCAGATCTGACTCAGATCCTACCTCAGATCTGACTCAGATCTGACTCAGATCCTACCTCAGATCTGACTCAGATCCTACCTCAGATCTGACTCAGATCCTACCTCAGGCACACAAGCCCTACCTCAGATTCTCAACAGAATCCTACCACTCAGTCTTTATATGTTAGGCTTACAACTCAGATCAATAATGATCCTATAGAATGAGTGAGTAGTTGATGATGACTGACTCTAGAGAAATGATTCTTTGAGTTTTCTTTCTGAACTGAGTAAACTCAGTGCTAACTTCTTCACAACACCAAGAAAGTAGATCTTCAGGAGTTTTCTGCTTGTGCTTAGAAGACAACTGTAGAGCACTGCTTCTTCAAGTCTTTGATGTAGTGGTGTTGAGTGCAGTGGTCTTGAAGATGAACATCAACTTGAGTTTGCTCTTCTTCTTCTTCTTACTCAAAATACGAGATTTCTGATCTTGCTGTTGAAGTCTATTTGATTTCACAGTTTTTTGTGTTCTTCAACCAGCCAACCTCTGTCTGTAATTCCCAGACTTACTGTAAAAAATATGAGTTCAAGAAAATCTTCCACTTGATCGAGAGGAAGAAGATGACCAAAAAGCTCCCTTCTGATTTCTCGAAAAGTGCCTTTTATTACTTGTTGTCCAACGACTCTATGTGCAGTATGGATTAGCCGGTATAGGTAACTGCAATATATCTTTTGCATTAATTTTTGTATTAAAGGCATACAACGCATTTTTTCATCTAACGCGCAATTCCCGCAACATTTGAATTATTGATGACGTCAGCATGATTCAGCGATTATGGACTTCTCAATTTCCAGAGAATCTGCATAAGCATTGAGTGAGGCCATGTCACTCAACGCAGAAATACTTAGCAGAAATTTTGCATCTTGAGCCATTGAGTGAACCTTCAACACTCAACGCATTTGACATTTGCAGTCTAACTATTAAGGTGTTGAGTGAGCCTTCATCACTCAACGTATTTGGACTTGGTAGAATTTTCCTGGATGAAGGCGTTGAGTGAAGTTTCTACACTCAACGCTTTTGGACTTTTCCTGACTTTTTGATGAGGCGTTTTTGCTGCAGGTTCAGAGCCACTGACTTGGACAGTTTTTGCTGCAGGTTCAGAGGAGATAGAAACCTGAGCATTTATATCTCTTCTAGTTTCATCAGAAGAGTCAGACAGCTGAGAGCCATGAGGTTCTTCTTCACTGCTCTCAGATGAGCTTCTTCTAGTGCTTTCTTCAGTGATCATAGCTGCTTTCTTTTTCTTGTCAGTAGATTGTTGATGTGGGCGCAAGACTCTGTCCCACATGTCAAACATCTTTGAGTTCATCCTCTTCATATGGTGGATCTTAGTTCTTAGACTCACATTGAGGATCCCTGGAACAGTAATATGTAAGTACAGAGACAAAATTCTTCCCAGATTTGGCTCTGAGATACATTTTACTATTCTGTCAAATAGTACCTTTCCCCAGTCAGTTATCTTAGAGTAAGAATTACCCTTGTCATGAGCTCAAACATTTTCCTGGATTTCTTATCATGGGACCCTGTCTTGTAAATCAGTGCTTTGCCAATCACATCAGCTAGAAATTTTCCTTTGAGATTCATTTCTTTTCTTAAAACTGCCCCAGTGGTGTGCTTCTAAAGCCCACACCACTTGAGGGTGGATTTTACATCACCCTGATACAGTTCTTCTACTTCATCAGGTGGCTTGAACTTGGGCAGATTCAGGGCCTTGCTCAATCTTCTGGGAGTGATCTTGATCTTATGCCCACTGATGAGTGATTTGATTTTATTGGAGGATGAGTCGACAGTGACATTCAAATAGAGTTCAAGCACTTCTCTCTTTCATATCGAGCTTGGCTTTGATAGGACAAAATCTTGGTCAGCGACCTGCAGTAAGTGGAGAACGAGTTGAACTTCCTCTGGAGCATCCTTGAATCCGTTTCACACTAATTCAGAACCTCAAACAGGAAATCCATTTCTTTCGGCGCCATTGAGTCTTTGAATTTCTGTAGTTTTGCGCAAGCTTTCGGTGCAGGGAGGCAGAAAGCGGAAAAGGGCTAGGAATAACGTATTTTATTTTAAGCACACACACTTCTATTTATACTTACTCCTATTTGAGAATGTGGAGAGGCGCGTACCTGTCGTGTTTGATATGAGTTGATCAACGACTGAGATTAATCCCGGAAGATAGCCGTAATCAGAACTGTCTGGGTAAGATCGTTGAGTAGTCTCGATGCACTCGACGTGTAACACCTCCATCCTTCACATGAAATATAACAGTGGGTCCGGCCGGGGCCCCACGCCATATTCCACATACAGTCAGCGAGGTTACAGGTTAAATATCATAAGACCAAATCCTAACTCAGAGCATTATAGCGGAAGCTTCATGGGTTAATTTGAACTCAATACATGTGAATGTCCACTAATATATATAACAAGAATGTTTTACAAAATACACAAAAGTTCTGGCCTTAAGGCCTTACAGTTATTCTTCAACAAGGTGATTTACAAACATCGGCTCGCAGGCCAACCACACATGAAAACAACAACAATTCTTCGTTTGGCCTTCGAGGGCCGACATAGCATCAAGGGCTACAACCCGTTATTTTTCGCTCGGCTCTCCAGCACTTACATAGGGACAATCCACCACAAGGATGACAAACAAGGCAACGATCAGCTTTAGCTGACCAATTTATAACGACACTACCCCATACCCGGGGCAGCGATATACCTTCCCTGCATGCATAGCAACCATATATAGATTTATCACAAGGCACATTAAGCACCATTCAATATATCACAAACGTCTGTATCAACTGCTAAACGTTTCGTGCACTCAGAGCACATTCTCGGTGTACTGGAAATACCCAGCCCCATCAACATTGAGCATTTCAGTCTTTCTGGCACACAACCTAAGACTCCTATTATGCGATCGACGAAGCCAATTACTTTAGGACTACGAGTCTGACTGGCATAACGCGAGTACAATTCAGGCACAACCCGTTGCTCAAATCGCCATGTCATCGCCGAAAGCCAGAACCTTCATGGCCAATCGACACGACGCGGGTCAGCTTCCCCTTGCCCGTAATCCAAAACATAACCAACGTTATGTTCAATGGCTCTCAAGGCCATCAAAACTGGGCACCCAGGCTCACAACTCACCTGCTAGCCACACGATCTCCACGAGACAGGCTTCGCAAGTACAATACTATCTGGGAGCTATCGGCAGCGATAACCACTATCGTCTGGCGTTAACAACAAAATTTCTCTTTTTGTCTCCAGATTCAATCATAACTGGAACATCTTTCCAGAACACAACTGCAGCATCCTTCAGTGCTAGAAAACTTGACTTTCACAAAGTATAGCTCATCAAGAGCTATCGCCAGCGATACTCACTGTCGCCCGGCAATATCCAACGATTATCACAACCGTGTATTTTCTGGGTATTTTCCTGGAGAGTGTCTCAAGTACTTCCTACTACTCTCATTCACAGACACAACCCTTCGGACTCCATAAACTTCCCGTTTATACTCAGAATCTTCTCCGGCACGCAAATTAAAACATCACCAATACTTGAAACTTGCATATCACATAGAATAAAAAGGGAAGAAAAGTACAAAGGAAATCAAGCAGGGAGGATACCACGTAGATCTTCCTGAACAAGCTCAAGGAATTCTGGGTGGAACCTCAATTCATCCGTCCAACAAAAAGTAGAAGAAAACGCAAGTTTGGAGCAAAAATCCGCAGCACGGTTAGCTGACCGCCGTACGTGCTGGAAGGAAACATGGGCGAAGTCACACAAAAACTCCAGCCCCTCCGCGTCCCGCGTCTCCCAAGCCGCCCCGTTTTCCATGCTGTGCCTGCAATAGGTGATTAGATTGCTGTTGTCGCCTTCAATGATGGCCCCCGTCGCCGCGAAGAGGGAGGGCAGGAGGATGGCCCTGAGGGCCTTGAGCGTGGCCATTTCCGCACCACCCAGGTCCCAATGCGTCGTCGCTTGGCCAAAACATCACCAATCCAGACCAACCTGTCCGGATGGGCTTCACACAACATGCTTATTCCGTACTGCGATTTCTAAATTCTATATCCAAAACTATCCGGGGATATCACGTATCAACCCATCAGAATTTTCTTCACTTTTCCATTTTTTGGTGGGGGATTCCATGTATATGCAAAAGGAGGACTTCACTTGTCCAAGAAGAAAGATCGTTATCATCGTAGATTGTTTTGGAGCCATGATGAAGTCTTCTATCCGGATGGAAAGGATCGTCTCGCTTTCCTCTTCACGGATCTTGCTTCCGCTCTTGATTTCGACCACGGAATCTCCTCCTCCATGTTTGCAAAGCTCAGCCTCAGCCTCAGTCTTCTTCTTCCTTTCTTCCAAGAGCTTGATGAGAAGGATGGGAGAGAGTGAGAGAAGAGAAATGATTCTTCTCTCTACCTCTTCTCTGGTTAAGCAGCCTCGGAAATAACCCTAGCCACACGATCCTCTCATCAATAGGAATGAAAGGCCACGATTTCAGCTGACAAGTCAAACTTATCACTATCGTCGGGCGATATCGTCGGTAGCCGCTTTGACCCCCCGCCAACACCGCTCTTCGGCCGCATTCCGGCCATCTGACACGTGTCCCGCTATCGCCGAGCGATATCCACTATCGCCATGTGATAGTCCACTCAACGATTCGTCGAGTGCGTCGAGTGCGTTGAGAGCGTTGAGTGTGTCAAGTGAATTGAGAGCGTCAAGTGCGTTGAGAGCGTCGAGTGGTATCGCCAGCGATAGCCAGTATCGCCTGGTGATAGCTACCTTTAGTTCTGTTTTCCAATTTTTGGGGTGTTACAAACCTCTCCTTAAAGAAATTTCGTCCCGAAATTTTATTCAGTTAAAGGAAAAACAGTACAAACTTTTACGACACCACTTTACAAGAACAACTCGGGAAACTCATCTCGCATGGTTTGTTCACGCTCTCATTTCAGTTCTTCACGGCCACAATTGGCCCAACGGACTTTGACCATCCCGATTGCATTGTTTCGTAGTTGCTTGATCTCTGTATCCTCGATCCGAATGGGTCTAACCTTCGTCGTTAGCCCACCATCGACCGGTACCTGATTATTAGCCACCACTTGCATCGGTTTTTGCAAAGCTTTCCGCAGAACCGATATGTGAAACCAAGGTTGCAGATGTCGGATGTCGGACTCATGTTGGTTTGAGTTTTTTATGTCAGATTACGGGGGATATATCGGGGACATTTCAAAATGTCGGATTGTATTGTTATATATATGTTTCATAATATTTCCATTTATTAATTAGATGGTAATTATTTTATCCGATTAAATGTAAACTAAAATTTATTAGAGAAAATTAAACTACTAACGAGTGTTAAATCGTATTTGATTGTTTTCATTTGGAGTCACCTTCTCACTAAATGCCCAACATAGATCTCTACATGCTATGAAAGAAACACTAGGTATCTTGTTAGAACTTTCTGATGAATTCATTCTATAAAAAATTATAATTTTTTTTGAACAAAAAAAACCCGCAATATTGGGCCGACATTACCCGACATTAGCTGACATTTCCCGCAATATTGGGCCGACATGTCGGCCGCAATACTGGAAAACACCAGAAATGTCATATGTGGCGATAACGTGTCGTTTCCCCCTCAAAACCGACATGTCGGCCGCAATCTACAAGCTTGTGTGAAACACATCGTGCAAACCACTTAGCTCCGTCGAAAGAGTTAATCGATAGACAGTTTCTCCAATCCGCTCAACCACTTCAAACGGACCAAGATACCTCAGACTCAACTTTTTCAAGCGTCGAATCCTGGACACGCTTTTGAATGACGTTATCTTCAGATATACCCAATCGTCAACCGCAAACTCCACGTTTCGGTGTTTGGCGTTGTTGTACTTAGCTTGCCTATCTTGGGCCACCAATAGCTGCTCTCGTATAATGCGTATAGTCGAATTTGTATCTTTGACTTCTTTACGTTTATACAACTTCTATTCGTCTGATTTTGCCCAAGCTAAAGGAGTACGACACTTCCTACCGTATAAAGCTTCGAAGGGCGCCATCTGAATGCTAGCTTGATAGTTATTATTATAGGCAAAATCAATCATATAGAGATGGTCCTCCCACCTCTTCCCGAAATCCAAGGTGCACATACAGAGCATATCCTCCATTGTCTTGTTGGTTCTCTCGGTCTGACCATCCGTTTGCGGATGAAAGGTCGTACTGAACTTCAGTTTAGTACCAAATAACTGGTGGATTAACCTCCAATCATTCGAAGTAAAGCGCCCGTCCCGGTCACTGACGATGCTACGGGGCACACCGTGCAAACGTACTATATTGTCAAAATACAACTTAGCCAATTTTTCTACTGAATCGTCTTTCTTATTCGGTATGAAGTGTGATACCTTTGTCAACCGGTCAATGATCACCCACACGGCGTCGTTCCTGCTCTGTGATCTCAGCAACCCATGCACGAAATCCATAGAGATATCATCGAACTTCCACACCGGAATTGACAACAACTTCAGGAAACCACCAGGTTTCTGACATTCCGATTTTACCAAGGCGCAAGTATGATACTTCATCACGTAAAGAGTTGTCCTTCAAACCCGACCACTAGAACTTCTTTTTCATGTCCTTGTACATTTTTGTGCTCTTTGGATGAATTGAGTATTTAGTAAAGTGTGCCTCATACATCAACTCCTCCCGCAGCTTACCCATATTTGGGACGCACAAACGGCCGTCCTTTTTCAAAAGACCGTCATTCAAGGAGAATTGGGAATTTGACCCATCCGCTGCATAACGCTTCATACTCTCATCGAGTTCCGTTGCTTGTTGAACTCTGTCCGCGAGGTCATATTGCACCTCTGTCCAGTTCAAGCACGCAATTACAGTGGCATTCTTGTCAACACAAGAAATGTCTAAGTCCTCTAAAACCTGGATCAGATGCTCATCATGCATCTGTAGCCAACTTTCCAGTACTGGAGTTCTACGACTTAAGGCATCTGCGACCACATTTCCCTTCCCGGGAGTGTAATGTATCTGGAAAGTGTAGTCCCCGAGGAACTCCATCCATCTCCGTTGTCGCATGTTCAGATCCTTCTGATCTATTAAATACTTAAGGCTTTTATAGTCCGTGAATATATCCACTTTCACGCCATATAAGTAGTGACACCACAGCTTAAGTGCAAAAATCATAACCGTCAACTCCAAGTCGTGGACTGGATAGTTTTGCTCGTACACTTTCAACTGCCGTGAGTCATAAGCTATAACATTTCCGAATTGCAGAAGAGCGCAGCCTAAGCCGCTCCCTGAAGCATCACTGTATATCTCATACCCGTCTGTAACACATGACCAACTCAAGATATTCGTCATAGTCAAACAACTCTTTAACTCCTCAAAAGCTCGTACGCACTCAGACGTCCAAACGAACTTCTGATCTTTCCTCGTCAGTATAGTGAGAGGTAAGGCTATCCGCGAAAAGTTCTTCACGAAGTGCCTGTAGTAGCCAGCAAGTTCAAGAAAACTCCTGACTTCCGCTACTATAGCCAACACAGGCTATTCTCGTATCGCAACTATCTTCGCCGGATCCACCGCAATACCCTCTCCACTAACCACATGACCCTGAAAAGGCACTGACGACAGCCAAAACTCACACTTTGAGAACTTGACATAAAGTTTATTCCTTCTCAGGGTGTGCAAAACCATTCTTAAGTGATTTGCATGATCTTCTTTTGATTGAGAGTATACCAGTATGTCGTCAATAAAGACGATCACAAACTGATCTAAGTACTCCCGAAAAGTTCGGTGCATCAAGTTCATGAATACTGATAGCGCGTTTGTTAGCCCAAACAGTATTACAGTGAACTCATAGTAACCATAGCGTGTACCGAACGCTGTCTTGGGAATGTCACATTCCCTAATCCGCAACTGGTAATAGCCTGACTTTAAATCTAGCTTTGAATAGACAGTTTATCCCACCAGTTGATCAAGCAAGTCATCAATCTGTGGAATCATATACTTGTTTTTCTCTTTCAGCTTGTTCAATTCTCGATAATCAATGCATATGCGCAAGCTTCCGTCTTTCTTCTTCACAAAGAGGACCGATGCACTTCAAGGTGACATACTTGAACATATAAAGCCTTGCTCTAGCAATTCCTGCAATTGAACTTTCAATTCCGCCGTCTCTTTTGGCGCTACTCGGCACGGTGAGCGGGTCACAGGTTTCGCACCTGACACCAACTCAATAGCGAATTCAATTTCTCGCTGGGGCGGTAACCTAGGGAGATCCTTAGGAAAAACATCTGCATAATCCGATACAATAATAACGCCACTCAAACTGGACTTCGGCTCAACAACCTCCAATAGCGTGAAGAACAACTCTGCGCCCTTCCGAACAACCTTGACTACTTGGAGAGCAGACATCAATATCTTGCTCGATCCTCGCATACCAGCAAATTTAGTCTCTCGTTCAGTGTTCTGTCCCAGTATGACTTCCTTAGAGTTGCAGTCTATACAGGTAAGCTGCTCCGAGAGTCAGTCCATGTCAAAGATTACATCGAACTCAGATATCGGTAGCACCGATGCTTCCGGCCCGAAATCCTGACTTTCTATCCGCACCTCAACACAACAAGACCTATCCGCACGCATTACGCATCCGTTAGGTAACAACACTTTCAATCTATCTGTCGATATAAAGAGTAGACACTCTGATCCGCGATACGAAGTCCTTAGATAGAAACGAATGAGAAACACCTGTATCAAACAGTGCTCTCGCCGGATAGTCCCGAATAAGGACAAAACCTACATTCATCAAGTTATACTCAAGCAATTCACAAGGTATAAAGTATATAAAGCATGAAAACTATATGTTACTCATACCTGTGACAACTTAAGCCTGTTTGATGACCTCCTGTTGGCCAAGATTATAAACTCTCGGCTGAGCTGAAGCATATTGGGATGCAGTAGAATCCACCGCCTTTCCCTTCTCAGCGTAAGATACTCCTGCCTTCTTATCCTTCCTTGAAAGGCCACTGGTACATTCACGGTCAAAATGCCCTGGCTTGCCACAAGTGTAACATGTGAGCGGACCTCGCCCTGACATTACTCCAGAAGTGACAGCAGATAGAGCTTGTCCAGAAGACTTCGACTTCTTATTCCACTTCCGACAGCGCTGTTTTGAAGAAGTCGGCACTTTGAACTCGGGCTTTATCACTGCCAAGCCCCTCTTGCCTTGCACCATCTTCATGTCCTTCTCCAACGAACGAGCCGTATTAACCAATACTTGAAAACTTTGATTCATTGGACCGGAGGGCAGTAACCTCAGCTCATCCCGCAGTCCCTCATAGAACCTATTGGTCTTACGCTCCTCGTCCACGAAAGTAGACCTCGCATAGCGTCCCAACCCGGTAAACTCATGCAAGTAGTTATCCACACTACCCTCGCCATGAGTCAAACATTGGAACTCATTTTTCATGGCAATCCGCAGTGACGAAGGCAGATGCTTTGCCAAGAACAATCTCGAAAACTCCTCCATCGAGATCTCAGATAGTCGTCTGGCCGCAAAGTGGTGCAACTCCAACTCATCCCACCAAAGACTAGCCTCTCCTTCTAACAGGAAAGTGACCAAGGTTACCTTCTGCCCCTCCTCCGTTTCAATTGCCGTCAACATTCTCTTGACACGCGAAAGCGAGTCCTCTGCTTGCGTTGGGGATCCTGCACCTGTGAACGTAGGCGGACTAAAACTCATGAAGTGTTTCACCTGCCTTTCAGTCGCTCGCCTATCAACCAAAACCTCAGCGGGCACCTGCCTAACAGCTATAGGCTCGGCTACACCAACCCGTACTGGTACCATCGCAGGCCACTCCTGCCCAGTCAACTGTGCATTTATCATAGCAAGCACTGCCTCAGCAACTAAGCGTATTGTTTCCGCAGAAGGGGGAGGTGTGGGCACATCAGCTGGTGCTGCACTTTCCACAGAACGTTGTGGTTCAGACTGCCCCGCACCACTTCGAGTTACCTAAAAGTGTAAAATACATAATTTAGCGGCCACATACAAGGCACACCATGAATAATAGGAACGCACAGGTTCCTCACATATATGTATTTTCATTTCTAAGTGGACATTCTTGAGTTCATTTTGTTATAACAGTAAGCACATACACGTGCTCGCCACCCCTAAAAAGAATTCGACAACGAATTCGCAGAAGGAAGACCAAGACTAGCTGATACCAAATTATAACACCTCCATCCGTCACATGAAATATAACAGAGGGTCCGGCCGGGGCCCCACGCTATATTCTACAGTCTGTTAGCGGGATTGTAGGTTAAATATCATAAGACCAAACGAATTCTAACTCAGAGCATTCTAGCGGAAGCTTCATGTGTTGAATTGAAATCAATACATGTGAATGTCCACTAATATATATAACAAGAATGTTTTACAAAATACACAAAAGTTCTGGCCTTAAGACATTACAATTATTTTTCAACTATGTGGTTTACAAACATCGGCTCGCAGGCCGGCCACACATGAAAACAACAACAATTCTTCGCTTGGCCTTCGAGGGACGGCATAACATCAAGGCTGCAAACCGCTATTTTCCGCCCGGCTCTCCAACACCTGCGCAGGGACAATCCACCACAAGGATGACAAACAAGACAATGGTCAGCTTTAGCTGACCAATTTATAACGACCCTACCCCATACCCGGGGCAGCGATATACCTTCCCTGCATGCATAACGACCATGTATAAATATATCACAAGAAGACACAACTCAAGCACCATTCAATATATCACAAACGTCTGCATCAACTGCCAAACGTTCTGTGCACTCAGGACACATTCTCGAGTACTGGAAGTACCCAGCCCCACCACCGTTCAGAGGTCCATGACATAACGGTCAACATTGAGCATTTCAGTCTTTCCGGCACACAGCCTAAGACTCTCATTATGCGATCGACGAAGCCAATTACTTTAGTCCTACGAGTCTGACTGGCCTAACGCGGGTACAGTTCAGCCATAGCCCGTTGCTCAAATCGTCATGTCATCGCCGAAAGTCGGAACCTTCATGGCCAATCGACACGTCACGGGTCAGCTTCCCCTTGCCCGTAATCCAAAACATAACCAACGTTATGTTCAATGGCTCTCAAGGCCATCAAAGCTTGACACCCAGGCTCACAGCTCACCTGCTAGCCACACGATCTCCACGAGGCAGACTTTGCAAGTACAATACTATCTGGGAACTATCGCCAGCTATAGCCACTATCGTTTGACATTAACAACAGAATTTCTCTTTATGTCTTCAGATTCAATCATAATTGGAACATCTTTCCAGAACACAACTGCAACATCCTGCAGTATCAGAAAACTTGACTTTCACAAAGTATAACTCATCAAGAGCTATCGCTAGTGATACTCACTGTCGCCCGGCGATATCCAACGATTATCACAACCGTGGTATTTTCTGGGTATTTTCCTGGAGATTGTCTTCAGTACTTCCTGCTACTCTCATTCACAGGCACAACCCTTCGGACTCCATAAACTACCCGTTTATACTCGGAGTTTTTTCCGGCATGCAAATTAAAACATCATCAATCCAGACTAACCTGTCCGGATGAGCTTCACACAACATGCTTATTCCGTACTGCGATTTTCGGATTCTATATGCAAAACTACCCGGGAATATCACGTATCAACCCATCTGAATTCCCTTCACTTTTCCACCTTTTGGTGGGGGATTCCATGCATATAAAAAAGGAGGACTTTACTTCTCCAAGAAGGAAGATCGTTATACTCGTAGATCGTTTTGGAGACATGATGAAGTCTTCTATCCGGATGGAAATGATCGCCTCGCTTTCCTCTTTACGGATCTTGCTTCGGCTCTTGATTCTGACCACAGAATCTCCTCCTCCAAGCTTGCAAAGCTCAGCCTCAGCCTTCTTCTTTCTTTCTTCCAAGAGCTTGATGAGAAGAATGAGAGAGTGTGAGAGAAAAGAAATGATTCTTCTCTCCACCTCTTCTCTAGTTAAGCAGCCTCAGAAATAACCCTAGCCACACGATCCTCTCATCAATAAGAATGAAGGGCCACGATTACAGCTGACAAGTCAAACTTATTGATATCGCCGGGCGATATTCGCTATCACCGGGCGATATCCGCTATCGCCTGGGCGATATCGTCAGTAGCCGCTTTGACCCCAGTCAACACCGCTCTTCGACTGTTTTTCGGCCATCTGACACGTGTCCCGCTATCGCCGAGCGATATCCACTATCGCCACGCGATAGTCTACTCAACGATTCGTCGAGTGCGTTGAGTGCGTCGAGTGCGTTAAGAGCGTCGAACGCGTTGAGAGCATCGAGTGGTATCGCCAGCGATAGCCAGTATCGTCTGGCGATAGCTACCTTTAGTTCTGTTTTCCAATTTTTGGGGTGTTACACGACGCACTCGACGTCTAAAGTTATCTCAGCGCACTCGACGCCTGAATACTTAGTCTCAGTGCACTCGATGCCTTATGTTGTCTCAGCACACTCGACGCCTGGACACTTAGACTCAACGCATTCGTCGCTTGGACACTCAGTCCATAACTTTTTGGATATCCTGCAAGGATTAATACTATCTGCAACATATATGCATGAAGAAAAAATGAAGCTATACTAAGTTCAACATACTCAACTCAAATTTGAAGGTGTTGAACTTGGCTTCATCTAGTGGCTTAGTGAAGATATCAGTCACTTGTCTGTCTGTGGTGACAAACTCAAGCCTGATGTCCTCTCTTTCCACATGCTCTCTAATAACATGATATTTAATCTCTATGTGCTTAGTCCTGCTATGAGACACAGAATTCCTAGTAATGGAGATTGCACTAGAAGAATCACAAAACATTGCAGTTCTACTTAGTTTGAGATTGTAGTCTTGAAGCTGATGCTGGATCCAAAGTAGCTGTGCACAACAACTTCCAGCTGAGATATACTCTGATTCAGCTGTTGAGATGACAACACTTGTTTATTTCTTGCTGCTCCAAAATACAAGCCTTCTTCCTAGAAATTGACAGGTGTCTGAGGTGCTTTTCTTGTCTTCTCTACAACCTGCAATGTCTGCATCTGAATACCCAATTAGTTCAAAATCATTATTCCTAGGGTACTATAGGTCAAGATCAGGTGTGCCCTTAAGATATCTCAGAATCTTTTTTACTGCAGTATAATGAGAATCCTTAGGGCTAACCTGGTATCTAGCACAAACACATGTAACATACATGATGTTTGGCCTACTTACAGTCAGATAGAGGTGGGAGCCAATTATGCCTCTATACAAGGTTTCATCAACAGGTTTCCCAGTCTCATCCCTGTCTATTGCACACTTGACCCCATAGGAGTTTTCATTATGGAGGCACTCTCCATTCCAAACTTTTTGATTTGCTTCTTGGTGAACTTAGACTGAGAGATGAATAGATCATCCTCTGACTGCTTAACTTGGAGGCCCAATATATACTTGAGTTCACTCATACTGCTCATCTCAAATTGCTTTTGCATAAGCTTAGAAAACTTCTTGCAGGTGTCATTATCAGTAGACCCAAAAATTATGTCATCTACATAAATTTGGACTAAAATGATCTTACTCTTGACTTCCCTAAGGAATAATATCTTGTCTATCTTTCCCCTTGAGAATTTGTTTTCAATGAGAAATCTAGACAGAGTTTCATACCATGCCCTAGGGGCTTGCTTCAACCTATATAAAGCTTTTCTCAGCTTAAACACATAATCATGAAAGTTAGAGTTAACAAAACATGAGTGTTGCTCAACATAAACCTCCTCTTTTAGGTCACTGTTGGGAATATTGCCTTCAATATTCCCTAGATTTGAAGAGACATCACCATCAATATTAAGAGCATAATTGTATTTGATGTATGTTCAAGTTCATTATGTGCAGGATGTTTCTTAGAACAAGTTTAGACAGGTTGCCTAAGTGAATGTGACAGGTGGTCACAAGGAAGAAAGGTGGAGAGACAAAAATTTGTCTAAATCCACAGGCGTTGAGTGAAGCTAGTTCACTCAACGCCAGATGTCAAGGAAGGATGCTGGAAAGACAGAAAATTATCTAAGTGCACAGACGTTGAGTGAAGATAGTTCACTCAACGCCAGATGCCAATAAGCGCTGAGTAAAGCATGGACAGTCAAAACCCAACAGTTTGCAAAATAGATTTGCGGCTAAGTCCACAGACGTTGAGTGAAGGCAGTTCACTCAACTCCATATAACAAGAGGCGTCAAGTAAAGATCAATTTGTCAAAGCTTCAACATTGGCAAGCAAGAAATTCGACTAAGTCCAGAACATTGAGTGAGAACAACTCACTCAACGCCTGAAGAAAGAAGTGTTGAGTCAAGCTCAAACAGTCAAAGCTGTTGAAGATCTGTCAAGAATTCTGGCTAAGTCCAGAAGCGTTGAGTGAGGACAGCTCACTCAACGCTCAAAGAAGAAAGCGTCGATATGACAGTGTTCAGTCAAAGCTTAAGAAGAGATAGACAGGAAAATCTGTCTAAGTCCAGATGTGTTGAGTGAGGACAGCTCACTCAACGCAAGTTCATCAAGAAGATTGGCTAAGTACATAAGCGTTGAGTGAAACCAGTTCACTCAACAGCTCATCAAAAAGACAGGCAAAGACAGAAACGTTGAGTGATGAAGGCTCACTCAACACATTTATAAAGAGAGAAGCGGCTAAGTTCAGAAGCGTTGAGTGAAGGGAGTTCACTCAACGCCTCAGCAAAATGACAGACATTCAGAGAAGCAGCTAAGTCCAGAAGCGTTGAGTGATGAAGGTTCACTCAACGCGCTCAACGCCTGACAGCGCAGAAGTAATTGGCTAAGTCCAAATGCGTTGAGTGATGAAGGTTCACTCAACGCACTCAATGCCTGGCAGTGCAGATTATCTGGCTAAGGGTTTTTGCACTGAGTGAAGGTCATTCACTAAACGCACTCGACGGCTGAGATGAAATTGCAAAATTAGCTAAGTCAACAGTACGTGACATATGGCGCCGCATGCCTTCCATGCTGCATTTAATGCAAAAGCAAGATTTCAGCTTGCAAATCCAAGTGGGCCCAACGGGTCAAAGAGCAGTTGGACGGCGGAAGATAAAAAGAAACCTGATCAGCGGAAGAAAAAAACTTTTGGATAACTTTTCGTAAAGATGCGGAACTTCATCTTCTTCCTCACGCCATTGTTGCAGAGCCTGGAGGAGAAGTTCTAACTTCTGATTTAAGAGTTCAACAAGTTAGCTGTTGCGAGTCTTACCGACAACAACAAGTTCAGAGAAATCTCTGAGATAGAAGAAAAAGCAGCAAGGCCAAACCCTAGCTGCAGCTGATCTTGAAGTTGAAAGAAGTTATCTGTTGTAATCAACACCATCAACAACAAGTTCAGAGATATTTCTCTGAGAAAGAAGAAGAAGCAAAGCAAGCCCTAGCTACAACAACTTCACAGCCCTAGCTGATCAATCCTGAACAACACCTTCTGGAGCGGTGAAGAAGAAGATAGGACTGAGTTACATTCTCAGTTCAGTAAGAAGCAGTTCACTGCAAGATACTTCTCAGCACAAGCCAAGTCAACCTGAAGATCAGTTTCTTGTTGCTGTGAAGAAGGTAGGGCTGAGTTTATCTCAGCTCAGGAAGACAGGCTCAAAGAACTTTTCTCTGGAGTCAAATCAATACAAATCAACCATTCTCTCTGTAGGATCCATTCTTGGATCTGAGCTGTAGGGCCTTTGTGCCTGAGTTGTAAGCCTGAAATTATAAAGGCTGAGTGTAGGATCATTTGTTGATCTGAGGTTGGTTCCTGTATGGATCTGAGGTAGGGAAGTATTCCTGAGGTAGGAGAGTCATTCTCTCTGAGGTTGGACCTTTATGCCTGAGTTGTAGGATCCAGCTTTGGATCTGAGGTAGGGCCTTTGTGCCTGAGCTGTAGGAGAGTCATCCTCTCTGAGTTGTAGGGCTAGCCTCCTATCCTGAGCTATATGACTATTAATTTAGTCTGAGGTAGGTGATCTTTGGATCACTGAGTTGTAGGAGCAAGCTGCTCTGAGGCAGGGCTTTGTGCCCGAGCTGTAGTTCTTGGAGGAGACTAAGAGATCCTGCGGGATCTGTGTTGTAAGCTCTTAGGAGCTGAAATTTGAAGAAGTGATTTGTCTAACAAGCTGTTAGAAAGATGGGGGGAAAGTGGACGCACCTATAATCTGGGGAACCACTATAAATCTTATGTGTGTTATGTGTGATTGTCTTGAAAGCAGAACATAACTAAATCACAACACCAAAATAAAAGATAGTCATAAAAGACTAAGAAACCTATTCATCCCCCCTCTAGGTGTTAGCTACCCTTGAAACTAAAGAATTTCAAGTGGTATCAGAGGGAGGTTGCTCAAAAAGGACTTAACAGTCTGAGTAGATCTCAAAGGGTAGCTAAAAGTATAGTACTTATGGGTTCATGAGAGACCATAAGGAGTGGAGCTCAATGAAGCTTCAAGTCTGCAGAAAGAAAAACTTTGGGATTTGGAAAGAGATAGTCAGACTGTTTATGAAAGCCTTTGATCGTAGGATCTATACTACAGTTCAAGAAGGACCCTTCATCCCCATGAAGGTTTCTATCTTAAATGCAAATGTGCAGTCCCCAAAGAGTTATACTGAAATGATTAAGGATGAAGTCATCTTGGCAACTTTGGACAAGAGGGCACAGAACATCAATTCTGATTCATCCTCATCAGAAGAATAGCCTTCATGACCATTAGTGGGCGTTTCAGACTCAGAGAGTATTGTGTGCGAATTTACCTTCCCGTGGTACTCGGAGTCCCCCACTTTCTCGTCTGATTGTGCCATAAGCCCGAAGTAGGCTTCCTCATTTTCTGAGCTCGACTCACTCGAGTCACTGTCACTGTGAGTCTTCGACTTCTTGGCGACGAAGCTCTTTTCTTCTTTTTTTCTTTCCCTTGAAGGATCTCTTTACTTCCTTTTTGGAACCATTCTTATTCTTATAGGGACACTCCACAATCACATTCCCTGACTTATTATAACAGTAACACACAATGTCAGAGGAAAAATGTTTATTCGGTTTCGATTTATACCTGTCCTCTTTATTCTAGCTTTTCTTTGAGCGATCTCCATCACGATGAGATTTTCTATAGTCAGAGGAGGACGATTGATTCTTCATCTGTCTCTTCTTGCTGAGCAGTTTCTTGAACTGCTTGGAGATAAGAGAAAATTCTCCATCCGATAGCTCGGAGCCTGACGTGCTTGGCTCAGAGTCTTCTGAAGTATCAGGAGCTCGTGTCCTTACGGGTGACCCAGCTTTAGACTTTCTCGAACCTTCAGCCTTCAGAGCCACTGACTTTTCTCTGCTAGAAGTTCTGTTGCTTTGCTCCTTCCTGGTGTTCATTTGGAGTTCGTAGGAGAGCAATTTGCCAAATAGGTTCTGGGGGTCGATTTCCGTCAACTTCCCAAATCCCCTAATGGCAGCAACTTTGGTATCCCAGTCCTTAGTCAGGGATCTTAGAAATTTTTCGTTGAGCTCGCCATTAGTGAATGTGCGACCATAGTTCCTGAGGCCGTTGACGATTTTGAAAATTTTTTCGAAGCTGTCAGCAATAGTGTCACTTGATCCTTGCTTAAACGCTTCGTACTCTTGATTCAGGAAAGTTCTTCGATCGTCTCGAACTTCCTCAGTCCCTTCCATCAGAACTACTAAGCAATCCCACATTTCCTTGGCAGACTTGCAGTGAAATAAGTTTTGGAGCATAGAGTCGTCCACTGCGCTTGCAATGATGTTCTTCACTTTCTTATCCAAGGATATCAAAGCAATTTCATCCTTCGTTAAATCCATCATTTTCTAAGGGATCATAATTGCCAGATTCAGAGCTGAAGCTTGAGTAGGTATATGCGGTCCTTCTTCCACTATATGAAAAATTCTGGGATCCGTAGCTTCCATAAAGAACCTGACTCTTTCTTTCCACATGGGAAAATTCTCTTTCGTGCATACGTGCCAGATTCATAGATGGCATGTCCTTGCTTCTGTCCGTGGTGAATACACGGAATCTCTAAGCACTAGATCAGTGATCTTGTTTAAGGTGTTAGCCTTATCGAACACAACCTCCCTCTGATACTAATTGAAAGTATCTAGCGTTTACCTAAATCACTTAGAGGGGGTGAATAAGTGATGTTTGTGTCTTTTCGCAGAATAAAAATTATTTTAAAATCAAGCACACAAACACAGAGATTTATAGTGGTTCCCCGAGTTGGGTACGTCCACTTTCCCGCCTCGCCTATCTATCACGAAGGGCTAGATTCGGCTACTTCACCAAACTCAGATTTCGTCAAATCTTACACCTCGAAGCCGCAATTCCTACAACTCGGAGACGACGCTCCTACCATTCGGAGAACAACCTCTCCTACAACTCGATCCACAAACCGGATCTACTCTCTCGATGCACAAACGAATCTACTCTCTCGATCCACAAACGGATATATTAACTCGGAGATAAATCTCCTACAATAGTTAAAACAATATTACAAAATTAAACACGATTACAAGTTTTCGCTCCGACGTTCTTCGAAAGGGTTGATCTTGAATTTGGGGAACTCGGAAACTTGAAATCTTTTGGATCTTGAATCTTCACATGTCTAGATCTGGAGGAATAGAAGACTTTTGAAGGCTGCATTCTAGATGTAGAGATCAAGAACGATTGGATCTTGCAGTGCTTGCGGTATTCAGCCGATCGGAAAACGCGTGTGTACAGGAGGCCGACGGGTTGCCGATTTGGAATGTTTCGTCGTTTTGAATCGGTGATCAATTTAGCACAAAAGCAAGATTAAAAATAAAGAAAAATATCCCTAGGTATTTATAGAGATAAACCCTCCAACGGTAAAAAGAAATTTTCCAAAAACCAAAGGCAGAAATAACTGTGCATGACCGACAGAACCCGTGACTGGTTTTTGAAAATTTTCGGAAAAATGACCCAAGTCAAATTCATCGAGTATCATAATGATACTCGTCGAATACATCTTGATATGCGAGGAAAATGACTTAGCCAAATCATCCCAGGCCGGCTGGTCACTCAACGCCATGGCGAATGGTGATACTCGACGAATTCATCGAGTATCACCTGGCATACTCGACGAATTCGTCGAGTATAGGTTAATTGACTCAACGCCGTTACACTCGACGCTTTTAGATCACTCGACGCCATAGGCAACATTCGTCGAATATCGTCGAGTTAACTCAACGCTCTCGACGCTTTGATATTCGACGAAAAAGACTTGGAAAAATCTAGAGATGTAGCGTCGACTGGACTCGACGAATTCGGCGTGTATCACTTCGCATATTCGACGAATTCGGCGAGTATCTTTAGATACATTCGATGAATTCGACGAGTATGCACGACGATACTCGCTGAATTTTACGTAACAGATTTTTCAATTCTCCAATGAATTTACCTAAGTATATACGACGAATTCGACGGGTATTGGTAATTGTACCCGACGAATTCGGCGTGTATCAACGACGATACTCGTCAAATTCGACGTGTATGCTTAACCATACTCACTGAATTTTACTTAGGTAAAATTCCTATTTTTCCTGGGTCTAACCCTTGACCATCCTTGAGCCTTCTCTTGTACTTGGGATAGAAGTACACCCTAATAGAGAGATTACATGTGAGTCAACACATTGGCCTACACAATGAGGAATTACATTGTATAGTCCTGTGTTTACCGACCCACTGTAACCTGACATTGGTGTGTACTTAGCAATGAAAACCTGCATGTACATAACTCAAAAGGCAACATCAAATACAGTCACAATTCATCTTAGCTTAACTGAGCTCTTCTTCAAATCCGGGTTATTGTGGATACACAATACCCAACATAGCCTCTAAATCCAAAACTAAAAACAACTCGTATAAAGACAAAGCTACTATTGGCTCCTCTACCTCCATCTATAAGGACAAAGGGAAGTTTAAGACCACGGATTCCTCTAACACTGTTATCACGGCTAGGGACGCTAAGAATCCCCAAGGTGAACGCATTCCCGTGGGCAAGATTAACAAAACTAATGCCACTTGCTATGCTTGCGGGGTAATCGACCACTATGCCGTTGAGTGTCCCACCATGACTAAGGCTTTGGCTTTAGTTGAGCCTACTAGCGAAACATCCGAGTATATTTTTGAGGTTACGGATGAGTCGGACCCTGAAGGATTTCTAGTGACATGGAGGATGACCGTAACCTTATGGTGATGAGATGTATATTGACTATGTCTCGCGTTTTGGATGATTGGAACCGAGCCAATATATTTTCCTTGATTTTTAAGAGCGGTGAGAAACTTTACAAGTTGATTATAGACAGTGGTATTTGTATGAATGTCATTTTCGAAAGGGTCGTTATGCGTATGAAGCTCACTACGGAGTCCCACCCCCACTCCTATCAAGTAGCTTTGGTCAACAAAACATCTCTTCCTGTTACACGAAGTTGTCTTGTACCCCTTTCCATCAAGTCGTATTCAGAAGACATTTGGTGCGATCAAGATTGTCAGGATCGAGATCCTAGATAAGATCGTTTTGAGGTATGATCAGATCTGATAGTAGGGTTGGATCGAGGATCGCTTTACAAAATCAGGACCGATTTACAAAATATGGACCGTAGGATCGTAAGATCCTATGATCTGGATCGCGATTCTGACAACCTTGGGTGCGATGTGATTCCCATGGATGCTTGTCATGTTCTTCTTGGTCTCCCTTGGTTATATGATCATGACGTGATTCATTTTGGGAGAGCTAATGTATATGAATTTAAATTTAATGGCAAGAAGATCACTTTGAAACCCACTCTGCCTAAGGATCCTGCTAGCCCCGCTAAGGATACCGCTCTCCTCGTAGAAAAAAGACATTAAGCTTAATTGGTCGTAAAGATCTTAGTCGTGATTCCTTTTTAGGTGGGATTGTTTATGCGTTGGTACTCATGCAAACTAAAAATAAAGCCATTATTTTGGAAGATTTACCGCTTGAATTGAGGACGTTATTAGAGGAATATACAAATGTTTATCTAGATGAGTTTCCCTCTACATTACCCTCGCGTAGAGAGATTCTACACGCTATAGATTTCATGTCGAGCTCTTCCTTCACAAATCTTCCCCACTATAGGTTGAACTCCGCGGCACATCAAGAGTCGCATAGTCAAATTTCGGATTTTCTCCAAAGGGGTTTTAGAAGACATAACACGAGTCTTGGTTTCGTCCATGCCCCACTTGCACCCAAGAAACTCGGACCTTGGCGCATGTGTGTGGATAGTTGCGTAATAAATAAAATTACCATAAATTATCGATTTCCCATTCCCCGTTTGGATGGATTATTGGATGTAATATTTGGTGCCACAATTTTCCCCAAGTTAGATCTTAGGGGTGGCCACCTCCAAATTTGGATTCGGGAAGAGGATGGTTTATCTATTTAGACATTCCAAGTTGTGTATCCCACACTCGTCTCTACGTCACTTTATAGTTTGGGAGATACATAGCGGTGGCCATGGCGGTCAATTCGATCGTGATAAGACTATTACTTTAGTGAAAAATAAATCTTATTGGCCACATTTAAGGTCACTTGCACACAAAATTGTTAGTAGTTGTCGCCCTTGCCAACTCGCATATAACGATCCTATGAATCGATCTTCCGGGTTACCGCCGAATGAGGTGGTGCATGGTTACAAAGCCCCCGTGCCACTTGGTTTGCATCCACTACCTCCTACGTGCAAGTCACGTCACTTTGCACAAAAGTTCTCTCAACACGTTCTCGATCTCCACAAGCGTATTCAAGAAACGTTAGTCACTCAATCTGCTTCTTATGAATCACATGGCAATATACATCGGAGAGCTTCTACTTTTACTATTGATGATTTGGTTTTGGTCCATTTGCTCCCAGAGCGTCTGCCCTCGGACACCGTCAAGAAGTTGGCCAATAGGAGAGCCGACCCCTTTCAAATTGTTAAGAAATTGGGAAACAATGTGTGTGTTTTAGATTTACCTGCTGATTGAGGTATTTCCCCTATTTTTATTGTTTTGGAGTTAACACCGTATGTCTCCCCTCCATCAGAATTACTTCACTCTCCATTCTCTTCTTCTGATGCGTTGACTTCTTCTTTGGGGTTAGGGGTTGAGCGTGTTCCTGTGTCTCTTTTGCCTGTGGATCCTACCGTCGTTACTTCAGATGGTGGTTTTGCCGCCAATATTTCACTTGATGCTAACGTTTTTCTAAGGTTTCCCAAAACCTCCTTTGTGCCTTACAGGATTCTGGACGATGAAGTTATTTCCTTCGTGGACGGTGGTCTCCACCGCTATCTTGTTCGTTGGCGTTACCTCCCTACTTCAGATGATTCTTGGCTTCCCGAGACTGTTTTGGAATGCTTGGATGTTGCGCTCCTCCAACACTATCGTCGTGACCACTCACCGGAGATGAGTGCTTTGACCGGGGGAGGATTGATGACGTCGTCCCGCAAATGTTTGAAGATATCCGCCGCTACAATCTCCGCTTGAGTCCGCGTCACCGCAACATTCAAGACAACAAAGATATTTGCCGCTACGACCTTCACCTACGGCCTCGTGTGACCGCGTAGTTCTGGGATGGCCATTTCGAGTGGTGTTTTGACGTTTACTTAATCGTCTGCAGTTTGTTTGGGCTAATATGATTAGTTTAATGTTTTAGTTTAAGTTTTGTTTTAAGTATTAGCTTATTTGTAATGTTTTGTAAGACACTATAAAAGTGTTTGCTGAATGGAGATTGAAACAGTTTTTTGAGAGAAAAAAAAGGTTCGTGAAGAGCTTTCTTCCTAGGGTTACGTGTGAGCTGTGCGACTCAGCCGCCCTCCTCCGCCTGGCGTGTGACTCGCCTAATCTGTCGTCGGTGTGACTCCGGCGACCTCCCCTTCCCGGTGGTGTGACTCCACCGTCCCTTCGTGCGAAGCCTCGGGTTGCTCCCTACCCGAACTGCCACCGCCCCAACCCGCTCCCGCAGTCGCTCTCCTTGCATATCAGCTCCAAGCTCCGGCTGAACACCATTTCATTTCTGTAGACCTCACAACCACGACTTCAAGATCTGAGAATTGAACCACTCTCACAGACCCGACCGGCCCTCTTGGTCTCGGAATTGCTGCTCCGCCGTTGGAAGCTCCACAGTGCGACATCGTTGAAGTGTTGACAAGGAACTCCTCCGCTCGGTGTGACTCCGGTAGATCCTTGGTAGAGAGAATCTTCACCAAAAACCCCTAGTGAGCTTGGGGTAATGAATTTCTCTGCTCTCTTGTGTGTGATTCTTCGTAGGTAGTTTTGTGTGGTGAAATAGGCCGACATTGCCTTCGAAACCATTGAATTTTTGCGGGTTTTAAATCGAAGCTTTTGCGTGTTTTCCGATCGCTCTTGAGAATTAACGAATTGGGTAAATCCTTATTGTTACATTGATTGGAGTGGGTAACTCCTTGTGTTGACGCTAAAAGGATTGGTGTAATCCTATGCTTTCATTCTTTTGGGAGTACATACAGCCACTTTTTGAATCGTCGTTTTGGTCGGGTTCTCTTGGTGTGTATTGTGCATGTGCTGCGAATAAGTTAAGAATATTGAAGTGGTTAAAAATTTCGTGTGCACAAGTGATTGAGCGAGGGCTTGAGTGAACCATTGTTGGAATTGTCACACACACCCCTCTGCTTTGGCCTGCATCAAAGACTCCTCCACCAAGGAGAGTTGCCGAGTCAGAAAGCTCAGATCCCAGCTCCTCTGGAAATGAACTGTCAGATGGAGAACTAGCTCTGTTCTCCAAGCAGTTTAAGAAGTTGTTGAGCAGGAGGAGACAGTGGAAGAACAATGACTCTTCTAGCTCCACCTCAAAGAAGCCATACTCCAGCAAAGACAAGTCCAGAAATGACCCCTCTTGGGAAAGGTATGACTACAAACAGAATGAACATGTTAAGACTAATGTGGTTTGTTACTGTTGCAACAGGAGTGGACATGTCATTGCTGACTGTCCAGATAAGAAAGAGCAAATGAGGTTTGAAGGCAAAAAGCATCACCGAGACAAGAAGACTGAAAAGAGCTTCTTGGCCAAGAAGAAATTTTGCCTATCAGACAGTGATTATGAGTCTTCAGATTCAGATGAAGAGGAGGCCTACATTGGTCTCATGTCCATTGAAAAAGAGGCTGATCATCCAACTGCCCCATCAGGCATAAGGGCTCCACTGTCCTCAGTTGACAGTGAGTGTGAAGAGGATGAGGAGTTCAGTCGTATGGCTCTACCAGAAGATAATCAAGATAATACTAGTCCTGATAAGGTACATTCTATCCCTAGCTCTTCTTTTACCTAGAAGTCTTGCTCAGTCTCTGAAGCATCTACTTCTTCCAGTAGGAATGATAGTTCAGATTCTGAAATTGATGTCAATCATTTGATTGACAGGTATGGTGAAATTTTGGATGCTCTGAAAAGAAGCAAAAGAGTTGTCAAGAGACAAGTTATGGAGATTGTCTCCATGCAGCAAGATGCTTCCCTACAGTCTGAGTCAGCTCCCTTGCTAGCTCAGTTGAGGAGGGAAGTTAGCCAGTTGAAGACAATCTCAATCATCTAAATTGAGACCATCAGCCAGAAGAACAAGATCATCTTGGATCTTGAAGAGAAACTCCTAAAGTAGAGAAGATTGTGGCTGAATTTAGTAAGCCCAAAACAGTGTTACCACTGATTGACTCATTCACCTTTCAAAAAGATAAGAAAGGTTTATGGTTTAAGTGGAATTCTAGAGTTGCTCATTCCAAAGGGAAAGACAAAGCTCCTGTAGTGCCTCAAGCTACCTTTCACAAGGTAATCCTCCCTTCCAACAGGTATGACCAGGACAACATGTATGGTCACTGAAAGAATGTGAATTCTTCTTGTAAGAGTACAAGTGTGTCTTACAATGGAAGAAGAAAGGGCATGAGTTTGAGTGCACTGAAGGCTCACCATAAGGAAATTTAGATGACCCATCATGAACCATTTGTATTTGGTGCTCCAGCCTCCACACTTAAGAAGGCAGTGGCCTATTCTCATGCTCTTCCAGGAAAAACCCAGACCAAGGGTAAGTCAGTCAGTAAGGCTGACTTGGCTATCTCTGAGGCCATTAATAACATGTCAACTACAAAGAAGATTGTTGTTGATTAAACTCAGAGTAAGCCAAGTACCTCTACTGACATACTCACTTTTAGTCAGATTCTTGTTGAGAGAAACAAGAAGAAGACTACAACATTACCCTCGGAACAGGCAGCCAGTGATGGTTTGCACTCTTCAAAGACTGTTCAGAAGAGGAGTTATAATATCTATAAATATTGGTGTTGTGGTAAAGTGGGTCACTATGTCATAGATTGTTGGCACAACCCTAGTGTGCCAAGGGCAAGAGTGAGTCTTCCTGATAGGACTGCTGTAGGTAGGCATGTACATTTTTATGCTAACAAGAACCTATGTCCCAATCCATTTTGGGGTCCTAAGGTAAAATAATCTGTGTTTACAGGATAGTCCAAGTGTCCATACCCCTATATGATACTTGGACAGAGGATGTTCCAGGCATAAGACTAGAACAAGGAGCCATCTTAAGGATCATACTCCAGTGAAGGATGGACCCAAAGTAAGTGTTGGTGGGTCAGACAGAGGGGTCATCAAAGGCTATGGCCTGTAGGTGTGAAGTTAGAGATGGATGAACAGACTATCAAGGATACTCCTTCTACTGCCCAAGAGGAAGAGGATAGTGTGATGTTGTGTGCATTCCTGAAGGACAAAGTACACAAGTCTTGGGTACAGACCTTCAAGTGGTATCTGACTGGGTAAACAGACCAGCTAAATCCAGCCATTGAAGCTCAAGATGTCTGACTGGTGGGACACAGTTTTTGCTACCATTTCAGCAGAATAGTGAGAAGAAAAGAGAAGAAATATCAGGCTGTACTCATCACTGAGGAAAGCACTAGAAGTAACTCTTCTAAGAGCAGTAAGGAAGGAACACATAATCCTCAGCTGAGTAGATTCTCAAGTGGTATCCTCAGCTATCAGATTCTTCTGAGGAAACAAAAGAGATAAGAATGCTCAGGTTTCAATATCTTTTGAACCTGCAGCAAAGAATGTCCAAGTCAGTGGGTATTGTGGACATGATCTGTGCAATGATCAAGGGGGAGTATGCTGTGCAAACAGAGATGGTATACAACCATCTCAAACAGTCAAGTGGTATACAGAAGAGACATGTGCCACCAGTGGTATACAGTGCACACTGCCTATTTTCCTAATCTAGCTTGTGTGTGTGTGTCAAGGGGGAGAATTTCAAGCTAGATGCTCCTGTTGATGGGGAGCAAGTTCAGTCTAGGTTGCTGGACAAACTTGAGTCTTAACTAGAGCACCTCCAACACCTAATAGATAAGCAATACTACTGAAGATCAGCATGTCCCTATGGACATTGATGGGGTTGTGAGGGAGACTACCCAGATGGTTGCACCTGCTATGGGAAAGCAAGTACAATCAGTTCAAGAACAGTTGGATTGCTCCAGCTATAGTTGATACAAGTCAGCTACATCTTATGGGAAATGCAGAGATTGAGGGGGAGATTCCAGCAGATCTCCCTGCTCAAGAAGATGAGAATGTCATAACTCCCTGACTACAGCTGTATGAAACCCTGACTGCAGCTGTATATGAAGATGTCATAAAGGGGGGTAGACAATGATCAAAAAGAGACTGTGCAGGTTGTAAGGAAGATAGGAAAAACAAGGATGAAACTTGTCAATTCCAAGGGAGAAGGCTGATTTCATGGAGAAGCAAGATGTTATATCCACAGCTGAGTCAGAATACTTATCTGTAGGGAGTTGCTGTGCACAGTTACTGTGGATCCAACATCAGCTCCGGGACTACAACATTGAGATAAGTAACATTCCCATGTTCTGTGAGTCAATTAGTGAAATATCCATTGCTAGGTATCCCGTCTCTCATAACAGGACTATGCATAGGGATTAAGTATCATTTTACTAGGGAGCATGTGGAGAAGGAAGACATAAGTCTTGAGTTTGTCCTCACAAACAAGCAAATGGCTGACATCTTTACTAAGCCACTAGATGAAGTCAAGTTCAACACCTTCAAGTTTGAGTTGCGCATGTTGAACTTGGTATAGCTTTAATTGCTTCATATATTGTTTCTGTTGCAGGACTCACTTTTCTTGTAGGTAGATAAGTCTCTCAAGTGATATCAAGACTCTCAAGCTTTCAATTGATATCAAGACTTAAATGGACTCAAGTGTCCATTAGAGAAGATGACAGAAAGTGCTCCAGTTGAGGGGGAGCAAGTCAAGATGCTCCAGTTGAGGGAGAGCAAGTCAAGATGCTCCAGTTGAGGGAGATCAAGACAAGATGCTCCAGTTGAGGGGGAGCAAGTCCAGCAGCTGCAACAGTGGATCAAAAATCAACATTGCTGATCTGTGTGTCCTCAGGACAATGCACAGACTGAGAGGTAGATCAACACTAGTGGAATGCTGCTGCTGGGAAGACACTGCTGATGCTGAGAAGACAAGCTGCTGCAGGAGAAGAAGAAAAACCAGCACCTCCCTGACTATAGCTGCTTCTGCAGAAGTCATAAAAGGGGGAAGAGTGACATTAACTCAAGTGGATCAATGATAGCAGCTAGCTCAAGTGGATCAATGGACCACTCAAGTGTCAAGTGGTTGCAGTGAAGTGTTGTATCAGTGGTATCAACACAAGGGGTATGATATCTAGTCAAGTAGTTGATCACTAGTATAGTGAACTCTGGCTAGGATCAAGAGATAATTTCTCCTATGATCCTATCACCTCCCTCATTAGATAACTGCTTTTATTTTGAAGAAGCCAGAAAGGGGGAGGTGTGGGCAATACTTGACATGACCAGGTCATGTTGAGTCAGTGCATATTTCCCTAAAGAGGGAGGTGTGAGCAATACTTGACATGACCAGGTCATGTTCAATCAGTGCATATTACTTGGAAAAATTCAAGTAGTATGAGGAGTGCAATGACTACATATTGAGTCATTGCATATTACTTTCCTACCTCCAAGTGGTATGGGGGAAGTCCTTCAAATGGTATGAGGAAAGTGCTCCATTTAAGTTTTAAATGGTATGAGGAAGTGCATATTACTTTAGCAAATGCTCAAGTTGTATGAGAAAGCAATGACTTGACATGATGAGTCAATTCATTCAAATGAAGAACATTGAATTAATATGCTGGAGAGATAGAAATTCAAGTGTTATGAGAAAGCTACAACTGCTAGCTTACAGCTTCTTTGAATTTTCAAGTGCTAGAGAAAGCTACATCTGCTAGCTTACAACTGCTTTGAATTTATATGCTTTATGAGATAATGCTTCTTAGTATTGCTGTGTGTTCTGCCTTCTTCTAAAAGGGGGAGATTGTTGGGAATATTGTCCTCAATGTTCCCTAGATTTGAAGATGCATCACCATCAATACTAAGAGCATAATTGTATTTGATGTATGTTCAAGTTCATTATGTGCAGGATGTTCTTTAGAACATGTTTAGACAGGTTGCCTAAGTGAATGTGACAGGTGGTCACAAGGAAGAAATGTGAAAAGACAGAAATTTATCTAAGTCCACAGGCGTTGAGTGAAGCCAGTTCACTCAACGCCAGATGTCAAGGAAGGATGCTGAAAAGACAAAAAATTGTCTAAGTCCACAGGCGTTGAGTGAAGTCAGTTCACTCAACGCCAGATGCCAAAATGCGTTGAGTAAAACATGGACAGTCAAAGACCAACAGTTTGCAAAACAGATTTGCGGCCAAGTCCACAGACGTTGAGTGAAGGCAGTTCACTCAACGCCATATAACAAAAGACATCGAGTAAAGATCAGTCTGTCAAAGCTTCAGTATTGACAATGAAGAAATTCGACTAAGTGCAGAATCGTTGAGTGAGGACAGCTCACTCAACGCCTGAAGAAAGAAGCGTTGAGTCAAGCTCAAGCAGTCAAAGCTGTTGAAGATCTGTCAAGAATTCTGGCTAAGTTCAGAAGCATTGAGTGAGGACAACTCACTCAACGCCCAAAGAAGAAAGCGTCGACAGGACAGTGTTCAGTCAAAGCTTAAGAAGAGATAGACAGAAAAATCTGTCTAAGTCCAGATGCGTTGAGTGAGGACAACTCACTCAACGCAAGCTCATCAAGAAGATTGGCTAAGTACAGAAGCGTTGAGTGAAGCCAGTTCACTCAACGACTCATCAAAAAGACAGGCAAAGACAGAAGCGTTGAGTGATGAAGGCCCACTCAATGCATTCATAAAGAGAGAAGTGGCTAAGTTCAGAAGCGTTGAGTGAAGGGGGTTCACTCAATGCCTCAGCAAGATGACAGACATTCAGAGAAGCAACTAAGTTCAGAAACGTTGAGTGATGAAGGTTCACTCAACGCACTCAACACCTGACAACGCAAAAGTAATTGGCTAAGTCCAAGTGCGTTGAGTGATGAAGGTTCACTCAACACACTCAACGCCTGATAGTGCAGATTATCTGGCTTAGGGTTTTTGCGCTGAGTGAAGGTCATTCACTCAACACACTCAACGCCTGAGATGAAACTGCAAAATTGGCTAAGTCCATAGATGCTGACGTCTGCAAATATCAGCAAAATTCAAAAGATTTGCGGGAAGTCAACAGTACGCGACAAATGGTGTCGCATGCCTTCCCTGCTGCATTTAATGCAAAAGCAAGATTATAGCTTGCAAATCCAAGTGGGCCCACGGGTCAAGAGCCGTTGGATGGTGGAAGATAAAAATAAATCTTATCAGCAGAAGAAAATTTTTTTTGGATAATTTTTCGTAAAGAGGCGGAACTTCATCTTCTTCCTCTCGCCATTATTGTAGAGCCTGGAGGAGTTCTAACTTATGATCTGAGAGTTCAACAAGTTAGCTGTTGCGATTCTCACCGGCAACAACAAGTTCAGAGAAATCTCTGAGATAGAAGAAGTAGCAAAGTCAAACCCTAACTGCAGCGGATCTGGAAGTTGAAAGAAGTTAGTTATTGTAATCAACACCATCAACAACAAGTTCAGAGATATTTCTCTGAGAAAGAAGAAGCAGCAAGACAAGCCCTAGCTGCAGCAACTTCACAGCCCTAGCTGATCAACCCTGAACAACACCTTTTAGAGCTGTGAAGAAGAAGAAGATAAGACCGAGTTACATTCTCAGTTCAGTAAGAAGTATAGTAGTTCACTGCAAGATACTTCTCAGCACAAGACAAGTCAACCTGAATATCAGTTTCTTGTGGCTGTGAAGAAAGTAGGACTGAGTTTATCTCAGCTCAGGAAGACAGGCTCAAAGAACTTTTTTCTGGAGTCAAATCAACATCAACCAACCATTCTCTCTGTAGGATCCATTCTTGGATCTGAGCTGTAGGGCCTTTGTGTCTGAGTTGTAAGCCTGAAATTATAAAGGCTGAGTGTAGGATCATTTGTTGATCTGAGGTAGGACAGTTTGCCTGAGGTAGGAGAGTCATTCTCTCTGAGGTAGGGCCTTTCTGCCTGAGTTGTAGTATCCAGCTTTGGATCTGAGGTAGTGCCTTTGTGTCTGAGCTGTAGGAGAGTCATCCTCTCTGAGTTATAGGGCTAACCTTCTGGCCTGAGATGTAGGGCTATTAATTTAGTCTGAGGTAGGTGATCTTTGGATCACTGAGTTGTATGAGCAAGCTTGCTCTGAGGTAGGGCTTTGTGCCCGAGCTGTAGGTCTTGGAGGAGACTTAAAGATCATGCAGGATCTGTGTTGTAAGCTCTTAGGAGCCGAGATTTGGAGAAGTAGCTTGTCTAACAAGTTGTTAGAAAGGTGGAAGAGAAAATGGACGTACTCATAATCTGGGGAACCACTATAAATCTTGTGTGTACTTTGTGTGATTGTCTTGAAAGCAGAACTTAACTAAATCACAACACACCAAAATAAAAGAAAGTCATAAAAGACTAAAAAAACCTATTCACCCCCCTCTAGGTGTTAGCTACCCTTGAAACTAAAGACTTTCAGTCGCCATTTAGGAAAGCTGACTTAACATCCATTTGATAGACCTTAAAACGTTTATGTGTGATAATACGTTTTGTAGCCTAAACTATTATCGTATTTTATATTTTATATTGTACAAATTTTGTCTATTATTAGTTTATTTTTATCCTTTTTATGTAAATTTTATTGCGACTAACTTTTTCCTGTCTTTTTGCAGGTTTTCAGAAAAATTGCCAAAATGGCCTGTCACGCCCCCCTGTCACGCCCTCCCTGGGCGTGACCTAGGGCGTGTCACCCGATCCCGAGGACACCTGCTGGAAGGGACAGAAAACGGTCAAAACCGCTGTCACGCCCCCCTGTCACGCCCTCCCTGGGCGTGTCACTAGGCGTGACCAGGGGCGTGTCGCCCTCTGCCGCAAAGCTGCCGCCGTATTAAATGCCCTCCCGCCTCAGCACGTAAATAGTACTGTCACGCCCCATGTCATGCCCGTGACATGGGCGTGACACCTTCCTTTTTCGGCGACTGACGGATTTCCGACCAATGATTTGGACATGACATGCCTGTCACGCCCCCCTGTCACGGGCGTGACCTAGGGCGTGACCACCGACGTACCGAAGCAATCATCCCTCCCGCCAGAATCCAGAGCCCGAGGTCAAATCCGTACCTGTCACGCCCCCTGACACGCCCCCCCTAGGGCGTGTCGGAGGGCGTGACCAACCCGAGAAAAAATCTATAAATTGAGCCCCCCTCCCCCCCATTTCAGCAAGCTTTGGTTGAGTGGGGGAGGTGCTGCCCCTTTGTTTCTTGATCCTTTTTCATGCTTTTTCTCTCTCTCTCTCCCCTTCTCTTTGTACTTTTTGTTTAACCCTAGTTTAATCTTAGTTTGTTCTAGCTTTTATTGCAATTTCCTCCTCGCTTAGTGCTTAATGTAGGGCTAGAATAGGGTTTAATTTTCATGCACTTGTAACTTTAATTTTCAATAGTGTAACTTGCCCTTTTTATTAATAAAAGTGTTCTTGTTTAGCTTTTGTTCTTCTTATGCTTTTCTACTCATCTTTCCCCCTCCACTCCATTATGATTAACTAATCCTCCTTGTACTCGATCTTGATGATCCGAGGTTAGAGCGATTATGTTATGATGTTTTAATTAATCTTTTCTTTTTAGATTAGGGCCTTGAATTACTCTTGATTTATCACGGGTCGGAGGTATATCTTCGATATATGCTCTCCGCCTTTGCTTTCATTCTGGGCTAGCCGAGAGGCCGAAAGAATGAAGTGAGCATTCAAGAGTAAAGGGAGTTGTACGCACCCCTCGAGAGAGGCAGACGTCCAAATCTCCCGGATTGGAGTAAAATCCAATAGTGGGGTTCACCGCGTAAAGCGAGTTTTAGGCCTCCGATTTAGACGAGAGTCGGTCGGACCTTCCTAAACTCAGTTGGGCACGACTTCGAGAGAAGCGTGTTCAAGCTTTAGGAACCTCCACGGTCAAGGACCCTTATCCTATTAAGTTTAGATTTTTATCGCATTTTCTTAATCGTCTTTAGCCAAGGTGAATCTCGATCGGGTGCATTTTCATTTCATATTTTCTTCCTTTAGTAGTAATCTCCTATATTGTGCTCTTTAATTAACTGCAGTAATTTCCTTTCTAGCTTAGTTGTTTGCTTAATAGCGTAACTTAATTGCGGTAGTTCTCTTTCTAGTTTGCTTTAATTTCTCCATTGCGCTTAGATTTTCTAAAACCCTAGTTTTTCCGTCGATAAGATAATAACGTTCGTGTGAGTAAGCTTAGCCAACAGTTCCCGGATCTTAATACGACACTTGTGTCCCCTTGCTACAATTCGATAGGTATACTTGCCTCATCGGGTTGCTAGTTCGGTTGCGTTTATTTTCTTCGAACCCTAGCGCGCAACAAGTTTTTGGCGCCGTTGCCGGGGACCCAACTTCCGTTGATATTTTGAAAACACGAACCTATTAATTTTATCTCTTCTCTTTCTCATCCCCTTTCTTTAAAGTTTTAAAAAAATCAAAAAAATTTAATCACCGCTCTTAATAGAAACCAACCTCACAATTTTTCTACGCCACCTAATTCTCTCGAAAAGGGCAAAGAGCTTTAAGCGCCACTGTCTTGTCTAGTACCTTGCGAACCCTTCACGGGGTAGTCCTTGGGAAGTTCGGGAGTTAATTTATAATAAAAAAATCTATTTCAAAAAGAAAAAAAAATTTTAATTTGATTTTCTAAATCTAGTTTTTCTTTCTAGTTTATCCTTTTTCTCTTTCTCTTCTTCTTTTCTGTTCTTTTAGTGCATGACCCGCGGGAGTCCGTCGGTTATTTTGGACTTGGACCACGAAATTGAGCGTACTCTTCGGAGAAGATCGCGATTTCAAGGTCCTACCATCCAAGTGCCGGTTGAGGACTCCGAGTCATTTAATACTTTAAGAATGGAAGAATCCAACGTAGATGAGGCCGTGCAAAGGACTATGTCCTATTATGCACGACCGAACCTCGAGGGAACAGAATCGAGTATAGTCCGTCCTACTATAGCAAATAATAACTTTGAACTAAAGCCTAGCATAATTCAAATGGTGCAGCAATATGTGCAATTTGACGGACTTCAAGATGAAGATCCGAACGCACATATAGCTAGCTTTCTTGAAATTTGCGACACCTTCAAGATAAATGGTGTCACAAATGATGCGATCAGGCTAAGACTCTTCCCCTTCTCTCTAAAAACTAAAGCTAAGCAGTGGCTTAACACACTTCCGAAAAATAGCATAACCACTTGGAATGAATTAACTGAAAAATTTTTGGCGAAGTATTTTCCGTCCGCTAAAACTGCAAAACTTAGGAACGACATCTCTGCCTTTGGACAAATAGACTCTGAAACCCTTTACGAAACCTGGGAGAGATTTAAAGAATTATTAAGACGATGCCCACATCACGCGCTGCCTGTATGGTTACAAGTGCAGACGTTTTATAACGGGCTAAATCAAAGCACGAAGCAAATGATAGACGCAGCTTCTGGCGGTACTTTAAATCATAAGACCCCGGAAGCCGCTCTTGAGCTTTTTGAGGATATGGCCATGAACACTTATCAGTGGAATGTGCCTAGGTCCCGCCCGAACAAGCCTGCAGGTATCTATGAAGTGGACAACGTCTCCCAGCTCGCTCTGCAAGTAGAAATCCTAAGCAAAAAAATCACGGAGATGACTGCTGCCTCCGCCCCTCAGGTATGGGAATCTGCAACCCCTACTCCAGAACATTTAGATTATGTTAATAATTTGCCTAGAACTGCTTTTAATAATTTTTCTGCTGCGAATTTTCATCCGCCTGGTTTTAATTTTCCGAATAGTTATAACCCCGCTTTAAGAAATCACCCGAACTTTTCATGGAGTAATCCATCGAATGCGATGCGCCCACCTCCGCAAAATGATTTTTCTGCACAACCACCACCACCACCACCACTTCTTCAAAATTACCCAAAACCTCCGAGCTTGGAGGAATTACTTTCTAAATATATCACCACAAATGACGCTACCATAAGAACTTTAACCGGAAGCGTAAAAAGTTTAGAAAATCAGGTAGGACAGCTCGCGAAAATAATTTCTGAGCGACCCGTAGGGTCTCTTCCTTCCAATACCGAACCCAACCCGAGAGAGCAAGCGAAAGCTATAACTCTTCGGAGTGGGAAGCAAGTCTCCGGTATGGTAAGTGAAGAGCCCGAGGCAAGCTCCGCTTCCGCTTTTAAAAATCAAAGCTCCGCTTCCGCTTTTAAAAATCAAAGCTCCGCTTCCGCTTTTAAAAATCAAAGCTCTGCTCCGCTTCCACCCTCTGCTGAAGAAGTAATCACCCCCACTTTAGAAAATAATCTCACTCCACCACCCATCTTCAAAAATAATTCAACTCCTCCATACCCCTCTGAACTTAATAGACAACGTCAAGATGATCAGTACTCCCGCTTCTTAGAAATCTTCAAACAAATCCACATTAATCTTCCCTTCCACGAGGCTATTTCGCAAATGCCGAAATACGCCAAATATCTTAAAGACCTCCTCACAAACAAGAAGAAGTTAGAGAATCTTTCGCACGTCACGCTTAACGCCGAGTGCTCCGCCGTTTTAACAAACGGTTTGCCGAAGAAAATCAGTGACCCGGGTAGTTTCTCTATCCCGTGTGTCTTCGGTGATCTCTTTGTTAAACACGCGTTAGCCGACTTAGGCGCAAGTATAAACCTGATGCCCTTTTCGTTGTTCAAAAAGTTAGGGATTGGTAGCCTTAACCCCACGCGTATGAGTATCCAGCTAGCCGATAGATCCGTCAAATATCCGTTAGGAATAGTGGAGGACGTTCTAGTGAAAGTCGACAAGTTCATCTTCCCGGTGGACTTTGTCATTTTGGACATCGAAGAAGACGTCGAGGTTCCCCTGATCCTTGGCCGACCCTTCCTTGCCACCTCCCGAGCCATCATTGACGTAAGCAATGGTAAGCTCTTTCTTCGAGTAGGCGACGACGAAGTCACATTTCCTATCACCCCTTCGATGAAGAACACCTTAGCGAACGATGACTCATGTTTTTTCATAGACGCCGTGAGTGATGATTCTTCCTACTGCCTCTCCGACTTTGAAAAAGAATTTTCTACTTTTTGCTCCTCTTCTCTTACAACAGAATCACTGCAAGGAAGTGATGAATCTTCTTATTGTCTTTCCGACTTTGAAAAAGAGTTTTCTGATTTTTGTTCTTCCTCTTTTCTTACCACTGAATCTGTACAAGAAGCCGTCTTGGCTGCTAGCCTCACCCCTTATTACGTTCCTTATAAAAAAGTTTATGAAGATATTATTTTTGAAAAAGAAAGAATCTCAAAATCCTCTTATGAAGAACCCCCTACCCTAGAACTTAAAGAACTCCCCGAACACCTTAAGTATGCTTTCTTAGAAAAAGACTCCAAGTTACCAGTTATCGTTTCGGCCTACCTCACGGATACGCAGAACGATAAACTTCTTCTAGTTCTACGTAAGCATCGCCGGGCTATTGCTTGGCAAATTTCTGATATCAAGGGCATAAGCCCATCTTTCTGTACACATAAAATTTTAATGGAAGATAATTCGCGTAACTCTATCCAACCTCAGCGCCGTATAAACCCGAATATGAAAGAAGTAGTTAAGAGCGAGGTTATGAAACTATTAGACGCAGGAATTATCTACCCGATATCGGACAGTAAGTGGGTTAGCCCCGTTCAGGTAGTTCCAAAAAAGGGAGGGATAACCGTAATTAGTAATGAGAATAATGAATTAATCCCGACACGGACGGTGACGGGTTGGCGTATGTGCATAGATTACCGTAAGTTAAATGACGCCACCCGTAAGGACCACTTTCCTCTACCGTTTATCGACCAGATTTTAGAACGTCTCTCCGGCCATAGCTTTTATTGTTTTCTCGATGGCCTCTCGGGGTACTTTCAAATACCCATCTCTCCCGAGGACCAAGAGAAAACTACGTTTACTTGTCCCTTCGGCACCTTCGCGTACCGAAGAATGCCATTTGGATTATGCAATGCGCCGGCTACATTCCAACGATGTATGCTCGCAATATTTGACAAGTACGTAGAAAGCATTATGGAGGTATTCATGGACGATTTCTCCGTGTTCGGCGACTCCTTCGATAGATGTTTAGAAAACCTCGAAAAAGTCTTAGAACGATGCGAAGAAACTAACCTTGCCCTAAATTGGGAAAAATGTCATTTTATGGTGAGGGAAGGGTTAGTTTTGGGTCATAAAATTTCTGCTAAAGGTATTGAGGTAGACGTTGCCAAGATAGAAGTTATTGAGAAGTTGCCACCGCCTACAAACATAAAAGTAATAAGAAGTTTCCTAGGCCACGCTGGTTTTTATCGTCGTTTTATAAAGGACTTCTCCAAGATCACTAAGCCCCTCACCCATCTCTTAGAAAAAGACGCTCCATTCATTTTTGATGACTCTTGTATTTCTGCCTTTGAATTAATTAAAGAAAAGTTAATTAACGCGCCAATTATGATAGCTCCGGTGTGGGACCTTCCTTTCGAGATTATGTGCGATGCGAGTAGTTTTGCGGTGGGAGCCGTATTAGGTCAACGCATATCTAAGAACTTCCACCCCATCTATTACGCTAGTAAAACCCTCACATCTGCACAAGAAAATTACACCACAACCGAAAAGGAGCTCTTAGCTGTAGTATTTGTGTTTGATAAATTTCGCCCTTACATTACACTTTCAAAAATCATTGTTTTTACGGACCACTCGGCCCTCAAGTACCTTCTTGCCAAAACGGATGCCAAGCCTCGCTTGATTCGCTGGGTCTTACTCCTCCAGGAGTTTGACTTAGAGATCCGTGATAAGCGAGGAGCCGAGAACTTGGCCGCCGACCATTTATCAAGATTAGATAACCCCTTTATAGAAAAATTAAATGAAAAATCTTTTAATGACTATTTTCCTGATGAGAAGCTGTTTTTAGTTAATACATCTACTTCTCCTTGGTTCGCGCACATCGCCAACTATCTAGTGGCCCGGGTGCTCCCAAAAGAGTTCTCCTCTCAGCAGAAGAAGAAATTCTTTTCTGAGCTGAAGAACTACTTTTGGGAAGACCCGCATCTTTTCAAAATTTGTGCGGATCAAGTGATAAGGAGATGTGTTTCTTTTGATGAAGGAATTGATATTCTAAAACATTTGCATGAAGGTCCGACAGGTGGGCACTATCAAGCTGCTCGCACCGCTCATAAGGTGCTTTGCGCGGGTTTTTACTGGCCTTGCCTGTTTAAAGACGCGCAAGCCTTTGTGAGCAGGTGTGATAGTTGCCAACGGTCGGGCAATATTTCTAATAAAAATGAAATGCCGCAAAATTATTTCTTAGAGTGCGAAATTTTCGACCTCTGGGGAATTGATTTTGTTGGCCCCCTTCCTTCTAGCTTCGGAAACAAATATATTTTAGTTGCTGTTGATTATGTTTCACGATGGGCTGAGGCCCAAGCTCTTCCTACGAACGACTCCCGAGTTGTAGTCACGTTTTTTAAAAAATTATTTTCTAGATTCGGTACGCCTCGCGCAATCGTTAGCGATAGGGGTTCCCATTTCTGTAACGCGCAATTTTCCAAAATCCTTACTAAATACGGCGTAACGCATAAGCTTTCCACTGCCTACCACCCTCAAACTAACGGTCAAGTCGAAGTAGTTAATAGAAAAATAAAAAGAATATTAGAAAAGACTGTTTCAACTTCTAGAAAAGATTGGTCAGCCAAACTTGACGATGCTCTATGGGCCTACCGAACAGCGTACAAAACCGCCCTCGGATGTACGCCGTATCGGCTGGTCTATGGAAAATCGTGCCATCTGCCCGTGGAGTTAGAACACCGCGCCTTTTGGGCCTTAAAATTTTTAAACTTCGATCCCCACTCAGTCGGTGACCTTCGAAAATTTCAACTAAATGAACTCGATGAGTGGCGCTCTTATGCTTATGAAAATAATAAACTTTATAAAGAGCGGACGAAGCGTTTACACGATAAACACTTAAGGCACCCTAAAAACTTTAAGCCGGGCGACCAAGTCCTGTTATATAACAGTCGTTTACGTTTATTTCCGGGCAAATTAAAATCTCGCTGGTCTGGCCCATTTTCTGTTTTAGAAGTATTTCCTTATGGAACTGTTTTAATTTCTCACCCTGATAAGGGTAATTTCAAACTGAATGGTCAGCGTCTTAAACTGTATTTCTCTGGTGATGATGATGTCAGTCCAAACACTATTAAGTTTCTGCTTCACGAACTTTAATCTTGAACTTTTTATTTTTTTTGCTAAAAACAATTTTATTTCGGGACAACAATATTTTTGAACAATATTATTTTTGATGCGTCGAGCTCAACGACGCTTTAACCAAAGGGCGCTCTTGGGAGGCAACCCAAGTTATCTTTTTCTGTTTTCTTTATTTTACAATTTTTGCCTCGGACGGCTCCGACAAGCTGAAGCTTCTGCGATCGCCTGCTCCAACATTGCTGAATCCATCACGAAGTCCAAAGAAGACATTCGGGGAGCGGCATCACTCAGTTTTCGCAGCAAATAAATCCGGGGAAGTACCTGTATTTCAATTCTGTCTTTTCAATTCTGCACTTTATTTTTCTCTCCTTCTCCAATCCCCTTCTTTAGCCATTGAGGACAATGTCTGTTTTAAGCTTGGGGGAGGATTTCCTCCTTCATTTTTGCTTAGTGTAAATAATTTCCTTTTTTGTAAATAGTTCCATAAATTAAAAAAAAAAAAATGAATATCTTAAAATTTCAAAAAAGAGAAAAATTTTCCAAAATCCAAAAAAAGAGAATATTTCTCAAAATAAAAAAAAATATATATGTATTTTTGAATAGTTTAGACATTTTGGTATTTCAATAGTACCCCTAGTTTTTAGTTTTGTTTTACTCAAAATCTCCTATAAACAACTTAGTTAATTATAATATTTCTAATCGTCCTTTTTAATTATGTTTCACAAGTAAAATGTTGGCCATGCTGTGTTTCTAATTCGCGGTAGCATGTTAAGGTGAAATATTTTTCTAAAACTCGCATTTCTATTATGGTTTTTTGTTTTTTTATTTCCTTTACTTTCTCAAAAATTCATCATCCACTATTTTCTTTTTCATTTTTGAATAATTTTTGTAAAGTCAACTTTTGAATAACGTAGTAGATGTGAACGATCCAAGTCACCTATTATTTCTATTTTCGAGTTAATTTCATCAATCTTCTTTTATTATCTAGGACTCGCTTTTTGAAATTTTTCAAACCTTTGTTTTAAATAAATTCAAAAGCGTGAAAATGATTTAGGCCGTTTTTGTTTTCGTTTGAGCTTTCCTGCCAACCTAAAAACTTTTACCACTAGTTAGCCGTTTTTGAGCCTTTTTCCGATTTCATTTGATAGCTCCTCTCTTCATTTCAGTTTCACCAAAGCCAAAATTTCCAACCTATCGAATCGCACTAGCCTTTTTGAGTTTCATAAATTATTTTGACGATTTTTGATAGGGTATTTTGTGATTTTTGTGGAGAAAGGTTTTCGAAAAAAAAAGGGAAGTATGTTCAAAAGTGATGTTTATTTTTGTTTGGCCAACTCAAAAAGGAAAATAAAAATATTTATGGCCTTTGTTTTGAAAAAAGAAAAAAAAAATGAAAAAGAAAAAGAAAAAAGAAAAAAAATGTGTACATATTTTTATGAAAGTTTTTGAAACTCTTTGCTTTGGTTTAGTGTGATTTTAAACCTTCACGTTTATCTTTGAATTCCACTCCTAATCATTTTCCTAAACCAAACGTTTCTGTCCTATTTAAGTCCTTTTGATTCACGCTTTTTGTTTTTTATTTAACAACTAAGAAAAGAAAAACAGTAAATCAGTTTTAGTTTTGGATTTAAACCTAGATTTTTGATAATTAAATTGATATAATTATAATGCGTTGCTTGGATCTAGTAACAGCTCAATGCGTGTTTTTCATTTTCGTTGCTTACTTAAGTCCATTAAAAAAAATCTCGCTAAAATTTTGGATGATTTGTTTTTATTAAGTAAAGTTTATAAAAGTTTTACCATATCTAAATAATTGTTTTAGACTTACATTTCACCTTTTCCCTACTAAGAATTTCGCATAGTACTTGTGTAGGCATAATTAGAACTTTTTGATTAGTCCTTTTTATAAATATCTAGTTTTTATATTTTTGCTTGGGGACAAGCAAAGCTTAAGCTTGGGGGAATTTGATAATACGTTTTGTAGCCTAAACTATTATCGTATTTTATATTTTATATTGTACAAATTTTGTCTATTATTAGTTTATTTTTATCCTTTTTATGTAAATTTTATTGCCACTAACTTTTTCCTGTCTTTTTGCAGGTTTTCAGAAAAATTGCCAAAATGGCCTGTCACGCCCCCCTGTCACGCCCTCCCTGGGCGTGACCTAGGGCGTGTCACCCGATCCCGAGGACACCTGCTGGAAGGGACAGAAAACGGTCAAAACCGCTGTCACGCCCCCCTGTCACGCCCTCCCTGGGCGTGTCACTAGGCGTGACCAGGGGCGTGTCGCCCTCTGTCGCAAAGCTGCCGCCGCATTAAATGCCCTCCCGCCTCAGCACGTAAATAGTACTGTCACGCCCCATGTCACGCCCGTGACATGGGCGTGACACCTTCCTTTTTCGGCGACTGACGGATTTCCGACCAATGATTTGGACATGACATGCCTGTCACGCCCCCCTGTCACGGGCGTGACCTAGGGCGTGACCATCGACGTACCGAAGCAATCATCCCTCCCGCCAGAATCCAGAGCCCGAGGTCAAATCCGTATCTGTCACGCCCCCTGACACGCCCCCCCTAGGGCGTGTCGGAGGGCGTGACCAACCCGAGAAAAAATCTATAAATTGAGCCCCCCTCCCCCCCATTTCAGCAAGCTTTGGTTGAGTGGGGGAGGTGCTGCCCCTTTGTTTCTTGATCCTTTTTCATGCTTTTTCTCTCTCTCTCTCCCCTTCTCTTTGTACTTTTTGTTTAACCCTAGTTTAATCTTAGTTTGTTCTAGCTTTTATTGCAATTTCCTCCTTGCTTAGTGCTTAATGTAGGGCTAGAATAGGGTTTAATTTTCATGCACTTGTAACTTTAATTTTCAATAGTGTAACTTGCCCTTTTTATTAATAAAAGTGTTCTTGTTTAGCTTTTGTTCTTCTTATGCTTTTCTACTCATCTTCCCCCCTCCACTCCATTATGATTAACTAATCCTCCTTGTACTCGATCTTGATGATCCGAGGTTAGAGCGATTATGTTATGATGTTTTAATTAATCTTTTCTTTTTAGGTTAGGGCCTTGAATTACTCTTGATTTATCACGGGTCGGAGGTATATCTTCGATATATGCTCTCCGCCTTTGCTTTCATTCTGGGCTAGCCGAGAGGCCGAAAGAATGAAGTGTGCATTCAAGAGTAAAGGGAGTTGTACGCACCCCTCGAGAGAGGCAGACGTCCAAATCTCCCGGATTGGAGTAAAATCCAATAGTGGGGTTCACCGCGTAAAGCGAGTTTTAGGCCTCCGATTTAGACGAGAGTCGGTCGGACCTTCCTAAATTCAGTTGGACACGACTTCGAGAGAAGCGTGTTCAAGCTTTAGGAACCTCCACGGTCAAGGACCCTTATCCTATTAAGTTTAGATTTTTATCGCATTTTCTTAATCGTCTTTAGCCAATGTGAATCTCGATCGGGTGCATTTCCATTTCATATTTTCTTCCTTTAGTAGTAATCTCCTATATTGTGCTCTTTAATTAACTGCAGTAATTTCCTTTCTAGCTTAGTTGTTTGCTTAATAGCGTAACTTAATTGCGGTAGTTCTCTTTCTAGTTTGCTTTAATTTCTCCATTGCGCTTAGATTTTCTAAAACCCTAGTTTTTCCGTCGATAAGATAATAGCGTTCGTGTGAGTAAGCTTAGCCAACAGTTCCCGGATCTTAATACGACACTTGTGTCCCCTTGCTACAATTCGATAGGTATACTTGCCTCATCGGGTTGCTAGTTCGGTTGCGTTTATTTTCTTCGAACCCTAGCGCGCAACAATGTGCAACATATGCAAGGAATAGTTTTATTGCTTCCAATCTAGCAACTGGTGTAAAGGTTTGATCAAAGTCAATATCTTCCTCTTGTCTGTATCCCTTGACAACCAGTCTAACTTTATTTTTGATGATAACACCATTCTCATCAAGTTTATTCTTATAAATCCACTTGGTTCTAATGATGCTATGTCAATGTGTTCTTGGAACCAACTTCCAGACCTTGCATTTCTTGAACTGGTTCAGTTCTTCTTGCGTAGCGACAATTCAAAATGGGTCTATGTTGGTATCTCAAACCTTTTTGGTTCAACCTCAGACAGGAAGCTTGAATACATAGCTATGTTGAGGCTTCTGCTCCTTGTTGTAACATCTTGACTTGCATCACCTATGATTTGATCTCTGGGATGATCTCTCAAGTGCCTGACAACTGCTGACATTCTGTCTTCAGCATCATGAACTTCAATGTTTGGATCCTGCTGGTCTTCACCCATGTCCTGTGTATTTGGATTTTCTTCAGGGATGAGCACCCCATCATCTTCCTCTTGAGCAGTAGAGGGAGTTTACTTGATGGTCAGTTTATCCATCTTTAGTTCTATACCTGCAGATCTATAGGAGCTAGGTAGTTCACTGTTAATCATATATGATTCATCAAATACTACATTCACAGACTCTTCTACAACTTAGCTATTCAAGTTGTAGACTCTATAGACTTTGCTGTGGTTGATGTACCTTACAAGAATTCCCCCATAGGATTTGACAGCAAACTTAGTCAAGTAGGACTTCCCATTATTCATCACAAAACACTTGCTTCCAAAGATCCTGAGATATGCAAGATTTAGTTTTCTGCCTTTCGTAATCTCATATGGAGTCTTCTTGTGATATTTGTTGATAGAAACTCTATTCAGGACATGCCAAACAGTGTTCACTGGCTCAACCTAGAAGTATTCTGGGAGAGAAGTGTCACTGAGTAGTGTCTTTTCCAGCTTCTATGAGAGTCTTGTTTTTCCTCTCAGCAATCTCATTTTGCTGGGGTGTTCTAGGAGAAGAAAACTCCTGATTAATCATCTGTTCTTCACAAAACTTTGTCACGCCTTCCGACTGAAATTCAGTACCATGGTCACTTCTAAAAAGTCACAAAGATATTAAGCATTTCAGACTTTTTCTTTAGAAAGAAAACTCAAGCAAATATGGAATATTCATCAACTATCACAACTGTGTAGACTTTCCTACCTACACTATGAACTGACATAGGACCAAACAAGTTCATATGCAAGAGATATAAACATCTCTCAGAATCCTTGACCTCAATGCTCTTAAAAAATGTTTTTGTCTGCTTGCCCTTTTGGTATGCAGAGCAAATGCCCTCTTTCGTGCATCTCATATTAGGTTTATTTCTGTCTATTTCTTACTATCCCTTCACTGAAGAGCTTGTTAATTGTCTTGCAGTTCAAGTGAACAAGCCTTTTATGTCATTGCACACAATAAGAGACTTTTTCATTTGCTACAAGACATACTGGTGAGTCGGTACTTAAACATAAAAAGTTTAGAGAGTAAATATTTCCAGTCCTAGTGTCTGTCAAAATGACCTCTTGGTCACTTGACCTTTTGATCAGACACTCATCCTTGTGGAAGACAATGACATAGCCAATATCACATAGTTGGCTTATGCTAATCAGATTGTGTTGCAATCCTTCCACATAAGTTATCTTTGTGATGAAGACTATGTCATTGGTGATTATACCATAGCCCTTGGTAACTCCTCTGACTGAATCTCCAAAGGTCACTTTAGGTCCATTCCTCACTGGAGTATAATCCTTAAGATATCTCCTTGTTCCAGTCATATGTCTGGAAAATCCACTGTACAAGTACCATATTGACATTGCATGGGTACTTGGACTATCCTGCATACACAGATTAGTTTACCTTAGGAACCCAAAAGGGATTGAGTCCTTGGTTCATGTTAGCCTGAAAATGAACATGTCTACCTGTAGCAGCCTTGACAGGAGGACTCACCCTTGTCATTGGCACACTAGGGTTATGCCAACAGTCTATGGCAAAGTGATTCACTTTGTCACAGCACCAACACTCATAAATGTTGCATCTCCTCTTCTGAACAGCCTCTGGAGTGTGCAAGTAATCAATAGTTATTTGTTCAAAGGGGAAAACAACAGCCTTTTTGTTTCTTTCAACAATTATTTGACTGAAAGTGAGTCTATCAGTAGATGTACTTGACTTACTCCGAGTTTCACCAACAGAAGTCTTCTTTGCAGTTGACATGTTGTTGATGGCATTAGAGACAGCCAAGTGAGGCTTACTGACTAACTTACCCTTAGTCAAGGTTTTTGCTGGTGGAACTTGAGAATGGGCCACATCCATATCCTTGAGTGTGGGAGCTTGAGCACCAAACACAAATGGTCTATGATGGACCATTTGGATTTCCTCATGGGGAGTCTTCAGTGCACTCAACCCATGCCCTTTCTCCTTCCATTGTAAAATACATTTGTGTTCTTACAAGAAGAGTTCTCATTCTTCCAGTGACCATACATGTTTTCTTGGTCATACCTGTTAGAAGGGAGCATTACCTTTTGAAAGGTGGTCTGAGGCATAATAAGAGACTTGTCTTTCCCTTTGGAATGGGCAGCTCTAGAGTTTCACTTGAACCCCAAACCTCTCTTATCCTTTCGAGAGGTGAAAGATTCAATCAGTGTAAAAACAGTTTTGGGCTTAGAGAATTCAACCACAAGCTTCTTCTCCTTGAGAATCTTTTCTTCAAAATCCATGATGATCTTGTTCTTCTAGCTAATGGTGCCAATTTGGATAATTGAGATAGTCTTTTAGCTGGCTAACTTCTCTCCTCATCTGAGATAGCAAGGGTGCTGACTTAGGCTGCAGGGAAACAGCTTGCTGAAGAGTGGCAATCTCCTCAGCTTGTCTCTTGACAAGCCTTTTGCTCTTCTTCAGAGCATCCAGAATTACACCATACTTGGCAATCAATTAATTGACATTATCCTCATATTTTGAACCATCATCACCACTGGAGGAAGTGGATGCTTCAGAGTCTGAGCCAGACTCATAGACAGAGGAAGAGCTAGGGATAGAGTGTACCTCATCAGGAGTAGAATTGTCCTGATTGTCTTCTGATAGGGCCATGAGACTGAACTCATCATCTTCTTCAAAATCACTGTCAACAGAGGACAGTGGAGCCTTTATGCCAGATGGGGCAGCTGGATGATCATCCTCTTCTTCAATGGACATGAGATTAATGTAGGCATCATCTTCATCTGATTCTGAAGACTCAGAATCACTGTCTGATAGGCTGGCTTTCTTCTTGCCCAAGAAGGTCTTTTCAGCCTTCTTGTCCTTGTGATGCTTTTTTTCTTCAGACTTCATGTGATCCTTCCTCTTAATTGGACAGTCAGAAATGACATGTCCACTCCTGTTACAGTAATAGCAGACAACATTAGTATTAACATGTTTGTTCTGCTTTGAGTCATACCTTTCCCCAGAGGGGTCTTTTCTGGACTTGTCCTTGCTGGAGTAGGGCTTCCTTGATAAGGATCTTGAAGAGCCCTTGTTCTTCCACTGTCTTCTTCTTCTCAGCATCTTCTTGAACTGCTTTGAGAACAGTGTAAGTTCTCCATCAGATAGTTTATTCCCTGAAGAGCTGAGATCTGAGCTCTCTGACTCTGCAACTCTTCTTGGTGGAGAGAGTCTTTTCCCTGCTCCTTGTGGCTTCAGCTATGAAAGACACAGACTTCTCTTTGTTGAGAGTTCTGACAGCATCTACTTTTGTCTTCCTGGAGTTCAGCTGCATCTCATATGATAGCAGCTTCCCAATCAAATTTTGGGGCAATATGTTGGTCAAGTTGCCAACTTTTTTGATGACACAGATTTTGATATCTCATTCCTTGTTTAGGGATCCCAAGAACTTGTCATTCATCTCATAATTTGTGAACTGTCTGCCATAATTGATCAGACTGTTCACAATTATGAAGAACTTTTCATAGCATTCATCTATGAAATTTTTCTTGCATTGTTTGAAAGCCTCATATTGCTGATTCAGGAGGGATTTTCTGTCATCCCTTAATTCCTCTGTCCCTTCTATATAAACAATGAGAGAGTCTCACATCTCTTTAGCTGTTTTACAGTGGACAAGGTTCTGGAAGGTGGAGTCATGTATGACATTAACAATGATGTTTTGAGCCCTTTTATCCATGGTTGCCAAGATGACTTCATCCTTGGTCATTTCAGTGTACTTCTTTGGAGTCTGTACGTTGACATCTATGACAGAGACCTTCATGGGAATGAAGGGTCCCTTTTGAACTGTAATGAATATCCTAGGGTCTGAGGCTTCCATGAACAGGCTTACCCTTTCTTTCCAAATTCCAAAGTTCTCTTTTCTGCAAATGGGAGGCTTCATGGAGCTCAACTCCTTGTGGTTCGCACCTGAACCCATGGAGTTAATCTTTAGCTACTCTTGGAGATCTGTTCAGACTGCTAAGTCTTTTTTGAACAACCTTCCTCTGATACCACTTGAAATTCTTTGTTTGAAGAGTAGCTATACATCTAGAGGGGGGGGGGGTGAATAGGTTTTCAAGTCTTTATGACTACTTTTTGTTTTTGTGTGTTGAGAGTTAGAGTATTGTGTTTACTTTCAAGAACAAAGACCAACACACCATTATTTATAGTGGTTACTCAAGGTATAAGTAAATTTACTTTCCCTCCCATCTTTCTAACAGTATGTTAGACAAGACAATCTTCTCCAAACTCGGCTCAAAGCTTACAACACAGATCCCTCAGTATCTCTCAGGCTTCCTCCAAGCCCTACCTCAGGTCGCAACCCTACCCACTCAGAGTAAACTTTACTCCTACAGCTCAGTGATCCTCCAGGTCACCTACCTCAGGCTTATCAAGAAGCCCTACAACTCAGGCTAGAAGGATATCTCTACTGTTGAAATCGAGAATCGGCTTCTTCGGAGTTCGAACCCTTGGGGAAGGGGTGACCGCACACTTCTCCTAACGAGCTTGACTAACTGAAGACTTAGAACTTAAAACTGACCCAAGGCTCCAACACGGAGGTCCCACCACACACCCGAAAGATCTTAGAGCGCTTTCCCTCCTTAGTTTGTGCTGAGCTAAGGACATCTCAGAAAGCGCAAGAAGATCTGGGAATTAGAAATCTGGAAAGCTTGTCTTCTGAGGTACCTCATTGAGTCTATTTATAGATTTCTGAAAGTGGTCTGCCGACAGCTCAACTCCGCTATTCTGAACGGATATATGCAGCCCAAACCGGTCTGCCAACGACGTAACTCCGTTGTTCTGTACGGATATACGCAACCCAAACTGTTCTGCCAACAGCGTAACTCCGCTGTTTGGGGTGAACTGACAGACCAACGAGGGTAGAATGGTAAAAATATCTCTGGGCGAGTGGTCCGTGAAATTCCCACTCGCCTCGGGCGGCGAGTGCTCGATGGGGCTGGCACTCACCGCCTCCCTATGGCCTAGGGCGAGTGCGGGTCTGGCCTGCCCCACTCGCCTACTACTACAGAGAGCCGGGGGTGAGTGCGAGTCCACCTACTCCACTTGCCCCGCACCTGTTTGACCCCCAATCTGGGCGAGCCGAGCAACCCCACTGCACTTGCCACCCCCCTGGTTGACTTGCCTGATTCGAACTGCACCAAATGGCTGGGCCGGCTCCTGTCGATCCCACTTGCCGGATATGTGGTTGTACACAATCCCCGCTCTTTGCGAGGTTGTCCCAAGCTCGAAAAGAATCATCCAACCCCGAGAGATTCGGCGAGTGCGGCAGGAGCCGGAGGGAATCTTTTGGTGGGAGCCACAAGCTGCTATATATATGCCCGCCTGTCTGGGAGAGCGATGTCAATCCCCTCTCTTCCTGCTTTTGCCATCATGCCTCTTTCAAAAGAGTTCCAAGAGAGGCTCAACCACGCCAGGGCGCTCAACTCCTCCCGTGCTGCCGAGCTGAGCCCCTGGCTCTCAAACACGTCACTGCGCGAATCACCAAAACATAAGTCTGCCAAAAAGGCCAAACTTGACCCCCAAGTCGGTGAGGCCATTCTAGACGATCCGGCCTCTACTCTGGATCGTGGAATCACCTTTTCCTCCAAGCCGGCCGCCGAACCCAAAGGGAAGGGTATTGAAGACATCCCCGCTTATCCTGGTACTCGCCCAGGCGATGCGGGTACCCTTCTGAGGCGAGTCGACTCCCCTCAGATAGACTCGCTCTTCCAGCCTGCCACTGACTCCCGCGCGAAGAGCCCGTCGCCTATCTTCGGTACCACAGGGCTTGGATCGCTGCCGTCGAACTCGCCGACTCGCGAACATCCTCGGGCTCCTACCCCCGATCCCGCACTTGCGGGGGGAGGTGTTGGGGAAATCCCCATCCCGAGTTTTCAACTGGTCATCTCCCCGAGCCACTATCTCCCGGGTCACGGAAAGACCCTTATCTCCCCTCTCGCTCCTCCCCAACAGGGACATCCGAGTTCTTCTCGTAAGCCACACCTCCACCGGATTATCTCGCATAGTTAGTTCGGCGCATTCGCCATATTTAGGACCTCAAGTTTCTTATTTGGATTGATTATCTGCACAGGCCTTCCCGGTCAATCTAAAGCCGAGGAATCCTCCGATCCCGGGTTTTACTCGCCACCTCCTTCTCCCAACGCGCTGGAAGACTTCCTGGACGCCTCCCTAGAGCCTGCCGAGATGAGGAGGCGAACCATCGGGATCCTTAGGAAGTATGGGCTCGCGCTGCGCGAGATCCAAGAAGAGAGAGCTGTTGACGTCCAGCGGCTGCGCGCACTTGAACAGGACTACGTATTGCTGGCGGATGAGGTGAGGCGCGGCTCGGCAAGCGGGGTGACTTCCCCAGGACCCCTCATGGATCGGATTCAGGAGAACCTGCGCTTCATTCATCAGGAATTAGAATCAGTCTGCGAGTTCAACAACCCTCGCTGACCACCAGGGATGGGGGCACGAGGCCGGGGCAGATGGAAATGACTCCCGAGTTGAGCCTACCGGCACTCGCCCCTCGAATCCCCTGCTCGCGCGTTGTAAAAATAACTTTCCTCCCATGCCGTATTTCTCTAGGACACTGGTGTTGCGTTGTAATAATTCTGACAATGTTTTATTTTTTAATGTCTTGATCTCTCGCGAATAATATTGCACTTCATATTCGACTCGCATTAAGATAGAACAGGTCGCGAGAAACTAGCGAGCTGGGTCTGCGTGCCGGGCTGAATAGACGGCTTGGCTGAAGTTAATTCACTTTCTATAAATAAGACCCCTTACCTACCCTCAGCCCATCGCATTTACTGCAGACACATACCCCCCTTTAGTTATACTTCTCGCAACTCCCACTCGCATAAGGATAATGGGCAAGACGCGAGCTGATGCTGACGGGCGGTCCAAGTGCGCTAAGCAATTTTTTGAGTACCCCTTCTTCGATGGGAATACCACGGAGGAGGAGCTTCTCACTTTTGTGGCGGACTATGTCCCGCCAGGTTTCACTGCACGCCGACCTATGCGAGGCGATCTACACATTCTTCACTGATGAACTCGCCTTCCCCATCTCGCATTTCGAGGTGGGGTTGCGCCTGCCCCTCTGGCCGGAGGTCCGCTAGGTGCTAAAGTACTTTGGGGCCATCCCCGCGCAGATGAACCCCAATGCGATCGCCGTGCTTGTGGCTTTCGCGAGCTTCCTCCGGAAGGAGCGGATTGAAGAAGAAGCTGGAGGTCGCCGAGTCCCTCCTCGAGAAGAGCGTCGGGGGTGGGGTGGGGGGGGGGGGGTAAGTGTTAGCGCATTTATTCCCCCTTTCTTTCGCTTGCTTAGTTCTTTCCCTTACGCATTCTAGCCTCGCAGGATTCCGCCACCATCGATCGTCTGCGCACTCGCGCGACTGAGCTCGAGGAGAAGAACAAGCAGCTGGAGGGACAGAACAAGCTGCTCCAGAACGAGGTCAACTCCATCAAGGATACCGATCATACACTGCAGGTCATGTGAGATCTACAGGTGTTGACAGCGGACTGCGAGGAGGTCACGACCTAAGACCTGGTCCTGGAGTTGTTCCTCCCCGTTCCCACCCCTGGCGTGGAGGAGAACGACTACGACTCGTTCGACGAGGTGGAGGGCTTTTGGGATGATCCTTCTGGGGGCGGAGATGAGAGCTGATTATACATATATATTTTTTGTAATGATTCCTCCCCCCCCCTCTTTTGTAACCTCGCCGCGAGGTGAGCTGATTTTGTAACAACATATATATGTCAATGAAATTTCAACTTAGCAAAATTTTCTCCTTTCGATGTTTGTTCGCAATATTGCACTCGCACGCGCGCATCACCCCCTGAGGCGTGGTTCCTCTACGATAGACTCGCCACTAGAATATACCATAGGTTAAGATTCATACCCATGCCAAGATCGCGAGACCCCGCAATCTCTTAGTAGTAGGAGTTAGACCACTCGCAGCGCTAACCCCGCGACCTTTCTGCTCGCCCGCGAGACCTCCTCCTTAGAGGTTCGTTCAAGGACTGATTTTTCCAACTAAAACTTCAATGAGTTGGACTTCAGTTGCCGAGGACAGCCCTATACAATCTCACTCGTCTGGTAGTTCTCGCACCTCTTTGAGGGTCGAATGCGAGCGGAGGGTTAGGATCGGGGAGAGCTCGGCTCGCTCTCTAGTTGGTGAGATCCACAGAATGCGAGTCCCTAGTCGGCGAGATCCACCCCCGAATGATGTGACTCGCTCTTATATTACTGCTTTGCCGAGTGATTGTTGCCCCATACTGTTTGGCGAGATCCCGACTCGCCACAACCTGACCATCTGGATATTGCTGGGTCTGACACCTTGTCCCCTCATGATCTTCTGTCCTGCCAACTAGCGGCAGTGAGATTTTCTGGAGGTCAACTTGGGAGAGACCGTCGAGTGACATCCAGCCCCGCCAGCTAATGGGAGCCTGACAGCGGGATCTGCTCGGGGTCTGGGTAGACACCATCGAGTGACATCCAGCCCTGCCAGCTAATGAGAGTCTGACTGCGGGATCTGCTCGGGGTCTGGGTAGACACCATCGAGTGACATCCATCCCTGCCAGCTAATGAGAGCCTGACAACGGGATCTGCTCGTGGTCTGGGTAGACACCGTCGAGTGACATCCAGCCCTACCAGTTAATGGGAGTCTGGCAGCGGGATCTGCTCGGGGTCTGGGTAGACACCATCGAGTGTCATCCAGCCTTGCCAGCTAATGGGAGTCTGGCAGCAGGATCTGCTCGGGGTCTGGGTAGACACCATCGAGTGACATCCAGCCGTGCCAGCTAATGGGAGCCTGACAGCGGGATCTACTCGGGGTCTGGGTAGACACCGTCGAGTGACATCCAGCCTTGCCAGCTAATGGGAGCCTGACAGCGGGATCTGCTCGGGGTCTAAGTAGACACTGTCGAGTGATATCCTGCCCTGCCAGCTAATGGGAGTCTGGCAGCGGGATCTTCTCGGGGTCTGGGTAGACACCATCGAGTGTCATCCAGCCCTGCCAGCTATTGGGAGCCTGACAGCGGGATCTGCTCAGTGTCTGGGTATACACCATCGAGTGACATCCAGCCCTGCCAGCTAATGAGAGTCTGATAGCGGGATCTGCTCGGGGTCTGGGTAGACACCATCGAGTGACATCTAACCCTGCCAGCTAGTGGGAGCCTGACAGCGGGATCTGCTCGGGGTCTAGGTAGACACCATCGAGTAACATCCAGCCCTGCCAGCTAATGAGAGTCTGGCAGCGGGATCTGCTCGGGGTCTAGGTTGGTGAGTTCTTCACCTATTTATACAATCCATTGCAAATAAAATCTTTCGCAAAAAGCCTGGAATGTCAAGAGATTACATATTATAAAAGATGTTATGTGCATGGTTCAAGGATAGAAACGCTTTAAGTCATCACCGCTCCAGGTATGACTTAGGGTCACGCCCTCCATATTCTGGAGGCGATACCCCCCTGACTTCAATGCTTCCTTGACATCAAACGGACCCTCCCAATTTGGATTGAGTTTTCCTACGACAGCTGATCTTCCTGCGGCATCTACCTTTTTCAGGACCAAGTTCCTTTCCGCGAACTGTTTGATTCTAACTTACTCGTCAAAATATTTGGCCATCCGTCGTTTAATTTCTTCTTACCTGACAACGACCACATCTCGGAATTCCTCCGTCAGATCCAAGGAGAGTCGCATCTCGTTCTCGTTCTCGACCCTCCATTCTTCTCCACCTTCTTACGCCTCTACTACCCGCTGTGTCCGGACCTCGAGCTCTATCGGGAGTACAACTTCGCAGCCATGAGAGAGTTTGAAGGGGGTCTCCCCAGTGGCCGTGTTGGGAGTGGTTCTCAGGGCCCAAAGAACTGAAGAGAGCTGCTCCACCCAGCTCCCTTCAGATTCTCCGCCTTATTTTTCAACAAGTTTACAATTATCTTGTTTGCCGCATTCACTTGCCCGTTACTCCTGGGATGGTGGACCGACACGAACCGAAGATCAATACCGAGCTGACCACAAAAACTGTTATGAACTTCGCGCTGGCAAACTGTGGCCCATTGTCCGTGACAATGGTCTGGGGTAATCCGTGACGGCAAATGATCTCTCCCCATACGAAGTTCCAGATCACCCGTGAGGTCACCTTGGCTAGTGCTTTGACCTCCAACCACTTAGAAAAATAATTAATCATTACTAACAAGAACCTCCTCTGCCCACAGGCCTGGGGGAAGGGTCACTCACAATCCATTCCCCAAATAGCAAAAGGCCAGGGCGCAGTGATGCTCCTAAGTCTCTGGGATGGTAGTTGTTGGAGAGGGGCGAACAACTGGCACTTCTGACACTTCTTTGCAAACTCGATGGCATTATGGCCTAGGGTCGGCCAGAAATACCCTTGCCTAACATTCCTCCCTTCCAGGGTCCTGCTCCCTGAGTGACTCCCGCACTCCCCGAAGTGAACTTCCTCCAAGATCCTTGGGACCTCCTCTTCAGCCACGTAACGTGCTAGAAGCCTCGAGAGAGTCTTCCGATACAACTTCTCATCGCACATTAGGTTGTATGCCGACTTATACTTGAAACGCTTCTTGTCCAGGCCTTCCGAGAACTCCCCCGTGGATAAGAAAGTAGTGAAGGGGTCCATTGAAGAGGGGCCCCGATCCACTTCCATCAGCTCCACCTCTTCAATGGAAGGATGGAATAGGTCGGTGAGGGTTCCTCCCGCACCGTGTCCGAACTTGGCCAATTGGTCCACTTGCTCATTTTCCTCTCGCGGCACATGTCTTTTGGAGAATGTTTGAAACATGCTGATGACCCCCTTCACTTTTGCCAGGTACAACTGAAGGGTGTGCTCTCTCACTTCGAACTCGCCGTTGATTTGAGAGGACACCACCATGGAGTCTGTCAGCATTTCCACATCGTGAACTCTCGGCTCCCTGGCCAGCCGCAGTCCCGCGATTACCTCCCTATACTCCGCTTGGTTGTTGGTGATGGGAAAGTAGATGACCACTGTCTTCTCTATCCTCGTCCCCTGAGGGCTCTCCAGGATCACTCCCACGCTCAAGGAGTGCCTTCCCGAGGCATCATCCACCTTCACCTTCCAAGGGACCGGATGAGTGAGCTTGGTCTCTGCACCTCAACCACATAGTCGGCTAGGAAGTCGTTCATCGTCTGGGCCTTGATCGAGAGGAGAGGAACAAAAGATATGTCTAACTCGCTCTACTCCACCGACCACTTTGCCAACCTCCCGGAGTGCTCCAACCTCTCAAAGATGTTACGAAGGGGATGGTCAGTCACTACCCAGATAGAGTGGGCCTGGAATTAGGGACGGAGCCTCCGAGCCGAGATGACTAAAGCGAAGACTAACTTCTCCAAAATAGGGTATCGAAGCTCTGCTTTCCTCAGGACCCTACTCACATAGTAGATCGACAGCTGCTTCTTGCCCTCTTCCCGGACCAGGACAGAGCTCAGGGCTTCAGCCCCAACCCCAAAGTACAGGGACAATTCTTCCCCCTACTTCGGCCCCTGGAGAAGCGGAGCCTGGGTCAGTTGTTTCTTCAAGGCCTGGAAGGCCTTCTCGCACTCCTCGGACTACTCAAACTTCTGGCCCCTCTCAGCGCCTTGAAGAAAGGCGAGCACTTCTCACCAGCCCGAGAGAGGAACTTGCTTAGCGCTGCCAGCTTCCCTGTCAGGCACTGGACTTCCTTGGCGTTCCGAGGCGACCCCAACTCTATGATTGCCCTCACCTTGTCAGGGTTGGGCTCCACTCCCGCGGGAGTAAGGAGATGGCCTAGGAACTTCCCCCTGCTCGCTCCGATGACACACTTTAAGGGATTCAACCTCATTTTATACTTCCGCAGGGTGCTGAAGGTCTCTTCCAGATCCTGGAGGTGAGAGTCCACGTCCCGACTCTTGATCATGAGGTCGTCTACGTACACCTCCAAGTTCCTTCCCCTCTGCTCTCGGAAGACCCGATCCATCATCCTTTGATGTGTCGCCCCTGCATTTTTTAGCCCAAAGTGCATTATTTTATAACAGTAGCACTCATCCCCTGTGATGAAGGAGACATCTTTCATGTCGGGTGGGTGCATCCTGATCTGGTTATAACCTGAAAACGTATCTAAAAAACTCATTAGAGAAAAACTGACGGCTGAGTCAACCAGCGCGTCGATTCAAGGGAAAGGGTAACAATCTTTAGGACATGCTTTATTTAAAAGAGAGAAGTCGATACACATTCTCCAGCGGCCATCCCCCTTCTTGACCATCACCACATTGGAGACCCAGCCAGGATACTGGATCTCCGATACAAACCCAGCTTTCAAGAGCTTCTCCACTTCCTCTCGGATGGGTTAGGCCAGCTTGTCGGCGGTGGACCTCTTCTTCTGCCTGATGGGATGGGCATCAGCGTCGAGGTTGAGGCGGTGGCAAGCCACATTCGCATCGATCCCCGGCATGTCCGCTGCTCTCCATGCGAAGATCTCGATGTTCTTTTGGATGCACTCCAGCATCCTCCTCTGGTCCTCCGGGCTCAGCCCTCCGCTGACCCGCACTCTCTCCTCCCTTCCTCCCTGGGTGAGAACCTCCATCTCCACCACCTCCTCCGCTGCCTCCAACCGGGACTGCTCTCCCCACTCACCAACGGCCCCCTCACCTGGGGCAAGAACTTCCTCTTCAGCTTCCTCCACGACCATCACCTCGGCCAGCTCCTCCAGAACTTCCTCTGCCCCTTCCCCACGGGCGCGAACCTCTTCCTCCTCTACCATCCCCTCAGCTTCTCCCATGGCCTCCTGGCCAGACAGCTCCTCCATCCTGCTCTCCATCTCCTCGGCTCCTCCTTGTCAGGATATGGAGTTAACCGCGATCACATAGTACTCCCTTGCCACCTTGGGCTCTCCCCGGACCTGGATGCCCCCAACGTTGAACTTGAGGCATTGGTGGAAAGAGGATGACACGCAACGGAAGGCGCTGATGAGGGGCCGTCCGAATATGGCGTTGTAACTGCTGGGAGCGTCCACGATGACGAACCTGCATTTTTCGGACTGGCCCCCCAGGGTAACATGGAGCCCCACTCCTTCTACCTCCTTCCTTTCTCTGGAGAACCCGAACAGAGGCCCATCCGAGGCCAACACCCTCCTGGCCTCCATCTTCATTGCGTCAAACGCCTTTTTGAAGACGACGTTGACGGAACTCCCATTATCCATGAAGATCCGGGAGACAGTAAAGTTCTCGATAGCGTCCTGAATGACCAGCGCATCGCAGAACGGATCCTCGTGATCTGGTATGTCCTTCCGGGAGATGGTAATTTTCTCATCTGGGGGTGGGGTTAGGGATGTGGAGGCAATGCTCCGGCGGTACATGGTGTGGAGGCTCGCCTTGCGGGCGGCCTCGACTCCCCCCCCCCCCCCATGGATCACCCTGTTCCCTCCTCGGCCTCCCACATCGGCCCGGTCCTCGCACCTGTCCTCCTCTGCCCCCAGCATGACTTCCTCGATCCGCACCTCCTGGCGGTGTTGCTGCTGCGGAGCCTACCCCCTGGCTTCCCTCATCTCCAAGAACTTCGGTCAAGTAGCTGTCGCATGCCCTTTTTCCCAGTGGAAGTCACAGTATGGCAGCTCCGCCCTGGCCTCCTGTCTCCTCCTCTGGAAGCCTCTCCTCCTCCTCCCCAAGGCTATCACCATAGCCCGATGTTGATCGGGGAGAGGTCTCTGGCCCTGCCTCCAACCTGGAGGGTTGAACTGGTCATCCCCTCCTTGCCGGTGGTCCCCTTTGTGGAAACCTCTCCTCTGACCCTGATCCTGCTTGTCCTGCTTCCTCCAACCTAGCTAATTATTCGGTTCCTGGCGCCCCCACCTCGGCTGCTGCTGCTGCTCCCTTTGCCTGGGCTCTGCCCTCCTAGCCTCCTGCCCCTTGCCACCTCCTGGATCCTTATCCTCCTCCGCTGCCCACCTGGCCAGCTTCCTGGCAAACGCCCGGTTCGACGCCTCCCCCTCGACTTCCCGGACTGCTCTCTCCATCAGCTCCTCAAAAGACACCGGGGGCACCCGCTTCAGCTCCATCCTGAGGAACCCCTGTTGCAGCCCCTGGGTGAAGGCCACCATGAAGGTGTGCCCTGACATCTCCTGCACCTGGAGGACCTCCTCCTGGAACCTATCCACGTAGCTCCCCAGAGTCTCATTCACTCCCTGCTTGATGAGGAACAGGGACTCAGACTCCTTCCTTTTCTTGGAAGTTGTGAACCTCAGTAAGAACCCCTGACACAGGTCCTCAAAACAGTAGATGGAGCTGGCCGGAAGCTGGTGGAACCAATCCATCGTCTTCTCCTTGATGATGATGGCGAAGAGCCGACACTTGAAGACATCTGACATCTGCCGGATCGAAACCACATCCTCAAACCACTGGATGTGTTGGACCGAATCATCCCTCCCGGCGTAGTAGGACATTTCCGACTCGCGGAACCTTTCTGGAACTGGGGTGTACGAGACCAGCTCGCTGAAAGGACTCCCTTCTCTCACTAGGCAAGTTGGGCGATCCCGCGCCTCCACCTCGCCGGTTCGACCCGCACTTGCCGAGTCGGGGAACAAAGCTCGCCCTGGCAGATCCCCCTCGCTGTCTTCCTCCGCTGCTTCCTTCCCAGGTCGCCTGACGGGGGCGTTCTTGCCTAGAGCTGGGGCGGTGACCACTGAGACGGCGGGTGTTGAGCACTCGCCGCGAGCTCCGAGTGCGAACATGACGAGGTTCCGCATATCCTGCCTGAAATCCTCGAACATCCCGCGAGTGGCGAGAGGGGGGGAGGTGGCGAGTCGCCCCAGTTAGATTCCTGCCCTTCACCTCCAGTCATTGGGCTCGCTCGGATTTTCTGTGCTAGTCACACTCCACGCTCACCGCACCAAAATGTTGAAACCGAGAATCGGCTTCTGTGGAGTTCGAACCCTTGGGGAAGGGGTGACCGCGCACTTACTTCTCCTAACGAGCTTGACTGACTGAAGACTTAAAACTTAAAACTGACCCAAGGCTCCAGCACGGAGGTCCCACCACACACCCGGAAGATCTTAGAGCGCTATCCCTCCTTAGTCTGTGCTGAGTTAAGGGCATCTCAGAAAGCGCAAGAAGATCTGGGAATTAGAAAAATGAAAAGCTTGCCTTCTGAGATACCCCTTGGGTCTATTTATAGATTTCTGAAAGTTGTCTGTCAATAGCTCAACTCCGCTGTTCTGAACGGATATACGCAGCCCAAATCGGTCTGGCAATAACGTAACTCCGCTGTTCTGAACGGATATATGCAGCCCAAACCGGTCTGCCAACAGTGTAACTCCGCTGTTTGGGGGGGATACTGGCAGACCAACGGGGGTAGAATGGTAAAAATATCTCTAGGCGAGTGGCCCGTGAAATTCCCACTCGCCTAGGGCGGCGAGTGCTCGATGGGGCTGACACTCGCCTGGCCCAGGGCGAGTTCGGGTCTGGCCTGCCCCACTCGCCTACTACTACCGAGAGGCAGGGGCGAGTGCGAGTCCACTTACTCCACTTGCCCCACACCTGGTTTACCTCCAATCTGGGTGAGCCGAGCAACCTCACTGCACTCGCCACCCCCCTTGGCTGACTTGCCTGTTCAAACTGCGTCAAATGGCTGGGCCGGCTCCTGTCGATCCCACTCGCCGGATATGGGGTTGTATTACACTCAGAGATAATAATTCTCCTACCTCAGATCTGACTCAGATCTTACCTCAGGCACACAGACCCTACCTCAGTTTCTCAACAGAATCCTACCACTCAGCCTTTATATGTTAGGATTACAACTCAGATCAATAACGATCCTACAGAATGAGTAAGTAGTTGATGAAGACCGACTCTAGAGAAATGATTCTCTGAGTCTTCTTTCTGAACCGAGTAAACTCAGTTCTAACTTCTTCACAGCACCAAGAAAGTAGATCTTCAGGAATTTTTTGCTTATGCTGAGAAGACAACTGTAGAGCACTGCTTCTTCAAGCCTTTGATGTAGTAGTGTTGAGTGCAGTGGTCTTGAAGATGAACAACAACTTGAGTTTGCTCTGCTTCTTTTTCTTACTCAGAAAACAAGATTTCTGTTCTTGTTGTTGAAGATTATTTGATTTCACAGTTTTTTTTGTTCTTCAACCAGCCAACCTCTGTCTGTAATTCCCAGACTTACTGTAAAAAATATGAGTTCAAGGAAATCTTCCACTTATTCGAGAGGAAGAAGATGACCAAAATGCTCCCTTCTGATTTCTCGGAAAGTGCCTTTTATTACTTGCCGTCCAACGACTCTATGTGCAGTATGAACCAGCCAGTATAGGTAACTGCAATATATCTTTTGCATTAATTGTCGTACTAAAGGCATACAACGCCTTTTGTCATCTAGCGCGCAATTCCTGCAACATTTGAATTATTGATGATGTCAGCATGATTCAGCGCTAGTCGACTTGATAATTTCCAGACAATCAGCATAGACGTTGAGTGAGGACATATCACTTAACACAGAAATACTTAGCAGAAATTTTGCAACTTGAGTCGTTGAGTAAACCTTCAACACTCAACACATTTGACATTTGCAGTCTAACTGTTAAGGCGTTGAGCGAGCCTTCATCACTCAACGCATTTGGACTTGGTAAAATTTTCCTGAATAAAGGCGTTGAGTGAAGCTTCTACGCTCAACGCTTCTGGACTTTTCCTAACTTCTTGATGAGGCGTTGAGTGACCCGTCTTCACTCAATGCTTCTATACTTAATGCTCTTCAACCTGCAGATCGACAACCCTATCCGCGGAATCGTCCTGGACCGCTGGGATGTCCTCTTTCAGAAGCTTATCTATCTTCTCGAGCTCGTCGAAGTTTTTTCAGGATTTTGTTAGTAGACAAGCTAGTCGCAGAATCCACTATCTAACCGCCTGGCTTGACATCGAAAGTCTTCTCTATATAATGGAATCAAGAATTTCTACCTTCTGGCTTGCATGGTGCTGAAGGCTGTCCTCTCCAGACTTAACATATATATTCTTTTTTTTCTTTTTCTTCATTTTCTCTTCCAACCGCTCCTCGACAGTCAGCTGAGCAACCCTCTTTCTTTTCTTCTTGCCGCTATCCACTGCGACAAAAGCTAGGCTATTGTTTTTCTGCAGTTTCTCGCCAGCAGTCATAGCTGTTTGAAAAGGCACTTGTTTTGGCCCATGTATATGCCTATTTAATGTAGATTCTACTAGTCTTGTATTAGTCCCACACCATGTAAATGAGACTCATCTCTCTCTTCGCCTTATATATATGTACTCATACATTGAAAAAGTATATACAAGATTTCAACATTTTCTCTACATGGTATCAGAGCCAGTGGTCCCCTTTGGCGGTCTCTGATTTTTTAACCGCCTCCCCTTGGGCGGTCTCTTCCTTCCTTCCTGCGAACTCGGCGAGCTCCCTCTTTGGTGGATAGTAATTGAAAAGCCGCACGACACTCCTTGCGGTTTAGTGTCCGCATTGTTGGTGTTACCATGGTGATCTGGAAGTGATCAAACATGTAGTTTCACTGGCAATGCAATATGAGCTTATGGGGTCGCACATAAGTGCATTGGAGAAGTTGGAAAGGTTTGTGTTGTCCTTGCTCATATATGATATGAGTGAAGGTCCAAGCCTATGACGTTCTGGATGTGAAGGATTTTCATTCCGGGACCTATATTGTGAATATGGGTCTTCAGGTAAGTGGTCGGAAGAATCCAAGGGAAATTCATCGAGTATTGTCTTAAGGTTTCGACGAATAGTCTTGAATTCGTCGAGTATAGTCGTGACATATCAACGAGTCTGTTTGAATTCGTCGAGTATCGTAATGTTATCTCGATGAATTGGACTTGGTTTGTAGAGTATCGTCATGACGGTTTCGACGAGTTAGACTCGGATTCGTCGTATATTGCCTTGTTGCTTGGACGGTTTGCCCTGCCTCGATTCGTCGAGTATATTAGTGTTATTTCGACGAATAACTTTCGATTCGTCGAATATCGACATGTATACTCGACGAATTTTGTTTCATCCGGTTTATTTCCTTTAAGTCCGGTTCGGCGTGGTCTGCAGGTATCAGAAGTTTCGGTCCACTGTATATATATGGTGTCAACAGTAAACTGATTTTTTTACGTGATTTTCTTCTGACCTAATCGAGCGAGGCGGCTTCTTCTTCTTCCTCCCGACGGAACAGGTCCGTCTAGGTCGTTAAAGCCGATCTCGCCGCCGACCATCCGTCGTTCTTGTACGTCGTTGGAAATCGTTTCCTAAGCGTCGTCTTCGTCACCGCCGCCTCTCCTTTAACGGGTCTAGTAGTCTGTGGAGACGTTGAGGGCAAACCTTCTTCCAACCTAGATCTTGTGTGACAAGAGTCTAAGGGTTCTCCGTGCTCGTGTGGATATCCGTTGAGGCGTGGATACTATTCTACGCTCAGAACTATGGTCGTTACCGTTCATTGGATTTCTTCGGAGCACCTTGGATGAGTATTGACTCAATCCCTCAAAGGTATAATTTATTTTATAACATGTTACTTCTGGATCAATATTCATCGCTAGATCCGAATTTCTTTTGGGTTTTCTTGTTCAATTTGTGCTACGCACAAGTGTTCTGACGTATAGCAAAACCCAACACACACCTCTCTGCGGTCACTGCTGCTTCTCTCGTGCGGTTTACTCCTTCTAACCTCACGTTTCTCTGTTGCTGCTTCTCGTGGAACCACCCTTCTCCCCTCCTTCTCCTCTTCTCCTTTATAATCTCTCTGGTCTGCTCCGTGGGTCCCACCTCCTCTCTTACCGCGCGACCTTCTCCTCTAGTTGCTGCGGACCCTTCGGCCTCCCCGCGAACTGATTCTTCCCTCTTTGGGGTTGCTTGTCACACGATCTGCTCGTGCCGACTTAATCTTGTCGCACGCCCTGTCACGTGTTTTCTTCTTCTCGACGTGTTCGCACGGTTTGATCTTATCGCGCGGTCTTGTAGTGTTCGCTGCGGACTCCTGTCCTCCTGCTGACTTCCGTTGCCTCCGCGGTCTTCTCTTTTAACCGCGTGGTCTTTCTTAGCCGCGCGGTCTTCTCTTTTAATCACGTGGTCTTCTAGTGTTTTTCGCGGACTCCTGACTCCTGTCCTCGTGCTGACTTCCTTAGTCGCCGCGGTCTTCTTTTTAACCGTGTGGTCTTCCTTAGCGGTTTGATCTTCTCGACCGGTTTTCCTCATCCGCGGTTTGTTTATCTTGCCGCATTCTCCTCTTTCTGGTTGTACAGCGGCCCTCCCTTCTTGTCGTTGTCTCCTCTGTCGAGCTCTCTACTTGTCTGTTGCTCGTTGGCGACTGTGCATTGCCTCTAGCCGCTGTCCGCTATATATGCTCTAACCGCTTTTTCTAGCCGCCAGACCGTCTCTCCATGGGCTCCTCGATTGATTCTACCGAGGACCCGACTTCTTCTCCTACAACATGCCTGGTTCCTACTCCTGAACTACGTTATGAGTTGAGGATCACCACAATCTCCCTTACCGGGAAGAAGAATTTTGTTGAATGAGTGCAATCTGTACGTCGGGTACTTCAGTCCAAAGGACTTCTGCATCATCTCTCTCGGGATCCTCCTTCAGCAACTATCGACGACTGGCTGCGTAACGACGGTTGTGTTCAGACCTTGCTTCTCAACGCCCTTGATGGCGAACCTTACCGTAAGACCATGTATCACGAGACAGCCAAGACAATGTGGAATGAGCTCCATTTCCTTTACTCTGGCAAGGACAGTCTCCAACACCTATATGACATCATCACAAATCTTCAGACTCTTGACACTGACGGTGTTGCCGACTTAAACTCATTTGTCGCTCGGGCCAAGACTCTGGTTGAAGCCTGGATCCATCATCAGACTCCCACTATGGATTTTACTGCCCAGCGCGCTCAAAAGGAAGCAATCGGTATTGCCATGATAATAGCGTGTGTCCCGCCTCATCTTCAGAGTGTTCGTGCTCAAATCCTATCGCCTGTTGCGACTCCCTCATTCTCTGAATTGTGCTCCATGTTGTTGAGGGTTTCACCACCTCCTGACACTACCGGCCCTCCCTCACCGGCCCTTATCCAGCACTCTTCTATGCCTTTACTACATCTCCCCCTGCTCTTGGAGGACGTTCCGGCTCTCGGGGAAGGATCTGAGGTGGGCGGTCGCGGCCCAAGTGTACTTTCTGCGGTAAGGATGGACACCTTGAGGCGGCCTGTTACCGCAAACATGGTCTTCCTCGTCCGACTGCTTCTGTTGCTGCTCACAGTCCCTCTGCCACTCGTGCTGATCTTGAAGAAGTCCTCCAGCTCCAACAGCTTCACGGGATGCTTAGACACCTGTCTGCCTCCGTTGCCTCCATCTCCAATGAAGGCATTGCTTGTCTCTCCACTAGTACGCGTTGGATAGTGGATTCAGATGCTACTCACCATATCACCTCGCTGAAGCCCCATCAATACTTGACTTCTCCACATCCTAAGTGTATCACAGTAGCCAATGACGACACCGTCCCTGTCTCCAACTCTGCTAATATCCTTCTCACGTCCTCTATCTCTCTCCGCTCGGCTCTTCATGTCCCGGGCTCCCCGTTTAATTTATTATCTGTTAATCGCCTCACTGCTGATTTGAATTGCTCTATCGCATTCACCTCTTCTTTTTTGATGCAGGATCGACGGACGCAAAGTATCATTGGTAAAAGACGACTACAAAATGGGTTCTACCTTCTTGATAATTCTCCTGCCATCCTCTCCTCCGTCTCCTCCGTTGATCGGCATCGGCGTAACATCATCGTTCTTCTTTTCCTCCTCATTGTACTCGGAGCTCTGCTTCTTTTGTTCTAGTACATTCTGATGTTTGGGGCCTGTACAAAATCACTAGTATATTTGGGTATCGTTATTTTATTACCTTTTTTGATGATTACTCTCGCACGACATGGTTGTACTTTGTGATCGCTCCGAACTTCTCCGTGTGTTTCGAGGTTTCGTTCTTGAAATTTGCACACAGTTTTCTGAAAAAATTAAAACTCTCCGGACGGATAATGCCCGCGAATACACTAGTCATGAATTTGATAATCTCAGCTCTGAATTTGGAATTATTCACCAGACGTCGTGTGCCTACCCCCCCCCCCCCCAACAAAATGGAGTGGCTGAACGTAAAAATCAACATCTTCTTGATGTTGCTTGCTCCCTCATGATTCAAATGCAGGTACCCAAGGCTTATTGGAACTTTGCGCTTTCGACGACTTGTTATCTCATTAACCGTCTCCCTTCCTCCATCCTTCAAATTGCTACTCCGTTTAGTCTCCTCTTCCCCTCGACTCCGCCATTCTCTCTCACGCCTCGCATCTTCGGGTGTACCTACTATATTCACCTACTTGGTTCGAACACGGACAAGTTGGATCCTCGGGAGGCCAAACACCTGTTTGTCGGTTATTCCTGAACTCAGAAAGGCTATGTTTGCTTCTCTCCTACCACCCGCAAGGTGATCATTTCCGCTGATGTTATCTTTCGGGAAGATCAACCATTCTTCTTTGCTCTGAACCCACCTCTACCTTCACAATCCTTATCAAGACCCGTTATCCCAGTTACCTCTCCTCCACCACCACTCCTCCCTGACCTGGCTCCCGTTCTTCACAACCCACCTCTTATTCGTATCTACACTCGTCGCCCTCCTCGCTCCGCCGCCCCGATGCAGTCGGCTTCAACCTCTGACACTCTGCGACCTGCTGATCCGACACCGACCTCCACCGTCCATCCCATGACGAACTATGCATCTCGACATCGCATATCCGACACTTCACACATTTGCTACTTCATTATCCTCTATTTCTCTCCCTGACCCGACTCCTGTTCTTCACAAGCCACCTCTTATCCGTATCTACACTCGTCGCCCTCCTCGCTCCGCCGCCCCGATGCAGTCGGCTTCGACCTCTGACGCTCTGCGACCTGCTGATCAGACACCGGCCTCCACCGTCCATCCCATGGCGAACTATGTATCTCTACATCGCATGTCCCCGACACTTCACACCTTTGCTACTTCATTATCCTCTATTTCTATCCCCAACTCTGTGCAGGAGGCTCTCTAACATCCGGGCTGGCGGACAGCCATGAACGAAGAAATGACAGCTCTCTGGGCTAACCAGACTTGGGACCTAGTTCCTCTCCCTCCTGGCCAGACTACTGTTGGTTATAAATGGGTGTTCGTCATCAAGCATGCTCCTGATGGGACAATTGACCGTTTTAAGGCCCGACTGGTGGCTTGTGGCTTTACTCAACAACATGGTCTTGATTATGAGGAAACATTCTCTCCAGTGGCCAAGCTCAACACGGTTCAAGTCCTTCTCTCAGTGGTTGTGCATCGCGAATGACCCTTACATCAACTAAATATCAAGAATGCTTTTCTAAATGGTGATCTACAAGAAACAGTATACATGCAGCAAACCACCGGAGTTTGAGACCACGGGGGAGTCCCGAGCCTGTCACCTCAAGAAGTCCATTTATGGTCTCAAATAATCCCCTCGGGCATGGTTCGACAAGTTCAGTAAGGCTGTGCGAGAAGTTGGTTTTACTCAGAGCTCAGCAGATTTCTCTATGTTTACTCAACATCACAAAACAAACACCGTTCTCCTTTTGGTTTATGTTGATGATATCGTAATCACAAGTGATGACTCAAAGGGAATACAAATGATCAAACAACACCTGAGCTCTGTTTTTCAAACAAAGGATCTGAGGAACCTTTGATACTTCCTCAAAATTGAGATTGCAAGACGTCCTGATGGCCTTTTCCTATCTCAACGAAAGTACTGCCTCGACCTCCTTCAGGATGCCAGCTACTTTGGATGCAAGCCGACCAATACTCCTATGGATGTTAATCATAAGCTTTGTGCACATGCCTCAGATACAGATGTACTTCTTCCGAATCCAGAATACTATTGACGTCTCATTGGAAAACTGATTTACCTAACCGTCACGAGACCAAACATATCCTTTGTTGTTGGGGTTGTCAGCCGGTTTATGCATTCTCCTCGGACATCTCATCTACAGGCCGTCAAACGCATCCTGAGATATCTAAAAGCAGCCCCTTGTCAAGGGCTGCTATACAAAACCTCTTCTTCTACTCCAACATTGGTTGCGTATTCAGATGCAGATTATACTGGTTTCCTAGATGATCGACGGTCTACCAGCGGATTTTGTACCTACTTCGGAGGGCACCTTGTTACCTGGTGCAGTAAGAAACAAGCTGTGGTTGCTCGATCTTCAGCTGAAGTTGAATACCGTTCGATGACGTCTGTTTTATCTGAGCTTACATGGCTTGAAAGTCTCCTCATTGATCTAGGAGTAAAACTTCCCTCACCAGCTACTTACTATGTGAAAGTCAAGCATCTATACACATAGCTAAGAATCCGGTCTTCCACGAAAGAACGAAACACATTGAAGTTGATTGTCACTTCATTCGGGAGAAAGTTCAAATGAAGAAGCTGAAATTAAAGCATGTTCTGAGGACTATCCAAGTTGCTGATCTTCTCACTAAGGCCCTACCGAGTACCCTATTTTATCAGTTCTTGTCCAACCTGGGTGCCTACGACTTGTACGCTCCACCTTGCTGGGACTATTTAGGCCCATGTATAGGCCTATTTAGTGTAGATTCTACAAGTCTTGTATTAGTCTCACACCATGTAAATGAAACTCATCTCTCTCTCTTCTCCATATATATATGTACTCATATATTGTTTTTATACATTGAAGAAGTATATACAAGATTTTAGCATTTTCTCTACAATAGCAAACCTCTGCAGCCTCGCGCGGACAAACTCATCCTCAGTGTCCAATTCGATGGGGGATGATGAGGTCGCTTTCTGACCGCTGCCGGCCTCCTCGCATTCCTTTGGAACAGTTTTAGACTTCTCGGAGTTGACATTGCTGCACTCCAGTCCTGCAATCTTCAATATGTACTCCCCAGAAGGAGTGGTCGTGATGTCAATATCAGAGTCGACAATAGGACTAACTGTGAAAGTCGGCGTGGCACCCGCGACCACCTTTGCATCCTCCACAGGCTTCACTGCGGGATCAGCAGGCTTATTCACATCAACTAGGACGGTCCCTTTTCCCTTAGAACACTCGCCAGCCTCGCGGGCCGGGTGGACCCCATTCTTTGAGGCAAGGACTTTCTTCTTGTTTTGCGAAGGTCGCTTCTCCGTGTTTTCATCACGGAGCAAAATTGAAGACATCAAGCTCTTGCCACAACCATCCATGGCGGCCTGAAATATTTTAATCACAAGGGGAGAGAAGCGATCCATGGCGAGAGAGTTTTTCTGAAATCTGCAGAGTTGTCGGGCGTATTTATTGCTCTTACAACATTAATGGTGGTTGCGATCTCGCGGTTAAAATCTATATTTCCGAAATTTTGTAAAATTTGGAAATACGCGGGGATAATGTTTACCCGGATTCCCGCGACCCCGAATTTCTCCTAAGGATAGCCCAAGCGGTTAGACTCAGCCTAGTCGCCTGATCGCAAAGCTCGCCAAGCTGCAGGGAACCATGGAGAGCTCATCCAGACTCAAGGCTGATCGCCTAGCCGTGCGGTCAGATTGTTTTCTCTCTATTTGCATACCATGTATCCCTTCACCTTTACTCGGTTCTCCTATACCCCGGGCAATTGGTAATCTTAGCCCTGTCCGTTTGGGCCCCGAACCTATAAATAGGGGGAGCAGCACTGAAAAGACAGGCTGATTTCAATCCTCCAGCTCGCCTGTTGTGAGCTACGATCTCGAATTTTGTGCTTTTGAGACTTGAAAGGTAAATTGTGCCCGGGTGGCTCGATTCGGCGGAAGTAGAGAGAAGCGTAGGTGACGCTCTTGTCATCGTCGAATTGATGGTGGCTGCTGTCGACAGACGAAACTGCGGTTGAGTGTCGGCGTGCGGTTGCTGACTTTGATAGGAGGAGATGTTGTCGACTGGCAGTAACGTCAATTGGAGGCTTTTTGTCAGACTGGTTGTCGTCGAAACTATCGCTACTAGAAGTGGGCTTCGTAGTTATTGCTGATGTGAGTTTTGTTGGCACTGGAAAATGTGGTGGTTGTAGGAAGTGTCGTGGTGCTTGCGGGTGGAAGTAGTGAGCGACAAAGCAGCTTGCTCGACAAATCGGAACTGGCTTGTGGGAGCCGTGGAAACAGTGGCAACTGCGGGAGGTGGCAGCGGCGGCTGTTTTGGCTCTGATACTAAGTTGTTACGTGGTACATATTGCGGTGTATGTCGGAGATTCAATGGCAAGCCCTGGAAGTTGGGAGAGAGGAAGATAAGAAGATGAAACCCTAGAGGGTGCTTATAGAGAAAGAACTAGAGAGAGGAAGAGAAGCTTGGATTAATTCCTTCATAATATATTACAAAGACCCCTTGGGTTCCCTTAAATAGAACCCATGATGACATAGTTATAAATACAACATATACGCGAAAAAATTAAAATACTAGGACTCTATACATACAACACGATTTTTTATAATAATAATAATATAAGATAATTAATGGAGGACCCATAACAAAAAGTCATATGAAACTCTCGTACTACCGAGACCTCCTGCAATGTGCTATTAGCTTTAGATGCATCAGTACTAGAAAAGCCGCACAACCCTTATTAATACTCCTCATAACCTTAATCGTTGAGATAATCAGCTTGGAAACTTCTTTCATACCATGTAGGATGATAAGGGACTACTCGGGTCCTTCTAACTGAATCTTCTTGTTTTTGCAATCTATCTTAACATTCTCATCATTAGTCAGTCCATACCCAAATTGTATTCAAATTCAGTAATAGGTAGAAAGGATGCCTATACGATGACTTCAAATTCTCTGAACAATATTGGAGTCCTACACTTGCGACTAATTTGGACGTCTGGAAGAATTTCTAAGCTGAGTATATGCGCAAAAGATTCCGCTATGAACAAGTGTGATGTACCTATGTCAAAGAGAACCTTGCAGGGCACGTTTTTGTTCATAAGTAAACCTATATGCATGCTTGTGCCACTTTAGTTATATGTTGCTAGGAGGGAAAATTTAATAATTTAATTCAACAAATTCATATATGTGACCACATCCTCCTGCTCTTTGGTCTCCTTATGTCCAAGTCCATAGGCTCTAGGATGTACGAGACCTCGTCATAAAGCTGATTTTGAGTTGGTGTCCAACTTATCTTTTCCTTTATCAGTCTTGCTCGGACCGGCAACTTCAAACTTCGACTGTAAGACATGTCACGGGAATAAGTTTTAGATTGTGAAGAAAGAGCTTAAAGGTGTAGAGAAATACCAAAACTTAAGATTATATTACCTGATTGCCCGCGGATCCTAGACAGGAATGAGCAAAGAGTCCTGATTGCTGACATTTGTAGCAGACACTAGAAGTAGCCAAACATTCTCCTGGGTGGTAACAATTGCACTTTGGGTAGAGTGGGCAGTCCTTGCCCTTGGCTTCGATCTGATTTCCTCTCTTCTTGCCCGTCTTCTGCTTTTTGTTCCAACTTCTTCCTTGGTTGCTTCTATTCTGATGTTGTTGTGGCGCATCTTGGGGTCTCTTGGAATGGAAGCTAATGCGCCTTTGCTCCCTAAGTTGATCTGCTTCCAACCTTCTTGCAGTATCGACCAGGCTTCTATAGTAGGCATTGACTATGGTCATCAGAGGCTGTCTCACTGAGTCACGCAGATCATCTACAAAGCGGTTGTACTTCTCAACTTCATCTCCTTGCAATATGTCTGCATATCAAGATAGGCGGGTATGTTCTCGTTCATAGACCGTGACTGAACTATCCCCTTAATATAGCCTAAGGTACTATTCCTGGAGGCATTAACGCTCTAAAGGAGGTACAAACTAGCTGGCGAGTGCTTTAGAAAAGTTGTTCTAGGTGAACATATTCGTTGGATGCCCTGTAATAAGGAAAAGTCGCATTAACAACACACTACATTGGCATTGAATTCTAAAGGAAGGAAATTTGAACTTAGTTTTTTACCAACAGAGTCGCCTGCTAAGTGTCTGGTTCACCAAAGATTGGCTTGACCCTGAAGGTGGAAATTCTCTAGAGGTACTTTCTTGTTCTCTGGGCACTGTATCATGTTAAGTAAATCTCGTGTCTTAATCAGCGAGTCATCTGTCTCCATCGAGATTTCTTATTCACTAAATTTGGAGAGGTGGAGATCTTTAAAGTTACTCAGGCAACGATCTATACCGATATCCATGACAACAAGTACATGGACTGGAGCTTGGACCCCTGCAGGAAGTGCATTCCTAAACTCCAAAAGGGCTAAGGCTAAGGCTATTACCCTAACAATTTATGCTGACATGTCAGTAGGTGCTGGCGAGGTGATACGATCCAACTGGGCCACTGGGCTGCTCGCAGGGCCATCTAACCCAGGATCCATAGCCAGCCCCAGCCGATCGCACCAGGCCCCCTGGCCATACACCCCAACCCGTCTCCAATGCGGGACCCAGGCTGCTCACTTGACGGATCCATAGTTGGGCGCCACGTGGCGGGTTGTTGAGGCGGGGGCTTGATCCCCCAACCTCCTAGATAAGACTCGCTTCCGCAGCTATGGATCCGTCAAGTGAGCAGCCTGGGTCCCGCATTGGAGACGGGTTTGGGTGTATGGCCCGCGGGCCTGGTGCGATTGGCTGGTGCTGGCTATGGATCCCCGCCTAAACAACCCGCCACGTGGCGCCCAGCTATGGAACCGTCAAGTGAGCAGCCTGGGTCCTGCATTTGAGGCGGGGTTAGGTGTATGGCCCGCGGGCCTGGTGCGATCGGCTGGGGCTGATTATGGATCCTGGGTTAGATGGCTCTGCGAGCAGCCCAGTGGCCCAGTTGGATCGTATCACGAGACTGGCGCATTATCTCAGGAGTGGTGTTTTCCCGTTAAGGCTAGCCCGTCTCATCACCACGAGGTGCTTAAAAGATGTAAAGAGAAATTATTTATGAACGTGATATAAATAAAGGATCTATTATGGAGAATTTTTTCATACACAAAAATAACTAAGAGGTAGATGACACTTGATGACTCTAATATCGAAGGAGTGATTCAGATGAAATCATATGACACTGTGAAATTTTCTGGGTCGTGGGATCCTATACGTCCCTTATCTCTTTACCCTTATATATTATGAGCTCACCAGACATTTCCAACAAGAAATACCTTGGTGTTTATTATTTTCGGATGATATTATTTTGGTTGATGAGACTTGCGAGGGTGTAAACGCAAAACTTGAATCTTGACGAGACACTTTAGAAAAGAAGGATTTTAGGTTGAGCAGGGAAAAGATGGAGTATATGGAGCTTAAATTTAGCAGTGCATGAAGGACGGATGACTTCGTTATTAAGTTGGGTGATCAAGATATTCTCCGCAATGAGTGTTTTAAATTTCTTGGATCCATAGTTCAAAAAGATGGAGGTATTGATAAACATGTGACACATAAATCCAAGTAGTTTGGTTGAAGTGGAGAGGTGCATCAAGGATCTTATGTGATCGTAAAGTACCATTAAAACTTAAAGCAAGTTTTACTGTACTGCAATTAGACCAGCGATGACCTATGGTTCTGAGTGTTGGGTAGTGAATTGTGTACATGAACAAAAAATGGGAGTTGCGGAGATGAGAATGCTTAGGTGGATATGTGGACACACGAGACTGGATAAAATTAGGAATGAATGTATCAGGGATAAGACAAAAGTAGCACCAATTGCAGAGAAGATGTAAGAAGCTCGACTAAGATGGTTTGGACACATACAAAGGAGACCATTAGAGGTACATGTTAGGCGTAGTGAGAGTCTAGTCACTCGGCATGTTAAACGAGGGAGGGGTAGACCAATAAAGACTTAGAATGAAACTATACGGAAAGACATGATGTACTTATGCATTAGTGAGATTATGACTAAAGATAGGGCACAATGCGACAAAGGATCCATATAGTCGACCCCACTATAGTGGGATAAAGGCTTGAGTGTTGTTGTTGTGGGATCCTATATGTAGCTCTGATACCAATTGTAACACTTCATCCTAGTTTAAAAACAATCAATAGTCCGACCGGAATCAGTGATAATAAGTAAACTAAGCAACAATATTAAAATGGTACGTATCATGCATAAATGATAGTAAGAACTGAAAACTGACAACACAAGTAAAATATGCAGCTAAGAGGTAAAAATGGTACCTCAATTTATGATCCACATAGCGAATTAGAATTGAAAGGAGCCATACAATCCGAATTACTGAAATCTTGAAAGTGTCTGATGCAATGAAAACTTTAGATAAATCTATTACATTTGTTCAATTTAAAAGTAGAACAACTGAAATGAAAGACATTTGAAAGGAAGGACAGACAAATGTATAGAATCACAAACACTTATCCTAAGCGCAACTCCCCACCGATGACTGCTGAAAAGAAATGTCCGAAGATGGGTTAGCCCAACTTGTGAGTAAGAAAAACTACTCTCAGTCACACTAAAAATACATAAATATTATATAAAAGTACGAGCTTTTGACTATTAATGCATGTTTCTGGAAAAAAAATCTATTGATTTGTATGTTTATTTTTTAATATTGATGCGTTATTGATTCTGTCTTATTATCTGAGTTTTTGTTTGTACTGATTTTTGTGGCCTGAATTCTTTCTAAAGATTGAGTAATTAAATTTCATTTTTATGATTTTTTGAATTTAATATGATTAGAAATCCCAAATGGTGACCCAAAGGTGCACTGAACTGAAGTGTTCCCATAGTGGAACACAAACTCGCATTTGAAAATTACCAAGTCTGAAAATGTTGTTGATGACCCCACGTCTGAGGGTCATATGGATTGCTGACCTTATGAGCATGAGGTCAATGATCTGATGTTTATTACGTAATTTAAGTTTTTCCTCTTCGCCTAATTATATTCTATATTCTTGATCATGTATGTTCTTGCTGTGAAATGTAGGTAATCGCGTATCATTTTGTATGTTGTATCATACTAAATTACATGACTTTATTATGCATTACTGTTATATGTTCTTTGCTTTCTACATAATCAGATGTAATTTAATTAATTTGAGAGTTGACAACTAGGAGTTGAATCATTAATGTACATAAGCATTCTCAAGTAACTTAGATAATGTAATTATATAAGGTGATATGTCTAGCCAAGAGTAGTCGAATTTCTTACCTCTGGGTTGCCATGCTTGTACATACTGTGCGACAGCATGCTTTCGTCGGAGTAAGGTCTATTAAGAAATCCTAGTAGGGATCTCACTCTGATCGATACCTATGGTCAATTTAAAATCTGAATTTAATATAGGTATTAAGTAATTGAATTTCAATATTTTAGGGTTCCACCTAGAGGTACTCCGACAACCCAAGCTCGCCAACAAAACAAAGGGATGTGAAATTAAATGAGGTAGAATGGGTTTTTACCTCTATTTTAAATGTTGGAGAACTACACAATAGATCGACAATTTCTAAAATGGGGGGTGGGGGGATCTCTCTGATTTCCGCAATTGGCAATTAAAGTGACTCAAAGAACAAACTTACAAGGGAAACATCATTTTTAATGAATGAGGCGTCGGCTGAAATACTCAAATGGAAAAATACCTTCTCCAGGATAGAACTAAAGAAATTAGAGTGTGAAAAATTGATCCTCTGCTGAAAGGGACCGGCTGTTGGTGAAGGGAAAAATCGATCCTTGACTGAAAAGGACGTATGCTAGGAGGACTCCACTGATTTGAATCGCCGAGGGTTTTTGAAATTCTTGTAGGAGGAAGAATTGAACTCGTAAATGTCCAAACTTGATCATGAGGGGAAGGAGAATTCATTTTCACTAAGGAATAATCACTGGTCTAGAGAGGAAGGGCTTACCTCACCAAAACGACGACTTGAGAGGGTTGTACGAGAGCTGGAACATAGCAGGATGCGTCGTCGGCCTTCACAATTAGTAGGGGGCGTCGACTAGTCCCCTCGTGTAGGAAGGAGGCATCGTTAAGCATTTTTGGTGAAGGAGGCGTGACCAGTACTTGTTTTCGTTGTCGAATAGGGACATGGAGCCGTATGTGATGTCGATCTACTGAAACGAGTGAAACCGCAACCCCAAATCCACAAGCACGGGTCATGGGAGGGAAATATGTGCGAAAACCGCATATGCGGCTTTCAGTTACCATAAGGGAGTCATGGAAGAGGGGAGACTTAAATTGTGGCTTTAGCGGTTTACAAAGGGACATGAGAAAGAGGGGATTTCGTGCGGCTGAGATTAATTTTCCCCTAATTTACCATTTTGCTGATTTCTAAAAAAAATCATGTAAGTGAATTCTCTACTACTCATGGGCTTAAACATAGTGGAAGGTTACCTCGATACGTTATTTATATCGATCAAAATTGCTCGCGATTTGATCCTGCAATTATTGAGAGATGACGTGAATATGTTGGATGTTACAGTTAATAGATAGTTATGGTGGTTTTTGGAGAGGGGTTGTTGTGGTTATAGGTAGTTTTTTGTAGTTACTTGGCAGTATGGAGTGGTGGGAGGAAGCTATAGGCGATTATGGATGAGAAGTTAGTTATGAATAGTGGGAAGTTAGATACCTTTGGTTTTGGCACCAAGAATCCATGGAAGCGGCATCATGGAGAGACAGCAAGAGCCCGAAAATTCTGTCTAAAATCTGCAATATCTGAAAATCAGCTCCTATACGCTTATTTATAGACCTAAGACCCATTACGGACGGTCACAATCGTCTGAAACACAAAATCACTTACTATACATTAAATAAAAATACAAAAAATGCTTAAAATATGTCATCATCAATCTAAACGCTGACTATCAGCTCGGATAGTCCATCCGACGATCCTTAGTCCGACTCCCATGTTAGTAGAATCGGGTGGGTTCTGATATGTGGGATAAGCAACCACCAAATGACTACTCGGAGATGTTTTTGCTGCTGATTGCGTGAACTCCAGGAATTCCTTCCCTAGCAGTCCTTCGGCCATGTATAGCACGCAATTTGAAAAATACAATACCCCTTCTCGAGAGGTTTTAAATCTAAAGACAAAAGTTATTACAAAACAAACTCTACGGGCCTGTTCATTCAATAAAAATTGGAGTCTTGGAATTGGAGTTGGACGTCCATTCTCATTACCATTCACCTCTGATTCCAATCCTGAAGTGCCAATCCAGTCCAACCGAACTCACCCTAATGACTTTAAAATGCTTAAAAAAAGCTATTGAAGTCAAACCAAACCAATGAGGGCTGATTTGAGGTCTCAAACTGGGCGAGATCAAGTGGGTTCATCTTCATCAAAAGGCAATGAATCCGAATATGCATCAAGTGCATATCTAGTCATTTTGTGAAAACAACTGCTGCAAAGCAGCCCCTCACCACAATTTTTTATGAATAACTTTTCATACAGTTGGTGCAAAGTATCCATCCAAACTTTCAAACCCGTTCAGCTTCATTCTACTTTAAAGAAACTTTATATTTATTTCTATAGGGAATCTCACGCTTACAGGGAAATGGCAGCTATCCTTCTTTCTTTCAAAAGAAAATAATCCATTTCTAGCTACTTGGCGCTAATTAATTTTTTTCTCTGTTATTCAAAACTGATTTGGAAAGGTTGACAACGTGGAGGAGTGTTTTGATGTGATAAACTCAAAGCCAAAGCCTCTTGGTGCTTATCTCTTCACCCGGAACAAAAAATTGGAGGAAAAGTTTGTTAAAACAGTCTCTGCTGGTGGAATTCTCATCAACGACACAATCATGCATGTAAGTCTTTCACTCTTTTTCACATAATATCTATCACTCATTTATATTTTTGAGAATACAGACCTACATTCGGAACTCATAGTCTTTTATATTTAATATAGATTATAAGCCCCACTACTATAACCAATTGGTTTTGGCGCCACTTCCACATCACTTAATTAAAAAGAAGCCGTGTGTTCTTAACCAAAGATCCCACATGTGATACCAAGTCCTGTAGTATTTGTATACTTAATAAAGATCATTTACCCCTCCAGGCTCCACCTATAAGAAACTGCTTTTGGGTTGGATGCAAGGTTCTAACATGGTATCAGGCTAGGACCAATGTCCCACTCACATGCCACCTAATTAAAAGAAGTCCACATATTAGGGGCTAAAGACCTTAAGTGCGAGGGCCCATGTTTAGAATGGTCCTATACTCCTATTGTAGGAAACACATGTAGTTTTGTGTACTTTATATAAATAAATAAATATATATATATATATATGTATATATATATGTACATATATATATATATATGTATATATATATGTACATATATATATATATATATATATATATGTACATATATATATATATATTTATTTATTTATTTATATAAAGTACACAAAACTACATGTGTTTCCTATATATATATGTCTATATATATGTACATATATGTATATATATGTATATATATATATACATATATATATTATGTGGCATTCCATCTATAACTTGTTGGTTTTAAGTTGTATACATAGGTTTTAACGATGGTACTAGAGCAGACTAGGACCAAAGACTCATTCCCATATTGCTTCAATTGTAAAAGAAGTTCAAATGTTAAAAACTCTATATGCAAGGTAGTCTGTTTAGGGTGTAGTCTCACATCCAGGAACTTATGCAGTCATGCACACTTATAGTTCCATGCCCCCTCAACCTACAACCAATCGATTTAAGGTTGGATGTGTATGTTAACACGTTGTTTTAAGATTTAATGTTATGTAAAATGTTATTCGAAGATTTCAGCAAATCAAACAACAAACATTCTTCAAATTCATTCAGACGAAATCATAACCAATCCAAAACCAATACAGTTTGCGAATCCGAAGTTGCCATTCGGCGGAGTAGGGGAGAGCGGAATTGGATCCTATCATGGAAAATTCACATTCGATACATTCAGCCACAAGAAGGCTGTTCTACACCGCAGCTTTGTTGGAGAAGTATCTGCAAGATATCCCCCCTACACAGCTCGGAAGCAGAAGTTTCTGAGAGCTCTTCTTACTGGCAACATCGTAGGCCTGATTCTAGCTATCTTTGGTTGGCCCAGGTCTTGATATTTGATGTTGCAATACTATATATATATACACTATATTGTTAAAGGTGCACCTCAAGCTCAAGGCTTATCACACTCATATGTTTGTACTTTTGTGCACCTTTTTTGTGCCTTTGAAACATAAAAAGCGTGTTTGGGTGTTATTTTTGTTGTAAATTTTTTTTTATCAAAATAAAGAAAGAAATAATATATGGGCTCAAACTTTTTTTTTATCATTTTGTGTTTGTGAAATATAAGCAAACATTGAGATTTAAGTATGATTTTAAGTGATCTCATTAATTCTATTTTAAAAGAGATTAAAAGATAGTAATGAATGATTAATGAGTATAATAGATGAATCAAATCGAGACGATTGATATTTGATACTAATTATTTAAAATGAATTTGATTGTGTCATTTGTTCGTCAGGTGAGCCCCTGCGATTTAAACCTTGCATCTAGGCTTCAAGACCCTTTTTCGTCTTGATGTGCCTTACACCTTTAATATCTATGTATATATATAATAATAATATATCTGAGAGAGAGATGCTTTTGGGGGGGGGGGGGGGGGGGGGGGGGGGGGGGGGGGGTTTATCCTTATATATTATCAATAAATGGTGTTATGAGAAGGCAAAATTGTTGTTTCATCAATCCTTAAACTTTAGGCTCTTTAGGAAATCAGTTCCTATATTATATTTCTTAAGGATTTTAGTCCCTGCAATTCTTATACTCAATTAAATTAGGCTCTGTTTGGGGGACTTATTTTCACCGTTCAAGTTGTTACGAGATCGACAAGAGAACAAGTCCCCCCCAAATGGAGCCTTAGTCCTTCCATCTAAATTTCATTAAATTACTTATTTGAAAACGGTTAAACTCTGAAGTTTTTGATAAATAACACATATTTTAGGTAGCAAATTTAGAGTAATCAAGTTGATTTAGAATTACCTATTATTTTTTTAATTAGCGCCAATCATTCAAGGATTTTTTGTCGACAAGAGAATTTGGAAGCTTTCCTGTGAAAGGATTGGGACGCTTTTCTTTTCAGCGAGAGTATAAAGTCACGATTCTTTCCAATGAGAGGATCGTGGTTCTTTCCGTCGTTGAGGACTTAGGCTCCGTTTGGAGGGACTTATTTTCACCGGTCAAGCGGCTACAACCGAATGAACCAAATCATAATTAAGGTCCGGTTCATGTGGTCGTAGCTGCTTGACCGGTGAAAATAAGTCCCCTCGAACAGAGCCTTAGTTCTTGTACGAGCAAATGATAACACTAATGAAAGGTTAGGGCGAGAAAGAATGAGGGAGGGTTTTCTTTCAGTCTCAGCCATGATGGAAAGAGTTTTTCTAAAATTTTTGGGCTTTTGAAAATAAATTAGGGTCCGTTCTTTTGCACAGAATTGAGCTCTTGAAATTGAAATTGGATTTCTAATTCTAATTCCGTCGTTTGTTTGCTCGTTTAACGTTGGAATTTGAATTTTAATGAATTTCGTGAAATTCATTTTGAACTAAACACAATTCTTTCCAATCTATAAACGAATTGGACAATTCCGAGCGAGACACATTTTTAAGCTAAGCGCGCGAATTTCGCTCGGGAGCGCATGTTGTCGCACGAGGCGCGTTATCCGCCCCTGAGCGCCTTTTTCGTGAAGGCGCGCATTTTTCGTCAGGGCGGCGTATTTCGCCCTGGCGGTGTTTTTTTATCACTCAGGCGCGATTTTTTCGCCCGGACGCGTTTATTTCGCCCCGCTGCGAATTTTTCGTTGTAAGACCCCATTTTTTTTCTTTTTAAACACCGGGGTCTTAGGCCCAGAACCGCCGCTTTGCGGTGAAACCTTCACGCCTTGAAGGGTCATCACCGCGAAACGCCGATTCTGCCGGCCGATTCGATCACGGAAAAGCAACCAAAGTAGAGTAAACACAAGTGAGGTAAAAACTCTAACCAAAAGTCCACAATGAAATCACATCAGAGTAATAATATCTCCACGAAGGGAGAGTCCACAGAATATAAATGTACTTAAAATAAGGGCTTAAGTCCGATACATCAAATCCTCACTACATAGTCACTCAAGAGGAAGCAAAATAAAACACTACTAAGGTCAGGGACTCGCAGTCCCAACTGTCTGAACTCCTGAGCTAGACTGCCCTATCTCCAAATGGGCCAACCTCCGGGGCTGCTCCTCCATGCTGGGCTCCACGATCCCCTAAATGATGTGGTTTGAAAACCGTTAGTCTATAAGACTAAGTCCTATCATCCCCCACCCCTTCCCCCATGCCCCCTAGGCACCGAGCTGAGAGGAAGAAAGGGGAGGACTTGAAGGATGAGAGTAATCAAGAAACAGATGACAGAGGACCTATACTAGCAATTTTATAGTACATGTGACAGTAAATTAAAGTATGAAAAGTAACCTTAACTTATGTGCGGAAACGCATAAGCCAAGTGATCTTCTGTAGGGCTCCCATCGTATAAAGAGTCTCATACCAATTTATACGTTGGGGTGTCGGTTATTAACAACAATATATATATAAAGAATTTGACCTTAATTTATAAACTTGCCCACACAAGCTTATAGACCAAGGGGTCGTTTTGCAAGTCCTATTGTGTAAGCGTCTCATACCACTTATACAATAGGTGACAGGGGTTACATGCAATGATTATGCTATGACATGCTAGTGGGTTATGATGCGATCATGCAAGTGCAACTCACCTACCCGACTCTGTGTACACAGACCTTTAGTTCCCCCTTTCTGGAGTCGAACCTCCCAGGATACCTCCGTAGTGGCAGACGGAAGCGGTGGGTTGGGCCTCGCCCACCTCTAAACCAGTAAAGCACTACCGGTCAGACCTATCGTACGCCTCAACGCTTGGTGCACGAAGCGGACTCCTGCGTACTCTTGTCGGCTGGAGCACCGAACTTCTGTTGATGAAGTGCTAACCACACTTGCCGAGCCAACGTATTAGCGTCGGTGCATCGACCACTAACACTGAGGTCCCACCACCTTATAACTTATGCACATGCAATATTAATACATTTCCCATCGAGCCAAAACTCTGTGTACTATCCCGTCCGTTCCAATTATCAACCGGGCCTCCGACCCGCCAGGCTATCCCGCCCGTCTCCACAACCACCGAGCCTACCGCTCGAATATCCTAGTCAAACTAACTTCCTGAGACATAAGGGTGTGTGAAAGTGAACCCCTAATTATTCTAGTTGCTCTTTAAGATTTATCACTCCTACAGTTTACATTAGCCCAGGACTGCCCCCGGTATACCCCGTGAAGGGCTCTCAAAGGGCACTAGGATCTATGATGGTAGCTGAAGCCCATCGTTCCCTTTCGCAGGGCACTTATTGTTATTGGTTTATTCCCTTACCCATTCCCGTTTCATATTACGCTAGATCTATCCTAGGGTGATTTTGACATTCCCACTCCACAGGATAAGATGATCTTTCGTCGATCCCGAGCACCACCTAACACTAGTCAACCTCACACTCTACTAATCCTATCTTCCAATGATGAACTCCTTTATTTACCCAAACCAGCAACCTTCTAAGGATCCAACTCCTCAAATTCATTATCCACTCTAGTTCAGTTTCCTACGTTACTATAAGCAGACCACCCTATACTATATGAGATGTGTAAAGAAGGCACTCTGGATTGTCTTCCAAATCTCCTATAAAATTTATTGGAGGTCTATCATAACAAGTTTAGTCTGAAATCAGAGATTCATAATTTTTCTAATTAATTTGATATTTATTGAATTTTCCCAAATGTTTGGCCATGGGCAATTTGAACATGAACTATATGATCTACTCAAGTAATGACCACCAAAAAATTTTGATCACTAAATAACAGAGATATATTACTAAATACTAATTTCCATAATTTTTCAGAAACTATCTGACCTCTAATTAATTTATCGAAAATAATTCCTTTAATCATATGTAAAGGAGGAAGTACCAAAGTTATTCATTAGAAAATTATATAAAAATTACCGAATCTTAATATGGTGCAGAAAGGGTCATTGTGCAAAAATCATAATTTTACAAGCTTGCTAGACACCAAAATAAATTTAATTAAATTTTCATGGGAAACAATACTTAATGAAGCAACCTTTAGAAATAATCTTCCAAAAATCCCATAAAAATTCACAGAGCTTTAAAACATAATAAAAAGTCATCTGGCTAAAGTTCATCAATTTCCAGCAAGTAGTTACTTTATAATAAATTTCTAAGTAAATAATACAAATTACTAAATTGTTAGTGAAGTATCCAAAATAATAATCCTAAATTCATAAAAAAATCTCCAGAGCTTTTAATAACTTTAAACACTAACCTACCCAAATCTCATCACTGTTCAGTGAGTTTTAGTGACATTTTCTATCACTACAAGGTTTGTGCCCTAAACTAAGGTTAGGGTTTTGAGGGACCTATTCACCCTAGAATCTATTTTAGATTTCTTCGAGAGGATTCTACCTACCCTAGAATTCTCTCTCCCAAGTTTCTAATCCTTTCAAGGTCAACTGACCCCTTGCCCTTCACAACCCTCAAAAGCCTTCTCTAAGGGTTTGAGTTTGGATCCAAGGGTAAAACAATACTAAATCACTCCATATTCCCTAAGAGGATGATAGTGGTCCTACCAAGTCAGTGGTCAAAATCACAGCCTCTGTTGAGGTGATTTGACCACTCAAACATCAAAAATAGCTCTTTGACCTAAATAACCCTATAAGGGTATACCTAGGGTTGGATCAATACCTAATCAAAACATCTCCAAATGAGATGAAAATTTTACCAGAGTCCTAACATGCCCTCTAAGACCACCCACCCAAATTTGGGGGAGTTTTGAGATGTTTAGGATACCTAATTAATTTATTCATGGATTATTAAATTTTTCTAAAAACTATAGAAAAATGTTCTTCAAAAATTCCCATTTTTGGAGAGGCCTTAGGTATAGCTAGGGTAGACTCCCTGCCCAAATTTCAGATCATTTGGACAAGTGATGAAGGGTGGGCATCCATTTGAATCTCAGGATAGCCCTAGTTATAGGCCCCACCCAAATGGGTTCTGTAGTCAAACCACTTACCCAAACGAGTTGAAATAAATTTTAAAATAATCTAGACTCGAAGGGCTACAACTTCTGTGACTGACCATTTTTCCTAAAACAGCCTCTAAGTGCCTCGTTTAACGACATCAAAATGTGCAAGTTAAAGGGGTAACAAATAATAATATTATGTATATAAATATAATATTTAAGTATTATAGTTACTATTCATCTTCTCAAAAAAACCGAACCAGCAACCCTAAAAAACGCTTAAAACCTGTAGCTTTGCATGAGCCATCGCCGGCCATTTGGCCACCTCCCTGGCCAGCCACCGCCACCACCACCTCCGTTGAGGTGAGGGCTACCGTTAGGGGGCGGCACGTCCGCCGGAGAGGCGGTTTCCGGCGAACCCGACCACCATGTTTTTTTGGAAAAAACCATGGAAATGAAAACTTAGATCGGCTCAATTGAGTCTGATTCTTGTCCTAAACGATTCCTACGATCTACCCACGAAAGGAGTAGAGGAGGACCTTTAACCGAGCTTGTCGGCGAGTGTGGTGGTGGTGCGCCATGGCCGGTGGTGGAGCTTTCCGATGCTTTGCAACTACACTACCAACTGACTCGGCTCCTTCAGTGGGATTGTGGAAACTCCTCCTCTGAGTCCAGGGATGCTTTTAAGAAGGCTAGATGGGGGGGGGGGAGAGGAAGGGTCATGGCTTCAAAGCCATTTATGGACATGAAGGATAATTTCGGCCATGCCTTGGGTTCACTGTTTCCAGCCTTGAACAACCTTGAAAACCCCTTGAACTTCTCCTATTTCAGCAAGGGAGATGAATCCATTCTTTGGAAATGAAGGAAGAAGTCCCTTGGCCATGAATGACTCTCTTTCTCACTTTCTCTCTCCTCCATTAAAGTGTAAATGGAGCTTTCTCTCTCCTAGTCATCATGAACGAATTTGTTCATCTCCTTAGCCTATTGGCAGCCCATAAAATCATTATTATTAATTAAAATAAAGTTAGCCCAAGTGGGGGAAGATGGGCTTGAGCTTGGGTTAACGCATTTGGGCTAATTTGACTTAACCTTAAGGTAGAGTTGACCTGGGTCAACATGACCATTTGGGTTGACTCCATTGGGTCCTTGGTGACTCATTGGCCTCCCCTAAGGTCTATGTAGGTTTGGGTATGGTTGAATTGGCACCTTGGAGGTCACTTGACCCTTAGTAAGGGCACTTTGACCACTTTGGGGCTAGAGTTGACTTGGGTCAACTCTGCCTCTAGGACTGAACCCAATGTGTACTTGGTGATCCATTGACACCACTTTAGGTCTAGTAATACCTGGGCAAGGTTGGTTGGGCACATTCGAGGCCAACTTCCCTTAGTTAGGGCACCTTGCCCAATTTAGGCCTATGGTGGTCCTAGGTCAAATTGGCCACTTTGGGTTGACTCTAAAGGACCCTTAAGGCTCTAGTGGACCCTCTAATAGGTTAGTGATGTTGTGGCGGGGACATGGAGTCATGGTGAAGCCCTAAGGTCAATCTCTAGGTTTGGTGATGAGGTTGTGCCATAGACAGACCAAGGTGATTCTCACCTTGGCCTTGATCACCTGGCCCTTTTTAGCTTCCTAGGGTTTTTTAATGACCTAGTCATGACCAAAACCACTCTTAGGGGTCTAGTTGGAAATGGGATATTACAAATCCCAATAAACAAAACAAAAATTTCGTCCCCGAAATCAAGATTAAGCCTACGGGAATTTCTATCGAAGAAAAAGAACCTTGTAACATCCCATAAGAAGTGAAAGATTACATCACGACGCCATGTTTGTTAAATGAGGTTTAAAGGGAAACCTAAATCTATTACTAATTCGCCCAATTGGCAAAGCCAAGACCCCAATAAATAAAAGATTAGCCTCTACTCTTCCTAGGGCAGTCCTACTAGTTTAAAACAGGAAGGTAAATTGAACATCCTGAGAGGTTGTGAGGTATATCTGACTGAATAGCTCTGGATACTTTTGTCGTATCAGGTCCTGCGGTTCCCAGGTATGCTCCTCCTGGCCGTGGTTCCTCCACAGAACTTTGACTAACGGAACCTTCTTGCGACGCAAGATCCATACTCCTCTGTCCTCGATCCGAACCGGCTCCAAGTGAACTGACCGGTCTGAAGCTACCGGCCCATCTATGGTCGAAATCTGCTGCTCCGGGCGTAGTAGAGCCCTCCTAAGTAAAGAAATATGGAACACGTAGTGTAAACCTGCCAGTTCCAGTGGCAACTCCAGCCTGTAAGCTAAAGGCCCGATCCGCTCCAGGATCCTGTAAGGGCCCGTATACCTAGGGCTGAGCTTCTTCTTCCGACCACGCACCCGTGAAACTCCGTGCATGGGACGGATCTTCAAGAAAACCCGGTCTCCCACCTGAAACTCTACCTGACGGTGTAGGGCATCGTAATACTTAGCTTGTCGGCTCTACGCTTCCAGCATTCTGTCCTGTATCAGTCTCACCTGAGCCTCGGTGTCTTCGACAAAATCCGATCCCAACACATTCGGATCCTCGTACTAAATCCATGAAAGCGGAGTACTACATCTCCTTCCGTACAAGGCTTCATAAGGAGTCATCCCTATGCTGAACTGGTAGCTGTTGTTATAGGAGAACTCAACCAATTGTAAAAGCTTCTCCCAAGGTTCGTTTCGATCCAAAATGCATAGCCTTAGGAGGTCCTCCAATGTCCGATTGGTGCGTTCCGTCTGCCCATCCATCTGGGGATGAAATGTTGTGCTGAAGGTCAGCCGCGTGCCTAAGTCTGCACGGATCTCCACTCCCTGGATGTGAACCGACCATCCCGATCCGACACGATCGACCTGGGCACCTCGTGGTAACGAATGAACTGCTCTATGAATCTCCGCACTAGTACCCCAACCGAGTCATCTTTTTTGATCGGAATGAATCTGGCCACCTTCGTCAGCCGATCGACGATGACCCAAATCGAATCGTTTCCCGTCCGTGATCGGGGGAGGCCATGAATGAAATCGATCGCGATGTCCTCAAATTTCCACTCCGGCACCGAAAGTGGCTGTAGCAATCCTGCGGGGTTTCTGCACTCCGCCTTCACCAGCTAGCATGCCTCGCAATGAGTCACGAAGTATGTAATGTCCTTCTTCATCCCCGGCTAGAACATCGTCTTCTTCAAGTCTGTTGTCATCTTGGTGATCCCCGGGTGTATAGAATATCTGCTACAATGTGCTTCCGCCATGATGTCCTCCCGAACCTGACCTCATGCGGGTATATAGACCCTGCCTCTGAAATATAGCAATCCATCTCTCAGTGAATAATCTCCCGTCGAACCCTCCTCCAAGGCTTGAAATATCGGCTCTGCCCATGCATCTGTCTTTTGTCCGTCCTGGATGCGGTCCCGAATATCATCTATGGCAACCATCGATGCTAGATACTCCATATACAGCTCTGGATCATTCTCAGACACTAGGGATATCTGTATATCTCTGAAAGACCGGGCTAGCTCCATGGACATCAGTTGTGGTCCCTTCCCTGAAGTATCTCCTCTCCGGCTCAGAGCATCTGCCACCACGTTCGCCTTCCCGGGATGGTAGTGCATGGTGTACTGGTAATCCGACAGGAACTCCACCCAACGTCTCTGTCTGATGTTGAGTTCCTTCTGCGTGTCCACGTATTTCAAATTCTTGTGATCTGAGAAGATGTCACAGTGAACCCCATAGAGGTAGTGTCGCCAAATCTTCAGAGCAAAGATCACTGCACCCATCTCCAGATCATGCACCAGATAGTTATTCTCATGTATCTTCAGCTGTCGGAAGGGGTAGGCTATTACGTGCCCGTTCTGCATCAGAACGGCACTCATCCCCTGGTAGGAGGCTTCCGTGTACACCTGGAATCCCTCCCTTCCCGACGGAAGACCGAGAATGGGAGCCGAGGAAAGCCGACCTTTCAACTCCACAAAGGCCTCCTCGCACTGTGGTGTCCAAACGAAAGGGGATTCCTTCTTCGTCAGGGATGTAAGAGGGAGTGATGTTGGGTATTGCATCCACAATAGACCTGATTTGAAAAAGCCCCTGAACAAGCTAAGGTGAATTGAAAATGTATTTGACAATTCTATCAAGTTGTGCTTGCAGTTATTCCATGTTAAGTACACGCCAATGTCAGGGTGCAGTGGGTCAATATACACGGGTCTGCGCAACGTAATCCCTCGTTGAGTAGATCAGTGTGTTGACTCACGTGTGCTTTCTCTATTGGAGTGTACTTATTTTCAAGTGCAGGTTCAAGGTAGATCAAGAGCAGAAGAAGGAGCAATGATGGGTCAAAGACCAAGTCATCAAAAGTAGGAAGAGAGAAAACTCCTCTAAGTCAAAATCGACGAGAATCGCTAAGTGATTCCCGCCGACTTCGACGGGAATCGCTAGTGATTCCCGCCGATTCACCGAGAATCAGTTAGCCTCTCCCGCCGACTTTTTCTGGCTGACAGTTTTTCAGACAGGGATTCTGCCAAGGCAGAATTGACGGGAACCGTGAGTGATTCCCGCCGACATCGACGGGAATCACTAACGATTCCCGCCGATTTTGCCTTAGGAAAATTTCCTCGTTCGCTGGACCGAACCAACTTGTCGTGCGCTGTTTCGGCCGAGGCTAGGGTTTCTCCTTGTGGGCCCCACAACGGTCATTAGGTTTGGATCCTGGTATATATATACGCGTATTTTGAACTTCTATACAAAGTGATTCACGGAAAAACGAAAGAGGTCGAACGTGACCTAACTCATCGCGGAAGCCGCCGATCGCCTATAGCCGTTCGCAAGTTCGTCGCCGCCGTTGATCTCAGTTCTTCTTTGATCTTCCGACGACAGTACTAAGGCAAGCCGAGCGTCTCACGCATCTCTCTTGAAATCTCTTGTCTTCCGATTCGTTGACCGAGATTTGTTCTCCATTCTGAATTGGTTGAGACGACTGATCCGACTGAGATTGTTCGTAGACCTTGCTTGCTTCGTCAAGAATTTTGGATCTACAAAGTATCGCCGCCACAATCACTTGCCGCCGCTGATCTTGAGAAGACCCATTCCAAGAGAGAAATCCGGTTGTGGACTCTTCGTATTTTTCGTGCAAGCTACAACGAACGAAGAAGGACATCAGAATCTCCAAAAGCTTTGTTCGTATTTTCTTTTACATTCAATTTTGGTTTGTTGTAAAGGAATTTTCATTCCTTGTTGTAAGGGTTGGGTGCAACCCGTGGTGGTGGAGTTGTGATTCCTTTGTTTGAAGGGTTCCTTCCGTAGTGTAAGGATTGGATTTCAATCCGTTTGGAGAAGTGACCGAGTCGTCTCTTGGTGTGAGATAGGTCGAAGGGGGAAAGTTGACGTACCCAAATCGGGGAACCACTATAATTCTTTGTGTGTTTTCTGTGCTCTGTTTGTTAATTTGTGCAGGTAAATTTAATTCCGCAAAAGACTGCACGACACCTATTCCCCCCCCCCCCCATAGGTGGATTTAGTCAACACTAGAGACTTTCAAGTGGTATCAGAGGGAGGTTGCTCATCAGTAAGGTTAACACCTTGAGTAAGATCCTGTGTCTAGTGTCAAGAAGAAAGAAGATCTTAGGAATGGACGGACTCAAGTATACAGGAAAGATTCCAGTATGCACCAAGCTGAATTTTCCCATCTAGAAGGAAAGGATCAGGTTCTACATGGAAGCAATCGATCCCCGACTCTTTATGATAGTGGAGGAGGGCCCTTATATCCCCACTAAGGCCTCCACCATTGATCCGACCAAGATGGTGCCCAAGAAGCTCTCCGAAATGGATAAGGATGAGATGGTGCTTGTCGGACTAGACAAGCAAGCTCAAAACATTTTAGTAAGCGCCGTCGATGATTCCATGATGCATAATTTCAGCAACTGCAGGACTGCCAAGGACATATGGCACTGCCTGATCATTCTGATGAAAGGCACAGATGAAGTAAGGGATGATCAAAGATCCCTTCTGAACCAGAAGTATGAGGCCTTCAGGCAAGGTCCCAAGGAAGAAATCGGAGTGACATTCGAGAACTTCCTGAAGATCGTCAATGCCCTGAAGGGTTATGGCAGAGTGTTCACCGATGGTGAACTAAATGAAAAATTCCTTAGATCCCTTATTAAGGAATGAGACACCAAGATCTGCGCCATCAGAGAATTTGGCAAGCTGGCAGAAACTGATCCCCAGATTCTGTTTGGAAAGCTAATGTCCTACGAGCTTCAGCTGAACACCAGAAAAGCTGAAGAAGAAGCCGATAAGGCCGCAGCCATAGAAAAGACTGTGACCCTGAAAGCTAATCACTCAAGGAAATGCAAGGGTGCAGCCTCGTCCCGCTCTTGGAGAAAGGCTGAGGAAGAAGACTCTGAGCCATGCTCATCCGGCTCAGAGCTATCTGAGGAAGAATTCTCCCTCATCACTCGAGAGTTCAAGAAGTTCCTCAAGTTGAGGAATCAGAGAAAAAAGGACGGCTCCTCCTCCAGACATCAGAAGAAGAATTACTCTTCTGACAGGTATGAGTCTAAACAGAACAAACACCGTTCTACTGACATTATCTGCTTTGGATGCAATAAGCCAGGTCACGTCATTGCTGACTGCCACCAAAGCAAGAGAGATAAGGGGAAAGGAGAGGAGCACACGTCCTCTAGAGATAAGAAGAAGGAGAGGAGCTAAATTGCTAAAAAGCCAAAAACACTGAGTGAATCTGACTCTTCAGACTCCAGTGATGATGAGGAAGCCTACTTCGGGCTAATTGGTCGCTCCGACTCCAATGGAGACTGTCCCCATTTACTGGGAAGGTAAAAGATCGCACCCCTCTCTCTGACTCTGACTCTAAGTCTCCTGAAGATTATCACGAGGACAGTCCATCTGCCTGTGAAGCTGAACTCCTCGAAAAGTATGAGCTTCTGCTCAATACTTTCGAAGAGTGCCGAAAGAGGTTGAGCGCTCAGAAAAAGGAAGTCAAATTCCTTAAGGCCGATGGTGTGTCCCTAAGAGAGGAGATCACTAACTTGATTTCTCTCCGACATGAACACCTGGACCTGACTTCTGAGCACTCAGATTTTCTAAGGCTCCTTGACCAAAAACAGGAAGAAATCAACAAGCTGGAAGAACAACTTGCGGCCGAGAGGAAGATTGTCAAAAGTTTCTCCATGCCCAAGACCATTCTTCCTCTGGTTGATGAATTCTCTGCTCATGCTAAGGGGGCTGGCTTAGGGCATGTGGTTGTGCCTGGTAAATCATCCAGGAGAAACATAAATCGAAGGAAAAATAAGGCTACTAAGAAGGCCTCTGCTGCAGAAAAGGGAAAGGCCCCACTCGGTCCTGTTTCATTCAGAAAGCCTGGCTTTCCTTGCAATGAGCAGGACTTTGAGTCAACCTATGGCCACTTCTTCCGGCTCTCGGTTGAAAAGCCCAAGAGCCGGTATGATGGTTGGACCTTCCCCCGCAACTACGGTGAAAGTGTCTTCAAGGCACCTTATGAGGAAATCCAAGTGGAGAATTATGGCCACTTCTCTAGCGGCCATAATAGGAAGCAGGCACCAAAGGCCAAGCCTGTCATACTGAAGGAACAGGAAGTGAAGAAGTCGTGTGACTGCTGTCATCATGATGCCTCCACCTCCAGATCCAAGGCCCCGGCTGGACCCACCGTTCCAAGGGTGAAGCAGGAGCCTAGGAACCGGTACAACAGGTTTGACTGTTGGTGCTATGGCAAAGTTGGTCACTTTGCCGTGGATTGCTGGTTTAATCCAAGATACAATAAGACTCCTTTTGTTAGCATTGCGAGACCGACCACTCGTAGGGTTAACCAACCGAGGGGGAGTGTGCTAACAAAGAATCTAGGAACCAAGTTCGATTGGGTTCCTAAGGGAAACTAATTCTGTTTTGCAGGTATGTCCAAAGGCCACCAAAACGCCAATCTGGTACTTGGACAGTGGATGTTCCCGACATATGACTGGGACAAGAAGCCTGTTGCGTGATTACTCCCTAGTCGAAAATGGACCCAAAGTCATCTTTGGAGGATCTGATCGAGGAGTCACCAGGGGTTATGGTATGATTTCCAACGGTGTATTCTCTATCACAGACGTGGCCTATGTTGAAGGGTTAAACCATAACCTGATCAGTGTTAGCCAGTTGTGTGATAAAGGATACGACGTTAAGTTCTGCAAGGAAAAGTGCCTGATAATATCGTGTGCCTCTTCTGAGACGGTATTAACTGGCATTAGGAGCAGAAATATTTTTTGCTTAGATTTTCTTAGCTTAGACTCTTCTACCCCCATTTGCCTAGTAGCAAAAGGCAGTGCATCTCTCTGTGAACAATAACACAAGAGATTGACACATATTAATTTCAAAACTATTAGTATGTTGTTTTCTAAGAATTTAGTAAGGGATGCCCCTACTATTAAGTGCATCAAAGATAGTCCTTGTCCTGAATGTCAGAAGGGCAAACAGACTCGGGCTACCTTTAAGGGCATTGCAGACAAAGACTCTTCCAGATGTCTTTATCTTCTGCATATGGACTTGTTCGGTCCAGTGCAAGTTCATAGCTTAGGAGGCAAATCGTATAAGCTAGTGATTGTTGATGATCACTCTCGGTTTACGTGAGTGTTCTTCTTGAAACGAAAGTCAGATACGTTTGACATCTTCACTAATTTTATCAAGCAGATTCAAAACGAACTTAACTGCTCCGTGGTCAAAATCAGAAGTGACCATGGAACAGAATTTGAGTCTGGTGCTATGACAGAATTCTGTGAAGAACATGGTATCTTTCATGAGTTTTCCTCCCCGCGTACTCCTCAGCAAAACGGAGTTGCGGAGAGGAGAAATAGAATGCTCATTGAAGCATGTACGACAATGTTGAATGACGCTTCTCTCCTAGAGTACTTCTGGGCAGAGGCTGTCAATATGGCTTGTCATGTGCAGAACCGAGCATTGATCAATAAGAATCATCGTAAGACACCTTATGAGCTATTAAAAGGCAGGAAACCGACCATGTCCTATTTAAAGATTTTTGACTGCAGATGCTATGTACTCAATAATGGGAAGTACCCACGTACTAAATTCGGAGAAAAATGCTTTGAAGGCATCTTTATGGGCTATAGTAGCCATAGTCGGGCATATAGGGTTTTCAATAAGAAAACCCTAGTGGTAGAGGAGTCCATTAATGTTGTATTTGATGAAGGAAGCTTGCTTCACAGCAAATCTTCCAGTGGCATTCTTGAAGATGCAGGTGCAAGGCTTGAACAGCTAAGTCTCAATGAGACTGCTAAAGGTGAAACTCCCAAGTATGTCAAGTTCTCTACCTCAACGTCAACTAGAGAAGATGAGATCAGGATGGAGAAAATCTCCCAGAAGAGGGAGGAGCCCGAGAAGCTGTTAGAGCTCCAGATGCCAGACTCTTAGAGCTCCGACACGTGAAGGATAATCCCAGAGATCAGATCATAGGAGATCCTCATGACGGTGTCAGAACTCGCAGAGGTACAATTAACGAGATTCTGTACCTTAGTTTTCTATCACAGGTTGAGCCAAAGAAGTTCGACGAAGCGAACGAAGATGCGTCATGGATATTGGCAATGCAAGATGAACTGCATCAATTCGAACGATGCAACGTCTGGACGCTAGTTCCCAGACCAAAGAAACAGAATGTGATCGACACTAAGTGGATCTTCAGAAACAAACTGGATGAACGCGGGGTCATCATCAAGAACAAGGCCAGACTGGTGGCTCAAGGTTACAGACAAGAGGAGGGGATTGACTTCGACCAAACCTTTGCACCAGTTGCAAGGCTCGAAGCGATCAGATTGTTTCTGGCGTATGCCTCTCACAAAGGATTCACTATCTATCAGATGGACGTGAAATCAGCTTTTCTCAATGGAAATTTAAAAGAGGAAGTATATGTCGCGCAACCCCCAGGTTTTGTTAATCCAGCATTCCCTAATCATGTTTACTTTCTTAATAAAGCATTATATGGCTTAAAAAAAGCTTCTCGAGCTTGGTATGAGACTCTGTCTAGTTTTCTTCTTGAGAACAAGTTCTCGAGAGGAAAAATAGATAAGACATTGTTTCTTAGGGAAGTCAAAGGAAAGATTTTGTTGGTGCAAATCTATGTCGATGACATAATCTTCGGCTCCACAGACAACAATCTTTGCAAGAAGTTTTCTAAACTTATGCAAAGAAAGTTTGAAATGAGCAGCATGGGAGAGCTAAAGTATTTCTTGGGACTTCAAGTGAAACAGTCCGAGGATGGAATTTTCATTTCTCAGACGAAGTTCACAAATAAACTACTCAAGAAATTCGGAATGGAGAGCGCAACCTCTATGAGGACTCCAATGGGATCCACTATGTCTCTGGACAAGGATGAGAAAGGGAAACCTTTTGATGAAACCAAATACAGAAGCATAATTGGATCCCTGCTCTACCTTACTGCTAGTAGACCGGATATTATGTTTTCCACATGCATTTGTGCTAGATATCAGGTGAACACTAAAGAATCTCATTATGTCGCTGCAAAGCAGATTCTTAGATATCTTAAGGGTACACCAAATCTTGGCTTGTGATACCCAGAAAACAATGATGTCGAGCTGATAGGCTTTTCAGATGCTGACTTTGCAGGAAGCAGGGATGATAGGAAAAGCACTTCCGGGACGTGCCAATTCCAAGGAAGATGGCTTATATCGTGGAACAGTAAAAAGCATAACTGTGTCGCAACCTCTACGGCTGAATCTGAGTACATATCAGCAGGCAGCTGTTGCGCACAACTTCTATGGATCAGAAATCAACTCGAAGATTATGACTTGCAGTTCATAGAAGTTCCTATGTATTGCGATTCCCAAGCGCAATTGCAATTGCGAACAATCCAGTTTCGCACAGCCGAACAAAGCATATTGAAGTGCGCTACCACTTTATTCGGGAGCATGTGGAAAACAAGGATATATCTCTCTGCTATGTCCCCACGGATAAGCAGATTGCAGATATCTTCACAAAGCCCCTAGACAAGGCCAAGTTCAGTCTCTTCAAAACTTAACTCGGCATGCTGAACTATGAAGATTGAAGACTGAAGGGCTCAAGGCTCTTGGATCAAGGGAAAGCATCTGCTAGAAACTCAAGATCGAGCACGGATGCAAGTACTGAGGGGGAGCATTTTGCTCCAAGTGAAGTCCCAGATTTGCAGAAGCCGAAAAGAGGGAGATTACCCTCTCGGTCAAGACTAAGGTGGCTGCCAATGCTAAGTAGGCCACAAAGGCTATGTTGCTCTTAGGAAAATGGTAATTAATCTCACTCTCAACTGAACTTTCAGTTTATGATTTTCATTCCCATCTGTTCTATTCACCTTAGCTTGTAGGGTTTAAGCTTCTTCAAATAGGGGGAGATTGTTGGGTATTGCATCCACAATAGACCTGATTTGAAGAAGCCCCTGAACAAGCTAAGGTGAATTGAAAATGTATTTGACAATTCTATCAAGTTGTGTTTGCAGCTATTCCATGCTAAGTACACGCCAATGTCAGGATGCAGTGGGTCAATATACACGGGTCTGCGCAACGTAATCCCTCGTTGAGTAGATCAGTGTGTTGACTCACGTGTGCTCTCTCTATTGGAGTGTACTTATTTTCAAGTACAGGGTCAAGGTAGATCAAGAGCAGAACAAGGAGAATTGATGGGTCAAAGACCAAGTCATCAAAAGTAGGAAGAGAGAAAACTCCTCTAAGTCAAAATCGACGAGAATCGCTAAGGGATTCCCGCCGACTTCGACGGGAATCGCTAGTGATTCCCGACGACTTCGACGGGAATCGTTAGTGATTCCCGCCGATTCGTCGAGAATCAGTTAGCCTCTCCCGCCGACTTTTTTTTCGGCTGACAGTTTTCCAAACAGGGATTCTGCCAAGGCAGAATCGACAGGAATCGTGAGTGATTCCCGCCGACATCGACGGGAATCACCAACGATTCCCGCCAATTTTTCCTTAGGCAAATTTCTTCGTTCGCTGGACCGAACCAACTTGCCGTGCGCTGTTTTGGCCGAGGCTAGGGTTTCTCCTTGTGGGCCCCACAACGGTCATTAGGGTTGGCTCCTGGTATATATATACGCGTATTTTGAACTTCTATATAGAGTGTTTCATGGAAAAACGAACGAGGCCTAACGTGACCTAGCGCATCGCGGAAGCCACCGATCTCCTATACCCGTTCGCAAGTTCGTCGCCGCCATTGATCTCAGTTCTTCTTTGATCTTCCGATGACAGTACCGAGGCAAGCCGATCGTCTCACGCATCTCTCTTGAGATCTCTTGTCTTCTGATTCGTTGAACGAGATTTGTTCTCCATTCCGAATTGGTTGAGACGACTGATCCGATTGAGATCATTCGTAGACCTTGCTTGCTTCGTCAAGAAGTTTGGATCTACAAAGTATTGTCGCCGCAATCACTTGCCGCCGCCGATCTTGAGAAGACCCATTCCAAGAGAGAAATCCGGTTGTGGACTCTTCGTATTTTTCGTGCAAGCTACAATGAACGAAGACGGACATCAGAATCTCCAAAAGCTTTGTTCGTATTTTCTTTTACATTCAATTTTAATTTGTTGTAAAGGAATTTTCATTTCTTGTTGTAAGGGTTGGGTGCAACCCATGGTGGTGGAGTTGTGACTCCTTTGTTGGAAGGGTTCCTTCCGTAGTGTGAGGATTGGATTTCAATCCGTTTGGAGAAGTGACTGAGTCATCCCTTCGTGGGAGATAGGTCGAAGGGGGAAAGTGGATGTACCCAAATCGGGGAACCACTATAATTCTTTGTGTGTTTTCTGTGCTCTGTTTGTTAATTTGTGCAGGTAAATTTAATTCCGCAAAAGACTGCACGACACCTATTCCCCCCCCCCATAGGTGGATTTAGTCGACACTAGAGACTTTCAAGTGCAATCCGGGAAAATCCTTCGACGAACTTCTGATAATATCCGGCAAGTCCCAGGAAGCTCCGTACATCCGTGGCTATCTTCAACGCTAGCCAATCCTGAATTGCCCGAATCTTGGCCGGGTCTACTGCCAACCCAGCACCGCTGATAATATGACCTAAGAAGGCCACCTCCTTTAACCAAAACTGACATTTGCTGAACTTCGCGTACAGCTGGTGCTCCCGTAGCCTCTCTAGAGTCAACGCCAGGTGTAGTGTATGCTCCTCCTCCGTCCTTGAGTAGATGAGGATGTCGTCAATAAATACGATGACGAATACATCCAAATACTCCTCGAATACCTTGTTCATGAGGCTTGTAAATGCTGACAACGCATTTGTGAGCCCGAAGGGCATCACTATAAACTCAAACAGTCTGTACCTACTACTGAAGGCGGTCTTCGGAATGTCCTCCTCTCGAATCCGTAGTTGGTAATAACCTGACCTCAAGTCAAGTTTCGAGAAGAAATGCGCTCCTTCCAGTTGATCGAACAACTCATCAATTCGTGGCAGCGGGTATGTATTCTGGACCGTCAGTCTGTTCAGCGCTCGATAATCAATACACAAGCGGAGACTTTCGTCCTTCTTTTTGACGAATAGCACCGGGGCTCCCAACGGTGAAGAGCTTGGCCGGACAAACTCTGCCTCTACTAGTTCCTGCAACTGACTTCAGAACTCTGTTAACTCCTTCGGGGCCATCCGGTAAGGGGCCCTAGATGCCGGCTTGGCCCCCGGCACAAGTTGTATCTGGAAGTCCTGCTCTCGGTGCGGAGGTAGTCCTGGCAGTTTCTCTGGGAAGACGTCAGCAAAATCTCGCACCACCGAGATGTCGGTCACAGACAACTTGGCCTCCGCCATCTCAAATAGAATCTGATAGACCTCCTCTCCCTGCAGGTGGGCCTTAACGACCTGTACTGAAGATAAGAGTATACGAGAGGCAGGTCTTATACCTTCGATGACAATGAAAGTGTCCTCGTGCTTCACGGTGATCCTCTTTGCTTGTCAATCAATCTTGGCCAGGTTCTAGTGCAGCCATACCATGCCCAGGATCAAGTCGTAGTCCGTCAACTTCAAAAGCGTCGCTGGAGCTTCGAACGCCTTTCCACCGATTTCTACCTCCATATTACAGTGATCTGAGGTAAGGAGTTCAGATCCATCGGGTGGTCGCACCCTCATCTCCGAGCCCGTGAATCGCTCCACGCCTTCCAATCCTTTTACGAACGTCTCCGACACAAAGGAGTGAGAAGCTCCGGTATCGAAAAGCGTGCGGGCAGGCTTGCCGCTGATGAAGACTATACCTGGGGCGATTAAATGTCTTTGGATTCTATAACGAGTTTTCTTTCCTATTTATTCTATCTAGTGCAGTTCTACAAATTTGACAACTGAGAAAGGGAATTCTATTTAAACAATTAAACATCTTGGTATACTTGTTATGACCTGCTCTAGGTTCCGAGGCTGCGTCGGGTCCAAGGCATACACCTGCTCCCTTTCTTGTCTACGATCCCCACCCTGGTATCCATGTCCTCGGCCACGACCTCGGCCTCCAAAATACTGCACTGGCTGGGTAGTCGGTGGTGCTGGTTGGAGTGCCCCCCTCATGGGGTAATTTCTGCGGATGTGCCCAACCTGATGGCAGTTGAAGCACTCCGGCGGGGGAAATGCCATACCTCCGGGTCTCGGTGCCTCCCGCATCTGAAGAGGCTGAGGAGCCACCACTACCACTGGCTCCCTCGGCTCCTATTTCACCCCCTGACGAGGCTGGTCCTCTGCTCTTCTTTCCTCTCTCCCATCAGTTATGCGGCCCCGCCGCTGATCATTTCTGACTCCCAGCCCCTAGTCCTCCGTTGGCCTCTTCCGACCCCGAGTTGTGTGCCAGTCGGCCTCAATCCTCTTGGCCATCTCTAACATCCGAGGTATTGGCCCGTCAGATATGAATAGAAGGGCCTCCCTCAACTCCTCTCGCAGGCCCTTGTAGAACCTTTTGGTATATCCTGCCTTGTCCAACTGATAGGAGTCCGCAAACCGGGCTAGGTGGTTGAACTCCCGGTGGTACTCTACCACTGTCTTATTGCCCTGCTTCAACTGCAGGAATCTGTCCTTCAGTTCATCCCTAGCTGACTGTTGAATAAAATGCTCCAGTAATGCGGCCCTGAACTCCTCCCAAGTAATCTCTGCAACCTCCATATCCGCAAAAGTCGTATCCAGCGACGTCGTCCACCATCTCTTGGCGTGAGACTCCAAGCAAGAGACCACCAATGGCACCCTCTCCTCCCAGAGGCACCGAATCCCGGTCAACATCTCGTACATAATGTCCAGCCATTCTTCCGTCCGAACAGCTGACTCTGTCCCTAAGTAGGATGGGGGAGAGAGTCCTCGGAAGATGCTCAGCCAATTGGTCCCCGGGTTTGGCTGCGAAACTGGAACCTGCTGGGCCCTGAAAGCCTCCAGAATGGATGTCAGAGTCTGCCCCATCTCTGACTGTAGGAACGGAGTGGGGACCGGGGGAGGTGGTGCAACATTCGGAGTCTGCTGGACTCCGCCCTGTGGTGTAGGCTGTGTTGGAGGCTGCATATCAAAAACCATCTGTAAACAATTGACTCAAGCCTAATTAGCAGTGGACAATTACATGTGATCCTCACATGGGCACACCACGCTTCCGTTGCTTAGTTTGTCCTTAAACAAAACCTGCGAGGGGGTGACCCAGGGATTTGTGGACTAGTACTTTTCCGATCGAGGTTCCTCTGATACCACTTGTAAGACCCCATTTTTTTTCTTTTTAAACACCGGGGTCTTAGGCCCAGAACCGCCGCTTTGCGGTGAAACCTTCATGCCTTGAAGGGTCATCACCGCGAAACGCCGATTCTGTCGGCCGATTCGATCACGAAAAATCAACCAAAGTAGAGTAAACACAAGTGAGGTAAAAACTCTAACCAAAAGTCCACAATGAAATCACATCAGAGTAACAATATCTCCACGAAGGGAGAGTCCACAGAATATAAATGTACTGAAAATAAGGGCTTAAGCCCGATACATCAAATCCTCACTACATAGTCACTCAAGCGGAAGCAAAATAAAACACTACAAAGGTCAGGGACTCACAGTCCCAGCTGTCTGAACTCCTGAGCTAGACTGCCCTATCTCCAAACAGGCCGACCTCCGGGGCTGCTCCTCCATGCTGGGCTCCACGATCCCCTAAATGATGTGGTCCGAAAACCGTTAGTCTATAAGACTTAGTCCTATCATCCCCCACCCCTTCCCCCATGGCCCCTAGGCACCGAGCGGAGAGGAAGAAAGGGGAGGACTTGAAGGTGGAGAGTAATCAAGAAACAGATAACAACGGACCTATACTAGCAATTTTATAGTACATGTGGCAGTAAAGTATGAAAAGTAACCTTAACTTATGTGCGGAAACGCATAAGCCAGGGGATCTTCTGCAGGGCTCCCATCGTATAAAGAGTCTCATACCAATTTATACGTTGGGGTGTCGGTTATTAACAGCAATATATATATAAAGAATTTGACCTTAATTTATAAACTTGCCCACACAAGCTTATAGACCAAGGGTCGTTTTGCAAGTCCTATTGTGTAAGCGTCTCATACCACTTATACAATAGGTGACAGGGGTTATATGCAATGATTATGCTATGACATGCTAGTGGGTTATGATGCGATCATGCAAGTGCAACTCACCCACCCGACTCTGTGTACACAAACCTTTAGTTCCCCCTTTCTGGAGCTGAACCTCCCAGGATACCTCCGTAGTGGCAGACGGAAGCGGTGGGTTGGGCCTCGCCCACCTCTAAACCAGTAAAGCACTACCGGTCAGACCTATCGTACGCCTCAACGCTTGGTGCACGAAGCGGACTCCTGCATACTCTTGCCGGCTGGCGCACCAGACTTCTGTTGGCGAAGTGCTAACCACACTTGCCAAGCCAACGTATTAGCGTCGGTGCATCGACCACTAACATCGAGGGCCCACCACCTTATAACTTATGCACATGAAATATTAATACGTTTCCCACCGAGCCAAAGCTCCCCGAACTATCCCGTCCATTCTAATTATAAACCAGGCCTCCGGCCCGCCAGGCTATCCCGCCCGTCTCCACAACCACCGAGCCTACCGCTCGAATATCCTAGTCAAACTAACTTCCCGAGACACAAGGGTGTGTGAAAGTGAACCCCTAATTATTCTAGTTGCTTTTTAAGATTTATCACTCCTACAGTTTACGTTAGTCCGGGACTGCCCCCGGTATACCCCGTGAATGGCTCTCAAAGGGCACTAGGAACTATGATGGTAGCTGAAGCCCATCGTTCCCTTTCGCAAGACACTTATTGTTATTGGTTGATTCCCTTACCCATTCCCGTTTCATATTACGCTAGATCTATCCTCGGGTGATTTTGACTTTCCCACTTCACGGGATAAGACGATCTTTCGTCTATCTCGAGCACCACATAACACTAGTCAACGTCATACTCTACTAATCCTATCTTCCAATGATGAACTCCTTTATTTACCCAAACCAACAACCTTCTAAGGATCCAACTCCTCAAATTCATTATCCACTCTAGTTCAGTTTCCTACGTTACTATAAGCAGACCACCCTATACTATATGAGATGTGTAAAGAAGGCACTCTGGATTGTCTTCCAAATCTTCTATAAAATTTATCGGAGGTCTATCATAACAAGTTTAGTCTGAAATCAGAGATTCATAATTTTTCTAATTAATTTGATATTTATTGAATTTTCCCAAATGTTTGGCCATGGGCAATTTGAACATGAACTATATGATCTACTCAAGTAATGGCCACCCAAAAATTTTGATCACTAAATAACAGAGATATATTACTAGACACTAATTTCCATAATTTTTCAGAAACTATCTGACCTCTAATTAATTTATCCAAAATAATTCCCTTAATCATATGTAAAGGAGGAAGTACCAAAGTTATTCATCAGAAAATTATATAAAAATTACATAATCTTAATATGGTGCAGAAAGGGTCATTGTGCAAAAATCATAATTTTACAGGATTGCTAGACACTAAAATAAATTTAATTAAGTTTTCTTGGGAAACAATACTTAATGAAGCAACCCTTAGAAATAATCTTCCAAAAATCCCATAAAAATTCACAGAGCTTTAAAACATAATAAAAAGTCTTCTGGATAAAGTTCATCAATTTCCAGCAAGTAGTTACTTCATAATAAATTTCTAAGTAAATAATATAAATTACTAAATTGTTAATGAAGTATCCAAAATAATAATCCTAAATTCATAAAAAAATCTCCAGAGCTTTTACTAAACTTAATCACTAACCTACCCAAATCTCATCACTGTTCAGTGAGTTTTAGTGACATTTTCTATCACTACAAGGTTTGTGCCCTAAACTAGGGTTAGGGTTTTGAGGGATCTATTCACCCTACACTACTAGAAAAATGGTTTTTGCCACGGTTTTTTTTGCCACGGGGAAAAACCGTGTCTAATACTGAAGTATTAGCCACGGTTCCTATTCCGTGGCTAATAAGCTAGTATTAGCCACGGATGACTAATTCGTGGCAAATAACCTGACTTTTTGCCACGGTTTGCCTGTTTCGTGGCTAATAATCTAGTATTAACCACGGAAGCCTAATCCGTGGCAAAAAGTCTAGTTTTTTTTAGTCTCACACCGCCAATCAAAAGATGGATTTGAGGTTTATATAGGTCATTCAAAATTATTATTTGAAATGAAATCGGCGTGGCGGCGGCGGCGTCCGGGAGACGACGACGGCGGCGGCCGGGCGGCGGCGGCGGCCGGGCGGCGGTCGGCCGGCCGGCGGCGGCGGGCGGCGGCGGCGGGCGGCGGCGGCGGCCGGCGGCGGAGGGCAGCCGAATATTTTTTATGTTAGGTTTATTACAGGTCCTTTAGCCACGACAATTGAACCGTGGCAAATGAGGAACTTTTAGCCACGACAATTGAACCGTAGCTAATAACTTATTAGCCACGGATTCGGCGTGGCTAATACTATTAGCCACGCTCGCATTGCCCACGCCCATTTGCTGTGGGTAGGCCGTGACTAATAGTTATTAGCCACGGTTTTGGACTTTTAGCCACGGAAATCTGCAGTGGCTAAAAGTCTGTTTTTTAGTAGTGCTAGAATCTATTTTAGATTTCTTCCAGAGGATTCTACCTACCCTAGAATTCTCTCTCCCAAGTTTCAAATCCTTTCAAGGTCAATTGACCCCTTGCCCTTCACAACCCTCAAAAGCCCTCTCTTAGGGTTTGAGCTTGGATCCAAAGATAAAACAATCCTAAACCACTCCATATTCCCTAAGAGGGTGATAGTGGTCCTACCAAGTCAGTGGTCAAAATCACAGCCTCTGTTGAGGTCATTTGACCACTGAAACATCAAAAATAGCTCTTTGACCTAAATAATTCTATAAGGGTATACCTAGGGTTGGATTAATACCGAACCAAAACATCTCCAATTGAGATGAAAATTTTATCAGAGTCCTAACATGCCCTCTAAGACCACCCACCCAAATTTGGGGGAGTTTTGAGATGTTTAGGACACCTAATTAATATATTCATGGATTATTAAATTTTTTTAAAAACTATAGAAAAAAGTTCTCCAAAAATTCCCATTTTTGGACAGGCCCTAGGTATAGCTAGGGTAGACTCCCTGCCCAAATTTCAGATCATTTGGACAAGGGATGAAGGGTGGGCATCCATTTGAATCTCAGGATAGCCCTAGGTATAAGCCCCACCAAAATGGGTTCTGTGGTCAAACCACTTACCCAAACGAGTTGAAATAAATTTTAAAATAATCTAGACTCGAAGGGCTACAACTTCTGTGACTGGCCATTTTTCCTAAAACAGCCTCTAAGTGCCTCGTTTAACGACATCAAAATATGCAAGTTAAATAGGTAACAAATAACAATATTATGTATATAAATATAATATTTAAGTATTATAGATACTGTTCATCTTCTCAAAAAAACCGAACCAGCAACCCTAAAACAATGCTTAAAACCTGTAGCTTTGCATGAGCCACCGCCGGCCATTTGGCCACCTCCCTGGACAGCCACCGCCACCACCACCTCCGTTGAGGTGAGGGCTACCATCAGGGGGCGGCACGGCCGCCGGAGAGGCGGTTTCCGGCGAACCCGACCACCATGTTTTTTTTGAAAAAATTATGGAAATGAAAATTTGGATAAGCTCAATTGAGTCCGATTCTTGTCCTAAACGATTCGTACGATCTACCCACGAAAGGAGTAGAGGAGGACCTTTAACCGAGCTTGTCGGCGAGTACGGTGGTGGTGCGCCATGACCGGTGGTGGAGCTTTCCGATGCTTTGCAACTACACTACCAACTGACTCGGCTCCTTCAGTGGGATTGTTGAACCTCCTCCTCTAAGTCTAGGGATGCTCTTAAGAAGGCTAGATGTGTAAGACCCCCTATTTTGATTCAAAACTCGGGGTCTTATGCCCAGAACCGCCGCTTTGCAGTGACACCATCGCACCCGGGAAGGTCGTCACTACAACGCACCGATTCTGCCGGCCTTTTCGATCACAATCAAGTAGCAAGTAGTAAAGAAAGAGAAATGCAGTCCACAATAATAAATCACATATAAATAAACTCCACGAAGGAAGCGTCCACAGTATAACATCAGAGTTAAAAAAAACAGAGTACTGAAAGGAAAAGGACTTAAGCCCGGTACAACAACACCTCACTACATGGTCACTCAAACGGAAGCTGAAAAACAAACTGCTACTAAGGAACGGAACTCACGGTCCCGGCTGTCTGAACTCCTGAGCTAAATTGCCCTGTCTCTAAGCGCACCGGCCTCCTAGGCTGCTCCTCCGGGCTGGGCTCCACGGTTCCCTAAAATGATGTGGTCCAAAAACCGTTAGTCTTTAAGACTAAGCCCTATCATCCCCCTCCCCTTCCCCCATGCCCTAAGGCACCGAGCGGAGAGGAAGAAAGGGGAGGACATGAAGGTGGAGAGTAGTCAAAAGCAGATGACGGTGGACCTAACTAGCAAGTTATAACAGGTGAATAATATAAGTGTTGTAATAGGTAAAACAGAAAGGTAAGTAAGTAAGAAATTAAACCTTAACTTATGTGAGTACACATAAGCCAAATGATCTTTTACAAGGCTCCCATCGTATAAATGTCTCATTCCACTTTATACGTTGGGGTGTCGGTTATCACAAGCATTATTTAAATATTTAAAATACCTAAATCAATAAAACTTGCCCACACAAGCTTATAGACCAAGGGGTCGTTTTGCATGTCCTAATGTATAAGCGTCCCATTCCACTTATACATTAGGTGTCAAGGTTCTTATGAATGATTATGTATGCAACTATATGGTGGGTTAATGATGTTCATGCAGTGCAACTCACACACCCAACTTTGTGTACACAAACCTTAGTTCCCCCTTTCAGAGCCGTTACCTCCCAGGATACCTCCGTAGTGGCATATGGAAGCGGTGGGTTGGGCCTCGCCCACCTCAAAACCAGTATTTGCACTACCGGTCTGACCTATCGTGCGCCCTCAACGCCTGGTGCACGAGGCAGACTTCCGCGTACTCTTGCCGACTAGACCACCGGACTTAAGGTTGGCGAAGTGCTAGCCACCTTGCCGAGTCAACGCTATTGGTGTCGGTGAAACGAACTCCCCAATATCGAAGACCCACCACCTTAAAGTTTCATATTTATGCACATGCAATATTTAATATAAGAAGTCAAGAGCAAAGCTCCCGGACCAAACCGTCCGTCTCAATCACAAACCGAGGCTAAGCTCCCTGGACTAAACCGTCCGGCTCAATTCCAAACCTCATCCCTTTGAGCACCGCAGGATGGCGCCCCTTTGAACACCTCGGGACGACTTAACCTTTTCCAAATGTCTATCCTACTAGTGTGTGAAGTGTAAACCTATTTCAACTAATTACTCTTTCGATTTATTTAAGATTTACGTTAGCCCAGGACTGCCTCCGGATTATGCCCCGTGAAGGGTTTTCAATAGGCACTAGGAACTACGATGGTATGACAGACCAAATGTAACATCCCATTTTCAACTAGACCCCCCTAGGAGTAGTTTTTGTCCTGACTAGGTCAGGACAGACCCTTAGAGAACCAAAATGGGCCAAATGAGCTTGGCCATGAAAGTGAAAGGCACATTGGCCTGCAAATAGTAATTTCTAATTACTAGCTTAAGGGTGTCCATAGGGCTTCACCATGACCCCATGGCCCCACCACAACACTCCTAACCCATTAAAGGATCCATTAGAGTCATAGGGATCCATTGGAGTCAGCCCAAAGTGGTCGAATTGACCAAGGACCACCAAAGGCCTAAATTGGGCAAGGTGTCCTAACTAAGGGCAATTGACCTCTAATGTGTCCATCCAACCCTATTTAGGTCTTCCTAGACCTTGAGTGAGGCAATTGGGTCACCAAGGGCCCATTGGGGTCAACCTTAGTGGCTAATTTGACCCAAGTCAACTCTAACCCTAAAGTGATCAAGTGTCCTTACTAAGGGTCAAGTGACCTTCAAGGTGCCAAATCAACCCTGCCCAACCCTACCTAGGCCTTAGGGGAGGCCAATGGGTCACTAAGAACCTATTGATGTTGACCCAAAAGGTCAAAAAAAGGGTCAAGTCAACCCTAAGCCACTTGGAGTCAAACCTAGCCAAATGGGCTAACTTGTGCTCAAGCCCAACCCACTTGGGCTAACCTTGTTTTAATAAATGAAATAGACTTGTGGGCTGCCTTTGGGTTAGGTAGGAGCCAAAATTCAGCATGAAGTGTAGAGAGAGAAAATTCACCCATGGAGGAGAGAGAAAGTAGAATTAAATATAAGAGGAGACTTTGGGCTCACCCTCCCCCTTCCCCAACCTCCCCAATTTATTACTCTAGGAAAAGACAAGCTAACCCAACTCAACCAGCCACCTTTTGACTGGTTTGGACCAAGCCTCACCCCCCACCTACCCTAGCCACCATTGTTGACTTTAGCCAATATTGGCCATGAAGCCTACCAGCCACCTAACACCCCCAATCTCCCCTTTAAAAGCTTCACAGGACTCCCCTCACTCACTTCCACCACCTACCTGAAGGAGCCAAGCAGCCACCAAGAAGCTTCAAAAATTCGGCCACCACCACCACCATGGTCTCCCGCCGCTCCTCTCGCATCCAAGCCCGTGTGCAGGTCCTCCCTCACCTCCTCTTTCTCATGTATAGATCATAGACCTCTTAGGGCTTCGGGTTCGAGCTCAGCCGAGCCGGTCGGGTGAAGAGAAAAGCTTCTTTTTTGGTTTTAATGGTTTTTTTTTTGGTTTCTCGGGTGAGGTGGCGCCGCCACCTCCCGCCGCCGGGACGCCGGCCAAGGCTGGCCCCCACCACCGTGAGGGTGGGGGAGACGTTCGCCGGTGACTGCGCCGCCACCAGCCGCCGGGAACCGCCCCGCAACCACCCATGTGCTCGGGCTCAAGCTCACCACCCTGCATGGGGAAGAAGAGCAGATGCCGTTGATGTGCTTTGAGATTAGTGCATGCATATTAATAATCCTGTATTTATTTTAATGACAAGAATAGTGTTAGTTTCTGTGATTTTTAAACAGACTTTTTGCATGTGCAAATTAGGGCACTTCCAGGCACTTACATAAAAAGTGTTCAACATGAAAGTTGTAGGTCTCTGAGTTAGCTTTAATTTGACATGTTACACATAATTTTTGGTTAAGCCTACTGGCCTGTAGACCCATTTTACTAGGGTTGGTCCTAGGGTAGGACAGAAATAAAAAAGTGTGCCCTGACCAAACCCTAAGTCCAAAGGGACTGAAATTTTGGTCATGCCACTAAATTAGATACACCTAGCTCCCCTCCAAAAATGAGAATTTTGGGGGAAGATTTTTCTATAGTATTTACAGAAATACCCAAAATGAAATAAATGACATTTTTGGAGTTGTATAACTCCAAAGAGCCCCAAATTTGGGTGGACTTCTCTTAGGGGTATATTAGACCTATGGTAGAAAAATTAGCCAATTTGGACCACTGCATATTGAGATATCTCACTTGCAAGTTTTGAAATTAGACTTTGTCTTGCGCTGCAAATAGCCAAATTAATTCAGAAATGTAAATGGCTGCCCAAGTCAAACCAGAGGTCCTATTGACCTGAAATTTTGGTCAGTGACTTGTTTAGGGCATATTTAGGCCTTGTCCAAAAATGAGACTTTTTGGAATAAAAAAATTAGGGTAAAATTACCAAAATACCCTTAGAATTCTTGAGGAGATTTATGGAGTATTTCAATTTCAAATGACCTGAGGAATTAGGCATGAACTCGTTTATGGCATAGTTAGGCCCTGCCCAAAAATGGGATTATTTGGAATTAAAATTATGGGGAAATTACTAAAATACCCCTAGGCTTGTTTAGGTGATTCTTGGAGTATTTTAACTCCAGTGTGCCCCAATTTTTGGTGGCATGTTCAGGGGGGCATGATTAGGACATGTATAAAATTTGAGCCCATTTGGATGAGTTTTGGCTAGGGAATCACCAAACCCTAGATAGGCCTTAATGAAGCAATTTTGGGTAAAAAGTGCACTATGGGATATGAGTGGCCAACTCACCTCAACAGAGGCTGATGTTTTGGTCACTGGCTTGAAATGTTCATTATCACTCTCCTTGGGGAGATGGGATGGATTAGGGTGGATTTACCCTAGGACCCAAGTTTAAACCCTAAGGGACGACCTTTGGGGGTTGTGAAGGACATAGGGGCAATTGCCCTTGTATGGCCTTGGAATTTTGGTAGAGAGGTAGATATGATATAATTAAACCTCTGGTTGAAATGTTAGGTAGTTTAGAAGTAGATAAGTACCTCAGAAGACAAACCCTAGTTTTTAGGGTAGAAGTACTACTAGGTCAAAATAGTAACCTAACCTCATCTAAAAGTTGTGAAAATGGGGTAGGATGAATCTTAGGATAAGTTTAACACCTAAATAATTTTAGTGGAATTTTATTGATGATATTCATAATACCTCCTTTGTTAAGTATCAAAATGTCCAAGTTTAGTATTTGAATTAATTTGATCATTTTGTCCAATAGAATCTAGAAAAATTTGGGCAGTAGAGGTTTTTAACCTAATTAGAGGTCTCTGAATTTTACTATAATTTTTAAAGGATTTTACATAATGCTTCCTTCACAAATTTTGGAAAGATCATACTTGGTAAGTAAATTATTTAAAGAATAATTTAACTTGTAAAAATGTGAATTTTGGCCACTGATAATTTTTGGAGGATATCTACTGCTGGGAGTTTAAATATGAATTTTTGGAAGTATATTCATAGTACTTGATTCACAATCATGCCCTTTTTAGATTTTTGTATTTAATTTATTTAGACTTTAATTTCCAGTGAAAAATTATGGAATTTGGCCAGTGATAGTTTTAAGATTGTATTAGTGTAAGATAATTAAATTCAAAATATTTGGATGAGAATTTTAAGTAGTTGATTCATAAATTTTTGAATAAGGGGATTACTTCTAAAATAATTTTAAGACCCTTAAACTTTTGTAGAAAACGCCAAATTTGGAAATTGTCACTTTTAGACATATGAGACATTATCATAAATTTATGAGGTCTTGAACATGTCTGAAAAATGTACCTCATGATCAAATTGATAACTCTGGGACCTTTTTAAGAAATTATTTAAATATCAGTTTAATTAAGAAAATTATAATTCTCTGGATTTACATTATTTATGTCATGATAGACCCCCAGTAAATAACTTAAGTCATTCGGATGAAAACTTGAAGGATATCTTATCATGAGCATCAACTATTATAGGTCGGTCTGCGAATAGTAATTTGAGGAAAAAATCATATTGAGAATAGATTTGGAATAGTGTAGAGTTAGTCAAGTGTAATTGGCTGGAGGAAAGTGGATGGGTCACCCTAAGAAGTTCTAAGGAGGGGTGAGAATCAAGTTGGTGCGGGTTAGAAGGTGCGCGTGTTCGGTGAAAGATCGTCGTTCCCGTGAGAGTGAAAGATCAAACTATCTTAGTTTAGTTAATGTAATACAAAAAGGGAATGGGTAAGGGAAAACAACCAATAACAATAAGCGCCTTGCGAAAGGGAACTTCGGGCCTTAATGCCCGTCTTGGTTCCTAGTGCCTATTGAGAACCCTTCACGGGGTATAATCCGGAGGCAGTCCTGGGCTAACGTAAACTTTCAAGATAAACTAAAAGAGGAATTTAGTAAATAAGGCTTCACACTGCACACTAGTTAGATAGGGTTTTGGAAATGGATAAGTCGTCCCAAGGTGTTCAAAGGGGCGCCATCCCGCGGTGCTCCAAGGTATGAGGTTTGAAATGAGACGGACGGTTAGTCCGGGGAGCTTAGTCTCGGATTGTAGTTAACACGGACGGTTTAGTCCGGGAGCTTGACTTGTGGTTTCTGTTTAAGAATATTGCATGTGCATGAAAAGAAAAGATAAGGTGGTGGGTCTTCGGTATTGGGGAGTTCGTTGCACCGACACCAATACGATGACTCGGCAAAGTGTGGTTTTACACTTTGCCAAACTTAAGTCCGACGGTCCAGTCGGCAATAGTACGCAGGAGTCCGCTTAGTGAACCAAGCGTTGAGGCGTACGATTGGTCAGACCGGTAGTGCTATACTGGTTTTGAGGTGGGCGAGGCCCAACCCACCGCTTCCGTCTGCCACTACGGAGGTATCCTGCGAGGTAACGGCTCAAAAAGGGGAAACTAAGGTTTGTGTACACAAAGTCGGGTGTGTGAGTTGCACTGCTTGAACATCATTAACCCACCATATAGATGCATATCATAATCAATCATAATAACCTATGACACCTAATGTATAAGTTTAATGGGACGCTTATACATTAGGACTTGCAAAACGACCCCTTGGTCTATAAGCTTGTGTGGGGCAGGTTTATAAGTCAAGGTCAATTTACTATATTTATAATTGATGTTTGATAACCGACACCCCAACGTATAAGTTTAATGGGACACTTATACGATGGGAGCCTTGCAGAAGATCCCTTGGCTTATGTGCCTTCACATAAGTTAAGGTTACTTTACTTATATTAATTGTCTTTTATGCTCAGTTATTACTGTCACTTATATTCAAAGAATTGCTAGACTAGGTCCACCGTCACCTGCTTTTGTTGTACTCTCCACTTCATGTCCTTCCCTTTCTTCCTCCCCGCTCGGTGCCTTAGAGCATGGGGGAAGGGGTGGGGGATGATAGGACTTGGTCTTTTTGACTGACGGGCGACCGAACATCATATTAGGGAATCGTGGAGCCCAGCATGGAGGAGCAGCCCAGGAGGCCGATGCGCTTAGAGATGGGGCAGTCTAGTACGGGTCTTCAGATTGCCGGGACCGTGAGTTCAGCTTACTAGTAGATGTTCTATTTTACTTCCGCGTGAGTGATTCTGTAGTGAGGACTTTGATGTACCGGGCATAAGCCCTTATTCAGTACTCTTTTCTTATTAGATCTGTGGACACTCCCTTCGTGGAGATTTTCTAATATATGTGATTTGATGTGGACTGCATTTCTTTCTACTTGCTACTAAATTATGATCGAACAAGGCCGGCAGAATCGGCGTTTTGTGGGGACGACCTTCCCGGGTGCGAAGTCGTCACCGCAAAGCGGCGGTTCTGGGCATAAGACCCCGAGTTTTAAAAAGAAAAAAAAGGGGGGTCTTACAAGTGGTATCAGAGCCAGGTAAAATCGATTAGAAAAGTAGCAGTCCACAAATCCCTGGGTCTCCCCCGCGCGAGTTTAGTTTGCGGACAAACTAAGCAGCGGAAGCGTGGTGTGCCCATAAGGGAAATCACATATAATTGTCCACTTTTGGTTAATATCGAGCGATTTCTCATAGTGAAAACTTTGTTGTGCAGCCCCCAGTACAGACTACACCACAGGGTGGAGCCCAGCAGATCCCAGGAGTTGCCCTACCACAACCGGTCCCCGCTCATTTCCTGCAGATGGACATGGGACAGACCTTGACAGCAATCTTAGAGGCATTCAGGGCCAAGCAGGTTCCGGCTCCGCAGCTGAACCTGGGGACCAACTGGCTTAGCGTCTTCCGAGGACTCTCTCCCCCATCCTACTTGGGAACGGAGGCGGCAGTACGGACCGAGGAGTGGCTGGACATTATGGAGGAGATGCTGACAGGGATACGGTGCCCTTGGGAGGAGAGGGTACCACTGGTGGTCTCCTGCTTGGAGTCTCACGCCAAGCGGTGGTGGAAGACAGTTCTGGACACGACTTTTGCGGACAGGGTGGCTGCTGAGGTTACATGGGTTGAGTTCAGGGCTCTACTGCTGGAGCACTTCGTTCCACAGTCAGCCAGAGACGAGCTGGAGGATCGTTTCTTACAGTTGAAGCAAGGGACCAGGACCGTGGTAGAGTACCATCGGGAGTTCGACCATTTGGCCCGTTATGCAGACTCGTATCAGCTGGACGAGGCAGGGTATACCAAGAGGTTCTACAAGGGGTTGAAGGAGGATCTGAGGGAGGCCTTATTGTTCGTGTCTGATGGGCCTATTACTCGGATTCTGGAGATGGCCAAGAGGATCGAGGCAGACTGGCATACTACCCGGGGCCGGAAGCGGCCGACAGAGGACCAGAGCAGGGGAAGCAGGAATGAGCAGCGTCGATTCCATGCAGCAGATGGCAGGAAGACAGAGGTTTAGCCTCGTCAAGAGGTGAGGCATGAGCCAAGGGAACAGGTGACACTGGCTCCTCAACCTCTCCAGATGCGGGAGATGCCCAGACCTCAGATGCAGGAAGTGCAGAGACCTGGAGGTGGGGCTTACCCTCCACCAGAGTGTTACCACTGCCGTCAGGTGGGGCACATCAAGAGGAACTGCCCTATGAGAAGGGGGCCCGCTCTAGCGCCACAGATTGCCCCACCTGCTCAGCACTATGGAGGCCGAGGACGCGGCTAAGGACGTGGATTCCAGGGCGGAGATCGCCGGCAGGATAGGGAACAAGTATATGCATTGGATCTGGCTCAACCTCGACATCCTGAGGAAGTGATCACAGCTATGCCAGAATTTGTTTAAAATATTTATTTATGGTTCCTTTGATTGATAGTTAGACACTTGACTTAGAAAAATGTCAAACTAGAAAAGAAAACCTTAGTTAGATTCTAAGACATTTTATTACCCCAGGCATAGTCCTCATCAGTGGCAAGCCCGCATATACACTATTCGACACGGATGCCTCGCGCTCGTTCGTATCAGAGGCCTTCATTGATGGCTTAGCAGGCGTGAAGCGATTCATGGGCTTGATGTTGAGGATACGACTAGCAGACGGATCCGAGCTACACACCGATGCGCACTGCAACATGGAGGCAGAGATTGGTGGGAAAGCGTTCGAAGCACCAGCCGCGATCCTGAGGCTTCCATCATATGATCTGATATTGGGCATGTCATGGTTATATTGGAACCATGCCCTAATTGACTGCGTGGCCAAGAAGATTACCCTGAAGCATGGAGATTCATTAGTCGCAGTAGAAGGTATAAGGCCTACCTCCCACATAATTTTGTCATCTATTCAGGCTGTCAAGGCCCATATACAGGGCGATGAGATCTATCAGATACTCTTCGAGATGGCGGAAGCCAAGGATTCTATATCTGACATACCAGTAGTACGAGATTTTTTGGACGTCTTCCCAGAGAAACTACCAGGGCTACCCCCGCACTGGGGGCAAGATTTCCAGATAGTACTTATGCCAGGGGCTAAGCCGGCATCCAGAGCTCCCTACCGCATGGCCCCAAAGGAGCTGACAGAGTTTCGAAGCCAGTTGCAGGAGCTAGTAGAGGCCGGGTTTGTCCGACCAAGCTCTTCACCATGGGGAGCCCCGGTGTTGTTTGTTAAGAAGAAGGACGGGAGTCTCCGCTTGTGTATTGACTACCGAGCCTTGAACCGGCTAACAGTCCGGAATACCTATCCACTACCAAGGATAGATGAGTTGTTTGACCAGCTGGAAGGGGCACACTTCTTCTCGAAGTTGGACCTAAGGTCGGGCTACTACCAGTTGCAGATCCGAGAGGATGATATACAGAAGACTGCTTTTAGTAGCAGGTACGGACTCTACGAGTTTACCGTGATGCCCTTCGGGCTCACGAATGCACCGTCAGCATTCATGACTCTCATGAACGGGGTCTTCGAGCCATATTTAGATGTGTTTGTCATCGTCTTCATCGATGACATCCTCATTTACTCGAGGACCGAGGAGGAGCACACGAGGCATCTGATGCTGACCTTGGAGAAGCTACGGGAACATCATCTATATGCTAAGTTCAGCAAGTGTCAATTCTGGCTGAAGGAGGTGGCTTTCTTGGGGCACGTGATCAGTGGAGTTGGGTTGGCGGTAGATCCGGCCAAGATTCAGGCCGTCCGGGACTGGCCACAGTTGAAGAAAGCTACGGACGTACGGAGCTTCCTAGGACTTGCCGGCTATTACCGGAAGTTCGTAGAAGGATTTTCTAGACTTGCTCTCCCACTCACATCCCTGACGAGGAAGGAGATACCTTTTATCTGGACACCGCAGTGCGAGGCAGCGTTTCAGGAGCTGAAAGGTCGGCTCACATCCGCCCCGGTACTCGCTCTCCCCTCGGGGAAAGAGGGATTTCAGGTTTATGCGGATGCCTCCTATCAGGGTATGGGAGCTGTATTGATGCAGAGGGGTCACGTCATCGCCTACGCCTCCCGCCAGCTGAAACAACATGAGCAGAACTATCCGGTCCACGACCTAGAGATGGGAGCAGTTATATTTGCGCTGAAGGTCTGGCGGCATTACCTTTATGGAGTCCGCTGCGACATATTTTCAGATCACAAGAATCTGAAATATGTGGATACGCAGAAGGAACTAAATATCCGGCAGCGGCGATGGATGGAGTTTCTAGCAGACTACCAGTACGAGATGCATTACCATCCGGGTAAGGCAAACGTGGTAGCTGATGCCTTGAGCCGGAGAGCGACTACTACAGGAGCAGGACCCCAGGCCATGACTTTAGAGCTATTACGGAGCCTTGAAGACATGCGCATCACCTTAGTATCGTCTGACGACACTGAGCTTTACGAGGAGTATTTAGCTGCGACGAGCGTCAGCGACGATATACATGATAGAGTCCAGGATTGGCAGAGGCAGGATGCCAAGCTGGAGCCGATATTCTGGGCTTTGGAGGCAGGCTCAGCAGGAGATTATACGATGCGGGGTGATCTGGTGTGCTTCAGTGGTCGGACATACATACCGGATGGAGGGCAGATACGGGAGGACATCATGGCTGAGGCTCATCATAGCCGATACTCTATACATCCCGGGATTACGAAGATGATGGCAGATTTGAAGAGGACTCTCTACTGGCCGGGGATGAAGAAGGACATCACTCGTTTTGTGACCCACTGTGAGGCGTGTCAGGTGGTGAAGGCCGAGTGCAAGAACCCAGCAGGACTACTACAACCACTTCCAGTGCCAGAGTGGAAATTTGAGGACATCGCCATGGACTTCATCCATGGCCTACCTCGATCACGAACGGGAAACGATTCGATCTGGGTGATCGTGGACCGTCTGACGAAGGTGGCTAGGTTCATCCCGATCAGGAAGGACGACTCTGTTGGAGTGTTGGTGCGGAAGTTTGTGGAGCAGTTTGTCCGTTATCACGGCGTGCTGAAGACGATCGTATCCGATTGAGATGGCCAGTTTACATCCAGAGAGTGGAGATCGGTGCAGGCTTACCTTGGCTCCCGACTGACCTTCAGTACGACTTTCCACCCCCAGACTGACGGGCAGACGGAGCGTACCAATCGGACGCTGGAAGACCTCCTGAGATTATGTATTGTAGACCGCGGAGAGTCCTGGGAGAAGATGCTGCCATTGGTGGAGTTCTCGTACAACAACAGCTACTAGTCCAGCATACGGATGGCTCCTTACGAGGCTTTATATGGGAGGAGGTGTAGGACACCGTTATCTTGGCTACAGGACGTGGATCCGCAGACTCTAGACTCGGAGTTTGTGGAAGACACCGAGGCTCAGGTGAGATTGATCCGGGACCGGATGCTAGAGGCGCAGAGCAGACAGGCCAAGTATTATGACGCTCGGCATCGTCAGGTGGAGTTTCAGATCGGGGACCGGGTGTTCTTGAAGATCCGGCCAATGCATGGAGTTTCACGGGTGCGAGGTCAGCGGAAGAAGCTCAGCCCGAGATACATGGGGCCTTTTAGGATCCTGGAGCGGATCGGTCCCCTAGCTTACCGGCTGGAGCTGTCACCGAAGCTGGCAGGTTTGCACGATGTGTTCCATGTCTCCTCCCTCAGAAGGGCTCTACTACGCCCGGAGCTGCAGATTACGACCCCGGATGGGCCGGTAGCTTCAGATCGATCAGTTCACTTGGAGCCAGTTCGGATTGATGATAGAGGGATACGGGTCTTGCGCCGCAAGAAGATCCCGTTAGTCAAGGTCCTGTGGAGGAACTACGGCCAGGAGGAGCATACTTGGGAGCCGCAAGATCTGATGAAACAAAAGTACCCTGAACTATTCAGTCAGGTATACCTCATTACCCTTCAAGATGTTACAACTTAGATTCCTACTTTATGTCAGTAGCACCGCTTTAGGAAGGATATGGGCTAATCTTTTGTTTATTGGGAACTTACCCTCTATTTAATAAACAAAGTAATCACTCCAACTCCATATGGGATGTTACAAGTTTAACTTATTTCGGTAAGACACCCGTAGGCTTAACCTTAATTTCGGGGACGACATTTTTGTTTTATTTATTGGGATTTGTAACATCCCATTTTCAACTAGACCCCCCTAGGAGTAGTTTTTGTCCTGACTAGGTCAGGACAGACCCTTAGAGAACCAAAATGGGCCAAATGAGCTTGGCCATGAAAGTGAAAGGCACATTGGTCTGCAAATAGTAATTTCTAATTACTAGCTTAAGGGTGTCCATAGGGCTTCACCATGACCCCATGGCCCCACCACAACACTCCTAACCCATTAAAGGATCCATTAGAGCCATAGGGATCCATTGGAGTCAGCCCAAAGTCGTCGAATTGACCAAGGACCACCAAAGGCCTAAATTGGGCAAGGTGTCCTAACTAAGGGCAATTGACCTCTAATGTGTCCATCCAACCCTATTTAGGTCTTCCTAGACCTTGAGTGAGGCAATTGGGTCACCAAGGGCCCATTGGGGTCAACCTTAGTGGCTAATTTGACCCAAGTCAACTCTAACCCTAAAGTGATCAAGTGTCCTTACTAAGGGTCAAGTGACCTTCAAGGTGCCAAATCAACCCTGCCCAACCCTACCTAGGCCTTAGGGGAGGCCAATGGGTCACTAAGAACCTATTGATGTTGACCCAAAAGGTCAAAAAAAAAGGGTCAAGTCAACCCTAAGCCACTTGGAGTCAAACCTAGCCAAATGGGCTAACTTGTGCTCAAGCCCAACCCACTTGGGCTAACCTTGTTTTAATAAATGAAATAGACTTGTGGGCTGCCTTTGGGTTAGGTAGGAGCCAAAATTCAGCATGAAGTGTAGAGAGAGAAAATTCACCCATGGAGGAGAGAGAAAGTAGAATAAAATATAAGAAGAGACTTTGGGCTCACCCTCTCCCTTCCCCAACCTCCCCAATTTATTACTCTAGGAAAAGAAAAGCTAACCCAACTCAACCAGCCACCTTTTGACTGGTTTGGACCAAGCCTCACCCCCCACCTACCCTAGCCACCATTGTTGACTTTAGCCAATATTGGCCATGAAGCCTACTAGCCACCTAACACCCCCAATCTCCCCTTTAAAAGCTTCACAGGACTCTCCTCACTCACTTCCACCACCTACCTGAAGGAGCCAAGCAGCCACCAAGAAGCTTCAAAAATTCGGCCACCACCACCACCATGGTCTCCCGCCGCTCCTCTCGCATCCAAGCCCGTGTGCAGGTCCTCCCTCACCTCCTCTTTCTCATGTATAGATCATAGACCTCTTAGGGCTTCGGGTTCGAGCTCAGCCGAGCCGGTCGGGTGAAGAGAAAAGCTTCTTTTTTGGTTTTAATGGTTTTTTTTGGTTTCTCGGGTGAGGTGGCGCCGCCACCTCCCGCCGCCGGGACGCCGGCCAAGGCTGGCCCCCACCACCGTGAGGGTGGGGGAGACGTTCGCCGGTGACTGCGCCGCCACCAGCCGCCGGGAACCGCCCCGCAACGACCCATGTGCTCGGGCTCAAGCTCACCACCCTGCATGGGGAAGAAGTGCAGATGCCGTTGATGTGCTTTGAGATTAGTGCATGCATATTAATAATCCTGTATTTATTTTAATGACAAGAATAGTGTTAGTTTCTGTGATTTTTAAACAGACTTTTTGCATGTGCAAATTAGGGCACTTCCAGGCACTTACATAAAAACGTGTTCAACATGAAAGTTGTAGGTCTCTGAGTTAGCTTTAATTTGACATGTTACACATAATTTTTGGTTAAGCCTACTGGCCTGTAGACCCATTTTACTAGGGTTGGTCCTAGGGTAGGACAGAAATAAAAAAGTGTGCCCTGACCAAACCCTAAGTCCAAAGGGACTGAAATTTTGGTCATGCCACTAAATTAGATACACCTAGCTCCCCTCCGAAAATGAGAATTTTTGGGGAAGATTTTTCTATAGTATTTACAGAAATACCCAAAATGAAATAAATGACATTTTTGGAGTTGTATAACTCCAAAGAGCCCCAAATTTGGGTGGCCTTCTCTTAGGGGTATATTAGACCTATGGTAGAAAAATTAGCCAATTTGGACCACTGCATATTGAGATATCTCACTTGCAAGTTTTGAAATTAGACTTTGTCTTGGGCTGCAAATAGCCAAATTAATTCAGAAATGTAAATGGCTGCCCAAGTCAAACCAGAGGTCCTATTGACCTAAAATTTTGGTCAGTGACTTGTTTAGGGCATATTTAGGCCTTGTCCAAAAATGAGACTTTTTGGAATAAAAAAATTAGGGTAAAATTACCAAAATACCCTTAGACTTCTTGAGGAGATTTATGGAGTATTTCAATTCCAAATGACCTGAGGAATTAGGCATGAACTCGTTTATGGCATAATTAGGCCCTGCCCAAAAATGGGATTATTTGGTATTAAAATTATGGGGAAATTACTAAAATACCCCTAGGCTTGTTTAGGTGATTCTTGGAGTATTTTAACTCCAGAGTGCCCCAATTTTTGGTGGCATGTTCAGGGGGGCATGATTAGGACATCTATAAAATTTGAGCCCATTTGGATGAGTTTTGGCTAGGGAATCACCAAACCCTAGATAGGCCTTAATGAAGCAATTTTGGGTAAAAAGTGCACTATGGGATATGAGTGGCCAACTCACCTCAACAGAGGCTGATGTTTTTGTCACTGGCTTGAAATGTTCATTATCACTCTCCTTGGGTAGATGGGATGGATTAGGGTGGATTTACCCTAGGACCCAAGTTTAAACCCTAAGGGACGACCTTTGGGGGTTGTGAAGGACATAGGGGCAATTGCCCTTGTATGGCCTTGGAATTTTGGTAGAGAGGTAGATATGATATAATTAAACCTCTGGTTGAAATGTTAGGTAGTTTAGAAGTAGATAAGTACCTCAGAAGACAAACCCTAGTTTTTAGGGTAGAAGTACTACTAGGTCAAAACAGTAACCTAACCTCATCTAAAAGTTGTGAAAATGGGGTAGGATGAATCTTAGGATAAGTTTAACACCTAGATAATTTTAGTGGAATTTTATTGATGATATTCATAATACCTCCTTTGTTAAGTATCAAAATGTCCAAGTTTAGTATTTGAATTAATTTGATCATTTTGTCCAATAGAATCTAGAAAAATTTGGGCAGTAGAGGTTTTTAACCTAATTAGAGGTCTCTGAATTTTACTATAATTTTTAAAGGATTTTACATAATGCTTCCTTCACAAATTTTGGAAAGATCATACTTGGTAAATAAATTATTTAAAGAATAATTTAACTTGTAAAATTGTGAATTTTGGCCACTAATAATTTTTGGAGGATATCTACTGCTGGGAGTTTAAATATGAATTTTTGGAAGTATATTCATAGTACTTGATTCACAATCATGCCCTTTTTAGATTTTTGTATTTAATTTATTTAGACTTTAATTTCCAGTGAAAAATTATGGATAACTCTAGGACCTTTTTAAGAAATTATTTAAATATCAGTTTAATTAAGAAAATTATAATTCTCTGGATTTACATTATTTATGTCATGATAGACCCCCAGTAAATAACTTAAGTCATTCAGATGAAAACTTGAAGGATATCTTATCATGAGCATCAACTATTATAGGTCGGTCTGCGAATAGTAATTTGAGGAAAAAATCATATTGAGATTAGATTTGGAATAGTGTAGAGTTAGTCAAGTGTAATTGGCTGGAGGAAAGTGGATGGGTCACCCTAGGAAGTTCTAAGGAGGGGTGAGAATCAAGTTGGTGCGGGTTAGAAGGTGCGCGTGTTCGGTGAAAGATCGTCGTTCCCGTGAGAGTGAAAGATCAAACTATCTTAGTTTAGTTAATGTAATACAAAAAGGGAATGGGTAAGGGAAAACAACCAATAACAATAAGCGCCTTGCGAAAGGGAACTTCGGGCCTTAATGCCCGTCTTGGTTCCTAGTACCTATTGAGAACCCTTCACGGGGTATAATCCGGAGGCAGTCCTGGGCTAACGTAAACTTTCAAGATAAACTAAAAGAGGAATTTAGTAAATAAGGCTTCACACTGCACACTAGTTAGATAGGGTTTTGGAAATGGATAAGTCGTCCCAAGGTGTTCAAAGGGGCGCCATCCCGCGGTGCTCCAAGGGATGAGGTTTGAAATGAGACGGACGGTTAGTCCGGGGAGCTTAGTCTCGGATTGTAGTTAACACGGACGGTTTAGTCCGGGAGCTTGACTTGTGGTTTCTGTTAAGAATATTGCATGTGCATGAAAAGAAAAGATAAGGTGGTGGGTCTTCGGTATTGGGGAGTTCGTTGCACCGACACCAATACGATGACTCGGCAAAGTGTGGTTTTACACTTTGCTAAACTTAAGTCCGACGGTCCAGTTGGCAATAGTACGCAGGAGTCCGCTTAGTGCACCAAGCGTTGAGGCGTACGATTGGTCAGACCGGTAGTGCTATACTGGTTTTGAGGTGGGCGAGGCCCAACCCACCGCTTCCGTCTGCCACTACGGAGGTATCCTGCGAGGTAACGGCTCAAAAAGGGGGAACTAAGGTTTGTGTACACAAAGTCGGGTGTGTGAGTTGCACTGCTTGAACATCATTAACCCACCATATAGATGCATATCATAATCATTCATAATAACCTATGACACCTAATGTATAAGTTTAATGGGACGCTTATACATTAGGACTTGCAAAACGACCCCTTGGTCTATAAGCTTGTGTGGGGCAGGTTTATAAGTCAAGGTCAATTTACTATATTTATAATTGATGTTTGATAACCGACACCCCAACGTATAAGTTTAATGGGACACTTATACGATGGGAGCCTTGCAGAAGATCCCTTGGCTTATGTGCCTTCACATAAGTTAAGGTTACTTTACTTATATTAATTTTCTTTTATGCTCAGTTATTACTGTCACTTATATTCAAAGAATTGCTAGACTAGGTCCACCGTCACCTGCTTTTGTTGTACTCTCCACTTCATGTCCTTCCCTTTCTTCCTCCCCGCCCGGTGCCTTAGAGCATGGGGGAAGGGGTGGGGGATGATAGGACTTGGTTTTTTTGATTGACGGGCGACCGAACATCATATTAGGGAATCGTGGAGCCCAGCATGGAGGAGCAGCCCAGGAGGCCGATGCGCTTAGAGATGGGGCAGTCTAGTACGGGTCTTCAGACTGCCGGGACCGTGAGTTCAGCTTACTAGTAGATGTTCTATTTTACTTCCGCGTGAGTGATTCTGTAGTGAGGACTTTGATGTACCGGGCATAAGCCCTTATTCAATACTCTTTTCTTATTAGATCTGTGGACACTCCCTTCGTGGAGATTTTCTAATATATGTGGTTTGATGTGGACTGCATTTCTTTCTACTTGCTACTAAATTATGATCGAACAAGGCCGGCAGAATCGGCGTTTTGTGGGGACGACCTTCCCGGGTGCGAAGTCGTCACCGCAAAGCGGCGGTTCAGGGCATAAGACTTCGGGTTTTAAAAAGAAAAAAAAGGGGGGTCTTACACCAAAGTTCCCTTTCGCAAGGCACTTCATAATATTGGTTAATTTTCTCTTACTCGTTCCCTTCTCATAATACATTAAACTAAAACTAGGGTAGCTTGACATTTCACTCTCACAGGAACGACGATCTTTCGTCGAATCCGTGCTCCTTCTACCACAATCACTCACTTCTCGTCACTCCTTAGAACCTTCAATGACAACCTATCTAAATCCATCCCAATCAGCACATTGAGAAACTCCAACATTGCCCTAAGTCGTCTTCAAATGCGATCTTTTACGAAAACGCTAAATGCGGACCACCCTACACTATATGATGACCATGATAGGATGTCCTTTGTGTTTTCATCCGAATGACCTAAGCTATTTACTGGGGTCCTATCATGTCATAAATGAATCAATTCCAGGTTATGATAATTTTCTCAATTAATCTATTAATTAATTAATTTTCCTGAAAATCCAAGATCTACCAATTTGAACATGAAGTATACTTTTCAGCTATGTAAAAATCCTATAAATTCAGGATAAATACTATTACCTCTAAAAAAATGACATGTCCAAGGTTTGGAAATTTTCTCTAGGGTCTAGGAGCCTTAAAGCTATTTTTGTAATATCTTGTACCTTTCAAAATTTGTGAATAAACTATATAAAGGTGGCTTCCAAAAATTATGAATCAATTATGTAAGACTTCTACTGGCTTGAAAATAATATTAGCCAAAATTTCATAATTTAATTACTGAGAATTGAAGTCTATAAAAATTAATTACAAACACTTTAGATAGACATGCTTGTAAAACAAGTATTGAAAATATAACTTCAAAAATCATAAATAAATTTCTACTAGCATATAATGGCCTAAAAATCTTATTTCCTAAATCTCATAATTTTTCAACAGGTATAACAACCATAATTAAATTAATTCCCTAAAGCTCCTTTTCAAAACATTCAAGAATAAAGTACTAAATTTATCCCACTAAATTTTTATAAAAATCCACGAACATCCATTCTAACCTAAAGACCTCACTTCCAAGATTTTATGAGATTTCAATAATTAAAAAGATCCTAAATAATTAAATCTTCAATTAGGGCTACAACCACATTTACAAATGAAGCATTAGGTATTATCATCATAAAATTCCAGTAAAAATACCTAAGGGTCCTATCTACCCTAGATTTACTCTACCCAAGTTTCACAGCTTTTAGATGACATTAAATTACTGTTTTGACCTAAAAGCCCTTCTACCCTAAAACTAGGGTTTTGCTTTTGAGGAACCTACTTACCTCTAACTCTTTTAAATTCCAACCAGAGGGTTAGATACTCATTAACTACCTCTCAACCAAATCTCAAGGCCATTCAAGGGCATTTGCCCCTATGTTTTTCGCAACCCTCAAAATCCTTTCCTTAGGGTTTGGGCTTGGGTCCTAGGGTAAACCAACCCTAAACCCTCCCATCTTCCTCAAGGGGGTACTTAGGATAATTCTAAACTAGTGGTAGACATCTCAACCTCTGATGAGGTGAGTTGACCTCTCAATCTCCAAAGAGCATTTTTCCCAAAACACCCTTCACTAGGTCAAAACTAGGGTTTACTAAATTCCTATTCAAAACTCATCTAAATGAGCTGGATTTTGGGGTACATCTAGATATAAATACCAGGGACCACTCACCAAGACTTGGGAGGGTATGGAGGTCAGTTGGTCCACAAAATCTCTAACCCTAGCATTTCCCAAGTTAGGACAAAATACCTAAGTAAATCAACTCCAAATTTACCCAAATTTGGACGGCCCCTAACAAACAATAATATTGACTCCCTGTCTAAATTTCAAGTCATTTGGACAGAGAGATAAGGGTGGGCACCCACTTGAATTCCTAGGGCACAATTCCCAAGGTAGGGCTAAGGTTTGGTCAAACCCTACCTAAACCTTATCCAAATGTGCTCAAATTTTCTACAGAGTTATATATTAATGCTAGGGATCCCTCACTAAAATTTGGGAGGGTTTGATGGTCATTTGACCCCTTAATTCCCTAACCCTAGCTTTTCTAGGTTTAGGGAAAACCCTAGGTTAAAATACTCTAAATGCCCTCCGATTTTTACAGGAGCTAGTTTTAGATGATATTAAGCTCCATTCCAAAATTCAAAGCATTTGAACCAAGGGTTAGGTGTGGGGAATTATTTGAAACTCTGTCCTACATATAGGACCTACCCTAGTAAAATGACCCTACAGGTCTAGGTTCTCAACCAATTTTTCACCACAACATATCAAACTGTAGGTATTCCAAAGGCCTACAATTTTCATATTATAAACTTTTTCATGAGATGCCCAGAAGGGGCCTAAAAATCAACATGTAGTAAACTGTTAAAAAATGAATTAATAAAACAATAATTCGTGTATTTTAAGTCTTGCACGCATCTTAAAGCAATCCTAGGGCAGCTGTACTTCGTCTTCTCCAAGTGGCCTGAACCAGAACCGTGGGAAGTGATTATCACGAGCCTTTTCCTGGCCACTAGGGCGGCGCCACCACCGGGAAGCAACTCCTATATGTTCCCGGTGGTGGGGGCTAGCCTTGCCGGCGGCTAGGGCGGCCGGAGGTGGCGGTGCCGCCCTACCCGAGCCCACCCAAAAGCCATGAAAATGACAAAAAAATTCTGGTTTTGGTTCCCTCCGACTGACTACTCGAGCCCGACCTCTACTCTAATGATTCTAGGATCTAAACATAAGAGAAAGAGAGGGGGAGGACCTGAGTTCGGGCATGAATGCGAGTTGAACGGCGGGATGCCATGGTGGCGGCGGTGGCGGCGTTTCTCTCCTTGGTGGCTCCGACAAGCCTCTCTCCCTCCTGCTATGGTTTCAAAACTGGTCGCCCCTCTCTCCTAAATGAGTATATAAAGAGGAGAGGGGGAGAGGGGCGGTTTTCTTCAAGAGCCAAAGCACCTCTTCATGGTGGGGGGGGGGTGGTTAGAGGATAGAGAGAGTGAAAACTCCTCTTGATGGCCGGTAAAAGGGTGGGAGGAAGAGGTGTCAACCTCTAGGTGGCTGTGGGCCCCTCTTTGGCCGAGCCCCATGCCTCCCCACTCTCTAAAACCACCCCTTCACTTCCACCACCTTTTCTCTCTCTTATATTTAGCCTATTTCTCCCTTCTTTCTCTCTCCTAGTCACCCTCACGATTTCTCTTCCCCTAGAAGCCTAAAGGCAGCCCATAAAATGAGTATTAAATCCTTAAATTCCATATGAGAGGGGGGCTCACCATTCTACCATGAAAATACCCCTTATTCTCACTTTCTCTCTCCTAATCAACATGTTGGCTAGCCTAGGGTTTAGGGTTGACTTGGTTAATTTGACCTTCGGAGTCAACATCAGTAGATCCCTAGGGACCCATTGACCTTCCCTAAGGCCTAGTTATGGTTAGGTAGGGTAGACTTGGCCTAATGAGGGTGAGTTGACCCAAGGCAGGGTTACTTTGGCCTAACTAGGGCTTAAGTTGACTTGGGTCAACTTAGCCACTAGGTTTGCACCCAATGGGTCCTTGGTGACCCATTGATCTCCTATTAGGTCTAGGAATGCCTTGGAGTCAGATTGAACCCACTAGGCCACCAAAAATCAGGATTTTAAGATTTTACTATTTGCAGCCCAAGTGAGTCTCAACTAGCTAGTTGGGTCACTTGACCTCCTAGGTTCAACCTAGGACTTGTTATGACCTAGGCATGTTCAAGTCACTCCTAAGGGGGGTCTAATTTGAAAATGGGATGTTACAAATCCCAATAAACAAAACAAAAATTTCGTCCTCGAAATTAAGGTTAAGTCTATGGGAGCTTTTCTACAGGGTTATCTTAAGCTTGTAACATCCCACGAGGGTTGAATTGCTTAACCAAGGTTAATAAACAAGGGTTAGCCCCAATAAACAAAGGATTAGCCTCTAATCTTAGGTGATACTCCGGTGTAAAATAAGTAGGGAAAAATAATTACAATCATCTTGAGAAGTTAGAAGATATTACCTGGCTAAACAACTCCGGGTACTTCTCTCGCATCAAGTCCTCGGGTTCCCAAGTATGCTCCTCTAGCACATGATTCCTCCACAAGACTTTGACTAGCGGGATCTTCTTACGGCGCAAGACCCGTATCCCCTGGTCGTCAATCCGTATCGGCTCCACCTGAACTGACCAATTTGTAGCTACCGTCCCATCAGTGGTGGTAATCTGTAGCTCCGGGCGTAGTAGAGCCCTCCTGAGTGAAGATACGTGGAACACGTCGTGTAGGCCGGCCAGCTCCTGCGACAGCTCCAGTCTGTAAGCTAATGGACCGATCCGCTCCAGGATCCTGAAAGGCCCAATGTATCTCGGACTGAGCTTCTTCCGCCGACCACGTACTCGTGAAACCCCATTCATCGGCCGGATCTTCAAGAACACCCGGTCCCCAACCTGAAATTCTACTAAACGATTTCGAGCATCATAATACTTTGCCTGTCTGCTTTGTGCCTCTAGCATCCTCTCTCAAATCAGTCGCACCTGAGCCTCGGTGTCTTCAACAAACTCCGAATCTAGCATCTTCGGATCCTCATAGTGTATCCAATACAAGGGAGTCCGGCATCTCCTCCTATACAAGGCCTCATACGGAGCCATCCGTATACTGGACTGATGGCTGTTATTGTATGAAAACTCCACTAGGGGCAACATCCGCTCCCAGGGCTCTCCGTGATCCACAATACACAGCCTCAGTAAGTCCTCCAGCGTCCTGTTGGTACGCTCCGTCTGCCCGTCAGTCTGGGGATGGAAGGCCGTACTGAAGGCCAGTCGTGTGCCAAGGTAAGACTGCACTGATCTCCACTCTCTGGATGTGAACCGACCATCTCGATCAGATACGATCGTCCTGGGCACTCCATGGTAACAAATAAACTGCTCCACGAACTTCCGAACCAAAACTCCAACAGAGTCATCCTTCCTGATCGGGATGAACCTAGCCACCTTCGTCAGCCGGTCAACGATTACCCAGATAGAATTGTTTCCCGTGCGTGAACAAGGGAGGCCATGGATGAAGTCCATCGCGATATCATCAAACTTCCACTCCGGCACTGGGAGTGGCTGCAGCAGACCAGCGGGGTGTCTGCACTCTGTCTTCACTAACTGGCATGCCTCGCAGTGGGTCACAAAATAAGTAATGTCCTTCTTCATGCCCGGCCAGTAGAGTGTCTTCTTCAAATCCGTCGTCATCTTCGTAATCCCGGGATGTATAGAGTATTGGCTATGATGAGCCTCTGTCATAATGTCCTCCCGAATCTGCCCTCCATCCGGTATGTAAGTCCAACCCTTGAAGCATACCAGATCACCTCACATCGAATAGTCCCCAGCTGAGCCTGCCTCTATGGCCCTGAAAATCGGCTCCAATTTGGCATCCTGCCTCTACCAATCTCTAACTCTGTCATGAATAGTGTTGGTGGCGCTCGTCACAGCTAAATACTCCTCGTACAGATCGGTGTCTTCGGACGATACCAAGGTGATGTGCATATCTTCAAAGCTCCGCAATATCTCTAAAGACATGACCTGGGGCCCTACTCCTGAAGTAGTAGCTCTCCGGCTCAAGGCATCGGCTACCACATTTGCCTTATCCGGATGGTAGTGCATCTCATACTGATAGTCTGCCAGGAACTCCACCCATCTTCGCTATCTAATGTTCAGCTCCTTCTGCGTATCCACATACTTTAGATTTTTGTGATCTGAAAATATGTCGCAGTGAACTCCATAGAGATAATGGCGCCAGACCTTCAGTGCAAAAATAACCGCACCCAACTTCAGATCGTGCATTGGGTAGTTTTGCTCATGCTTTTTTAGCTAGCGGGAAGCGTAAGCAATAACATGCCCAATCTGCATCAGAACAGCTCCCAAGCCCTAGTAGGAGGCATCTGTATACACCTGGAATCCTTCTTTCCCTGAAGGGAGAGTCAGTATAGGAGCCGAGGTGAGTCTCTCCTTCAACTCTTGAAAAGCTGCCTCGCATTTCGGGGTCCACACAAAAGGTGTCTCCTTCCTCGTCAAAGATGTGAGAGGGAGTGCAAGACTAGAAAATCCTTCTACGAACTTCCGGTAGTAACCGGCAAGTCCTAAGAAGCTCCGAACATCTGTAGCTGTCTTCAATCGTGGCCAATCTCGGACTGCTTGAACTTTCACTGGATCCACTGCCAATCCAGCTCCACTGATAACATGACCCAAAAAGGCCACCTCCTTCAACCAAAACTGGCACTTGCTGAATTTTGCGTACAACTGATGCTCCCGCAATCTCTGTAGTGTCAGTGCCAAATGCCTCGAGTGCTCCTCTTCCGTCCGAGAGTAAATGAGAATGTCATCGATAAAAATGATGATAAACACATCCAAGTAAGACTCAAAAAACTGGTTCATGAGAGTCATGAACGTTGATGGCGCATTCTTGAGCCCAAAGGGCATCACGGTAAACTCGTATAGACCATATCTGCTACTAAAAGCAGTCTTCGGGATGTCCTCTTCTTGGATCTGTAACTAGTAGTAGCCCGATCTCAAATCCAGCTTCGAGAAGAAGTGAGCTCCCTCCAGCTGGTCGAACAGCTCGTCTATCCTTGGCAACGGATAAGTATTTCGGACCGTCAGTCGATTTAAGGCCCGGTAATCTATGCACAGTCTAAGTGTCCCATCCTTATTCTTGACGAACAATATAGGGGCTCCCCATGGCGAGGAACTTGGCCGGACATAACCGGCTTCCACCAGCTCCTGTAATTGGCTCCGAAATTCCACCAGCTCCTTTGGGGCCATCCGGTAGGGGGCTCTAGATGCTGGCTTAGCCCCTGGCACCAGCAACATCTGAAAGTCCTGCTCTCTGTACGGGGGTAGCCCCGATAACTTCTCGGGAAAAATATCCTCGAAATCTCGCACAACAGGAATCTCCGCTACAAGAATATTGGCCTCCGCCATCTCGAATAAAACCTGGTAAATCTCGTCGCCCTGTATATGGGCCTTGACGGCCTGAATAGATGACAAAAATGAAAAGGAGGCAGGTCTTATACCTTCTATTATGATGGAAGAATCTCCATGTCTCAGAACAATCTTCTTGGACACGCAGTCAATTAGGGCATGGTTCCAATATAACCATGACATGCCCAAAATAAAATCATATGAAGGCATCCTCAGGATTGCGGCTGGTGCTTCGAATGCCTTCCCGCCAATTTGTGCCTCCATATTGCAATGCGCAGTGGTGTGTAGCTCGGACACGTCAGCTAGTCGTACCCTCAATGCCAAGCCGATGAATCTCTCCATGCCTGCCAAGCCAGCAATAAAGGCCTCTGATACAAATGAGTGTGACGCACCCGTATCGAACAAAGTATATGCGGGCTTGCCGCTGATGAGGACAATGCCTGGGGTAAAAAAAAAAATTTGAAGTCTAGTTAAAGTTTTCTTTCCTACTTTGTAATTTCTTAGTTTAGAGTCTAACTATTAAACAAATGAAATATGCAAACTTTTGACGTACCTGTGATCACCTCCTCAGGATGTCGAGGCTGGGCCAGATCAAATGCATATACCTGTTCCCTCTCCTGCCGGCGATCTCCGCCCTGATATCCACGACCTTGGTCGCATCCTCGGCCTCCATAGTGCTGAGCCGGTGGGGCAATCTGCGGTGCTGGAGGGGGTGCTCCCCTTATAGGACAGTTCCTCTTGATATGCCCCAGCTGGTGATAGTGGAAGCATTCCGGCGGAGTGTAAGCCCCACCTCCCGGTCTCTGCACGTCTCGCATCTGAGGTCTCGGCAGTTCCCGCACCTGAATAGGCTGAGAGGCCAGTGTCACCTGCTCCCTCGGCTCCTGCCTCACCTCCTGTCGAGGCTGAACCTCTGTCCTCCTGCCATCTACTGTATGGCCTCGACGCTGATCGTTCCGGGCTCCCCGGCTCTGATCCTCCGTTGGCCGCTTCCGGCCTCTGGTGGTGTGCCAATCTGCCTCTAACCTCTTTGCCATCTCCAGAATACGGGAGATAGGCCCGTCCGACATAAATAGAAGGGCATCCCTCATGTCTTCCCGCAGACCTTTGTAGAACCTCTTCGTGTACGCTGCCTCATCTAGCTGGTAAGAGTCTGCAAAACGAGCCAGATGGTTGAACTCTCGATGGTATTCCACCACCGTCCTGGTACCTTGCTTCAACTGCAAGAAGCGGTCCTCCAACTCGTCTCGGGCCGACTGTGGAACAAAATGCTCCAACAACATAGGCCTGAACTCATCCCATGAAACCTCAGCAGCCAGTCTCTCAGCAAAAGTAGTATCCAGAACTGTCTTCCACCACCGCTTGGCGTGAGACTCCAAGCAGGACATAACCAAAGGTACTCTCTCCTCCCACGGGCTCCGTATCCCTATCAGTATTTCCTCCATGATGTCCAGCCACTCTTCTGTCCGCACTGCTGACTCCGTCCCCAAGAAGGACGGAGGAGAAAGTCCTCGGAAGATGCTGAGCCAGTTGGCTCCTGGTATCTACTGTGGAGCCGGGGCCTGTTGGGCCCTGAAAGCATCCAAGATGACAGTCAAAGTCTGCCCCATGTCGGTTTGTAGGAACTGAGCGGGAACTGGTGGAATCGGTGTAGTATCCGGGGTCTGCTGGGCCCCACCCTGTAATGTAGGCAGTGCTTGAGGCTGCACAACAAAACTTCATCGTCAGAAAACGTTAACTCAATCTAAAATGGACATATATTATGTGATCCCCATATGGGCCCACCACTTCTTCCGCTGCTTAGTTTGTCCGCAAACTAAACTCGAACGGGGGTGACCTAGGGTTTTAGTGGATTGCTATTTGATCGATCGTGGTTTCCTCTGATAGTATTTGTAAGAACCCCTTTTATGATTCAAAACTCGGGGTCTTACGCCCAGAACCGCCGCTTTGCGGTGGCACCATCGTACCTGGGAAGGTCGTCACTACAACGCGCCGATTCTGCCGGCCTTTTCGATCATAATCAAGTAGCAAGTAGTAAAGAAAGAGAAATGCAGTCCACAATAATAAATCACATATAAATAAACTCCACGAAGGAAGCGTCCACAGTATAACATCAGAGTAAAAAAAACAGAGTACTGAAAGGAAAAGGACTTAAGCCCGGTACAACAACACCTCACTACATGGTCACTCAAACGGAAGCTGAAAAACAAACTGCTACTAAGGAACGGAACTCACGGTCCCGGCTGTCTGAACTCCTGAGCTAGACTGCCCTGTCTCCAAGCGCACCGGCCTCCTGGGCTGCTCCTCCGGGCTGGGATCCACGGTTCCCTAAAATGATGTGGTCCGAAAACCGTTAGTCTTTAAGACTAAGCCCTATCATCCCCCTCTGTTGGGTATTGTATCCACAATCACCTGGATTTGAGGAAGCCTCCTATCAAGCTAAGATGAATTCACTATGTATTTGATGAGTTCCTTCAAGTTGTGCTTGCAGTTATTCCACGCTAAGTACACACCAATGTCAGGGTGCAGTGGGTCAATATACACGGGTCTGTGCGACGTAATCCCTCGTTGAGCAGATCAGTGTGTTGGCCTACGTGTACTCTCTCTATTGGGGTGTACTTAATTTCAAGTACAGGGCTATGATAAAGCAAGAGCAGACAAGGAGCAAGGATGGGCCAAAGACCAGCTCACGGGTTGGAAGAGGAGAAATCGTCCAAGTGTAAATCGTCGAGAATCACTAAGTGATTCTCGCCGATTCGTCGAGAATCACTTGGGATTCTCGACGAGTCGTCGAGAATCACTAGTTGATTCTCGCCAGGTCGGGCCGGCTGTCTCGACGCAGTCAGAAAATCCTCTAAGGCAGAATCGTCGAGAATCACTAAGTGATTCTCGCCGATTCGTCGAGAATGACTTTGCACTCTCGACGATTCGGCAAGAATCTAATGTGATTCCCGCCGATTCTCCCCGGCCTGTTTAACCTGTGATGCCAGAATTCGTCAAGTAGAATTCGGCGAGAATCGTAAGTGATTCTCGCCGATTCGTCGAGAATCACTTTTGATTCTCGCCGAATTTGACTTGGGCAATTTTCTGACATTTCCTGGACCGGTCCAGGTTTCAAGCGGTATTTCGAACCGGACTTCGGTCTTTGCTTTGGTGGGGCCCACAACGGTCATCTTTATGACCTAGTGTATAAATACACAAGTATTGGTGTACAGTAAACAACGGAAAATACAGAATACGAAAGGCAGCGGCCGTCAAACCCTAATCTCGCGAACCTTCTCCGTCGCCGCCGCTCGTACAGTGATCACCATTGCTGATCTCGATCTTCTCCAGATCCACGGTGATAGAAGCCAAGTCTTGCATAGCGTCTCACGTGTCTAACCAGAGATCTTTTTTGTCTCTTGATTTGAGATAGGGAAATCCATCCCCGTCCGAATCGATCGAGACGATCGATCCTAGTGTGACCGTTGGAAGACCTTGCCGACTTCGCTAAGAAGATTGAATCTCCAAGTGCTTTGTTGCTGTCTTCCGTTGCTGCCGCCAACACCAAGAGCCTTGCCGCCGCTCGTCGCCGCCACCGGTCTCAGGGAGATTCTCTCCAAGTGAGATTTTGGGTTGTGGACTCTTCGTTGACTTCAAGAACACGTCGTCGAACGAAGAGGGACACCTTAGTCTCCATACGTTATTTGTATTTCTTACAAGCTATTTTCAATTCTTTGTAAAGGACCGATTGGTCTCTAGTTGTAGGGTTGGGTGCAACCCGTGTTGTGGGAGTGTTGACTCCTACGTGTGGAAGGGTTCCTTCCGATAGTGCAAGGATTGGATTTCAATCCTGTTGGTGAAGTGACCGAGTCATCCCTGGAGTGGGAGATAGGTCGAAGGGGGAAAGTGGACGTACCCAAATCGGGGAACCACTATAAATTGCTTGTGTTATTCTCTGTGCTGTGTGTTTTGTTTTGATTCTGCAGGTACAATTTTAATTCCGCAAATACGCTGCAAGTCACCTATCCCCCCCATAGGTGAAGCTAGTCAGCACTAGGTGGACTTTCAAGTGGTATCAGAGGGAGGTTACTCATCAAAAAGGTTAACACCTTGAGTAGAATCCTGCCACCAGTGTCAACAAGAAGCTCAGACTCAAGCATGAAGTTGGATTGTGTTGTCCCTCCTCTAAGACTCCCCTCATGTACAAAGGAGTATTATCCAATATGGAAGTTGAGAGTACTGTTTCATCTGGAGGCCATCGACCCTCGAGCATCACTCATTCTGGAAGAGGGTCCCTTCGTTCCCATGAAGGCTTCCAGCTCGGGGAAAGATCTCCAAATCCTCAAGTGTCCCAAAGAGATGTCAGAGACAGAGCTCTCTCTGTTCAACCTGGACCAGGTGATTCGTCAGATCATCACTGATGTCTGGTCTGGACCTTCTCGCTCTAGAGTGGACGAGTGTAGGACAGCCAAGTCCATGTGGCAAACCATCTCAGACCTCATGGAGGGATCAGAGAAAACAGGGACCTGTCGTCTACAAGAGGATGAAGCCTATATAGGGGTCCTCATTTCTGAAGATGAAGGGCATGATCAATTTGTCAGTATCAGGGCTCCTGTATCCTTGTCAGAGGCTGAAGAAGAAGTTGAGGAAAGTAGTTCTGATGAAGCTGACTCAACAGTTTCTGCCGATGTTTACGGTAACCCTGAACAGCAAAGCCAGGAGCAGGTAACTTCTTCTTCATGCCCCTCTCCTCTTGAAGTTCCTGAAGACAGGAACAATTCAGAGGGTAGTCCCTCCGGAAATGCAAGGGATATGGATAGCTTCAATCAAAGGATTGAAAACCCTGATTCTCTTGAGAGTGCCCTTCAGAAGAGCAACTTACTTGTGGAGGAGCAAGCTAAGGAGATTGCTCGACTGAGGACCTTGATGAATCTCCAATTGGAATCCATCAAGGTAAAGGACTCAAAGATCTCGGATCTAGAGAGTCGTCTAGAGACCGAGAAGAGGATTGTTTCTAACTTTTCCAAGATAGATGCTATCAAAAGAAAAGCAGAAAATGGGTGGATCTCCCAAATTGTCAATTCATGGAGAAATGGGGAAACTGTGTTCAGACCCCCCACCCCGAGCAGGAAGGGCACACATCATGCATTCAGGTATGACCATAGGAACAACCTTGGTCACTGCAAGAATGATCAGCCCTCATGTGGAAGTACCCACAGTGCCAGAGCTGACATGGGCACCCAGAGGAAAATACCTCAGGCTTCCACCAAGCCCTTTGTATTCTCGGCCACAGCCCCAACTCGTCATAAATCTGCCAGCATCAGCTCTCAATGTGCCTCTCACCTCCCTAGGACTCAGGAAAGGGGGGGTTAGAAATCATGTTGTTGGGGTTCATGGGGTCCTTGGAAGGGGGCTGACTGAAAGGAAGGCACCACCTCCCAGGCCTCATGACGCCTGCCATATGCATTCTTTCCACCCTTCCAAGAGTCACGGTGGAAGAGACAATTCTGGTAGCATATCCGGCTCTATCCCGTTTAGACCTAGAACTATGACTACCTCAGTCACCCGTTCAGGTCACAAACGGCGATACAACATACATGAATGTTGGTGTTGTGGCAAAGTGGGTCATTTTGCCATAGATTGTTGGCACAACTCCTTTGTGTCAAAGGCAAGGGGACTTCCACATCCTCGAGGAAATGTTAGTCCTCCCACCAGGATTCCTGAGGGAAGGCATTCCAACTATTTTGCTGACAGGAACCTAGGACCCAATACTTATTGGGTTCCTAAGGCAAGATAACTCTTTCCTGCAGGGTGGTCTGGGTTCCCGCAATCCTGATGGGAACCAGACAGGAGATGCTCCGAGGATGACGTGGAAAAAGTGTCGGGAATGGGAGCAGTGCCTTCATTACAGGCACATACATACTGACCTCCTGATATACTCTGTGTTAGTAATGTGAATGTTACATCGTGTTATCACAGGTAACTGCAATTAGCCGTAAATGTTTGAGCCATAAAGCATAAACAATTCCATATACGTATTTATGTATGTTGACATATCCACACTTTATAATGAGTTCACTTCTTTTGATATTGGATGGTCATATAGAAAAATTATTCACGTATGCTAAGTCACTTAGGGAAGGAGTATAAGCGTAAGATAACAGCGGGAATCCCTTAACAACGACATAAATTTGAAATCTCAGCGACTTCCCTCATACTAAACTCCACCATAGTATCGTCGAACGAAGGCTTCAGACATTAATAGATGCATAAACCCGGTTATACAATGGAATCTTCAAGTGGTATCAGGCCGACTAAATTTAAATCCCACCGACTCAATTTAAATCCCGCTAATTCGACGAGTCGTAACATACCAGCTAACTCAATTTAAATCCCGCCGACTCCTCAGGCCGACTCTTCAAATCCGCCGAATCATCTTAAGTCCCGCCGATCTAGCCTAAACTCCGCCGACTCTTCAACTTCCAGCGGGAATCCATTCGACTTCTCCCAGCGACACCTCCCAGCGGGAATCCAGCTACTCACCGAGACCCTTCCAAGCTCTCGTCCAACGACACCTCTGGAGTCTTCCTCTCGCAACCAGGGTTTCCTCCAAGTCTCGCCTCGGATCGGTGTCTCTCTCGCAACCAGGCTCGCCGTCTCTCCGGAACCCTTACTGTTTCTCCGCACTAGGTAATCTCCTACTTGTCCCCTACCGTGTGTTGAGCTTAGTGTAGATTATTCTCACTCTCTTGGTTTCGGAGATCCTTAGACTTGGAAATTGGTATTCCCTTTCTTTCTAGTTTGCCATGGCCCCTCGGACGTCTGCAGGCCTGATCACTGGATGCGAGCTCGTGAGAACCGGCTTCTCCCAGGCCTCGGACGAGTTCCGGAACATAATCATTATGCTCGAGGAAGCAGGACTGACGTTCGTGCTGGAGCATCCATGCAAGATCTTGGATAAGGCAGTCCTGGAGTTCTTTGCAACTGCCAAGCTCCGTCACGAAGACACTTCCATCATGAGCAAGGTTGCTGGGAAGAAGGTCAAGTTATCCGCCAGGAAACTAACCCAATGCCTGCGGCTATCCAGTTGTGAAGAAGAAGATTACCTGGAGGAAGAGGATAGAGCAAGGACCCTATCCTTCTGTGGACTGGCCAGGGGGATCAAGTCAATCAAAAGGAAAGACATGAACGATGAGGGAAAATTACTGTCTGACATCGTTGGGAAGGCTCTAATCTGCAAACCAGGATCCCACGACCATATTTCAGGGGAAATGTTCAAAAATCTGGTGGCAATCGTCTGTCGAAAGCGGTTCAATTGGGGAGCCATGCTCTTTGAAAGAATTAAAGACACACTCCGTACCCCCAGCTTTGGCAGAATCATCAGCCTCTATCTGAATCAGCTGGACGGAGATACATTCGACATGAGCAAAGGAGTGCCATTGCACTATCTGAAAAAGATGGACGCAAGCATATTCGACCGATGGGAGCGGCGAATAGGGCAGGTTGCCAGGGAAATAGAACAAGAGGAAGCATCTCCGGCCGAGGACACCAGTCCTCCAGCACACTCTATGGCAGCACCCAGTGAAGCTCCTGACGCGCTGATTGCAGGAACTGAGGGGGAGCCTGTACACTCTTCTGCAAACATCATATCAGATATTTCTCAGATAGCTAAAGATGCTGTGAAGTCTGTGCAAGAAGACGGTGAGGAGGAAGTGGCAGGTGTGGAAGAGGAAGAGGAAGGTGAGGAAGACATGAATTATCTGGGAGATGAGGAGGCTGATGAGGAGGAGGAGGAAGGAGTAGAGGAAGACATGCATAACTCTGTAGATGAGCCTGCGCACTTGGAGACTGAGATGGAGGAAGAGGTAATTGAGAGGGAGAAAGTGGTGGATCCTCGGGAGGATGTTGTTGTTTCATCTGAGGAACTAGCTCCTGAGAGGTCGGATGCAGGAATGCAGGGGGAGCCCTCTCAACAACCCTCTCTCCCCCCTGTGGACTCTATTCTTGTGTCCAGCTCTCCCAGTACTTGTGCTGGGGAGCCTGACCAAGGTCTGCCTGCTGCTCCTCCACTTCAAGCCAACCTAGCAAAATCACACTGTTAATTTTGTCCAAGGAATGCTAGATGAGCTCAAGGATACGTTTGAGAAATCCCACAACAAAGTGCTAAAGAGACTGCGGGATTCTGAGGATCCCATGCTTAAGAATGTGGTTCAGATCAACCATAAACTAGATGTGATGGAGAAGAAATTTGATGAAAAATATACAGAGGCAGGCACAGCCGTATCTCTTCTCATGCAAGGACTGAAGAAGAATACTGACGACCTGGTTGTAGTCAATAAAAATGCACATGTTGTGGCAGACAGCATACAAAAATTCAATGCCAACATGGTAACGCTGAACGCAAATCAGAAATCTCTGCTGGACGAATTCAGTAAAACTGTGAAGCACATTGATGCATCTCTGCATTCCTATACAAACTCTATAGCCGCCGAAGCCAAAAAGGGGGAGGAAGCGTATAACGCTAAGATGGCGGGGCTTCAAGAGTTAGTACTTCTAAACTTCGATCAGACCAATAGGTATGCCTTTCAAAACTACCAAATCATAACTGCACCTTTATTCAACTTAATAAATAATAGTTGACAAATACAAATTCGATAATTCGAATAGGTACGTGTTTGAAACGGCCCATTGGCTGGTAACAAAGGCATCGGGAATACATGTTCCTGTCGCTCCGCTTGAGGATGTGGGTCCTGCTGGTACTGCTGCGGGTGACATAAGGACTGAAGAAGTACCAATGAGCGAAGCCGAGGCAAAGAAAGCTGCTGAAAGGGCTGAACGAAGAAGCTGGTTTGATCAAGAAGCAATAGCAAGAGCCAGGGACAAGAGGAAAATTCAAGAAGGGACTTCTAGGGAAACGCAAGCTGAAAAGAAGATCAGATTGAAGGAGGATGATGTGAGGAATGAAAAATGGAGTCCGGTATCAAAGAGTATTATCCTGGACACATTTTTGTTACTGCAGAGGGGGCAAATAAATCGAAATGATGTATATAGTCAGTACGAATGGGAGCGGCATAAAGAATTTGAAGCTAAACGTAGCATATTCTTCAGGAACAACACCGCGGCAGATAAAGCCCCTCCTCCGAGATACTATCCAAAGCCCAAGGAGTATCTTGAGCGACAAAGCAGAAAGCTATTTGCTAAGCAACTTAAAGAAGACATAGCTAAGGACAAAGATCTTTAGGATGTTAGCTTTTGGAATTATCACATTTAAACTTTTTTTATCATGTGATCATGTGAACATTTCTGTGTGGATATTCATATTTATATATACATGTGTGTGGTTTATTATTTGACTCTCACATTGATCTAATTACGTTTATTGCTCACTCTGTTGGTTAATGCATATTTTGTCTTAAGTGTTGAAATTCATCTTAGCTTAATAGGATTTTGGCTTCGTCAAATAGGGGGAGATGGTTGGGTATTGTATCTACAATCACCTGGATTTGAGGAAGCCTCCTATCAAGCTAAGATGAATTCACTATATATTTGATGAGTTCCTTCAAGTTGTGCTTGCAGTTATTCCACGCTAAGTACACACCAATGTCAGGGTGCAGTGGGTCAATATACACGGGTCTGTGCGACGTAATCCCTCGTTGAGCAGATCAGTGTGTTGGCCTACATGTACTCTCTCTATTGGAGTGTACTTAATTTCAAGTACAGGGCTATGATAAAGCAAGAGCAGACAAGGAGCAAGGATGGGCCAAAGACCAGCTCACGGGTTGGAAGAGGAGAAATCGTCCAAGTGTAAATCGTCGAGAATCACTAAGTGATTCTCGCCGATTCGTTGAGAATCACTTGGGATTCTCGACGAGTCATCGAGAATCACTAGTTGATTCTCGCCAGGTCGGGCCGGCTGTCTCGACGCAGTTAGAAAATCCTCTAAGGCAGAATCGTCGAGAATCACTAAGTGATTCTCGCCGATTCGTCGAGAATGACTTTGCACTCTCGACAATTCGGCGAGAATCTAATGTGATTCCCGCCGATTCTCCCCGGCCTGTTTAACCTGTGATGCCAGAATTCGTCAAGTAGAATTTGGCAAGAATCGTAAGTGATTCTCGCCGATTCGTCGAGAATCACTTTCGATTCTCGCCGAATTTGACTTGGGCAATTTTCCGACATTTCCTGGACCAGTCCAGGTTTCAAGCGGTATTTCGAACCGGACTTCGGTCTTTGCTTTGGTGGGGCCCACAATGGTCATCTTTATGACCTAGTGTATAAATACACAAGTATTGGTGTACAGTAAACAACGGAAAATACAGAATACGAAAGGCAGCGGCCGTCAAACCCTAATCTCACGAACCTTCTCCGTCGCCGCCGCTCGTACAGTGATCACCATTGCTGATCTCAATCTTCTCCAGATCCACGGTGATAGAAGCCAAGTCTTGCATAGCGTCTCATGTGTCTAACCAGAGATCTTTTTTGTCTCTTGATTTGAGATAGGGAAATCCATCCCCGTCCGAATCGATCGAGACGATCGATCCTAGTATGACCGTTGGAAGACCTTGCCGACTTCGCTAAGAAGATTGAATCTCCAAGTTCTTTGCTGCTGTCTTCAGTTGCCGCCGCCAACACCAAGAGCCTTGCTGCCGCTCGTCGCCGCCGCCGGTCTCGGGGAGATTCTCTCCAGTGAGATCTAGGGTTGTGGACTCTTCGTTGACTTCAAGAACACGTCGTCGAACGAAGAGTGACACCTTAGTCTCCATACGTTGTTTGTATTTCTTACAAGCTACTTTCAATTCTTTGTAAAGGACCGATTGGTCTCTAGTTGTAGGGTTGAGTGCAACCCGTGTTGTGGGAGTGTTGACTCCTACGTGTGGAAGGGTTCCTTACGATAGTGCAAGGATTGGATTTCAATCCTGTTAGTGAAGTGACCGAGTCGTCCCTGGAGTGGGAGATAGGTCGAAGGGGGAAAGTGGACGTACCCAAATCGGGGAACCACTATAAATTGCATGTGTTATTCTCTGTGCTGTGTGTTTTGTTTTGATTTTGCAGGTACAATTTTAATTCCGTAAATACGCTGCAAGTCACCTATCCCCCCCCATAGGTGAAGCTAGTCAGCACTAGGTGGACTTTCACCCTCCCCTTCCCCCATGTCCTAAGACACCGAGCGGAGAGGAAGAAAGGGGAGGACATGAAGGTGGAGAGTAGTCAAAAGCAGATGACGGTGGACCTAACTAGCAAGTTATAACAGGTGAACAATATAAGTGTTTTAATAGGTAAAACAGAAAGGTAAGTAAGTAAGAAATTAAACCTTCACTTATATGAGTACACATAAGCCAAGGGATCTTTTACAAGGCTCTCATCGTATAAATGTCTCATTCCACTTTATACGTTGGGGTGTCGGTTATCACAAGCATTATTTAAATATTTAAAATGACCTAAATCTATAAAACTTGCCCACACAAGCTTATAGACCAAGGGGTCGTTTTGCAGGTCCTAATGTATAAGTGTCCCATTCCACTTATACATTAGGTGTCAAGGTTCTTATGAATGATTATGTATGCAACTATATGGTGGGTTAATGATGTTCATGCAGTGCAACTCACACACCCAACTTTGTGTACACAAACCTTAGTTCCCCCTTTCAGAGCCGTTACCTCCCAGGATACCTCCATAGTGGCAGACGGAAGCGGTGGGTTGGGCCTCGCCCATCTCAAAACCAGTATTTGCACTACCGGCCTGACCTATCGTACGCCCTCAATGCCTGGTGCACGAGGCGGACTTCCGCGTACTCTTGTCGACTGGACCGTTGGACTTAAGGTTGGCGAAGTGCTAGCCACCTTGCCGAGTCAATGCTATTGGTGTCGGTGCAACGAACTCCTCAATATCAAAGACCCACCACCTTATTGTTTCCTATTTATGCACATGCAATATTTAATATAAGAAGTCAAGAGCAAAGCTCCCGGACCAAACCGTCCGTCTCAATCACAAACCGAGGCTAAGCTCCCCGGACTAAACCGTCCGGCTCAATTCCAAACCTCATCCCTTTGAGCACCGCGGGATGGCGCCCCTTTGAACACCTCGAGACGACTTAACCTTTTTCCAAATGTCTATCCTACTAGTGTGTGAAGTGTAAACCTATTTCAACTAATTACTCTTTCGATTTATTTAAGATTTACGTTAGCTCGGGACTGCTTCCGGATTATGCCCCATAAAGGGTTTTCAATAGGCACTAGGAACTACGATGGTATGACAGACCAAAGTTCCCTTTCGCAAGGCACTTCATAATATTGGTTAATTTTCTCTTACCCGTTCCCTTCTCATAATACATTAAACTAAAACTAGGGTAGCTTGACATTTCACTCTCACAGGAACGATGATCTTTCGTCGAATCCGTGCTCCTTCTACCACAACCACTCACTTCTCGTCACTCCTTAGAACCTTCGATGACAACCTATCTAAATCCATCCCAATCAGCACATTGAGAAACTCCAACATTACCCTAAGTCGTCTCCAAATGCGATCTTTTACGAAAACGCTAAATGCGGACCACCCTACACTATATGATGACCATGATAGGATGTCCTTTGTGTTTTCATCTGAATGACCTAAGCTATTTACTGGGGTCCTATCATGTCATAAATGAATCAATTCCAGGTTATGATAATTTTCTCAATTAATCTATTAATTAATTAATTTTCCTGAAAATCCAAGATCTACCAATTTGAACATGAAGTATACTTTTCAGCTATGTAAAAATCTTATAAATTCAGGATAAATACTATTACCTCTAAAAAAATGACATGTCCAAGGTTTGGAAATTTTCTCTAGGGTCTAGGGGCCTTAAAGCTATTTTTGTAATATCTTATACCTTTCAAAATTTGTGAATAAACTATATAAAGGTGGCTTCCTGAGAGATGAAGTTGTCTACCTAAATCACCTAGAGGGGGGTGAATAGGTGAGATGTGCGCCTATTTGCGGAATAAAAAATTAAGGAACTAGCACAGCACAATACCAAGCAATCACAGACGACAAAAGATTTATAGTGGTTCCCCAACCTTGGGTACGTCCACTTTCCTCACCAATCTAGTAAACCACTAGACTTGGCTACTCCACTATCTCGGAACAAAACGATCCTACACCTCGAAACAACGTTCCTACAAAACTCGATCCCAAAATGGATCTACACTCGGAAGATTAAAACTTCCTACAAATCTCGGAGAGAATTTCTCCTACAATAAAGATGTTTGAAATATAACTCAAATAATACAAACAGTGAATTCTCAGATCTGAATAGATCGGCCTTGATCTTCCTCTTTGTTTGTTGTGGCTTTTTCAGAAAGAACGAAGAAGAACACGGCAACCCTAGATCTGAAAACTTCTTTGACTTCTCCCGATCGGATGTAGAAGATGATGAGAAGCAAAACTTTGATCACGATCAGAAGAAGAAAACTTAGATCTGAATCAGGAATCAGAAACTCAGCACGAGCACGATGATGATCAACGGCGGCGGCGGCGGCTTCAGTGATTCAGACTTTTCCGAGAGGTGACAATGATGACGGCGGCGGCTTGTAGATCTCGAAAAACTTATATTCTCTGATAATTCCTTTTCTTTTCCTTATTAGGTTAGGTCTAATCATGTATCCCTTTTATAGGAGACTGATAACGGTCATAATCGTAATTAACGATGATACGTGGACCAATCAGAAAAGAGGAATTCAAAAATTACTTTGGAATTCTGGTCTTAGCGATTTTCAGAAAAAATCAGAGTCATATACACGAGAGGAAATGATATACTCGAGTATGTGTCTATCTGCTACTCGAGTAACTAGAAGTGAAGCATACTCGAGTGAATGAGTTTCAACATACTCGAGTATCTGGGTTCAACTACTCGAGTGACAGAAAAGATCTACTCGAGTATAAAGAAGTTAGTTACTCGAGTATATCTACTTAGAGGAATTCTCAGGATAAAAGGATGGTGTTACTCGAGTATATAGAAAGGAGGTACTCGAGTACTTGGAAGACAGTTTACTCGAGTATAACAGAGGGAGTCAACTACTCGAGTATCTGAGCTATTACTCGAGTGTAGAGAGTCTACTCGAGTATATAGACTTAGAGAAATTCCATTATATTTCCAGTCCAGGCTTACTCGAGTGTAAATAAAGCATCTACTCGAGTAACTCGAGGACTACTCGAGTAAGAGAGTTAACCTACTCGAGTATCAAGTAACCTACTCGAGTATACCAAAGGAGTACTCGAGTATGTATACTTTGGATATTTTCCAGATAAAAATAGAATCCTTTACTCGAGTATATAACTTAGACCTACTCGAGTAACAAACCATTTACTCGAGTATATATAAATTTACTCACTCGAGTATATGAAGATCTACTCGAGTATACACTTATATACTTGAGTAAGAGGGATTTTTCTCGAGTATGCTTAAGTCAACTACTCGAGTACTAAGTCACCTACTCGAGGATATGGAGTATATTACTCGAGTATGTGGACTTAGTAGAATTCTTGGAATTAGGTCTTCTATCCTTCTTTGTCCATGAGTCCAAGTGCATCTAGATGAAGTGTATCCCAATAGAGAGACTATACGTGAGTCAACACCTTGGATCACACAATGAGGGATTACATTGTATGGTCCTGTGTTTGATGACCCACTATAGACTGACATTGGTCTACACTTGGCAATAGAGTCCTGCGCACAAGTAACTTAAACATAATATCAAATACAACTTAATTCATCTTAGTTCCGGGTCTGACTTCCCACAAATCTGAGGTATTATGGAGACAAATCCCAACAATCTCCCCCTATTTATAGAAGTCAGCACTCTCTTCACTAAGGTAAATTACTTAAAGTAAAGTAGAACAAGGATAGCATAAATGACAAAGTATAAAGCATTGAAAAATACTGAGCATGAAAACAAATAAACTAAGATAGCCATAATCAGAATTATATATAATCTAGAAATGTTTTTGAAACAGAATATCAATTTCCACAATATCATCTTTCAGGGATGGGCATCCCTGTTCTGTCTTTCTCTCACTTGATGCTGCCTCTTAAAGTATGAGAAAGGTTTTGGAAAGTATGTCTTTGGCCTAGGAGGAGCCTTCGGGTTGTTGAATCCCCATTGCTTGTCATGGAGTCTGATCTTTATCTGTGAATTCTCATAGGCTTTCTATTCTAAGTAACCGTAGTACTGATCTTTGTGTTCTCCATGGTCAACAACCAACCTCAGAGTATCAAAAATAAGAGATTTTGAGAATGGGCTCCAAATTTCTGCATGAACTACATCTGGTCTGGCTCCAGGTCTGGCTTCAGGAACGGGAGCAGGCTCTCTTCTCGGGGCTGACCGGCTAGCAGAAGCGTCGTCACCATACTTTCTTTTCTTACTAGGACCACCCTGATCAGATGGTTTTCTGGAGGAGGAGGCACCATGATCAGTGTGTCCTTTAGAGCTACCTGGCATATCATCTGTCCAAACATCAGCATAGGAGAGAGGAGGGTCTGACATGTCCCCAGCAGGTCTGGGAGAGAATGTAGGCACCGTCTCTGGAGGATAGATCTGAGCATCTGATGGAGGAGCTTCTGCAAGAGGGTTCAGGCCTTGGGGGATCACAGTAGGGTCCAATTGGAAATCTGGGAAGTTCTGATTATGTACCCATACTGCTGTATCATATATATAAAACTTTACCGACTGAATCTGAGCCAGAGTGTCAGCTTTCATTTCTTTTAACTTGACGTCTAGGGAAGCTTCAGACTTTTCAGCAAACTGGGCGGAGAGTTTTTCAACTTGTTCTTTTACTATTTTCTCCCCCTTGCTGATATCTACATTTAACTGAGCAATAGCCTCGTCTCTGAAGGTTCCAACTTCATTGCATACCTTGATTACATTGGTTTCTGCATTCTTGTCGGCTTGGATCTGATTATTAGCAACTATTACAGCCTGATCTCTGAGTTCACCGATACTGGTGATAGTATGGTCTAAAGCTTTTCCACCAATCCGAAATAGTTTACGGAGCTCATCTGTATTTTCTTGAATCTCGGCAATGCCTCTACTCATCTCTGTTTCCAGAGTAGAGACCTTGTCCTGGACAATTTTCAGAGAGTCATCAAAATACCTTCTCTGTTCTGTGAGCATGAGCTCAATCTTGCTGAGAATGTCAGAAGAGGAGGAAGAGGAGGGAGCAGAGGGTATTACAACAGCAAGAGCAGGGGCTAGAGCAGGAGCAGGAGCAATCCATGGAGGAATCTCTTTAATGACGACAGAGCTTACAGCTCTCTTTGTTGGGGGGAAATCTACTGAGTCTTCTGCATCAATGAAGGAGGGGAGAGAGAAGTCCAGGTTCCTCAGAGGTGGTTCTACATGTTCCGGAGACATGTCCTCGTCACCGGAGACTTGGATTTCTTCATGCAGCTCTTCATCTTCAACTGGGGAGTGAGCAGGGGATTGAGAGGGAACTCTTACTGGAGATAGAGGTACGTGATCTTCTTGGATGAAAGTTTCATCTGATCTCAGTTCCTCAATCAACTTAGCTATATCTTCTTCAGTGGACAGGAGGTCCTCTTGAATCTGAACATCTGAGCTGATCTCTGCTGGTGGAGGAGACTGAACTACAGGAGAGGGGATTGGATCTCTGAGCTGAAGGGACTGGACTCGTGAATCTGCATGCTGTGGCTGATGGCTAGCTGAGGCAGGCTCCCCCTCAACAACTGCACCCGAGGTGTCAGTAGTTTGACGGAGAGGAGGAGATGGGGTCCTGTCAGCCGGGGCATTGATGCCTATTTGCTCGGCAGAGGCCTTGGATGCTTGAGCAGTATTCTGCAGCTTAAGCTCCCAACGATGAATTGATGAGATGGACAGTTTCTTCATATGGTGGAGAGGAGTTCCTTTAGCAAAGCTGAACACCTCGGAGTCGATCTCCCGGAGAATGAGGGAGATGATCCTTGCATAATTTGGACTTTTGATGCTTTCCCGAATTTTATCCAATATCATCATGCCGAACTGAAACTTCTTCCTGCAGACTATGGCTTGCATAACGTCGAATAAATTTTTGGATATATCTCTTATGGAATATGTCTTGCACCACAGGACTTTGGCGATGACATCAACTAGGAACTTGCCTTCTGAATTGAACAATGACCGATTCAAGGTTTCACCTCCACCTTCAGGATCTCGACCACAGAATAGGGAAGTACGGTCGGCATCTTCCTTTTCTAGGTCGTCTTCTTCGTCAACCACGGGCATCCGAAGCAGAGTGGCGACCGAAGTTTTATCCAACCGAATCTCAAGTCCTTTTACCTTTGATTTCAGAATTGTGCCATTACGTCTAACCTTCAGATTTCTGTAAAATTCTTCAACATCAGGAAACAGGAGACGGCAGGGTTCTTGAAGAACGAAGGACAATCCGGCAGTGTCCAAGAGAATCAGTAAATTTTTGAAGTCATTCGAAAGATCTGCAATACCATCTGTCACGAGTTCGGAGCCGATTCCAATCTTTGATGGAGGAGCCATCGTCCAGAGGAGGCGAGCAGCGATGATCGGGAAGAAGGAGTTCGTCTACTCTGGAATTCGAAACGCCGGCTCCACCGAGAGATTGAAATGTGGAAAAAGATTTTCGGTTTTCTTTCTATTTATATATAACCCTAATTAGGTTTAGAGAGAGATTAGAAAAAAATTTAAATCATACCTGAAGGGGCGCCAACAGTCTCGGTGTGCGAAAAGAGAAAAATAGAATTTTCAAAGTGCAGGAAATCCATATACTCGAGTATATGTCGGCATACACGAGTAAGTGGAAATTGGACATACACGAGCGACTATCGACCTACTCGAGTGAGGTAAAAACATACTCGAGTGGATTTGGACATACACGAGTAAGTGGTAATATACTTGAGTGAGTGTCCAAGTACTCGTGTAGATGATCTTAAGTACTCGAGTATGTACTTGAAGTACTCGAGTATATTGCGAAGTACTCGAGTATGTCAAGTGATGTACTCGAGTATATGTCCTTTGAAAAAAAAATATTTTTCTTAAATTTTTTTTTTACCTCCATCGAGTTCTTCACTTTTGAGCCTATGGATGAGTCCATCATCACTATTCGTCTTTGTTGAGCATCCCAAGTTCCGTTTTGAAGAACGAGAACTTGGTCTCGTCCAGCGGTTTTGTGAAAATGTCTGCAACTTGTCTGTCTGTGGAGACATATTGTAGATCTATGTCCCCATTCTCCACATGCTCTCGGATGAAGTGATATCGAAGCTCGATGTGCTTTGTCCGGCTGTGGGAGACTGGGTTGTTGGCGATCGCGATTGCACTGGACGAGTCGCAAAACAAGGGAATGTTCTGGAACTTCATGTTGTAATCGTCAAACTGATGCTTGATCCATAGAAGCTGTGCACAATAGCTGCCTGCAGAGATATACTCTGATTCAGCCGTTGAGATGGCTACACAGTTCTGCTTCTTGCTACTCCAGGAGATAAGTCTCCTTCCGAGGAATTGGCATGTCCCAGAAGTGCTTTTCCTGTCGTCTTTGCTACCTACAAAATCAGCATCTGAAAAACCAATTAGTTCACTATCATTACTTCTTGGGTACCATAAGCCAAGATTTGGTGTACCCTTAAGGTATCTTAAAATCCGCTTTGCAGCGGCGTAATGAGATTCTTTAGAGTTCACTTGAAATCTAGCGCATACGCATGTTGAGAACATTATATCTGGTCTACTGGCGGTTAGGTAAAGCAAGGACCCAATTATGCTTCTGTACTTGGTTTCATCAAAAGGTTTCCCTTTCTCATCCTTGTCCAGAGACATAGCTGAGGCCATTGGAGTCCTCATAGAGGTTGCATTCTCCATTCCGAATTTCTTAAGTAGCTCTTTGGTGAACTTCGTCTGTGAGATGAAAATCCCATCTTCAGATTGTTTCACCTGAAGCCCTAAGAAATACTTCAGCTCTCCCATACTGCTCATTTCAAACTTCCCTTGCATAAGTTTAGAAAACTTCTTGCAGAGGTTGTTATCCGTAGAGCCAAAAATAATGTCGTCGACATAGATCTGCACTAGCAAAATCTTGCCTTTTATTTCCCTAAGAAATAATGTCTTGTCTATCTTTCCTCTTGTGAACTTGTTCTCAAGAAGGAAGCTAGACAGTGTCTCATACCAAGCTCGAGGAGCTTGTTTAAGACCATATAGCGCTTTCTGTAATAAGTATACATAATTAGGATGGGTTGAATCAACAAAACCTGGCGGTTGCTCTACGTACACATCTTCCTTTATGTCACCATTCAGGAAGGCGGACTTTACGTCCATCTGATAGACGATAAAGCCCTTAAGTGCAGCATACGCAAGGAATAACCTGATAGCCTCCAGTCTTGCTACTGGAGCATATGTCTGATCGAAGTCGATTCCCTCTTCTTGACGGTAGCCCTTTGCAATGAGTCTGGCTTTGTTCTTTATGATTGTTCCATCTTCATCCATCTTGTTCCGATAGACCCATTTTGTCCCAATGACATTTTTGCTCTTGGGTCTAGGAACAAGTGTCCAAACATTGCAGCGTTTGAACTGATTCAGTTCTTCTTCCATGGCTAGAATCCAGGATGCATCCGAGTTGGCTTCCTCAAACTTCTTTGGTTCAACCTGTGAGAGAAAGCTCAAGTATAAATTCTCATTAGTTGTACCTCTCCGAGTTCTGACACCATCCCGGGGATCTCCTATGATTTGGTCCACGGGGTGATCCTTCAGATGTCTGAGCTCTAGAGTTCTTGCATCTGGATTGTCTTCAATCACTGGAGTGATTTCATCATCTGGATCATCTACCTCTCCAATAGGGATTGGGGTGGTGATATTTATGAATTTATCAGCTCCATCTTCAATAGGTTCATCCAAGCTTGTCTCTTTTAACTTTGTACCTGCAGCTTCAATGAACACACTAGAGGAGTTGCTTTGCAGCAAGCTCGTCTCATCAAATACAACATGTATAGATTCTTCTACAACTAGAGTTTTTCTATTAAATATTCTATATGCCTTACTATGGCTACTATACCCTACAAAAATACCTTCAAAGCTTTTCTCACTGAACTTGGTAGTGTGATACTTGTCGTTGTTAAGTACGAAGCACTTACAGCCAAAGATTCTAAAATAGGAAATGGTCGGTTTCCTGCCTTTTAAAAGTTCGTACGGTGTCTTATCGTGGTCTTTGTTTATGAGCGCTCTATTCTGCACGTGGCATGCAGTGTTGACGGCTTCAGCCCAGAAGTATTCCGGAAGTGAGGCATCACTTAACATGGTTCTGCAGGCCTCTATGAGGGTTCTGTTCCTTCTCTCAGCCACTCCATTTTGCTGTGGAGTGCTAGTAGAGGAAAACTCATGAAAGATACCTAAGCTTTCACAAAATTCTGTCATGGCCCCAGATTTGAATTCTGTTCCATTGTCACTTCTGATTTTGACTACTGAACAGTTATATTCATTCTGGATTTGCCTAACAAAATTAGTAGATATCGAAGGTATCTGACTTGTGTTTCAGAAAGAATACCCATGCAAATCGTGAGTAATCATCAACAATAACCAACGTATAATCCTTACCTCCCAAACTTCTTACTTACAGTGGACCGAACAAGTCCATGTGCAGTAGATGTAAACATCTGTTAGAATCTTTGCCTATAATGCTTTTAAAATTACTCCTTGTTTGCTTGCCTTTTACGCATGCAGGACAAGGTCTTTCCTTAACGCACTTGACATTCGGGGCATCACGTACTAGGTTTTTAGAGAATAATTTATTGATAGTTTTGAAATTAATATGTGCTAATCTCTTGTGCCATTGGTCACCAAGAGATGCACTATCTTTTGCCAAAAAGCATACTGGTGTAGATGAATCGATACAAATGAAATTTAAGCAAAATATGTTTCTGCTTCGAGTACCTGATAAAATCGTTTCCATATTGGTAACGGATTTTATCAGGCACTTATCAGCATGGAATTCTACTATGTATCCTTTGTCGCATAGTTGGCTTATGCTTATGAGATTGTGTTCCAATCCTTCAACATAAGCTACATCCGAAAAGGATACATTACCGTTAGTAATCATACCGTAGCCTTTAGTAATTCCACGGTCTGAACCTCCAAAGATGACCTTTGGTCCGTTCAATACGGGTGAGTAGTTTTGAAGTAGGCTTCTAGTCCCGGTCATATGCCGAGAGCATCCACTGTCCAAGTACCAGATTGGCATTTTAGCGGTCTTTGGACATACCTGCAATCATAATCACTTAGCCTTAGGAACCCAAACTAGTTTGGGTCCTTGGTCTCGAGTTAGAATACTCCCCCTACGAGGATTAGCCTCATGAGTGGTCATTCTCATGTTGCTAACTTGAGGAGTTGCAGCATATTTGGGATTGAACCAGCAATCGATGGCAAAGTGACCAACTCTACCACAGCACCAACAGTCAAATTTGTTGTATCTTTGCCTCATCTTCTCCTGCTTGACTACCTTGAGAGGATGTCCAACAGGGGCAGCATTTTTAGATGTAGAAGCTTCATGATGATGGCACGTGCATGGAGTCTTCTCCATCTTCGGCTTTTCTACAACAATTTTCACTTTGGGTGCCTTCTTAATATTATGACCATGAACATAAGGTCCATAGCTCTGAAGTTGAATCTCCTCATAAGGTTTCTTGAAAACGCTCTCACCAAAGTTGCGAAGGCGAGTCCAACCTTGGTATCTTGTCTTAGGCTTCTCAGGGATAGGCCTATTAAAGTGACCATAGGTGGATTCGTAGTCAAGATCGTTCGTAGGAAAGATGACTTTCTTGAACGCGACTGGCTCCAAGGGAGCTTTCCCTTTCTCTTCGGCAGAGGCCTTCTTGGCCGCCTTATTTCTCCTCTTGGCCTTGTTTCTCCTAGAAGATTTACTAGGAGCTCCTTTGTGGCCTAGACCGGCACCATTTGCCTTAGCTGAGAATTCAGCAATCATAGGAAGCACAGTCTTAGGCTTCGAGAAGCTTTCTACAAGCTTCTTCTCAGCCAAGAGTTGTTCTTCCAATTCCTTGATGATTTTCTCTTTAAGGTCAAGGTGCCCGAGAGCCTTGTTATATTCTTCGATAGATTTATCGAAGTCTTCCTTGAGAGAGTCAGTCTTAGAGACTTCTTCTCTAAGGTTGCTCTCTGAAGCTTTTAGAGATTTTATCTCCTTAGCTTGAGTTTTCACGACTTGGCGACATTTGTCGTAAGCCTTGAGTAACTCCTGATATTGCATCATGAGTTCTGATTCATCCTCAGAGGGATAGCCCTCTTGTTCATTGTCATTATCAGAGTCAGAAAGAGGGGTGTGATATTTTACCTCCCCAGTGAACTGGGGAACTTGTTCATCGTCCGTTAGAGCCATTAGCCCAAAGTAAGCTTCTTCCTCTCCGGCACTCGACTCGGATGAGTCGGAGTCACTGAGAGTTTTGCTCTTCTTAGATAACAAACTCTTTTCTGTCCTCTTCCTGTTGTAGGACTTCTTGTCTTCTTTCATGCCGCCCTCTTTCTTCTTATGGGGGCAATCCGCAATGACGTGACCTGGCTTGTTACAGCAATAACAAACAATATCAGTGGAATAATGTTTATTCGGTTTCGAGCCATACCTGTCGTGGCTGCTTGAGCTCTTTTTATGACGATCACCATCATTGCGTGATCTTCTATATGAGGCATCCTTGCCTTTCCATTGCTTCTTTTTGTTCAAAAATTTCTTGAACTGCCTTGAGAGTAGAGAGAACTCTCCATCAGATAGCTCCGAGCCAGAAGAGCTTGGTTCAGACGAATCTTCATCATCAGCTTCAGGAGCTGGGGCAGGAGAGCTAGCCTTAATCTTCCTTGAGCTGTCTGCCTTCAGAGCAACAGACTTCTCTTTGGATCCGGACCTGCTCATCTCTTCTTCAGCTTTTCTAGAATTGATTTGAAGCTCATAGGACATTAGCTTTCCGAACAGATTTTGCGGGTCCGTCTCGGCTAACCTTCCGAACTCCCGAATGGCGCATACCTTGTTATCCCATTCCTTGGTTAGGGATCTTAGGAATTTGTCATTCAGTTCTCCGTTGGTGAAGACTCGGCCATAAACTCTTAGGCCGTTCACTATCTTGAAAAAGTTCTCAAACGTGTCAGCTATGGCTTCCTTGTGACCTTGCCGGAAGGCTTCATACTTTTGATTCAGAAGGGATCTCCGATCATCCCTCACTTCTTCAGTACCTTCCATCAGAGTCACCAGGGATTGCCACATCTCCTTGGAAGATTTGCAATGGATGAGATTCTGCAGCATTGAGTCATCGACTGCACTTGCTATTATATTTTTGGCTTTCTTATCGAGGGAGACAAGTGCAATCTCGTCTTTATCCAAGTCCATCAGCTTCTTAGGAACTTGTTTGGATGAGTCTATAGTAGAGGCAACCATAGGAACATGCGGACCTTCTTCAACAATCATGAAGATCCGAGGATCCACAGCTTCCATGAAGAACCTAACTCTTTCCTTCCACATAGGAAAATTATTCTTAGTGCAAATGGGAAGCTTGGCAAAATCTTTAGTCTTACTCATGCTTGATATTTCTCAAAAGACAACTCGAGTGGGATCAGATCAAGGTGTTAACCTCTTAACGATCAACCTCGCTCTGATACCAATTGAGAGATGAAGTTGTCTACCTAAATCACCTAGAGGGGGGTGAATAGGTGAGATGCGCGCCTATTTGCGGAATAAAAAATTAAGGAACTAGCACAGCACAATACCAAGCAATCACAGACGACAAAAGATTTATAGTGGTTCCCCAACCTTGGGTACGTCCACTTTCCTCACCAATCCAGTAAACCACTAGACTTGGCTACTCCACTATCTCGGAACAAAACGATCCTACACCTCGGAACAACGTTCCTACAAAACTCGATCCCAAAATGGATCTACACTCGGAAGATTAAAACTTCCTACAAATCTCGGAGAGAATTTCTCCTACAATAAAGATGTTTGAAATATAACTCAAATAATACAAACAGTGAATTCTCAGATCTGAATAGATCGGCCTTGATCTTCCTCTTTGTTTGTTGTGGCTTTTTCAGAAAAACGAAGAAGAACACGGCAACCCTAGATCTGAAAACTTCTTTGACTTCTCCCGATCGGATGTAGAAGATGATGAGAAGCAAAACTTTGATCACGATCAGAAGAAGAAAACTTAGATCTGAATCAGGAATCAGAAACTCAGCACGAGCACGATGATGATCAACGGTGGCGGCGGCAGCTTCAGTGATTCAGACTTTTCCGAGAGGTAACAATGACGACGGCGGCGGCTTGTAGATCTCGAAAAACTTATATTCTCTGATAATTCCTTTTCTTTTCCTTATTAGGTTAGGTCTAATCACGTATCCCTTTTATAGGAGACTGATAACAGCCATAATCATAATTAACGATGATACGTGGACCAATCAGAAAAGAGGAATTCAAAAATTACTTTGGAATTCTGGTCTTAGCGATTTTCAGAAAAAATCAGAGTCATATACACGAGAGGAAATGATATACTCGAGTATATGTCTATCTGCCACTCGAGTAACTAGAAGTGAAGCATACTCGAGTGAATGAGTTTCAACATACTCGAGTATCTGGGTTCAACTACTCGAGTGACAGAAAAGATCTTCTCGAGTATAAAGAAGTTGGTTACTCGAGTATATCTACTTAGAGGAATTCTCAGGATAAAAGGATGGTGTTACTCAAGTATATAGAAAGGAGGTACTCGAGTACTTGGAAAACAGTTTACTCGAGTATAACAGAGGGAGTCAACTACTCGAGTATCTGAGCTATTACTCGAGTGTAGAGAGTCTAATCGAGTATATAGACTTAGATAAATTCCTTTATATTTCCAGTCCAGGCTTACTCGAGTGTAAATAAAGCATCTACTCGAGTAACTCGAGGACTACTCGAGTAAGAGAGTTAACCTACTCGAGTATCAAGTAACCTACTCGAGTATACCAAAGGAGTACTCGAGTATGTATACTTAGGATATTTTCCAGATAAAAATAGAATCCTTTACTCGAGTATATAACTTAGACCTACTCGAGTAACAAACCATTTAATCGAGTATATATAAATTTACTCACTCGAGTATATGAAGATCTACTCGAGTATACACTTATATACTTGAGTAAGAGGGATTTTTCTCGAGTATGCTTAAGTCAACTACTCGAGTACTAAGTCACCTACTCGAGTATATGGAGTATATTACTCGAGTATGTGGACTTAGTAGAATTCTTGGAATTAGGTCTTCTATCCTTCTTTGTCCATGAGTCCAAGTGCATCTAGATGAAGTGTATCCCAATAGAGAGACTATACGTGAGTCAACACCTTGGATCACACAATGAGGGATTACATTGTATGGTCCTGTGTTTGATGACCCACTATAGACTGACATTGGTCTACACTTGGCAATAGAGTCCTGCGCACAAGTAACTTAAACACAATATCAAATACAACTTAATTCATCTTAGTTCCGGGTCTGACTTCCCACAAATCTGAGGTATTGTGGAGACAAATCACAACACTTCCAAAAATTATGAATCAATTATGTAAGACTTCTACTGGCTTGAAAATAATATTAGCTAAAATTTCATAATTTAATTACTGAGAATTGAAGTCTATAAAAATTAATTACAAACACTTTAGATAGACATGCTTGTGAAACAAGTATTGAAAATATAACTTCAAAATTCATAAATAAATTTCTACTAGCATATAATGGCCTAAAAATCTTATTTCCTAAATCTCATAATTTTTCAACAGGTATAACAATCATAATTAAATTAATTACCTAAAGCTCCTTTTCAAAACATTCATGAATAAAGTACTAAATTTATCCCACTAAAATTTATATAAAAATCCAGGAACATTCATTCTAACATAAAGACCTCACTTCCAAGATTTTATGAGATTTCAATAATTAAAAAGATCCTAAATAATTAAATCTTCAATTAGGGCTACAACCACATTTACAAATGAAGTATTAGGTATTATCATCATAAAATTCCAGTAAAAATACCTAAGGGTCCTATCTACCCTAGATTTACTCTACCGAAGTTTCACAGCTTTTAGATGACATTAGATTACTGGTTTGACCTAAAAGCCCTTCTACCCTAAAACTAGGGTTTTGCTTTTGAGGAACCTACTTACCTCTAACTCTTTTAAATTCCACCCAGAGGGTTAGATACTCATTAACTACCTTGTTGGAACACCCTATTACTAATTTGGGAAAGGATCACTATGTTTTTAGGAAATCAGTTTGACCTAGATGTATAGTTGAAAAGGTCAAGTTAGAATGAGTCTAGGGCTTAGAACTTAGGTTTGAAGCTGCCCCCAGGACCATTCAAGGATTCAGACTTAGAGCTGAGGCAAAGACAATTGTCGTCGAGCTTAGGTCGACGAAACGTCGAACTCCGTTCGACGCTCTCTGAGCTCAACTCTGCTAAATCGTCGAGCTCCGGTCGACGATCTTCGAGCTCAGATCGACGATCTGTCTTCAGCTTATTCTTCAGGTCGCTGAGCTCCGGTCGACGATCTTTGAGCTCAGGTCGACGTTTTCTGTCTGATGTTCATTTCAATCTCTGAGCTCAGGTCGACGACCGTAGAGCTCAGATCGACGTTTTTCCTGAGAGATCGACGACTTTGAGGATTCAAATTCAGTCAGCTTTTGGAATGATTTTCAAATTCTCTCAGCATTTATTTCAAGAGATCTGCTAGCCATTTTCATTTATTCTGGAGCAAGTTTCATGAAATTTATCAGAGAATGTTTATTGGACCTTCCTCCAGAAGACAAAACATTTATGGAAGACATTTATTGACTGCTAACGGCTATCTTGGATAGAGGATCTTCAGAGAATAAATCATCTTTTCCAGTCTGATAGAAAAATAACAAGAGACTACACAAGAATAGAATACACAATAAGAAATTCTCAGTACAGATTCACAGGATAGTGAGATCAATTCAAAAAATCAAGTGATCAATCCTGGAGAATTAGTTGGCATACTGAACAGTGATTATAGCTTCAACATCAAGGACTCCAGACAATTCATATTTCAGCCTCTGCTGAAACCATTTTCTGTTGGAGATCTAAAGCTTCTGAAGACCTATCACCCTAGCAAAGCTCTCATCTTTCTCAGGGGGAGCTTTAACAACACAATCAATCAACTAAGTCTTTTCTCAGTGATTGAGATAGAGAAGACAACTTCACCTCTTTCTTTTTCTTTTCCTGCTGTAAAAGGGTTATCAAAACTCTCTTCAAAAGTCTTGATTCTGGTTCTGAGAGCCTTGTCAAAACTCAGTGGTGGCAAGACACCTGATCAAAAATCTAGTGTGGTTTTTGAGTACCTTATCAAAAGCTCATTGGTGCCCAGGACACCTGATCAACTCATCCTGCAGTGGATTCCTACCAAGGGTGGTAGAAGAGTGGATGTACCTAGGTTTTTGGGGAACCACTATAGTTCCTTGTGTCTTCTGGTTTCTTGTGGATATTCTTTGATGTGTGCTGTGGTTTTTATTCTTAATGCTTTAGTTTTATTTTCTACATCAAAGCGCCTTACACTATACATAAATTAAGCCTTTACTACTGTGCATTTTAAAATTGTAAATTTACTTTAAAATACTCTATTCACCCCCCCCCTCTAGAGTTAAGATAGATCTTACCCTCATTTTCAATTGGTATCAGAGGCAGGTTGGTTGTTCATACAGGCTAACACCTGAACCAAAAGATCCTTGATAAGATCAATCTTTCAAGAGGGTTATTTTCATTATATTTAATTTTATATAAAGACATGGCACAGAACAAAGATTATGCAAGCACTAGGCCTCTAGTGTGCAATCTATCCAAGTTTGCACTTTGGAAAGCAAGGATTAGACTCTATATGAATTCTATTGATGAAGACATATTTAATTCTGTTTTGACAGTGTGCCCAAGTCCACCAACAAGCTCAAGTACAAATGTTGTTCCACCTCCTTCAGGAACAGATGCTGAAATAAAGAAGTGGAAGACTGCAGATGCCAAGACCATGAACATCTTAGCTCAGGCAATGTCTGATGAGATATTTCAGAAGGTAGCTGAATACAACTCAGCTAAAGGAATTTGGGACAAACTCTCTGAATTTGTCTCAGGATCTGCTGATGAAAGGAAAGACAGGAGATCCCATCTTATAAGCCAATATGAGAATTTCAAAAAGGGAGAAGCTGAATCAGTGGCTGACATGTATAATAGACTAAGTATGATTGTCAATGAGTTAAAGACTCTGGATAAAGAAATCTCATTGACTGAGCTGAATGACAAAATCCTAATGTGCTTCCCCAGCACTTGGGATTCAAGAATCTGGCCAATCAAAGATGCCAGAAGTCTAAATGAGATTACCACTGAAGCTCTCCTGGGCAAGCTCAAATCTTATGAGCTGCTCATTAAAAATAGAGAAGAAGAACAAAAGGCTACTTCTCCAGTCATCAGAAAAGAGAAGACCATAGCCTTCAAAGCTACAGAAGAGGAGCTTGAAGATAAAGCTACAGGAAATGATGAGCTCCTAAGTCTACTGGCCAAAAGATTCTACAAAATGGCCAGAAAAAACTTCAGAAAGAGATCATACAAGGGACATGATAAGCCAAGGTATGATAAATCAAATAACAATAAAGAAATTATATGTTTTGGTTGCAGGAAACCAGGCCATATTGTGCCTGACTGTCCAGAAAACAAAAACAAGGACAAGAAAGATAGAAGGGAAAGAAGAAAGGAGAAAGACTTCAAGAAGAACACCTCAGACAAACCCTCCTACATCAAGAACACACATACAAGGAAGGGATTTGTTGCTGAGACATGGAGTGAAACTGAAGAGGACTCTGAAGCCTCATCCAGCTCCAGTGATGATGAGGATGATGCTGATGAAAAGGAATTTTGCATGATGGCTATCAATGCCTCTCAAACAGAGTCAGAAGCAGAAGAGTCAGAATCAGATTCAGAAGTTCAACTAGAAGAAGATCAGGTAATCAATTCATTTGATTTCAGTTCTGAGGACTTTAAACATGAGTTTAAAGTACTATGCCTAGATCTGTTGGAGTCTGAGAAGGAAATCACTTCCCTCAGAAAACAACTGTCTGAGTATAGCACTTTAAAATCAGAGAACCTCAAACTCTCTGAAGAGCTAGAATGCTATAGGGAGGAGATAGCTTCACTGAAGAGTGAACTATCCAAGGCCAAGCAGTTTGAAGAATCCCTTAATGGGAGGAGTATCAAACTGATGGATATCACAAGCACAGTGAACTCTAGACTTAATAGTACACTGGGCTTGGGAGCTTCATCCAGCCAGCCTATAGTTCTGACAACTCCAATCAAATTTATCTCTGATAAAGGGAAGGAAGTTGTAGAGGTAGCTAGGAAGAATGCAGATTTGCCAAAGAAAAATACAGTTCAACAGAATGCGTCGAACAGAGCTCGACGATCGTCGAACGGCGCTCGACGATCCAAGAAACGATCGTCGACCTCAGCTCGACGACACCTGAACTCTGAACTCCAGGATAGTCGATCTTCGAACAGAGATCGACGATCTGACCCAAGATCGTCGACCTCAGCTCGACGATCGTCGAACAGAGATCAGGACTTTGAACAATCCTTTAAAGGTATATCTGGATTCAATCCTAGAAGTCCTACATCCCAAGGTTTCAACCCCTATACTGAATGGATAGTACCTCCTAGGAGATACCATCCTGAAGGTTATAAGAGTGAACCTGGGATGTCTTTCATTTCTGAATTTAAGGGATATCAGCCTAGGCCCAAGGTAAACTGAGTCAAAAACATATAAGCTGTTTATGTGCAGGAGAAGACCTATCCAACATCAAACCAGCCATGGTATCTGGATAGTGGGTGCTCAAAGCATATGATAGGGAACAAGGACAACTTCACATCCTTTAAAACCAAGCTTGGACCCAAAGTAATCTTTGGTGATTCAAACTTTGGAACAACAAAAGGATATGGTGCAGTCCAAATTGGAACAGTCACCTTCAAGAAAGTAGCTTATGTTGAAGGACTCAAGCACAACTTGATAAGTATCAGTCAACTGTGTGATGAAGGATACCAAGTGACTTTCAACAAAGCTATATGTAAGGTCAAGTCAGAGGACAACACAACTGTGTTGACAGGTAATAGAAGAGGTAACATTTACTTAGTAGATTTTCATTCATCTAAAGTAGATATTTTCCTGTTCAATTCCATAGCTAGACCTAATATTCTATGGCATAAGAGACTAGGACATATTAACCTTAGAACCATTGCTAGGCTATCCAAGGACAACCTTGTTAGAGGACTACCTTCTGGCCCCTACAAGAAGGAAGGACTTTGCAAGGCCTATCAATTAGGCAAGCAAACTAAAAATAGTTTTAAATCACTTAACAAGAGTGATTCACCTAGGATTTTGTATCTGTTACACATGGATCTTTTTGGACCCATTACATTACAAAGCCTAGGAGGGAAATCCTACACTTTAGTGGTTGTAGATGACTTCTCAAGATTCACATGGGTGTTCTTTTTGAGGAAGAAGTCTGATAACTTCAAGTGTTTGACAGAGTTTCTCAAATGCATACAGATTGAGTTCAACACTCACATTGCCCTGATCAGAAGTGATCATGGGACAGAGTTTGATTCTCTTCTTATGCAAGAGTTCTGTCAGAGTGAAGGGATCAGGCATACATTCTCAGCTCCTAGAACTTCTCAACAAAATGGGGTAGCAGAAAGAAAAAATAGAACCCTAATTGAATCTGCAACTACATTGTTGTTAGATGCTCACCTTCCTCTATCCTTTTGGGCTGAGACAGTGAACACCTCCAATTATGTGTTGAATAGAAGTCTAATACATAAACTGAAGGGCAATACTCCCTATGAATTGCTCAAAGGGAAGAAACCTAAAGTAGACTATTTTAAAATCTTTGGTTGCATTTGTTATATTCACAACAATGACAAGAGATATATAGCAAAATTTCAAGCAAATGATGATGAAGGAGTGTTTCTGGGATACTCCATGATCAGTAAAGCTTATAGGGTTTATAATAAAACTACTCTAAAAATAGAAGAATCTGTTCATATTTCTTTTGATGAAACTAATATGTCTTTCAAGGAGAAGAATGCTTCTACCATAGAACAATTGTAGGTACATTCTCTAGCTGAAGACTTGGACAGATTACAAGTTACTCAAAAGGATGAAAGTAGTGAAGATGAAGAAGCTGCTAATCTTCTTGAAGAGCCAGTTGCTGTTCCACAAGAGGCAACAACAACACAGGTTGGTGATCAATCAACACCACCTGTTGATTTAGTAACATCAAGCCGATGGTCCAAAGGGCCAATCTTTTCAACTATGACATAGGGTCCAACATACCGTGGCTGAGCTTCTTCACTCCTCGTACTCGTGATACTCCATGCATCGGTCGGATTTTCAGAAACACCTTGTCTCCCACTTGAAATTCCACCATCTGGTGTTTAGCGTTATAATACTTCGCCTGCCGACTTTGAGCCTCTAACATACGATCCCGTATCAACCTAACCACCGCATTCATGTCATCTATATATTCAACACCCAAAGTCTTCGGGTCTTCATCTTGCACCCAAGACAAGGGGGTTCTACACCTCCTTCCATATAGGGCTTCATGGGGGTGCCATGCCAATGCTAGCTTGATGGCTGTTGTTGTAGGAGAATTCAACTAAGGGCAAGAGTCTTTCCCACAGCTCTCCCCTATCTATCACACACAACCTCAACAGATCCTCCATTGTTCGGATGGTCCGCTCAGACTGCCCGTCCGTCTGTGGATGAAATGCGGTGCTGAAGGTAAGGCGCGAGCCCAAATATGCCTGTACCGCCTTCCACTCCTTGGAGGTAAAATGACCATCACGGTCCGAAACTATCGTCTTAGGTACGCCGTGATACCGTACAAACTGTTCCACAAAAAGACGTACTAAGACGTCCACATGAGCCTCCTTCTTTATAGGGAAGAACCGGGCAACTTTCGTCAGGTGGTCAACGATCACCCACACTGAATCATTTCCTGAGATGGAGCGAGGTAGCCCATGTACGAAGTCCATGGAGATATCCTCGAACTTCCATTCGGGGATTGGCAACGACTGCAACAGGCCACCGGGGCTCCTACATTCCGCCTTCACTCTTTGGCAGGCTTCACAATGCGTGACAAAGTACCGGACATCCTTCTTCATTCTTGGCCAACACATCGTCTTCCGTAAGCCGGCGTACATCTTTGAAATTCCTGGGTGCACGGAATATTGAGAGAAATGTGCTTCTCTCATAATATCCTCCCGAATTCTACCATCTTTGGGAATGTAGAGCAGGCCGCGAAAGTAAACGAGGCCGTCCTTTAGTGTGTACTCGTCGGTAGTCCCGTCTTCGATTAACGTTATTGCCGGGGCCAAAGTCGCATCCAATCCTTGCTCCACTCGGATCCGGTCCCGGATATCACAAACTATGCTCATGCTGGACTGGTACTCCGTATATTCCGAAGAAGCCTTAAATATTAAGGTGATGTCCATCTCCTCGATCATCCGTGCCAACTCCATGCTCATCAATCGAGATTCTGGGCTCGAGCCGGGTACTTTCCTACTCAACGCATCAGCTACCGAGTTTGCTTTTCCAGGGTGGTAGTTCAAGGTGAACTCAAAGTCGCATAGAAACTCTAACCACCGCCGTTGTCTTAAGTTCAATTCCTTCTGGGTATGGACATACTTCAAATTTTTATGATCCGAGAAGATTTCGCAGTGGACGCCGTATAGATAATGCCTCCATACCTTCAAGGTGAACACCACCGCTCCTAGCTCCAAATCATGCACCGGGTAATTGATTCATGCTTCTTCAATTGTCTTGAAGCATAAGCAATTACGTGCCCTTGCTGCATCAACACCGCTCCCAACCCCTGATAAGATGCGTCCGTGTAAACTTGGAATCCTTCCTTCCCAGACGGAAGGACAAGGATGGGGGCGGAGGTAAGTCTATCCTTCAATTCTTGGAATGCCGCTTCACACTGGGGTGTCCACTCAAATGGCACTCCTTTCTTTGTCAAGGAAGTAAGCGGAAGGGAAATCTTGGATAATCCTTTTACGAACTTGCGGTAGTATTCGGCAAGTCCAAGAAAACTCCTCACATCAGCCGCCGGCTTCAAAGGCGACCACTCCTTCACGGTACGCACCTTGGCCAGATCCACAACTAGTCCAGCCCCACTGATTACGTGACCCAAGAAAGCCACCTCCTTAAGCCAGAATTCACACTTGTTAAACTTGGCGAACAGGGCGTGCTCTTTTAGCCTCTCTAGGACTAAGGCCAAATGTCCGGCATGTTCTTCCTCCGTCTTCTAGTAGACTAAGATGTCGTCAATGAACACAATGACGAAGACATCTAAGTAGGGCTCAAACACTTTATTCATCAAGCTCATAAAAGCTGATGGGGCATTGGTGAGCCCAAACGGCATCACTGTGAACTCATATAAGCCGTACCTTGAGCTGAAAGCCGTTTTCTGTATATCATCCTCCTGTATTCTCAATTGGTAGTACCTCGAGCACAAATCTAGCTTGGAGAACCAATGCGCTCCCACCAATTGGTCGAACAACTCATCGATCCGAGGTAATGGGTAGGTGTTCCGTACTATCAGTCGGTTGAGTTCCCGATAGTCTATACATAAATGCAGGGTTCCATCATTCTTCTTGACGAATAGAACAGGGGCTCCTCAAGGTGATGAGCTTGGGCGAACAAACCCTGATTCTACCAGCTCCTGCAGTTGAACTCTAAACTCCGCGAGTTCTTTTCGTGCCATCCGATAAGGGGTCCTGGAGACAGGCTTAGCTCCTGGTACAAGCTTTATCTGAAAATCCACTTCTCTATGCGGGGGTAACCCTGGCAAATTCTCAGGAAATACCTCAGGGAAATCCCGTGCTACCCGCACATCCTTCACATCTACCTTCATCTCTTTTAGTTCGAAATATATCATGTAGACTTCATCCCCTCTTATATGAGCCTTCAAGGTCTGGATTGAGTATTACAATATTCGTGGTGCGAAATTTATACCTTGGAAGACTACATCAGTATCCCCATGTCTCAAATAGATACGCTTCTCCGCACAGTCGATTCTTGCATGGTGCCAATCCAGCCACGCCATATCCAGGATGAGGTCGAATTCTGGTATTCTCAAAATTGATTGCAGGGTTATCAAAGGTCTTTCCCCCAATGGTTATCACTAACTCACACTTCGTGGTTGCCGTCATCTCAGATCCGTCTGGGAGGCGTACTCTTCAGGCAATACCAGTGAAATATTGCACTGCAGGTATATTATTGATGAAGTCTTCGGACATGAAAGAATGTGAGGCGTCAGTGTCAAATAACGTATAAGCCGATTTCCCGTCGACCATCACGGTGCCTAAGTGTCATTTAATAATACTCACGCTAGACATCTAGTATATCTTAAGCCACTAGAGAATATTAATGGAAGAAAAATGACTAATTCAAATCGTACCTGCAATCATCTCTTGAGGATTCCGCTCTTGAGTCATGTCTAAGGCATATATCTGATCTCGAGCGGGTCCGGGGTTTCTTCCTCGTGGTCCTCGTCCTCGACCACGCACATACCCTCTCCCCCGCGGGGCTGCTGGAGGGAGAGCGAAAGGCACATCTCCAAACAGTTGCGGGCAGTAGCGTCGAATGTGGCCCGGTTGGTTGCATTCAAAGCACACCCGTTCCTGCCTTCCGTCGTGTTGCTGAAATTGTGGAGGTTGAGGTAATGCTGGCGGTTACGGAACCGAGCGCTCCTCTCTAAAGTTCTTGGGGAAATGCCTGCCACCCCTCCAATATCCTCTTCCTCTTTTATTGTCGAATCTCCTTCTGTTGCTGGGGCCGGCTTCCATCACTCCCTCCGCTGGCCTCTTACAACTTCCCAAGTGGTCCGCTTCCAATCTCTTCGTCATATTAATAATCTCCGCCAGACTAGAGTCCGCTATAAACAAAAGGGCTTGCCTTAGGGGATCTCGCAAGCCTTTGTAGAATCATTTGGCGTACCCTCTATCATCCAGCTCATAGGAGTGGGCGAATCTAGCCAGGTGCTGAAACTCCTGTTGGTACTCCATCACCGACATGGACCCTTGCTTTAGATGCAAAAATCTCTCTTCCAGACCATCCCGAGCGGCCGAGGGGATGAAATGCTCTAAGAAGGCCTTGGAGAATTCGCTCCAACTAATGTCCGTGTACACTCTTCCACGAAAAGTGGAGCCCATGAGGGACTTCCACCACCTTTTAGCGTGCAGCTCTAAGAGTGTCACCACAAGGGTCACCGCCATGTTGTTTGGACATCTTATTCCTGCCAACAACTCTTGTATAGTGTCGAGCCACTCTTCCGTACGCACCGCTGACTCTGTCCCAATATAAGCGGGAAGGGAGAGAGCGCGGAAAACGCTTAACCAACTAGATCCCGGACCCTATTGTTGTACAGGTGTCTGCTGATATTGGGAGCTAAAGGCATCAAAAATAGCTGTGAGCGTCTGCCCCAGCTCTGATTGTTGGAATTGTGTAGGTACGGACGGGGCGGGGGTGCCCCTTACTAGCTCAGCATGTACTGGGATCTACACATAAGGTACAAACCTAGGGTTGGGTTGGCTAATCTAAGGTTAAAGATGGACAACTTAGTGTGAATTACATATGGGCACACCACTGCTTCCGCTAAGTCAGCTTGTCCCCAAACTGACTAATCAAACGGTGGTGGCACCATTGTTAAGTGACTTTCACCTTGGTGGATCGTAGCAAGCTAATACCATTTGTAAGACCCCCCTCCCAGAACACAAGACAAGGCACGAGAGGGGTCTTATTCCCAGAACAGCCGCCTTGCGGTAACACTAACACTCGGGTCAGCCTATACCACAAGACGCCTATCCTGCCGGCTTTAACCAATATCAACATATAAACTACAAACCCAACCATAATAATTAAAGAAAGTCAATCCACACCAAGCATAAGTCCATAAATATAGCAAAAGAGAAGCTAAACAAGCTTCTACATAATCAGAGTACGTAAATATAATTTCCCCGAAGGGCTACAACAAAATCTCTCTCACTCACATCTGTAATCGACGGCAGCGATGGTACCATCCCTTCAGGCCCTGTCATCCTGGCCTGGCTGTCCAGCTGCATAGCCTGCTGCTCTACCTGCGGGGTTTCCTCCTAAAAAGGAAGACGTAGCAACCGTTAGTCATAAAGACTATGTGGCTTCACATCCGCTCCCCCGGCGACTCCTCGGCACCGGGCGGAGGAAGGAATAGGTACAATATATAAATAACAGTAGTACAACAGGTGAAGTGAGTATACATATCATAAGCAGCAACAACAGTAGAGTATAATAAACAAGCTCTTATTTTACAAATCTACTATCTACAGCAGCAAGAGAGTGTATAGCTATAATAGTAAGTAACTCAACTTATATGGATGCCCATACAAGCATATAAGTTGAGAGTCGTTCAGCAATAAGTAACTCATCGTATAGGAGTGCCCATACAAACTTATACGATGAGGGTCTCATGTATGCAATGAAGTGTAATGCTATGAATGCAATGCAATGTCACACCCATGATCAAGAACATGCAATCGCTATGTCGACATAGACTTATAGTTCCCACTATTTGAGCAGGTATCTAACCTCTCAGGCATCAACCGTCGTGGCCAAACGGTGACAGTAGAGCGGGGATCTCCACTACTAGGCTGGTCTACACACTACCTGGCCCAGGCCTCCGTACGCCTCAATGCTAAGGACACAACAGCGGAGCTCACATGCGTACTATGGCTCAGCGAGTTCTCTTGGGTAAGTGAGCACCAATATCCTAGCCCCGAACTGGCCTACACATGATACGGAAGGAGCCTCGGAAATGAACACGAGGACCAAGCCCAACCGTTCACTTGGCACGGAAGGAGCCTCGGGACATGAACACCGAGGACCAAGCCCAACCGTTTAAGGTCTAGCTGTCGACTCCCATCGGTGTGACGATTGGAGAGCCCGTAGACCTGCCACACTGTCCTTAACCTGGGATTGCGACACCATGTGTCGACTCACACCACATGAAATTTCACAATATCGTGGCATGGAAGAAGCCTCGGGCCGTGAACACCGAGGGCCAAGCCCAACCATCCATCAAATTCTGAAGGAGCCTTGGGACATGGACACCGAGGGACAAGCCCAACCGTCCATCAAATGCGGAAGGTGCCTCGGGACATGGACACCGAGGGCCAAGCCAAACCGTCCAACTTTAATCATCTCAATCTCATTCCAACTAGTGACAGTCAACACCGCACTTATTACTTACACAATGCTACCCGTAGGGAGATGACATTCTAAGCATTGGATTACTAATTCCCTTTTATCCATCCAACATATATCATGGCCATAGTTAAATCATTTATACATTTATCCAATTATATCTACCCAATTATATCAGGTTCTTTCCTTCAATTAAACTTGTCCACAACTCGTTATATGAATTAAGATTTATAAACTCAACTTATCACGTCACTATGATGATTATGTCAAAAGAGTCCACCCAAGCCTTGAGTTGGATCGCACAATTGAATTCTACCACATCGCATTCCACTTTACACAGCCCAGAATTTAGGTGCAGCCTTAATCCGGGCAGTAACTTCGACCAAGGATTCCTGAGGTTACATAAATCCGACGAGCACGTGTAACCACTCGTTGGAAATATAATTTCAAGGGCTACAACTTTCGTTTTTAGTCGAAAGCCCAGATTTGATCGCATCACACCAGAAATTCACTCGAAGCCTGCTGCGTGCAGGATACATATTTCCTGGGTGGAATTTGACCCAATTACAGTAGATTCGAACAGACGTTCCCGTGGCTACAATTATCGCATGGGAACGTGTAACCACTCGTTGGAAAGATAATTTTGAGGGCTACGACTTTCGTGTTTAGTCGAAAACCCAGATATGAACATAACACCCCCGTAATTGGTCACGAAGGTCGCTGCGTGCAGAAAACAGATTTCTGCACACATCTTAAGGTGAGATGAACGGCATCCGTTCATCTTCCTCCTTGCACCAAACTCCCAAAATCTCCTCCATAAAATCGTCCACCCTTATTGACCCTCACGAAGCCATATTTCTCCATGAATCCTTCTCTCATCTTCACTTGAAGGATGAAGAGGTTGGAGGGGGCTAAAGCCTAGAAAACAAACCTAGGCATGGCTTTCCTAGGAAATCTCCTCCTCACCATCAAGACTCTATGGAGTCGATATCTCTCCTAGAATATATCTACAGATCTAGCACCAAGGGAGAGGGGAGGAAGCTCACCTCGTTTCTAGCGGTACCACCGTTCCCGGCCATGGATCTAGTCATTCTTCTTTGCGGCATCTCTCGCTTGGTGCGGTTGTTCTTCACGGCAAAGGAAGGAGAGGGAGAGAGAGAAAGAAGGCCGCCTCCAAGAGCTCCGCCCGCTTCCCTCGGCTCCGTCGGTTTCGCGAGATCCACGATGACTGCAAGGGTCGATCGGCGCAAAAGCTAGGGTTCGGCTTTAACTCCCTTTTATAAGCCGATGTATTAGGTTACATCTTCTGCCACGTGTCAACGCCTCATTGGACCGCCCATAATGGGTCATATTGAAGTGACCCGGTCCAAGGAACCATCCAGCGCGAATACCGAAATCCGGTTTGGTCTGCCTGTATAAGCCGACGAATCTGCCTGGGCGAAGAAAACGCAAAAGTCAAATTCGGCGGGAATCATCTGTCATTCTCAACGATCGGCAAGAATCGTCAGGCATTCTCGATGAATTCGTCGGGTATCAACAATGATACCCGGTGATTTTCCCTTAGCCTAACTTATCGGAAATCTGGCGTTGAGTGCGTTGAGTATTCTCAGCGATACTCGACGATCGGCGAGAATCACCAAGCATTCTCGGCGATTTTCCCTTGGGCCATGCTTATCGGAAATCTGGCGTTGAGTGCGTTGAGTATTCTCAGCGATACTCGACGATCGGAGAGAATCACCAGGCATTCTCGACGATTTTCCCTTAGGCCATGCTTATCGGAAATCTGGCATTGAGTGCGTTGTGTATTCTCAGCGATACTCGACGATCGGCGAGAATCACCAGGCATTCTCGATGATTTTCCCTTAGACCATGCTTATCGGAAATCCGGCGTTGAGAGCGTTGAGTATTCTCATCGATACTCGACGATCGGCGAGAATCACCAGGCATTCTCGACGATTTTCCCTTAGGCCATTTCCTTTCGATCCGTTGGATATCACTCAACCCTACACTCCATCCAACGCGCCTGACACCTTTTGTCAGTGCGCCCCAAGCCCGAGTCAAGTCTCTTGACTCAAAACTCGTGCGAGGGGCCTAGCGCGAATTGGGACGTTAAAGTGAGTCTGTTCTTTAGCTCTTGAAATCCTGCCAAACCCTTCCCTATCCAAGTAAATGTGGCATCCTTCTATGTCAAGGGCGTGAGTGGAAGCGCTATCCTCGAGAATCCCTCCATGAACTTGTGATAGTAACTACTAATCCAAAGAAACTACAGATATCTGAGGCCGACTTCTGGTACGGCCAATTTCTCATAGCTTGCCCCTTGGCTGGGTCCATAGCTAACCTGGCTCCACTGACGATGTATCCTAGAAAGGCTACCTCCTGCAGCCAGAACTGACATTTAGAAAACTTGGCATACATCTGATGATCCCTCAACTTGCCTAATACTAGTGCCAAATGCTTAGAATTCTCCTCCTTTGTCTTGGAGTAGATCAAGAGATCGCCAATGAAGACTATGATGAATATGTCCAAATATTGCTCGAACACATGGTTCATCAGACTCACGAATTTGGAGGTAGCATTCGTGTGTCCAAAGGACATCATTGTGAGCTCGTAGAGTCCGTATTGCAAACTAAAAGCTGTCTTTGGAATGTACTCCACCTGGATCCGAAGATGGTAGTATCAGGATCTAAAATTAAGCATGGAGATCTAATAGGCCCCCCGCAGTTGGTGAAACAACTCATCAATCTATGTCCATGGGTAAGTATTCTGCACTATTAACCGGTTCAGCTCTCGGTAATCGATGTAGAGTCATAGAAACCCATACTTCTTCTTATCAAATAATATGAGGGCTCCCCATGGTGATGAACTCGGTCTAACAAAACCTGACTCCTCAAGCTCCTACAACTAGGTCTTGAACTGTGCCAACTATTTAGGTTCCATCCTGTAAGGTGCCCGAGCCATAGGTCTCGCTCCTGGTACCAACTAGATCTGGAAATACATATCTCGAGTCGGAGGCAATCTGGGTAATTTCTCCTAGAATACGTCGGATAAATCCAGAACCACCGAAATATCAGTAATGGAGGCTTCTGCTTCCACCATTTTGAAGCAGATAAGGTATAACTTGTCTTCCTGCTCATGGGCTTTGAAAACCTACACATATGATAAGAGTATACGAGAGACAGGTTTAATACCTTTGATGAAGAAATCTGAATCCCCATGTCGCAAAGTGATCCTCCTTCTTGGGCAATCAATCCGAGCATGGATCTAGTGCAACCATGTGATGGCCGCGGAACAGAGACCTACTGTGGGTGGTTCGAAATGGTCAGATTCCGCGGGCCGGTTAGAAGATCGAGTTTTCTAACGAAAGGAGGCAAGCGCACCTATCGCAAGTAGTACTCGGTATTCGGGAGAATACCGAGGTCGTATTATTCTCGGGGACGCGTTGATTATATCTACTCTTCCGGGAACACTATTATCTTACTATTAGTAAGGTGAGATTTTTAGTTTAATAAAAACGGAAAGAAAGAAAGCAGAATTTTGCTAAGTTAGTTCGATGACGGGTTAACGTTCGGCATCGAATCGAATTAAGACTAAAATAATTCTCGACAATTATTAAACTTTGTTTTTAAATTAATAAAAGGCACTTGGCCGTGGGGGTTCCAGAAATATGAGCGCACTTATCTCTAGGAATATTGCTCACCTAAACATTAAGACTATTCGACCGATCGTTAGACCGACGAAGGATTCCTCTTAATGCCCGCTTTACGCTAAGAACCCCGCTATTGAGTGGGGAACCCAATCCGGCAGAACTACGCTTCTCCTCTTTCGAGGGGGCGTACGCAGTTCTCTTTACCCAAGGGGGATCGGTCCATACGTGCAGCCTCTCGGCGTCGCGTATGGATAACGGAAATAGAGCCCACACATCGATTATGTGGTCCTATGCGTCGTTAACCCGGGGTAAACCTTAAGTCCTTAAATTAAAATAAAAATAAAGTTTTTTAATTATTTCAAATCATTTTTTATGTCCCAATGCTCTTCGATGCCGAAGGCTAAAAGAAATTAGCCACTCATCGGTATGGGGACGGCTTTATGTTTTTAAGTGAAACGTGAGTGTAAATTTAGGTTCTGAACATTTATAAGAGAAAACATAAAAAAGGCGATTAGATAAATTGAAAGCTAATTGATGCAGGCACTCACGCACACTTCAAAACCATAAAGAATATTAAATAAAGCAAGACCTACTCAAATGAGTAGGCGGTAAATAAAAGCACGCCATTGAACTCTTAACGAGTAGGCGGAAATAAATGCACACACACACACACTCTTCTTAATTGAAGAAAGCGATAAATAAAGCGGTAAAATTATCTCCTACACGCACGCACTCTACATAATTGAGAAAGCGATAAAATTGCAAGTCCCGGCTCAATTGAGTGGGCGGGAGTAAATTTATCTCATACACACACACACTCTACTTGAAGGTAAAACACACACACGCACTCTACAGAAAAGTGAACACACGCACACACACTAAGTTTTCCTACTCAAGTGAGTAGGAAGAAGATGAAAGCAGGGCGCCATTTAACTCTTAACGAGTAGGCGGAAATAAATGCATACGCACACACGCACTCTACAGAAATGAAATAAAGCAGTAAAACCTAACTCATACACACACGCACACTTGCAAAAATTAGAAAAAACCAAGTTGCTGAAAAATTAATACAACTGCATTTCTACCGCTAGAATGCGGTAGAAATGCATAAAAAGTGAAAATAAAAATTAACCGAGCTAAAAGGTTTTGCAAATAAACGCAAAATGAAAGTTGACGAAAAATTAAAACAACTGCATTTCTACCGCTAGAATGCGGTAGAAATGCATAAAAAGATGAAATAAAAATTAACCGGACTAAAAGTTTTGAAATTAAAAAGATAAAACAAAGTGAGCGAAAAATTATAACGACTATATTTTCATTCCTATGTTTTTATAAAAACTCCTAAAAAGTGAAAATAAAACAAAAAGGGGACAAAAAGTTTTACAATCCTAAAGAGCCTAAGTTAAAGAAAAATGAAAATAACACTTTTAGGAGAGTTTTTATAAAGCTTTATGAATGAAAAAATAGGAAAAAGAGGAAAAGCTAAATCAAAAAGGGCGGGAAATGAAAACTAGACGGACGGCACAACGGCTAGAAAAGCCGATAAACCCTAAATCTAACTAAGTTATGAAAGCAAGAAAAATGAAAACATAAAAGAAATACAAAAAGAGGAACGAAAAATTACTTAAGTAGGCGCATTCAAATGGATTAATCAAACAAATGGAGAGAAAAAGATTCATATTTTATTAAATTAAAAACCCTAATACAAACTAAGAGAGAGAGAGGGGGGAGAAAATCTCCTTACATAGGTTTGAAATCCAATTGGGCAGCACCTCCCCTAAGCAAAGTGGTCAAAAAAGTGGACAAAATAAGCTTCCTGGAAGCTGTTATTTATAGACATTTTTTCGGGTTGGTCACGCCCGTGACTAGGGCGTGACAGGGGGGCGTGTCGACACTATTCACGAGCTGACCGGTTGACTTGACTGGAGCTTTGACTTCGGGGTGAAAACGTGGCGGTCACGCCCCAGGTCACGGGCGTGACAGGGGGGCGTGACCAGGAGAGCTGGCAGTTCGATGTCGGCAGAGTTGACATGTTGACCAAGCTTGCGGGTCGGCCTCGTCACGGGCGTGACAAGCATTTGACACGGGCGTGACGCCGGGCGTGTCGGGCTGGGTTTGATGGTGGCCGATCGTCGAGCTGGCATCTGTGGTCGGCGATCGTCGGGCTGGCGTGACACGGGCGTGTCGGCCAATTGACACGGGCGTGTCAGGCAATTTTTCTGACTTTTCTGGAATTTTTTCTGGAATTTTCCTGGAATAAAAATTAAGCTAAGTTAGAAATAATATTTACAAAAACAAGCAATTTATTGAATTTAAACTAATAAAAAGACAAAAAATAAACGAAACGGACTTAAATAAAATACGAAAATATAGGTATAATTACAACTCATCAAACACCCCCATACTTAAGCTTTTGCTATTCCAGAGCAAAAGTTTGAGGTGAACTTATAAGGAATAGTAAAAAAAAAACTAAGTTCCGCTACCGCTAAATTAATTATAAGAGAGATCAAATAAAAATATACGGGGTATAAGAGTTAAGTCCTAAAATTATTTTGATGATTTAAACAGGGCAAAAGTTTTGGCCAAAAGACTTCTTGATGTAATCAAATAGAAAGCAATAATTGTATTGGCTAGATTAACAGAAAATAGTTTGGAGTTATACGAACCTTAGCTTATAGGAGTGTTATCGGAAATAATGCAATTTACGAATTATGCTCTCAAAAAATTTTTGAATTAATTCTAGAATCATGAAAACGGCTAAGGGGGGGGGTTGATGTTGGTTTATGAAGATGCTTGGATTTTGAGGCGAGGTTATTTTTTTTCTCGAACCTCCATTTTTTTTTGATTTGGATGTTAAAGGAAAACGAAATCTTATTTTCCTTAACATAAAATGTTTTCTTTCTTCATAAAAATAACCCAATGTATATGTGTTGGAGTAGTGAATTTTATCCTCTTACTCCGTAACGTACAATCTTTTAATTTATTGGGTGCCTATGTTTACGGAATGAAATCTTATTCCCATTGACATAAGATCTTTTTCTTTTTGGGAAAATAATTTTATCATACCAAGTCGGTTATGATAAGTAAGGGGAGAAAAGAGAACTAGATTTTTAATTGAAAAATAATTGAGAGCAACCTTTATAAATTGTACGTTCCAATTTTTCAGAAAGCTAAAAGCAAGCATAATTGAATTCTATAGTCGTTATTTTCTAACATGGTACACATGCTCCTATCTATGAAAAATTAGAAGTAGTGCCTAAAGCAAGTCCCCTATTTTTAACAAAGTATAATAAATTCTTTAAAACTTAACCCCGGCTATTTAGATTTTTCAATCTATAATTAACAAACGAATAGTGAACAAAGAATTTATCAAATTCGCATATAAATAAACTCAAAACGAAAGTATTGGATAGCAAGAAACTTAAGAATGAAATGTTTGATTTATTTGTTTCATAATAATTTTTTTTTTTTGAAAATTTTTTTTGAAGTTATGTTCTTTTTTTTTTTTTTTTTTTTTTGTATTTTTTTTTTTATTATTTTTATTATTATTATTATTTTTTTTTTGTATTCATAACTTTAATATATACATACTAAAAAGAAAAAAATGCGAAAATTTTTTTTGAAATATTTTTAAGTTTTGTAAATTTTTTTGTATTTTTAATGAAAGTTTCATTCTATTTACAAAAATTTGGGAAAAATAAAAATATTTACAAGGATGAGAAGGAAAAAGGGAGAGGGGAAAGAGAAAGAATATTTACAAAAAAAAATATTTACAAAAAAAATATTTACAAAAATTATTTACAAAAATATTTACAAGAATATTTACTAGGCTGCCGCGAGATGACTCGATATGTGGATGGCTCGATGAGCCGGATCTCGCGGACAAAGCTAAAAATAAGTAAAAGTTTCAAAAATGAAACTTCAAAAAATTTTTAATTAAAAGTAAATTTTTTTTGTGTTTTTGTGTTATATATATTTTTTGTTTTTGTTTTTGAAAATTTTTTTTTTTTTTTTTTTTTTTTTGTGTTATATAATTTTTTTTTTGTTTTGTTTTGTAAATGAAAAAAAAAGAAAGTACGAAAATATGAAAACACCCCCATACTTAGATCCAACATTGTCCCCAATGTTGTATGTTAAGCATGAGGAACAAAATAGCAGGAATATGTACAATGAAGGGAAAAAGAGGGGGGCAGAAAACGTCCCTGATCCGCGCGCGGGGAAGCCCACTAGAAACCCTGCAGTTATTAGAAAAATAGAAAACATAATAAATAAAGACGTAAAAAAAAGATAGACGTGGGGTGCCTCCCAGGAGCGCTTTGTTTATAGTCGCGTAGCTTGACTATAGTGGCGGGTTTATAAGTCGAGGAGGGATATGGTTTCGCTATACTCGATCACTGGGTCGCCTGCTATGTAAGACTTTAACCGATGACCGTTTACTTTAAACGAGCCTTTTTCCGGGTGGGAGACGAGTACGGTCCCATAAGGAAAAACTTCTTCAACTAAGAAGGGACCGGACCAACGTGATTTGAGTTTGCCCGGAAAAAGTTTAAGACGAGAATTATAAAGAAGGACAAGATCGCCCGGAGAAAAAACCTTGGGGGTCTTAATTTTTCGATCGTGATAAAACTTAGAACGCTCCTTATAGAACTTATTGCTCTCGTAAGCGTTCGCACGCCATTCATCGAGCTCGTTTAGTTGCAGTTTTCTATTCTGAGCGGCTAAGTTGGAGTCGAGGTTTAAGAGTTTTAATGCCCAAAGTGCGCGGTGCTCCAATTCTACGGGTAAATGGCACGCTTTGCCATAGACTAATCGAAACGGGGTACAACCAGTAGCAGTTTTGTACGCCGTACGATACGCCCATAACGCGTCGTCAAGCTTAGCGGACCAATCTTTCCTATTAAGTGAAACGGTTTTTTCTAATATGCGTTTTATTTCTCGATTTACTACCTCAACTTGGCCACTTGTTTGCGGGTGGTAGGGGGTGGCAAGTTTGTGCGTGACTCCGTATTTAGCTAACGTCTTAGCCATTAGAGCGTTACAGAAATGCGTACCCTTATCACTAACAATTGCGCGAGGTGTGCCGAAGCGAGAAAATAATTTTTTTAGAAATGTAACGACGACTCGCGCATCGTTGGTGGGGAGAGCCTGCGCTTCCGCCCACCGTGATACGTAGTCGACCGCCACTAAAATATACGAATTTTTATAAGAAGGAGGTAGGGGGCCTACAAAATCTATGCCCCATAAATCGAAAACTTCGCATTCTAAAAACATATTTTGGGGCATCTCGTCTCGACGTGAGATGTTACCCGACCGCTGACAGCTATCGCATGCGCGCACAAAATTGTGCGCGTCTTTGAAGAGAGTGGGCCAAAAGTAGCCCGCCTCTAGCGCCTTCCTAGCGGTCCGGTTGGCTTGATAGTGCCCCCCGGCTAGACCCTCGTGGCAGTGCCTCAATATTTGTGTGCACTCCACTCCCGCGACGCATCTTCGAACCGCTTGGTCCGCGCAGATACGGAAAAGAAACGGGTCATCCCAAAAGAAATTTTTCAAGTCGGAAAAGAATTTCTTCTTTTGATGACTTGAAAATTCTTTTGGAAGAACCCGCGCGACCAAATAGTTCGCAAAATCTGCGAACCAAGGAGAAGATGACGAAGACGAACGAATGGCGAGAAGACGTTCCTCGGGGAATCTGTCATTTATTTCAGATTCGACGAGCGCTTCCGCACCGGAATTATCTAAACGGGAGAGGTGGTCTGCCGCAAGATTTTCCGCGCCCTTCTTATCCCGGATCTCCAAATCAAACTCTTGAAGGAGGAGAACCCATCGAAGAAGGCGGGGTTTTGCATCGGTTTTGGCTAGTAGATACTTAAGGGCGGAGTGATCGGTAAAAACGATAACTTTAGATAGCGTAAGATACGAGCGAAACTTATCGAAAGCGAAAACGACGGCTAAGAGTTCCTTTTCCGTCGTTGTGTAATTTACTTGTGCGGAAGTGAGCGTCTTGCTAGCGTAATAAATAGGATGAAAATGTTTTTCTACGCGTTGGCCAAGAACGGCGCCTAAGGCAATATCACTAGCGTCGCACATGATTTCGAACGGAAGGGACCAATTAGGGGCCACTAGAATTGGAGAATTGATAAGCTTTTGTTTTATAAAATTAAATGCAGACTCGCAGTCGCTATTAAAGACAAAAGGTGATTCCTTTTCCAAGAGGTGAGTAAGCGGCTTTGTTATTTTTGAAAAATCTTGAATGAAACGCCTATAAAAGCCCGCGTGGCCTAAGAAACTCCTAATGGATTTTATGTTTGTCGGCTGAGGAAGTTTTTCAATAATTTCTACTTTAGCCTTATCGACCTCTATCCCCTTAATCGAAATCTTATGGCCGAGGACCAAACCTCCTCGAACCATAAAGTTACATTTTTCCCAATTTAAAACAAGATTCGTGTCCTCGCATCGCTGGAGGACACGATCAAGATTACGAAGACAATTCGGGAATGAGCATCCGAATACAGAAAAGTCATCCATAAATATTTCCATAATATCTTCTACCAGCTCGCCAAAAATTGCTAGCATACATCGTTGGAATGTAGCCGGCGCATTGCAGAGGCCAAATGGCATTCTTCGATATGCGAAGGTGCCAAAGGGGCAGGTAAAAGTTGTTTTCTCTTGGTCCTCGGGGGAAATGGGGATTTGGAAAAACCCCGATAGACCATCGAGAAAACAATAAAAAGGATGACCGGAAAGACGCTCGAGAATTTGGTCAAGGAACGGTAGTGGGAAATGGTCCTTGCGGGTGGCATCATTAAGTTTGCGATAATCGATGACCACTCGCCAACCCGTAACAGTACGAGTTGGGACAAGCTCGTTGTGCTCATTCGCCACTACGGTTAGACTGCCCTTCTTGGGCACGACATGAATGGGACTAACCCATGCACTATCAGAAATGGGATAAATAATCCCCGCATCTAATAATTTAATTATTTCAGCTTTCACGACGTCTTTCATGTTTGGGTTAAGACGCCGCTGCGGCTGAATGGTTGTGCGGCAATTATCGTTTAAGAAAATTTTGTGAGTGCAGAAGGAAGGGTTAATCCCCTTTAGGTCAGAAATTTGCCACGCAATTGCGTGGCGATGTTTAAGCAAAACCTCCAATAAATCGGAGGTCTCTGAATCGCTTAAATACGAAGAAATGATAACGGGGAGTGTATCATTTTTCCCCAAAAAGGCGTATTTAAGGGATTCAGGTAGTGGTTTGAGGTCTAGGGTTGGCGGTTCTTCTAGTGAAGTTTTAGAGCTAATGTCTTTTGAACCAATTGGTTCAAAAGGCATATCGGAAGACACATCCTCATTGCAATAAAAATTTTCGAGAGAAAAAATATTTTCGCTTAAAAATTCGGACTCGAAAATTGGAGAAGAACAATCTCCATAAAAGGAATTTAAAGAATAGCAGAAATCGTCGCTCGGCGACGATTCTTCCATAGAGGGGTTAATAGAAAAAGTAACTTGGTCATCTCCTACCCGAAGGAGAAGCTGACCATTACTTACATCAATTAACGCACGTGAGGTCGCGAGGAAAGGGCGACCAAGTATTATTGGTACGTTGGCGTCTTCCTCGATGTCCAAGATGACGAAGTCCACCGGGAAGGTGAACTTGTCTACTCGGACAAGGACATCCTCAACAACCCCGATGGGGAACCTAACCGAGCGATCCGCTAGTTGGATGCGCATATTGGTAGGAACAGGAGTACCCAAACCTAGACGAAGGAAGAGCGAGAACGGCATCAAATTAATGCTCGCGCCTAAGTCTGCCAAGGCGTATTTTACTAATACATTGCCAAAAAGGCACGGGATGGAGAACCGTCCCGGGTCGTTTTGTTTTAAGGGCAATTTACTAGTAAGAGCCGCCGAGCAGACAGCGTTGAGAGATATATGCGAAATATCCTCGAGTTTGCGTTTATTAGAAAGTAGTTCTTTTAAAAATTTCGCATATTTAGGCATTTGCGAGATAGCCTCGCAAAAAGGAACATTAATGTGAATTTGTTTAAGTAATAAAATAAATTTTTCGTATTGCGCGTTAACTCGCTCTTTATCTAATTTATGCGGGTAGGGCAACGCCTTGTTTAAAATAGATTTTTCAATTAAAATCGGTAAAGGTTGCGTAGACGAAGAAGAGGGAAGAGGGGCAGGAGGTGAAATTTGTACCTGAGGATCGATCCGTTTTGGATCGACCACCTCCTTACCGCTACGGAGGGTTATAGCGTTGGCGGTTTCCCTTGGATTGGGCTCCGTATTCCCTGGCAGTGCCCCCATGGCGCGTTCTGACATGAGTCGCGCCAGCTGTCCAACCTGGAGTTCTAAATTTTTTAGCGATCCGGTGATGTTCCGGATATTAGACTCGTTGGACGCGACATAACGATTAAAATTTTCCTCCACCGGGGATGGCTTCATAGGAGGGGGAGGAGGAAGCGTCGGCGCAAATGGAGGGGGAGGGGGATGCTGCGCGTTGTTCGGGTTGCTCCAGGAGAAATTCGGATGGTTCCTCCAACCCGGATTATAGTGGCTACTATAAGGGTTGTTTTGAAATGAGGGACGCACCGGATTTCCCAAGTAGTCCACGAATTCGTCGACCACGCAGACGTTGGAGGGGGGGAGAAAACAAGGCGGAGTGGAGGAGGAAACAGACATCTCCGCCACCTGCTTAGTTAGCCTTTCCACTTGGAGGGCTAACTGAGCTGTGGCATCCACTTCAAAAATGCCCGCCTGCTTAGGGCGCGCCCGCGGGACATTCCACTGGTAGGCGTTCACCGCCATTTCCTCGAAAAGGGCCTGGGCGGCCTCGGGGGTCTTATTGTTCAGAGTGCCCCCGGTAGCCGCGTCAATCATTTGACGCGTCTGACTATTCAGTCCATTATAAAAAATTTGTACCTGCAACCACGTTGGCAGAGCGTGGTGCGGGCACCGGCGGAGGAACTCCTTAAAGCGTTCCCAAGTCTCGTAAAGAGACTCGGAGTCGTTTTGGACGAACGAAGATATGTCCGCCCGCAATCTTGCAGTTTTGGCGGGCGGAAAATACTTCGTAAGGAATTTCTCGGCCAACTCCGCCCAGGACGTGATGGATCCCCGCGGGAGGGAGAGTAACCACGCCTTAGCCTTGGACTTAAGAGAGAACGGAAAAAGGCGCAAACGAATGGCGTCATCAGTGACGCCATTAATTTTAAAAGTATCGCAAATTTCAAGAAAATTAGACAAGTGATTGTTGGGGTCCTCATCCGGCTGTCCGTCGAACTGCACGGCATTTTGGATCATCTGAATCACACTTGACTTAATTTCGAAATTATTGTTGGCCACCGCGGGCCGAACAATACTCGACCCCGTATCATCCAAATTGGGCCGAGCGTAATAAGACATAGTACGCTCGACCGGTTGGGCATTATTAGGGGGGTCGGCCATAGAAGAAGAAGAGGGTTCTCCGATAGATTCTACGGGGTCTGAAAAAGGAATTCGACGGAGAGATCGGATACGCGCAAGAGAGCGGTCGATCTCGGGGTCGAAGTCAAGATTTTCAGAACTCGAAGGTTGTCCACGGGTCATACACCCAAAAAAAAACGAAAACGGGGGGGGGGGGTTTTTTTTTTTTTTTGTATAAAATTTTTTTATTTGAAAATAAAGTAAAATTAATAGAGTCCGGATTCAATATAACAACAAGATTCCCCGGCAACGGCGCCAAAAACTTGATGGCCGCGGAACAGAGACCTACTGTGGGTGGTTCGAAATGGTCAGATTCCGCGGGCCGGTTAGAAGATCGAGTTTTCTAACGAAAGGAGGCAAGCGCACCTATCGCAAGTAGTACTCGGTATTCGGGAGAATACCGAGGTCGTATTATTCTCGGGGACGCGTTGATTATATCTACTCTTCCGGGAACACTATTATCTTACTATTAGTAAGGTGAGATTTTTAGTTTAATAAAAACGGAAAGAAAGAAAGCAGAATTTTGCTAAGTTAGTTCGATGACGGGTTAACGTTCGGCATCGAATCGAATTAAGACTAAAATAATTCTCGACAATTATTAAACTTTGTTTTTAAATTAATAAAAGGCACTTGGCCGTGGGGGTTCCAGAAATATGAGCGCACTTATCTCTAGGAATATTGCTCACCTAAACATTAAGACTATTCGACCGATCGTTAGACCGACGAAGGATTCCTCTTAATGCCCGCTTTACGCTAAGAACCTCGCTATTGAGTGGGGAACCCAATCCGGCAGAACTACGCTTCTCCTCTTTCGAGGGGGCGTACGCAGTTCTCTTTACCCAAGGGGGATCGGTCCATACGTGCAGCCTCTCGGCGTCGCGTATGGATAACGGAAATAGAGCCCACACATCGATTATGTGGTCCTATGCGTCGTTAACCCGGGGTAAACCTTAAGTCCTTAAATTAAAATAAAAATAAAGTTTTTTAATTATTTCAAATCATTTTTTATGTCCCAATGCTCTTCGATGCCGAAGGCTAAAAGAAATTAGCCACTCATCGGTATGGGGACGGCTTTATGTTTTTAAGTGAAACGTGAGTGTAAATTTAGGTTCTGAACATTTATAAGAGAAAACATAAAAAAGGCGATTAGATAAATTGAAAGCTAATTGATGCAGGCACTCACGCACACTTCAAAACCATAAAGAATATTAAATAAAGCAAGACCTACTCAAATGAGTAGGCGGTAAATAAAAGCACGCCATTGAACTCTTAACGAGTAGGCGGAAATAAATGCACACACACACACACTCTTCTTAATTGAAGAAAGCGATAAATAAAGCGGTAAAATTATCTCCTACACGCACGCACTCTACATAATTGAGAAAGCGATAAAATTGCAAGTCCCGGCTCAATTGAGTGGGCGGGAGTAAATTTATCTCATACACACACACACTCTACTTGAAGGTAAAACACACACACGCACTCTACAGAAAAGTGAACACACGCACACACACTAAGTTTTCCTACTCAAGTGAGTAGGAAGAAGATGAAAGCAGGGCGCCATTTAACTCTTAACGAGTAGGCGGAAATAAATGCATACGCACACACGCACTCTACAGAAATGAAATAAAGCAGTAAAACCTAACTCATACACACACGCACACTTGCAAAAATTAGAAAAAACCAAGTTGCTGAAAAATTAATACAACTGCATTTCTACCGCTAGAATGCGGTAGAAATGCATAAAAAGTGAAAATAAAAATTAACCGAGCTAAAAGGTTTTGCAAATAAACGCAAAATGAAAGTTGACGAAAAATTAAAACAACTGCATTTCTACCGCTAGAATGCGGTAGAAATGCATAAAAAGATGAAATAAAAATTAACCGGACTAAAAGTTTTGAAATTAAAAAGATAAAACAAAGTGAGCGAAAAATTATAACGACTATATTTTCATTCCTATGTTTTTATAAAAACTCCTAAAAAGTGAAAATAAAACAAAAAGGGGACAAAAAGTTTTACAATCCTAAAGAGCCTAAGTTAAAGAAAAATGAAAATAACACTTTTAGGAGAGTTTTTATAAAGCTTTATGAATGAAAAAATAGGAAAAAGAGGAAAAGCTAAATCAAAAAGGGCGGGAAATGAAAACTAGACGGACGGCACAACGGCTAGAAAAGCCGATAAACCCTAAATCTAACTAAGTTATGAAAGCAAGAAAAATGAAAACATAAAAGAAATACAAAAAGAGGAACGAAAAATTACTTAAGTAGGCGCATTCAAATGGATTAATCAAACAAATGGAGAGAAAAAGATTCATATTTTATTAAATTAAAAACCCTAATACAAACTAAGAGAGAGAGAGGGGGGAGAAAATCTCCTTACATAGGTTTGAAATCCAATTGGGCAGCACCTCCCCTAAGCAAAGTGGTCAAAAAAGTGGACAAAATAAGCTTCCTGGAAGCTGTTATTTATAGACATTTTTTCGGGTTGGTCACGCCCGTGACTAGGGCGTGACAGGGGGGCGTGTCGACACTATTCACGAGCTGACCGGTTGACTTGACTGGAGCTTTGACTTCGGGGTGAAAACGTGGCGGTCACGCCCCAGGTCACGGGCGTGACAGGGGGGCGTGACCAGGAGAGCTGGCAGTTCGATGTCGGCAGAGTTGACATGTTGACCAAGCTTGCGGGTCGGCCTCGTCACGGGCGTGACAAGCATTTGACACGGGCGTGACGCCGGGCGTGTCGGGCTGGGTTTGATGGTGGCCGATCGTCGAGCTGGCATCTGTGGTCGGCGATCGTCGGGCTGGCGTGACACGGGCGTGTCGGCCAATTGACACGGGCGTGTCAGGCAATTTTTCTGACTTTTCTGGAATTTTTTCTGGAATTTTCCTGGAATAAAAATTAAGCTAAGTTAGAAATAATATTTACAAAAACAAGCAATTTATTGAATTTAAACTAATAAAAAGACAAAAAATAAACGAAACGGACTTAAATAAAATACGAAAATATAGGTATAATTACAACTCATCACCATGTCATGCCAAGAATCAGGTAAAAATCTGGCATCTTCAAGATCATTTTCGGTGCCTCAAATATCTTTCCTCCAATATCTGAATCCATATTGCACTTGGTAGAGGATTAAATATCTGATCCATCTGGTAGACGCACCCTCCTGGTCGTGTTGGTGAAGTGGTATACGCCTTCTTGTCCCTCAAGGAAGTATTCAGATACAAACGAGTGCGAAGCGCCCGTATCAAACAAAGTATAGGAAGGCTTGCCTCGAATAATGACTATTCCTGAGGTATTGTTTGGTTATGTTATGTTGACATTCTACAATAGGTTGTAAGGTACTACAAATTAATTTAAGAAAAATTTGCATAAAACGTAAGTACTTATGATGACCTCCTCAGGGTTCCTTGGCTCGGCAAGATCCAATGCATACATCTACTCTAGATTTCGGCCCCTACTGTGATCTCCTTTGCCCTAACCTCATCCCCGACCTCAGCCATGTTGTGCTGGAGGGTTTTCTGGAGTTGGAGGAGGAGGTGGATGAAACTGCTGAGTGCAGTCAGCTCTAATGTGCCCCAACTGCTGGCACCCATAACATATAACCTTTTAATGGACTCGATCATCATGCCTAAACAACCCTTAGATCTGCAGCGGTGGAGGAGTTACTATTGTAGAAGGCCTCTGCTTCTGCCTTAAGTTTGGATGATGACGTCCTACACCTCTCTAATGGCTCATAACTCTTCCCCGTTGCAGGCCCCTACTTCTCTCCCTGAAGGGTGGCCCATCTATCAGGCTCTTCCCTCTATTATGCACCATAATCTGATCCGCCTCCAGTTTCTTCGCCATCTCTATGATTTGGGTTGAAGTGCCATTGGATATGAATAGTAATGTCTGCCTCAGTGTATCTTTGAATCGCTGATAAAACCTCTTCGCATACCTTCTATCATCAAAGTCGTGTATTGATGCTAAAGATCACGGCAGTGAACCGGTCGCATAAGTAATAAAAAATGGGCGAGTTTTCCCTAGTATCGATCTCTCAAGGAACACTGTAACGTGGAGTTAAATTCGAGTAGGACATGAGATTGAAGTCCTTAGGTAGGCGGTAATGATGGGGGTTTTGATTGTTGCAGAAAAAGAAAATAAAACTCTAACAACTACTCCTATACAACGCCGTTATGCGATGCTTCGCCAGGCGGGATGGAAGGCTAGTCGGGCCGCTATGCACCGAATCGCTAGGCGGATGGAAGAGTAGGCTAGCGGATGAGGTGGGGAGAACGGTAGAAATCTTACTATGCAGGCCGCTATGCACTGCTTCACGAAGCACGCCACTTGCAATTGCTAGTGCGGCACAAAACACATCCACACCACAAAAGCACACCTCAAACAGATAAGCAGGAATACTAAATCACATAGACATGATTAACTAAACATGCTAACAGTTAAAATACACTTCATCAATACAAATAAATCTACTATGCTATCAATACAAGAGTAGGTGAGTGTGCAAAATCGACCGGCTCCGAAGTCTTATTGAGGATTCATGGTTGGAATCGTCGGGTTGTCAATCCGCGTCTAAGCTCGGTCCTCAATTGCTTCCGGGGTAGAGGAGGCTGTCACTCACTCCCAATGGACCCGTCTTCTTCGTGTCACAAGCCGATGGAGGATGGCACAAACTGCTCCAAGCTTTGTGAAAGCTAGGTCGAGATCTTCTTGAATCTCGTGGATGAAGGAGGAGGCCGAGAGGATGCTCCGGCGTTGATTTGGCGTTATAAGCTTGCCCGGAGACCCTCCCTACGGTGGGCGGTGGAGATGGAGGCGAGCTAAGTTGAAAATGGCGGAAAACAGTGCTCTAAAAGTAGTTCTCCCGACATAAAATCGCGAGCGGTATTTATAGGCACAAAACAGAATTGAGCGCGCACGATCAGTGGCGCACGACCGCTGGTCGCGCATGTTGTTCGGTTAATGATCATGCGCAGCACACCTGGAAACCTGCAGTTAAAAATAAAAGCTTGCGTACGAGCAAAGGAGCACGATCGATGATCGTGCGAGGTATGGTCAGTGCTCGTGTGATAGAGGAGACAGGGATGGCATAGAAAGGGTCGTGAACGCGCATGATCGGCAGCGCACGATTGATGATCGTGCGAGGAAATGCTGGTGATCGTGCGATAGCCCGAGATAGGGATGGTGAAAATCTAGCATGACCATGCACGATCGATGATCATGCGCCAAAGGGGTCTCTGGTAGTGTGTGGGTTAAAATGAGCGACCATTGACTCCTTTGCATAAAAAGATGCCAAGCACTATCCCGGAATCCCACGCGATCCCCGAACCTGCAGGAAAACCTATTGCGCTGTCGAAGATGGCGTTCAACGATACAATGAAACTACAAACACCACAATTCATGCGGAATGAGCTATGAAATAAGTAAATGCATGGAAATGGGCTAAAACAGTGCACTAAGCGTAAAAGGATGTAGTGAACCAAAAGAGGTGATAATGGCACTAAAAGGAATTGCAATGACATGAAAATTAGCCCAGATGAGTCCGGAATCCGGTATAAAATATCGACTCATCACACCCCCAGACTTAACTGTTTGCGCGTCCCGAGCAAACACAATCTAAGCATGTTTGGAAAATAATCTAGCTGACATAGAAATTGAAATACAGAGTACCATGCGAAGTCGCATGCTCGCGTGCATAAAAATACAATAGAAGAAATTTCTAAGTATGCGAAAAAAGTAATACTTTTCACAAAGCGTATCAAAATTTTATTACTAGTCAAAAATAGAATCACGGTGAATCAACCGGTCACGCATAGGAAGAAAGTAGGCTGGCCACTAAGGTGAGCTTTGCCAAAGATCGGTTCTCAGGATCACCTCCAAAGTAATCCACCAATGTTGGGTACCAAATGCTTGCCCGTTCACACTCTCTCCACGGCACAAGTTTGACTCGAGCGTGAATGCGTAGGACTTTAGGATAAGCATGAGGCTTGGGTTACGGTGAGGTAAACAATGATAAACAGGGAGGCTGAGCACCTAACCCAAATGAGCTAGCCTAAAAAGAATCAAACCGCTAACCACAATACAAACGAGTATGCCACACCCCCAAACTTAACTTTTAACAAATGGGTGTGCGCACTGCCTACTCCACATACAATCACATCACTAATAGGATTTTCAAAAAAACTTTTTCTTCTTCTTCTTTTTACAAATATATTTTTTTTCTTTTTCTTTAAATCATTTTTTTTTCTTTACAATCTCAGCAAATATAAATCTTGGAGCACATCCACATTTTCACAAAGATATCACCACATCAACACCCCAAAATGATAATATAAAACACTAAAGCTCGACTTGGGTGTGCGACTAGGAAAGGCTATGAGGCATTGGTGAAACAATGGTGGAGCTGAATCAAAAGAAAGGGGAGGCACAACGGGGCTTAGCGAGGATACGACGTTAGGAACGGTACAAAGCTCAACCTGGAAAAAATGATGGCCTACATTACACTCACGCTAGACTAACCATGTACCCATGCTTCGAGAGTAGCTTGGGGAAAGTTCTTAGCCGCCGAGAAAGATGAACCTTCCTCCCAACTCGAGCAAAATGAGTCTAGTGACGGCAACACACATTCCTACACTTCCGTTTGATTCACACCGGATTCACCAACTTTTGAGTAGAATAAAAAGTATTTACACAAATAGAAAATTATAAATCTATAAGCATACAGAAAAATTAAATCTACTCGAATTTCTACACAAGACGAGAGCAATTGACTAGAAGCAAAACAAGGTCAACATTTTACTCTGTCTCGCAATCCTAAGCCAGCACCATAATTTTCCCGAATCTAATAAAGAAATGAGTTTAACTCGCAGCATGATAACAGCTAAGCATGCGCTCATGTGGATGCAGTGTTGTGCAATGCAATGAACTAACCAAAATAAAATATAAAAGCTTCAAGTATGCACATGAAATGTGTGCGTGTAAAAGGTAAACTGACTCTCCCCCAGAATTAAACTAAACAACACATCAAATGATATAGAAATTTAAATCAAAAAGAGCTAAGGGAAGAGGTTACCCAATGCTCAGCTAGTGAGCATACTAGAAGACGCTTGAAAAATTGAGGCAGGCTCGCCATACGAAGAATCACAACCCCGCCAATACGAAGTTGTCATGAATATCTACAGGGGTGAGCAACGCAAAAACAAAAGAAAAATATAAAAAAAGAAATGTTAAAACGAAAATAGACATGAAAATAAGAATGTAGAAAATAAGATAACTACTGGGGTTACTGTCATCCCAGCACGACTTATTAAATTTTATAGAGTTCTAGCTAATGGGCCTATGAAAAGAAAAATTAACAGGTAACTGTTCCATTATCCATTGCGGTAGTAAGTACCAATACGGAAAAAGAGCAGTTATTCCTCTGCCTAAATAATCACACCTTCTCCTCGCAGGCAGAGGAAATAGGAAGTAAGATGAGGAGGAGGCCTGGTCCTCACTCATCTCACCACAAAAAATATCCTTGCCTAGCAATGCATCGTCCACCACAGGTTCGTAGGAAGCGACAGCAGCGGCAAAAATGCCAGGCGCATCGACAACCTCACATACCCGTGGAGATTCCACCTACACAGGCTCAGATAAAAAAGGGGGATCAAGAAATAAAAAAGACGAAGAACATATGGAAATAATTGGGGGAGTGGTCCCGGTCTCACTCCCCAAAGTCTATGGTAGAAAAATATTGTCGGCATTGTCGACAATGCTACAAGACTCGGCCGGATCCATAGAGGTCTCCACCAAGACTTGGACTTTCTCCTTTCGTATCGAGGGAGAATCCTCGACACTAGGAAGATTGTCCTCCTCCATGGGAATGGAAACAATCCATGTATCACAAGCCTCAACTTGTGTTGCATCGTCGAAAATGTCATAAGAAACGACTGAAGTAGAATGCACAAAAGGCGGAAGAACTGTGCTTGGATAAAAGTCAAGCGCAGGTTCTTCACAAAGAATCGGCTCCATGCTTGGAGATGTATGCATAGGAGAGATGGGCTCAGCCACGTCGAAGCCTAGATCAGCCACACATCTGGTGGTTATGTCCACATCATTTCCTTTAACAGATGAAGGTGACAGGGATACATAACCAGACGATGAAGGTGTGCTACCAAGGGTAGGAGTCGGGATGATCCGGATGTCCGGCTCATCATCCTCTTCCAAAACACGGAGGTACTCGGCACAGTCCTTTAGGACATGATCTGTTCGACGATAATACAAACACTTTCTCCCAGTACTCTGCGGTCCTTGTGGGGCTGGAGAGTAATAAAAAACGGTGTATGAGGCGAGGACAAATGACCATAACCTCGGGGAATAGTGTTTGAAGGGCTATACGAATACAACATCTCAAGCATTGTGCGCTGAGGCTTATGCTCAATATCTCTCGTATGGTATTCATGACTAGCATGGGAGGAATTTCCACACAATCGATATTGGGCATAAGAATATCCCCACATGGTGTCGAAATAGCAGATTCAAAATAAATTTTGCAAATTACAAAATCCAACAATATATTTCTACAGTTGCCTAAACAAACAAGAAAAAGGAAAGCTAAACAAAAATAGAACAAAACAAAAGCGATTTACAAAGTAAAAGGAATGCAATTTCAGGTCTCCCTCTCCAGCAACTCGCACGACTGTGTTCCCCAGCAACGGTGCCAAAAACTTGATGCTAATTATCACGGCAGTGAACAGGTCGCATAAGTAATATAAAATGGGCGATTTTTCCCAAGTATCGATCTCTCAAGGAACACAGTAAGGTGGAGTAAAATTCGAGGAGGACTTGAGATTGAAGTCCTTAGGTCGGCGATAATGATGAGGGTTTTGATTGTTGCGGAAAAAGAAAATAAAACTCTAACAACTACTCCTATGCAACGCCGCTATGAGATGCTTTGCCAAGCGGGATGGAAGGCTAGTCGGGCCGCTATGCACTGAATCGCTAGGAGGATGGAAGCGTAGGCTAGCGGATGAGGTGGGAAGAATGGCAGAAATCTTACTATGCAGGCCGCTATGCAATGCTTCATGAAGCACGCCACTAGCAATTGCTAGTGCGACACAAAACACATCCACACCATAAAAGCACACCTCAAACAGATATGCAGGAATACTAAATCACATATACATGATTAACTAAACATGCTAACAGTCAAAATAGTCTTCATCAATACAAAGAAATCTACTATGCTATAAATACAAGAGTAGGTGAGTGTGCGAAATCGACCGGCTCCGAAGTCTTATTGAGGATTCATGGTTGGAATCGTCGGGTTTTCAATCCGCGTCCAAGCTCTATCCTCAACTGCTTCCAGGGTAGAGGTGGCTATCACTCACTCCCAATGGACCCGTCTTCTTCACGTCACAAGCCTGTGGAGGATGGCAGAAACTGCTCCATGCTATATGAATGCTAGGTCGAGATCTTCTTGAAGCTCGTGGATGAAGGAGGAGGCCGAGAGGATGCTCCGGCATTGATTTGGCATTGTAAGCTTGCCCGGAGACCCTCCCTATAGTGGGCGGTGGAGAAGGAGGCGAGATCTGCTTAAAATGGCGGAAAACGGCGCTCCAAAAGTAGGTCTCCTGACCTAAATTCGCGAGCGGTATTTATAGGCACGAAACAGAATTGAGCGTGCACGATCAGTGGCGCACGACCGCTGGTTGTGCGTGTTGTTCGGTCGATGATCGTGCGCAGCACACCTGGAAACCTGCAGTTAAAAATAAAAGCTTGCACACGAGCAAAGTCGCACGATCGGTGATCGTGCAAGGCATGGTCAGTGCTTGTGCGATAACGAAGACAGGGATGGCATAGAAAGGGTCGTGAACGCGCACGATCGACAGCGCACGATCGATGATAATGTGAGGCAAATGCTTGTGATTGTGCGATAGATCGAGACAGGGATGGTGAAAATCTGGCATGACCACGCATGATCGATGATCGTGCGCCAAAGGGGTCTTCTGTCGTGCGTGGGTTAAAACGCACGACCATTGACTCCTTTGCTTCAAAAGATGCCAAGCACTATCCCGAACGGCCATGCGATCCCCGAACCTGCAGGAAAACCAATTGCGGTGTCGAAGATGGCGTTCAACGATACAAAGAAACTACAAACACCACAACGTATGCGGAATGAGCTATGAAATATGTAAATGCATGGAAATGGGCTAAAACAGTGCACTAAGCGTAGAAGGATGTAGTGAACCAAAAGAGGTGATAATGGCACTAAAAAGAAGTACAATGACATGAAAATGAGCCCAGATGAGTCCGGAATCCGGTATAAAATATGGACTCATCATGTATGCCCACAAATCTAGCCAGATGGGAGAACGCCCTCTGGTACTCTGTCACAGACTTTCTCCCTTTTGGAGGTTCAAAAACCTCTCCTCCAGCTCATCCCTGTCTGTAGCGGATACAAAATGCTCTAGGAAAACTTCACTTAACTCCTCCCATGAAATGGCTGGAAGCTCTCTATCTGCATATGTGGAATCCATCAAGGACTTCCACCACCTCTTCGCATGAGCATCCAACGGGGAAGTTGTCAAAGAAACTGCCTTGCTGACTGGGTAGCTAATGCTTGCGAGCATTTCCTGTATGGTCTCAAGCCATTCCTCCATCTTCACCGCATTCTCTATCCCATGGTACATCAGGGGAGACAGTGATGGAGACGATGACCCCCGACATGCTGATGATGGTGGCAGCACTCTTACAGAAGTTCCATCATCCTCTATAATCAAAGACTTGCGGCACCACGGAATCATTGTTGATCGACGCTACAACCTCCGCCCTTAGTGCAAAAATTTCTCTTGATGCTTCTTATTGTTTATTTTATTTTATTGTTATTGTTTATTTCTTTTCAAATCTGGGCTGTATTTATCAAGATTTTCATTTTCAGTTTGGCCTGCGTTTAGCCATTTTTATGTTTTAAATTGGGCTGTAAATAGCCCGGATTTTTATTAGCCTTATATAAGGCTATTTATTGCTTCTGTTATTTTATTATTATTTTTTATTTACTTTCAAATATGGGCTATATTTATCAAGGTTTTCATTTTCAGTTTGGCCGGTGTTTAGCAATTTTTATGCTTTAAATTGGGCTGCAAATAGCCCGGATTTTTATTAGCCCTATATAAGGCCATGTATTGTTTGAATGAGGATTATTGATGAATGAAATAAAGAAACCCTAATTCTACTTGAGAATTTCCCTCTTGCTCTTCCCCTTGGCTGTTGGCCACCTCCCTCCTCCTCCTTGTGTTCTTCCACCTTCCCCTCCCCATCTTCCCTCCTCTATTCCCCATGATAACTCCCCTCACCCTTTCCCACTCAATACAACCCGATGGTTCTCCCACTTTTGGAGTTCGACCACCTCTTGGACCTCCCAACTAGGGCATGGCAAACCAAAGCCCGTCCCTCTTAGTGGATCTCGGCCAAAATCAACTCCTCACGTGCAACGACGATCCTTCTCCAGCGTGAACCGATGAAGGCAGATGAGTTTCTCTCTATTCATTGTGAATCTGACGGAGCCGTAGAAGATCGAATCTTTCATCGGAAACACTTTACGATTGGTGTAATGAAATTTCTACTTTTGAGTGATTCCCTCTTAGATAAATCTTGTGGTAGATTACTTTGGCGTTGATTGCGGACATTGATTTCGTCGTGATTTCTATCCAAACAATTTTGTATTTTTCTTTTGATCTCTTTAAATTCGTGTGCTTTGGCGGACCTTGTTTTATTTTTGTTGGGAGAGATCTACCTTTTTTTGAATTGTTATTTTTCAGTGGATCACTTTTGGTACAACACACGCTCGACTGGGTCGGGTATATCCTTTTTTTCTTGAGAAGCTATTGACTCATAAATTCTATTTGATCTCTAATGGCATGGCGAACCCGTACGTTAGTATTGTAATAATAATATCGCAAATCAAGAGTGTTGCGTTTTATTTGTGCGAGTGTAGAATTGGAATGAGAGAGAGTAATTTGGTGTTGTTTGACCGTTGCGGTTCATCAGGTGATGTAGCCTGCATCAATTATATATAAGAGGGAGGTTCGTGCAAATTTCTTAATTGACACTCTCCTAATATTCTTAGAATGCCGGCACGCACTTGTCTACCACATTTCGTTGATCAAACAATTTGAAAAAAAAATCTGGTCTACTAATAGCATCCTAAAATTCTCAATTATTTTAAAAATAAAAAAAACAAATTCTGGGGAATCTCCATCATTTTCTTAGTAAGAAATTAAAAAAATATCTTATTTTTATTATGTATTATTAGAAAAAAATGCTTTTATAAATTTTAATCGAGTCTGGGCCCTCTTTCTTTGCATGCGCACGAGACTAGGCACGAAGTATACCCCTTCTTCTTCCAGTATAGAGGACGACCGGGATGTGATTCACGGTACGATAATGATTGATGACCTCTATCGGGAGTTCACTAATCAACTAATAGACATCAGGGAGATCATTCACAAACTGCGGTTAAACCTTACAGCCCCCGCTAATCAGGAGGCCTGCCAACATGACGAAGGAAATAACAATCACAATAATCATAACAATCATGTCCCATGTGCACCTGCTCATAATAACCAAGCACCGTACGAGTTTGATATCACTAAGTTGTTAGAATCAAACCCCCATCGTACGACGGACTAGGTGAACCCCAATTATTCTTAGATTGGGTTATGGAAATGGAGTGTTATTTCGAGTGACACAACCTGACTGATGAACAAATGGTGCGACTTGCGAGGATGAAGTTGTTAGGTATTGCTAAGGTATTTTGGCTGAATGAGTAACGACATCTGGGTGCGGTGAACGGCTTACCACCCATTTGTTGGGCTAGCATGAATGCCATGTTGAGTGATCAGTACGTCCAAGCATACCATCGTATGCAGATGTTTGACGAATTAGCTATCCTGAGGCAAGGGAATATGTCAGTCGCTGATTACATAAGTCGTCTTAAGGACATGACGGTTAGGTGAGATGTTAGGGAGATGCCCGAGATCACCCTCTTTAGGTTTCAAAAGGGGCTCAACCCTGACATTCAGGCTAAATTCCTACGGTATGCTCACAGCAACTTAAACACTACCTTTAATGCTGCCTTCGATATTGAGAAGCACAATGCTTCCAAGTACAAATCTCACTCCTTTCAGAAGGGAAATTCCATCTTAAGACCAGCTCCCACTTCCACCCATAAGGATAAGGGCAAGTTTTGGTCACTGACAAGAACTCTATTGTCAGTACCGCTAGGAATCTGAGAAACATGACCGGTGAGAGAGTGCCGTCCGTAGGATTAGCAAGACGAATGTAACGTGTTTTGCTTGTGGTATTCAGGGTCATTCTTCTAGCGAGTGTCCAACCAAGCCCAAGCCCCTAGCCCTTTTAGATACCTCGTCTGAGTCTGCTGAGCTCGTGTTTGAGGACGGTGAAGAACCTAAGTCGGAAGGAGTACCTAGAGACATAGAGGATGATATTAATATGATGGTGATGAGGTGTATTTTGGCTACTCTCCGAGCATCGGATGATTCGAATAGGATGAATATTTTCTTGTTAAATTTCAAGAGCGGAGAGAAATTATGCAAATTGATTATCGATAGTGGAAGTTTCATGAAAGTTATTTCGGAGAATTTTGTGTCGTGCATGTTGTTAACCACCAAACCTTACCTTCACCCTTATAAGGTTGTGTGGGTTAACAAGATGTCCCTTCCGGTTTCGAAGCATTTCCTGGTTCCCCTTACCATCAAGTCTTTTTTAGAGAAAAGTTTTTGTGATGCCATCCCCATGGACGCATGTCATGTTCTGTTAGGACGTCCGTGGCTTTATGACCATGATGTTACTCACCTTAGACGTGCTAACACCTACGAATTTAAATTTAATGGCAAGGACATTATCTTGAAGCCTACTACACCTAAGGATCCTACCTTCCCTTCTAAAGATACGCTTATACCGGTAGAAAAAAACTCTAAGTCTGATAGGTAAGAAGGAGTTTGCACTTGATACTTTCCTAGATGGTGTCATGTATGCGTTAGTTTGCTTGCAAGTGAAGGAAGATGTAGACTCTTTTGACAATTTACCGCCACTGTTGAGGAGACTGTTAGAAGTGTTTAAGGATGTGTATCCGGACGAGCAACCGCCCATGGTACCTCCTATGCGGGACATCCAACATGCGATAGATTTAATTCTTGGCTCCTCCTTACCCAACCTTCCTACCTACCGGCTAAACCCTTCCACACACCTAGAGTTGCAAACCCAATTTTTTGATTTGTTAAATAAGGGATTCATTTTCCATAGCAAAAGTCTTTGTGTCGTACCCTCCTTACTTGCCACTAAGAAAGATGGTTCTTGGAGGACGTGCGTGGATAGTTTGGCAATTACTAAAATTATTGTTAAAAATTGATTCCCATCCCTCGATGGATGATTTATTGGACATGTTAATCGGGTCTATGATCTTTTCTAAGTTGGATGTTAGTTGTGGCTACCATCAAATAAGGATTAGGGAGGGAGACGAATGGAAGACGACTTTTAAATCGAAGTACGAGCTTTACGAATGTTAGTGATGCTGTTTGGGCATTCCAATGCCCCTAGTAATTTCTCTAGGATGATTTCTCATGTCTTCCAACCATTCATGGTAAAATTAATCTTGGTGTATTTTGATGATATCCTCATTATTAGTACTTCTCTGATCGATCATGAGTCACATTTTAGGATTATCCTTACCATGTAGAGGACAAAAAAATTATTTGTCAATATAAGAAGTGTACATTTTATGTGACGTCCGTAGAATTTTTTGGGTATATTATGAGTTAGGAAGGCATACATGTGGATCCTAAGAAGGTCCAAGTTATTAGCGATTGTACGGAACCCACCAACATTCGGGATGTTAGATGTTTTCACGGTCTAGCTACCTTTTATCGTCGCTTCATTTGAGATTTTAGTAGTATCATCGCGTCGATAATGGAATATATGAAGGAGGGTGATTTTACTTGGACCAAATCGGCTACCAAATTATTTGAAATGTTTAAATCACAGATGTCGGAAGCTCAACTTTTGAGGTTGCTGGATTTTAAAAAGGCTTTTGAATTGTCTTACGATGTGTCTGGGGTTAGCATAGGCGGTGTTTTAAGTCAGGAGGGTCACTCGACTTGGTAATTTAGTGAGAAAGTCGCGGGTCCAAAGTTAAATTATTCTAATTATGATAGGGAGTTTTATTATATTATTTGATGCCTCCAACATTGGCGGCACTATCTACTCCCAAAGGAATTTGTTATCCAATCCAATCACGATGCTTTGAGATTTATCAATTCTCAAAGCAAAGTTAGCCCCCGTCATGCCAAGTGGGTCTCCTATCTACAGGAGTACACATTTATAAAAAAACATCTTAAGGGGGCTCTAAATCGTGTGGCCGACGCCCTTACTCATGTTTTTTTATTACTGTCTACTATAGAAGTGAAGGTTATCGGGTTTGATAGGATTAAGGATGAGTACATTCATTGTTTGGATTTCAAGGAAATCTATTTCTTCGCTCAAAGCGACTCTCCTACTACCATTTCAGCCTATTATATTCGAGATGGCTATCTATTCAAGAACGTGAAGCTATGTATCCCTCATGCTTCCCTAAGTCATTTCATCATTTTGGAATTACATAGCGGTGGATTTGGTGGGCATTTTGGTCGTGATAAGACCAGTACTTTAGTGGAGGATAAGTTTCATTGGCCCGGTCTCAAATCGACGGTGAACAAAATTGTGAAGAGTTGTCGTGTGTGTCAATCAGCTAAGGGTAATAAGACAAATGTCGGTTTTTACACTCCTCTTCCAATTCCCTCCAATTCCTTGGGAGGATGTTAGTATGGATTTCATTTTGGGTCTACCCATCACCCTTAGACGTCATGTTTCTATCCTGGTTGTAGTAGATCAGTTTTCGAAAATGGCTTACTTTATCGCTTGCAATATGACCGACGAGGCGTAGCCTATTGCAAAATTATATTTTAAGGAAATTGTTGTGCATTAGGGAGTTCCCAAGACTATAGTCACTTATAAGAACATGAAATATACTAGTTATTTTTGGAAGAAACTTTGGAAGCTTATGGGTACCAAATGCTTGTTGTCTTCGGCCTACCATCCCCAAACGGATGGGCAAACAGAAGTAGTTAATAGAAGTTTGGGTAGTTTACTTCATTGTCTGGTGGGTGACCACAAGGGTATGTGGGACTTGATCATTCCTCAGGCTCAGCTTGTATACAATAACTCTATAAATATATCCACGTGCTCGTCCCCCAATGAAATCGTTTACGACTATAAAGCACTGGTGCCACTTGATTTAGTTCTGATACCTCCATCTTATAAATTAAGTAATTTTGCATAATAGTTCGCTCTTCATGTTTACAATTTACATAAGACCATTCATGAAATGTTAATCACCAAATATGCATCTTATCAATCTCATGCTAACGTACATAAAATAGCATCTCACTTTAAGGTTGATGATTTGGTCTTGGTGTGTCTCATCCATAATAGGATGCCTTTGGGCTCCATAAAAAATTTGTCGAATCGGTGAGCTGGTCCTTTTTGAATTTTAAAGAAGATAGGAGAAAATGCATATCTTTTGGAGATACCCACTGATAGGGGTATATCCCCTATTTTCAATGTTTTGGATTTAACGCCATATGTTTCTCCACAACTTTAATTATCTACCCCTCCATTAATTTTGTCCACTGTGACCTTTAATGAGTTTTGAGGTGAGTTGGTTCCTGGATCGCTCTCTCCTACAGTTTCAACTGGAGTTAAGTTGAATGTTGATGTAGAAACTTTTTCTCATTCTTTGACAAAAGCTTTTCCATGGTTCCGCAAGACCTCCTTTTTGCCAGACTGGATACTCAAGGATGAAGTGCTCGCATCTCCAAGTGGGGACATTCGCCTCTACATAATTCGGTGGCGTGATCGTCTGGGGTCCGATAACTCTTGGCTACTTGAATCGGAGGTGCTCTTTTGGATGATGCTATTCTGCGCCAGTACATTCAAGCCAACTCATCAGTGATGAGTGATTTTGAGTGGGGGAGCAATGATGGTGACGACGACCCCCCAACATGTTGATGATGGTGGCGACACACTTACGGAAGTTCCCTCGTCCTCTCCAATCAAAGTCTTGCGGCGCTGCAGAAATATTGTTGATCAACGCTACAACCTCCACCCTTGGCGCAAGACTTTCACTTGAAGGTTTTTATTGCTTTTGTTATTTTATTGTTATTATTTATTTACTTTCAAATCTCGGCTGTATTTATCAAGATTTTCATTTTAAGTTTGGCATGTGTTTATCATTTTTTATGTTTTAAATTGGGCTGCAAATAACTCGGATTTTTATTAGCCTTATATAATGCCATGTATTGTTCGAATGAGGATTATTGATGAATGAAATAAAGAAACCCTAATTCTACTTGAGAATTTCCCTCTTTCTCTTCCCATTGGCTTTCGGCCACCTTCCTCCTCCTTATGTTCGGACACCTTCCCCTCCCCATCTTCCCTCCTCAATTCCAAATGACAAACCCCCTCACCCTCTCGCACTCCTTACAACCAGACGTTTCTCCACGTTTTTGAGTTCGGCAACCTCTTGGACCTCCCAACTAGGGCTCGACAAACCAAAGCACGCCCCTCTTAGTGGATCTCGGCCAAGATCAACTCCTCACGTGCAATGATGATCCTTCTTCGGCTTGAAGCGAGGAAGATAGATGAGTTTCTCTCCGTTCTGTGTGACTCTGGCGGAGCCGTAGAAGAGCGAATCTTTCATCAGAAACACTTTCCGAATGGGGTAACAAAATTTATACTTTTGAGTAATTCCCTCTTAGATAAATCTTGTGGTGGTTTACTTTGGCGTTGATTGCGAGCTTTTTTTTTCATCGTGGTTTTGATCCAAACAATTTTCTAGTTTTCTTTTGATCTCTTTAAATTCGGTAGGTTTTGCGGACCTCGTTTTCTTTTTTTGGGAGAGATCTACCTTTTCCAAATCGTTACTTTTTGGTGGATCTCTTTTGGTATAGCACACGCTCGACCGGATCGGGTAGATCTTTTTAGCTTGAGAGGATATTAGCTTATAGCCTCAATTTGATCTCTAAGGGCGTGACGAACCCGTACGTTAGCAGTTGAATAATAATATCTCCAATCGGGAGTGCTGCCTTTTATTTGTGCGAGCAAAGAATTGGAACGAGAAAGAGTAATTCAGTGTCATTTGACAGTTGCGGTACGTCGGGTGATATAACCTACATCAGACAGACTCTTGAAAGTATTTAACCAAATTGATCCAGGATTTGCCAGCACGATCGAGACTTACTGAGCTCTAAAGTCCTTAAGGATAGCCATCAAAGTCTTCCCTAACTCCATCTACTAAAATGGAGTGGTAGTCAGAGGGGGGGGGGGACGACATTCTGCGGTGTGGTGGGTTGTGGACTTTTTTTGTGGGACTTACACATGGGCACACAATTTATTCCACTACATAGTTTGTCCGCAAACTAATGTTCGAGCGGGGTGGCTCAGTGTTTAGTAGACTTATTTCTCTTATGATCGTATGTTCAAGTGATACCGCTTTGTAAGACCCCTACCCTTTTAAATGAGTTACCCAAGATTTATGCCCAGAACCGCTGCCTTACAGTTATACTAACTCATGGGTTAGTTATCACTTTATGATGCTGATCCTGCTGGCTAGTAAGATCATTCAACTTTTAGGCCAATTAGAGAAAAGTAAGTAAGTAAATATACACAGGTCCATAAGTCACAACATCATCATCATATAAATGAAAATATAGTCCACAATGAGTAGAAAAATAAGAGAATAAGGTCTTATTCCCGGTACATGCCAAAATTAAATAAAATGCCTCTCTCACAGGAAGCTTTAAAAAAACTCTTATCATCATCACCTAATGCCGAGTAGTAGTAGTGATGCGCGGTATCTACTCCCAAAGTTCTGCAACCACGTCCTAGTGGTCGTGCCGGTGCTAAAACTCCTCGAGCTCATACAGTCACAACCGACTGTTAGTGGAAAAGACTAAGCAATTTTGTCCTCGCCTCACCCCCGCGACTCTTAGGCACCGTTCGAGAGGACAAAAGAGGAGGACAACAAAGGCAGTATCAAAATATCATCTGACAAGGGAACTATCCTGCTATGTATTGAATCTAACAATTATTATATCATTATGTTATCAGTATGTATGAATATCAATAAGGTAAAGAATAGTAAACAGTAGAACTATATTGAAAGAAGCAGTAGAGTAAATAAGTACAAAGCAGAAAAGTAAACTACTACTATGCTACAATCACAAGAGTACCTTAACTTTTATGAATGCCCATACAAACTTATAAGTTAGGGTTTCATGAATTATAACTTGTCATATAAAAGAGCACATAGTAATTTATATGATAATGATCTGTAGTATGAATACCCTATAGTACGCATGTATGTTATGTATGTTATGATTCATATAAGTGCAACTCACCCACACGACTCTATGATCACAAAGCTTTAGTTCCCTATTTTTGGATTTATCTAAACTCTCTGGTACCACCGTTATGGCTATGGTAGCAGTGGAACGGGCACGTCGACATCCTAGGCGGATATACACAGTACTAGGACTAGACCCTTCACATGCCTTTGTACACGTCTTAGGTGCACTCTAGAGTCTCTACATTCTAATTGCTGGATATCTCACTAGTCTTTATGGTCGAGTGTGTGCTTTCGTGATTATACTTCAAACCACAGCCTAAAAAATCTACTGGCCCGTCAAACCCTCACACCTCACCAATATCAACAGAGTGCCATCGGTGTGACGAATGGCCCTGTACTGAAGACCCTCCACTAATTTGTTTCTATTCACATGAAAATAGTCTAAACCCGAGCCTCCATCTCGCAGGACAACCCTGTCCAGATATAAAACATCTCGAGCCTCCAGCTCGCATGACTAACCCGTCCGGATATAGAACTCCCCGAGCCTCTAGCTCGTAGGACTAATACATCTTATATCACTCCAACATAATAAGGGTGAGATTGTTATATTGTTTCTTCGACCTAACCTATTAAACTACTCTTGTATAACTTTTAGTTATATTTATAGACTTAGGGTTAATAACGGACTTCCCGAGGTCTTCCCGGTGAAGGGCTCGCAACAATACTAGGGAATACGATGGGCTTAAGTCCAAATACCCCTTTTCAAGACAATTAATTTTGTTAGTGTCTACCCATTATTAACACCCCACTCGCATTGTTACTCTTAAGCAAACCAATGTCCTAGGGTTCTTATTGTAGAGTGATGAATTTTGTTGGACTCTAGACTAGCAATTCTCTTTGTGATAACGCACACTAGCACTTATACCATATAGTTACATAACCTAATGTTCCAAAGCTTCCCAAACATGCATCCAATTAAATCAGAGTCCACTATCTTGAATGCCTTACCCAACCCATCCTTATACATATGTTCCATAGATGGTGCAAACTCGTAAACCCTTAAGTGAGATGCAAACCTACTCGTAATTACTCATGATCTGAAAACACTTCTAATGATGCACCATGACCTTATTCAAGACCTTAGTTGTTGGGTAATATTTTAATATGGTTTGGATGATCTAAATATTATATCTCAATTTTACAAAATGCATTCACAGGGTCTATCCATGGTCCATATGAGGTGACTTCCATTCGATTAGCCAAAGTCCTCTAAATTTTTATCATAGGTTCATCTAGTGGTAATTAGAGAATAATCAGAAAACCAAAAATTTTCTAATTATTTTGGCCATTATTAAAATTATTGAATTATGTGACCTAGGTCACATTTGAACATGAACTATAAAAACTAGAGCTCCTTTAAGTCTAAATGATTTATTTGGTGTTCATCTTTGTATAAAAGTGAAAGTCATACTAGTGTCAACTACCTTCACCTATGGGGGGGATAGGTGATTTGCAGTCTTTTTGCGGAATTAAAAATTTACCTGCACAATAAAACAAAACAAGCACAGCACAGAAACACACAGGCAGTAATAGTGGTTCCCCGATTTGGGTACGTCCACTTTCCCCCTTCGACCTATCTCCCAACAAGGAACGACTCGGTCACTTCACCAACCGGATTGAAATCCAATCCTCACACTATGGAAGGAACACTTCAACCCGAAGGAGTCACTACTCCTCCACCACGGGTTGCACCCAACCCTTACAATGAGGAAACAAAGTTCCTTTACAACAAAAGCAAAAATAGAATGTATAAAAAATACAAACTACGTATGAAGCGCTTGGTGTCCCTCTTCGTTCGATGAAGCGTTCTTGAAGAAGACGAAGAGTCCACGACCTAAGCACTCTCCTAGAGAGGATCTCCCCGAGATCGGTGGCGGCAAGGATTTCGGCGGCGATGCTTTCGAGATCCAAACTTCGTAACAATGCTAGCAAGGTCTACCAACGAACTTTCTTGGATCGATCGTCTCAATCGATTCGGAAGGGGAAAGTATTCCCGTTCAATAAACCAAGAGACAAAGGATCTCAAGAAGAAATGTGAGACGCATTGCTTAGCTAAGTTTCTGTCGCCGAGAGATCAAGAAGAATCCGATCAGCGGCGGCGACGAGCTATCGAGCGACGACGGCGGCGGAAGGAAATCCGCGATCTGCTAGGTCAAGTCGGCGGCTCATTCTTTTTCGTTTGTATTGATTACCCGTAAGGTTAAAAATACACGAGTATTTATACTGTAGATTAACCTTTATGACTGTTGTGGGCCCCACCAAGAGAAACCCTAATTTCGGTTCAAACAGCGGCTGAACATTTGGTCCGGTCCAGCGAGCCAACGGAATTTGCCTAAGGCAAATTCGGCAGGAATCATTGGTGATTCTCGACGAATCGGCGAGAATCACTTATGATTCCCATCGAATTATCCTTAGAAGAATTCTAGCTGAACAGCAAGCCATCCAGAGAGAATCGGCGAGAATCACAATCCATTCTCGACGAATCGGCGAGAATGCAAAGTCATTCTCGACGATTCGGCAAGAATCACTTAGTGATTCTCGTCGATTCTGCCTTAGCTGAATTCTAGACGGCGTTGAGATATCCGGATGTATTTGGCGCGAGTAGGCTAGTTATTCTCGACGATTCGTCGAGAATCACTAGTGATTCCCTTCGAATCGTCGAGAATCACTAATTCTCGTCGAATTTTACTTAAACGATTTTTCGTCTATCTTCCCGTGAGCTGGTCTTTGACCCATCCTTGCTCCTTGTCTGCTCTTGATCTGTCTCAGCCCTGTACTTGAATATAAGTACACTCCAATAGAGAGAGTACACGTAAGCCAACACATTGATCTGCTCAACGAGGGATTACGGTTCGCAGACCCGTGTATATTGTCCCACTGCACCCTGATATTGGTGTGTACTTAGCGTGGAATAACTGCAAGCACATCTTGAAGAAAATCATCAAATACATTATCTATTCAACTTTGCTTGTTCATGGACTTCTTCAAATCAGGTACATTGTGGATACAATACCCAACAATCTCCCCCTATTTGAAGAAGCCTAAACCCTACAAGCTAAGGTGAATGGAGCATATGAAAATCATAAACTACTAATTCAGTTTAGAGAGAAATTCATTACCACTTTCCTGATAGCATACTTGGAGCCACCTTGGCCTTCGCCGAGAGGGTAATCTCGCCCTTTTCGGCTTCTGCAAATCTAGGACTTTACTTGGAGCCACGCGCTCCCCCTCAGATCTTGCATCCATGCTCGAGCTTGAGTTCCTTACTGATGCTCCCCCTTGATACAAGAGCCTTGAGCCGCACAGTCTTCATTCTTCATAGTTCAGCATGCCGAGTTTAGTTTTGAAGAGACTGAACTTGGCCACGTCTAGGGGCTTTGTGAAGATATCTGCAACCTGCTTATCTGTGGGGACGTAGCAGAGAGATATGTCTTTGTTTTCCACATGCTCCCGAATGAAGTGGTAGCGCACTTCAATATGCTTCATTCTGCTGTGCGACACAGGATTGTTCGCAATTTCTATTGTGCTCGAGGAGTCACAATACATCGTAACTTCTCTGAACTGAAGGTCATAATCTTTGAGCTGATTTCTGATCCATAGAAGTTGTGCGCAACAGCTGCCTGCTGAGATGTACTCAGATTCAGCCGTGGAGGTTGCGACACAATTCTGCTTCTTACTGTTCCAAGAAATAAGCCTTCTTCCGAGGAATTGACACGTCCCGGGAGTGCTTTTCCTATCATCCCTGCCTACTGCAAAGTCAGCATCTAAAAATCCTATCAGCTCGACATCATTGTTTATTGGGTACCACAAGCCAAGATTTGGCGTACCTTTAAGGTATCTAAGAATCCGCTTTGCAGCGACATAATGAGATTCCTTAGTGTTCACCTGATATCTGGCACAAACGCATGTGGAAAAAATAATATCCGGTCTACTAGCAGTAAGATAGAGCATGGCTCCAATTATGCTTCTGTACTTGGTTTCATCAAAAGGTTTCCCTTTCACATCCTTGTCCAGAGACACAGTGGATCCCATTAGAGTCCTCATAGAGGTTGCACTCTCCATTCCGAATTTCTTGAGGAGTTCTTTGTGAACTTTGTCTGAGAGATGAAAATCCCATCCTCAAAATGTTTCACTTGAAGTCCCAAGAAATACTTCAGCTCTCTCATACTACTCATTTCAAACTTCCCTTGCATAAGTTTGGAAAACTTCTTGCAAAGATTTTTATCCGTTGACCCGAATATTATGTCATCGACATAGATTTGCACCAGCAAAATTTTGCCTTTGACTTCCCTAAGAAACAATGTCTTATCTATTTTTTCTCTAGAGAATTTATTCTCAAGAAGAAAACTAGACAGAGTCTCATACCAAGCTCGAGGAGCTTGTTTTAAGCCATATAGGGCTTTATTTAGGAAATAAACATGATTGGGAAATGTAGGATTAACAAAACCTGGGGGTTGTGCGACATATACTTCCTCTTTCAGATTTCCATTGAGGAAAGCAGATTTCACGTCCATCTGATAGACAGTGAATCCTTTGTGCGAAGCATACGCAAGGAACAATCTGATTGCCTCGAGCCTTGCCACTGGTGCAAAGGTCTGGTCAAAGTCAATCCCCTCCTCCTGTCTGTAACCTTGAGCCACCAGCCTGGCCTTGTTCTTTATGATGACACCGTGTTTATCATGTTTGTTTCTGAAGATCCACTTGGTGTCGATCACATTCCGGTTCTTTGGTCTGGGAATAAGCGTCCAGACGTTGCATCTTTCAAATTGATGCAGTTCATCTTGCATGGCCAATATCCATGCCACATCTTTGTTCGTCTCATCGAACTTCTTTGGCTCAACCTGTGACAGGAAACTAAGGTGCAAAATCTCGTTAATTGTACCTCTTCGAGTTTTGACACCGTCACGAGGATCTCCGATTATCTGATCTCTAGGATGATCCCTCACATGTCAGAGCTCTAGGAGTCTGGCATCTGGAGATCTGACGTCTTCTCGGGCTTCTCCTTCTTCTGGAAGATTTTCTCCATCCTGCTCGTCAACTTCTCCAGCTGACGTCGAGGTGGAAACCTTGACGTACTTGGGAGTTGCACCCTTAGCAGTCTCATCGAGACTTAGCTATTCAAGTCTTGCACCTGCATCTTCAAGAAAGCCACTGGAAGAATTGCTACTAAGGAAGCTTCCTTCATCAAATACAATATGGATGGATTCCTCTACCATTAGGGTTTTCTTATTGAAGACCCTATATGCCCGGCTATGGCTACTATATCCCATAAATATGCCTTCGAAGCATTTTTCACCAAACTTAGTACGCGGGTACTTCCCGTTATTTAGTACATAGCATCTGCAGCCAAAGATCCTTAAATAGGACATGGTTGGTTTCCTGTCTTTCAGTAGCTCATAAGGCGTCTTACGATGACTCTTATTGATCAAGGCCCGGTTTTGTACATGACAAGCTGTATTTACAGCCTCTGCCTAGAAGTATTCTGGGAGAGAAGAGTCATTCAGCATTGTCGTGCAAGCTTCAATGAGCGTTCTATTTCTCCTCTCCGCAACTCCATTTTGCTGAGGAGTTCGCGGGGAGGAAAACTCATGAAAGATACCATGTTCTGCACAAAATTCTGTCATAGCCCCAGACTCGAATTCTGTTCCATGATCACTTCTGATTTTGACCACTGAGTAGTTAAGTTCGTTCTGAATTTGCTTGACAAAACTCGTGAAGATGTCAAACGTATCTGACTTTCGTTTTAAGAAGAACATCCATGTAAACTGAGAGTGATCATCAACAATCATTAGCGTATAGGACTTGCCTCCCAAGCTATGAACTTGCACTGGACCAAACTAGTCCATATGTAGAAGATAAAGACATTTTGAAGAGTCTTTGTCTGCAATGCCCTTAAAGGTAGCCCGAGTCTGTTTTCCCTTCTGGTACAAAGGACAGAGGCTATCTTTGATGCACTTAATAATGGGAGCATCCCTTACTAAATTTTTAGAAAATAACATACTAATCGTCTTGAAATTAATATGTGTCAATCTCTTGTGCCATTGTTCACAAAGAGATGCACTGCCTTTTGCTACCAGGCATACGTAGGTAGAAGATTCTAAAATAAGAAAATCTAAACAAAATATATTTCTGCTCCTAATGCCAGTTAATACCGTCTCTGAAGAGGCACACGATATTATCAAGCATTTAACCTTGCAGATCTATAATGTATAAAATAATAAAAGACTAGGAACAAATGACTCAAACCCTACATATATCTGGCATTGTCGTTTGGGCCATATAAACGAGAAGCGCATATCCAAGCTCCATAAAGATGGACTTTTGGACTCATTTGATTATGAATCATTTGAGCGATGCGAATCTTGTTTGTTAGGCAAGATGACTAAAGCCCCTTTCACTGGTTATAATGAGAGGGCTGAGGATCTCTTGGGTGTTGTACATAGTGATGTATGCGGACCCATGAGCTCTATGGCTAGAGCGTGGTATTTCTACTTCGTTACATTTACTGATGATTTCAGTAGATACGGATATGTGTATCTTATGAAGTGCAAATCCGAGACCTTTGAAAAGTTCAAAGAGTTCAAGAATGAAGTAGAAAACCAGTTGGGTAAAAGGGTTAAAGCACTCCGATCTGATCGAGGTGGTGAATACCTGAGTCACTAGTTCCGTGATCATCTAAAAGAGTGTGGTATTGTATCACATCTCACTCCACCTAGAACACCACAACATAATGGTGTGTCTGAGAGGAGAAATCGTACTTTGTTAGACATGGTACGTTTGATGATGAGTCATGCAGACTTGCCTGTTTCCTTTTGGGGTTTTGCTTTAGAGAGTGCTGCAATGACACTGAATCGCGCTCCAACGAAAATGGTTCTGAAGACACCATATGTGATATGGACTGGGAAGCGTCCTAGTATGTCGTTCATTAAAATTTGGGGCTTTGAGGCATACGTGCGATGTCAAATGCCTGACAAGATGGAACCCAAATCGGATAATTGTTATTTGGTGGGATATCCTAAGGAAACGAAAGGGTATTACTTTTACCTACCATCCGAGGGCAAAGTGTTTGTCGCAAGGACTGGCGTCTTCTTGGAGAAAGAGTTCTTATCAAAAAATACTGAAAAGGTAAAACTTGAAGAAGTTCAAGAACCACAAATAGTGAATGAACCGGAATTGGATTCTGAGATAGGACTACAAGATGTTGTAGCTACAGAACCTGATCAAGAAACACAAGTCCTACGTAGATCTGGTAGACTGAGGTTTGAGCCTGAGAGATATAAATTTGTCATGTATAAAATAGGTAATGTGTTGCTTATGGATCATGATGATGAACCAGCAACCTACCAAGAGGCTATGAATGGACCGGACTCCGACAAGTGGCTTGAGGCTATGAAATCTGAAATGGACTCCATGTATGCAAACCAAGTTTGGAACTTGGTGGAACCACCTGAAGGGGTACGACCCATAGGGTGCAAGTGGGTCTTCAAGAAGAAGACCGACATTGATGGGAATGTACAAACATTCAAAGGGCGACTGGTTGCTAAGGGTTTCAAGCAAATTCATGGTATTGACTATGATGAGACCTTTTCCCCTATTGCCATGGTAAAGTTCCTAAGGATATTGCTTGCTATTGCTGCGTATTATGACTACGAGATCTGACAGATGGATGTACAAACGGCTTTCCTTAATGGAAAGATCCTTGAGGAAGTGTATATGACACAACTCGAGGGTTTTGTAACCCAAATGAAGCCACTAAAATATACGAGCTGAACAGGTCCATTTATGGACTGAAGCAGGCCTCTCGAAGTTGGAATCTTCGTTTTGATGAGAAAATCAAAGAGTTTGGTTTCATCAAGAATGAAGATGAGGCTTGTGTTTACAAGCGAATCAGTGGGAGCATTGTTGTCTTCCTGATATTGTATGTAGATGACATACTGTTGATTGGGAATGACATTCCTACCCTGAAAGTTGTTAAGAACAACCTAGGGAACTGCTTTTCTATGAAAGACTTTGGTGAAGTGACTTATATACTTGGTATAAAGATCTATAGAGAGATTGAAGAAGTTACTGGGTTTGACCCAGAGTACATATATTGAGAAGGTGTTGAAGCGGTTCAGCATGCTTGAGTCCAAGAAAGGATTTTTACCCATGTCTCATGGTGTGAATCTCTCTAAGGACCAGTGTCATAAATCTTGTGAAGATAAGGACCGCATGAAGTTGATTCCATATGCTTTGGCAATTGGATCAATCATGTATGCAATGTTGTGTACTCGACCCGATGTCTCCTTTACTTTTAGCATGACTAGTAGGTATCAGTAAGACCCCAGTGAGTGTCACTAGATTGCAGTCAAGAATATCCTGAAGTACTTGAGAAGGACAAAGGATGTGTTCTTGGTGTATGGTGGAGAGGAAGAGCTCATTGTAAGTGGTTACACGGATGCTAGCTTCCAAACTGATAGGGACGACTCAAAGTCTCAGTCAGGTTTTGTGTTTTGCCTTAATGGAGGAGCTGTGAGCAGGAAGAGTTCCAAGCAAGAGACAGTTGCTGATTCTACAAAAGAGGCCGAGTATATTGCTATAGCTAATGCAGCGAAGGAGGCTGTATGGATTAGGAAATTCATCGGTGAGCTTGATGTAGTTCCTAGCATTGTTGGTCCCGTAGTTCTCTACTGTGATAACAATGGTGTAATTGCACAATCTAAGGAACCTAGATCCCATCAGCGCTCCAAGAACATACTTCGGTGGTTCCATCTTATTTGTGAGATTGTCGAACGAGGAGATGTGAACATTTGCAGAGTGTCGACTGAGGAGAATATTGCGGATCCACTAACAAAGCCTCTCGCGTAGAGAAAGCATGATGGTCATATTAGATCAATGGGTATACAATACCTAAATGATCAACTCTAGTGAGAGCCTTGTGGGATGCATGTAAACATATATTCTGTTGGCTGTTTATTGTTTATTCATATGATGAATTGTGTACCAATGTTTTTCTTTTATAATTAATGGCAAGTTCTTTTATTATGTTTTCTCTATGCGATAGTTAAATGCTATCATAATAAATACCCTTAGAATGTTTGCTTCCATAGGACATCAAGTACGAGACTTGAATATGAGAGCCTATGATTTAATTGAAGCTTCATTCTTAAAGGTCCCTGGTCGTTGTATCATCATAGAAGCTTAGGGTGATGATGATACCTTAAGACTAGCACGTGCGTTGACTGATGACCAGTTCTCACAGGTCATGATATTGTGATATCAAGTCATCACGTGGGTACTTGTTAATGAACAAGTTGTACTGGACAGGCCCAACCTGAGACTACTCTGTGGATTGTTATCTAAACGTGTCACAAGTAGGTCTCAATTGACAATGGTGTTGTGGTCCTTTGACCTGAAGTCACAACATTCATCAAGTGAGGAAGAGCGTGCTTTGATGCTATCTAAAGTCTTCCTTGAAAAAGGTTGATGATAAGGGTGGTTGTTGGGCACGTTACGAATCATTTGGGTGTTTGTGTGTGAGCAGATATGGGATTTGTCCTCCTATATGATAGGAGTGGCATCCATGGGCCCCTTGATGGAACTAGACTGAGAAATGCATGGCCATGCTTGGTTGAGTCAATATGTGATATTGGACTCACCATTCTCTGGAAGTTCATTCTAGATCAAGAAACTTTGATTGAGCTATTATGAGGGTGACACGGTCCATGCCTCTAGTTCTTTCCGGATGTAAGGGACAAAGGGACAAAAACAATGCTGGGACATTTTTCATAAAGGCTTATGAGTTATGAACTCTTATTGCTTGGGGAGCAATGATGCATTGCTAGATGCCGCTCATTGTTTGTGAGGTTTTTGGTTTGATACTTTCAAGGTCAAGTGAGAGACTATTGGAGTTACCATGGTGATCTAGAAGTGGTCAAACATGTAATCTCACTGCCAATGCGATATGAGCCTGCAGGGTCGCACATAAGAGCATATGGAGAAATTGGAAGATTGACTTTGTTGGTAAGGGTTACCAATCACCATACGGTATGGGGGAGTCAGGCAAATGTTGCTAAGGCAAATTTGTCGAGAATCGTCGAGTATGACTCGACGACTCTCGTCGAGTTCGTCGAGAATCATCGAGTATGACTCGACGACTCTCGACGAAATCGTCGAGAATCATTCGTCGCGAATGATTCGTCGAGAATCGTCGAGTGATTCTCGACGACTCTCAACGAATTCGTCGAGAATCAAAAGTATTTGATTCCCGGCGATTAGTGATACTCGACGATTCTATCCTTGATTCTCGATGAATCGGCAGAGGATTCTCGCCGAATCTTTCTGCTGATTCTCGCCCAATCTGTCTGCTGATTCTCGCCGAATCTGGATCTGATTCTCGCCGAACTTGTGCTGATTCTCTCCGAATGACTCTGAAACCCTAACTTGGGTGTTCTGCGGATAGCGGTGTTCTTTGGACTGTTTATGCCTTTGGTATAAATAGGGGACTTAGGGTTTTTGGGATTAAGAGATTTTCATTCATCGTGATTCTCCTGTAGACGAATCGAGCCGACGGAAGATTTCTGCCGATCTCCCGATCCGCCAAATCCCGACCCCGCCGGACGGAATCATTCCGCCGGCGCCTTTTCGCTCCGCCGACGACCTCATCTCCGGCGACTATCGCTACTCTTGCTTTATCTGGCTCGGACCTAGCAGTCCGTGAGAAGTGCAAAGGTGCGGTTTGTCTTCCTCCCGACCCTTCGTGCGACGAAGCTCGATCTCCCGCTCGTGTGGATTTCTGTAGAGACATGGACGTTATTCCACGTAGAACTTGCCACCGACAAGGACTCGAAGCTTGGAGCATCTTCATTGAGTTGTGACTCAACGCCGCTAAGGTAATTTATGCCTAGTTATGTATTAACTTCTTGATTCAATTTTCATGGCCCGATCCCATCTCTTTTGGGTTTTCTTGATGTTTTATTCCTTCCGTTGCGTGCACAAGCGTTGTGCCATCCTCAAAGAGAAACCCAACAATAGGAACCCATCATACAAGAAATTAAATAACATTGCAAAATAAAATAATAATAAAACAAAACATAAAAAATGACTTAATAATTAATAATAATTTATTAATAATTATTATTAATTATTAATATATTTGTTTGCGCCGCGGGCGGATATTTTGGCGTCGCTCCACATGGTCATCACAGTGCCGCAAGTCTTTATCTGGAGGCGAAGAATTATCATCCATAGGCACGCCATCATCGACTTCAACATGTTGAGGGCCAACATCTCCATCAATCCTCCCCCACTCAAAAGTACTCATCACCGATGAGTAGATCCGATTGTACAGGTGCGGGGAAGCATCATCCATTAGAACCACAAAGTGGCACACACAACCACTAGGAGAGGAGGGCACAATAACCTGGAGTATCTTGTCATGCAAAAAATTGTTCCTAGGGAACCTTGGTAACGCATTAGGCAATAAAGGAAAACAAAATTCATCATCAACAACCAACGTACCTCCAGTGAAAACCGATGAAGAGAGCTATCCAAGCACAAACTCACTACCAAGACCCAAAGAGAACAAAGTGGAAAATATATACGGAAAGGTAGATATTTCAAGTGGCATAGAAGCATGAAGAGTAAAATATGAAACGATGAAAATAGAAGGTATGCCCCAATCAGTGGAAAATTCTAAAAGAAATATCATGTTTCCAAACTCCCTTAAGATTCGCAAAGGATGGACTTGCCGATTCGTTAATATTTTTAAGGTGCTCGAGGGCATCCGTTTAGGGGTGAGACAAGCCAAAACCAAATCAACCACATAACGGTGGGAGACTCTTCGATACAAACTAGCAAGAAATTTAAAGGACGTATTTTGATAAATTAGGATATTAAGAATATGCCTAATTAAATTAAAACCGTGAGGGATGAACCCATGTGCAACATGACCTGAGTTAACAGTTTAAAATAACGGGACTAAGTCTGGTGGCACGGGTGCTTTAAATTCATTAACGATTTTCGTGGAGTCCAACGTCGAAGTTTTAAATTTAGATTTAAATTTTGATTTAAAAATTTCACAAAGAAATGCCTGCGGAAAATGCTTATCCTCAACTATAGAGTTGGACTCTTCCGGATTTTAAAGGTAGTGTGGGAGACATAACTCAACATACCTAACTACGTTCACTAATGTGTGCATGCACGGATCGGCGGAGGATAAATGCAAGTGATCGGGCTTGTCAAATAATTATGTCTAGGGGATGCCACATCAAAACGTACCATCGCCATAGAATCACTAGCAGTCCAAAACGAAGCCTTTCCCAATGCCAAGCGGTCAGATGAATGGTCCATCCTAGGAGCAACATAGTCAGATCAATGAAAAGTAGTGGAAAGATCGAATACGACAACTAACAAATCGCTCACACACATCCATCTGGGAAAGGCTAACGGGGGAGCTGGATAAGTAAACATCTCAAGATATCTCGGGCTAGAAATGACAAGCTCGTTCCCTAACAAGTCATCTAATCGAGTCAAGTGAACCGGAGGAGGAGTCGACATGGTCGATTCTAGAGAAGGAACTAAATCATGCTCACCGTCAAAACATGGATTTAACGTTCAAGAAAAACCCTCCGAGTGCAAGCCATCAAAATCAAACGAAAAATCAAATAGTAGATTCGTCCTTACTGAAAACTCAGCTGGATCATCTTCATCTAACTCACTATCAGATAAACATTCATCACGGGGTGACTCTAAGGACTCAGCCGATATGTATTCCAACCCACTAGATAATTCGTCCAAATCAGAATCAGTATTGGTCTCAAAAGTAGGCAAAATCGTACTCGACAAAATTTCTAATCAATTTTGGGCTTCTAGCGGGGGAGCTAACATCAAAGAAATGTTTATCGGTACCTCAGTGCTACCGTCATCCACAAATAGCCTTCCCACACAGGGTAAATCTTCCAAAACATCACATCCTTCGCTAACCAAATCTTCCCATGAAGTAGGTACATTGTCTAAATAAGGATGGAGGGTTGGGCAAATCGAATCTCAGGAGATTCTAAATTAGTATGACCCTCAAGCAACGATGATAATATCAATGAACTATCTCCCGAATGTGCACTACTAAGATTATCCCAAGATAAACATCCATCCCAAGGTGTCTCGTCCAACACCGTTGAAACATCTAACAATTCTGGATCTATCATTATCATATTATGATCCTCACTCGCACTTATCTGACTGGATTGATCTAACGGGGTAGATAAATAAATGGCCACCTTAATATATTCCGGGCTAGAAGGAACTAGCTCGTGTTCTAGCAGGTCATCACCTAAATTAGTAGTAGTTAAGCTCTCAATATTGGGTGACTCAGCCGGAATTTCTTCTGTGTCAGGGTCATCAGAAGACTCCATAACTATCAAGGGAAACGCCTCCGAAACATCGTCGAAAGGAAGAGGAGATGGTTCCTCAGAGGAGAAATCCTCTTCCAGGTCACAAGGGTAACCAAACTCCTCATCGTCACTCAAATCGCCAGCATATTCAGCCTCGTCCTCAGTGACGGGCACAGTCCTAGACACCGCCCCAGACTCAACAGGAGAGTCAACGAATGATTCATGAAAGCTTGGGGAGAGACTTAATAGGGCCTAAGGGCTTAATCGAGGTAGGATGCTCAATAGAGTCAAGATCAGGTGTGCCACTTGACACATATGTCGTAATCGTTTACCTTCCTTTACGGGTAGGATTACTCTCACCCCGCGGGCTCATGGCAGTCCTAGAAGTCACATGTACATAACTCGGGATAGGGGACCTCACTGTTTCCCTTCCTCTATAGGTGGGTGCAGGTACGCTAGGGGTAGCTCTACCAACCTGGGGAAAGGATCTATCTTGGGATAATATATCACTCCTATGATGCGGCTTGGTTCTAGTGCCATAACAATACTGGCAATCAGATGTCGGGCTAGTGCTAAGGCGGTAGGTGGAATCAAATTTCTCTCAGAGAATTCTTCGCAAGTGCGGCCAATCATAAGGATAGCTACCAACATCGCGCTCTTTCTCTTCGTTCAGCCAAAACTCGCGGGATCGACCTATTAACCGTTCTCGGACTACACTAACCATTTGGTATTCGCCCAATTGGTTATATTCGAAATTGTTTTCTATCCCCTCAAGCCAGTATCTAAAATACTTGGGATCCCCATAACCATCATAGGAAAAAATATTTGTGTGTAGATAAGTCAGGGGACAATTGGAAGCATTAACGTCGAAAGCCATTTCAGTGTGAGGACACTTGATCCAGATTTTGTGCGAATGCAAAGAAAATGGTACCTGAACAACTAATTCTAGGAAAGATGGAATTGTTCCCGCTTAGCCACTAAGGTTATAATTATATAAATTAGATTTTCTTTTTGGAAAAAATATGAGTATTATTAAAAAAAAAATTAATTTGGCTAAAAAATAAGAAATTTATACCTCTATTGGCAGACCACAATTTTTTTTTTGTAAATTTTCAAAAAAAACGAACAAGAAATGTGCGTGCCGAGGTGCAAATAAAAGGGGAGGGTGCAAATTAAGAAATTGACGTGAACCTTCCTTTGATACCAAATTGATGTAGGCTTATCCTTTTTGGGCGTTATGGTGATCGACGTAACTAACGCAATGCTCTCTGACAACCCTCCCGCCACGCTCAAGCCTTAAACGGAGCAACAAAATAATTTGTATTTCAATATTCAGAGATTACGGAGGGTTCGCAAAGCCTTTCAAGATAATACCAAGGCGATAGGCCATGGTCCTCTCAAGCGAAAGGAACCCAAATAATTCGATCGAGCGTTGTTGTACCAAAAGAGAATCCACCGAAAACAAAATATTCGGACAAGGGTGGTTCTCTCCCAACAATATAAAATGAGGGCCGCCATGCCTCATGAACTTAAATGTAAAAAGAAAACACCAACAAGATCTATGAAGAAATTAACCACGAAAATTCAATTGTTTCACAATCCACGCAACACGCATGTGCCACAAGATCTATCAAGAGGGAAAATCATTGAGTAGAAGATATTTTCATTAACCAATCGGAATGGAGGATTCTGATTACTCTCTACTTGGTTCGACCTTCAACCGCTCCAACGGAGTCACGCCGGATGGCGAGGAACTTGTCCTCCTTCATCGCTTCACGCCGGGGTTTAAGAATCCACAAAAGCAAGCCTCTTTCCTTTGCCGAATTTCTTCAAGGAGGGGGTTGATCAGTTTTTTGTGAGTGGGAAGGTTGTGGTCGGGTTTGTATTGAGGAGGATAGTCGGCCTTGGTGTGGTTGATGAATGGGTCGGTTTTGGGAAAGGTATTGAAGGCTTTGGTCAAATATTGGAAAGGAGGAGGAGGAGGTAGAGAGGGGGGAAAGAAAGGGAGAGGCCGAAATTTTGGAGAGGAGGAGAGGAGAGGAGGAGGAGGAAATGAATTTTCCAAGAGGGGAAGAGAGAGGAGGGGTTAAAATTCAAATTTTGAATCCTTGGTTTTCAATTTTTCATTCTCTACTCAATCCTTCATGAAAAGGCCTATATATAGGTTACACCACTCAATCTCCACCATAAAATATTAAACCACTCATGATGGCTAATGACACTCATCATGTCATAATAAAACAATAATTAAAGACATTAAATAAAGATAACAATTGATGGTTATAGGCACCCATCATACATGAAATTAAATAACATTGCAAAATAAAATAATTATAAAACAAAACATAAAAAGTGACTTAATAATTAATAATAATGTATTAATAATTATTATTAATTATTAATATATTGGTTTGCGCCATGGGCGGATATTTTGGCATCGCTCCACATGGTCGTCACGGTGCCGCAAGTCTTTATCTAGAGGCGGAGAAATATCATCCGTAAGCATGTCGTCATCATCTTTAACATGTTGAGGGCCATCATCTTCATCAAGGGCGTTACAGGGGGGCGTGTTAGGTAATTTTTGGCCAAAATTCTGGAAACCTGCAAAAAGATAAGAAAATGTTAGTGGCAATAATATTTACATAAGAAAGAAAAAAAGTAAGCTAATAAGACAAGATTACCGCCTACAAAATTATAAAATACGATAATAGTTTAGGCTACAAAATATATTATCAACCACCTCCATTGAGGTGGGGGCTATCACTGGGCGGCGGCACGGCCTCCTGAAGGGCGGTTTCCAACGAACCCGAGAGGAAGCCCAAATCCGAAAATTCTTGGAATTTGAAGCTTGGAATTGGCTCAACTGAGCCCGATTCTTATCTCTAAAGATTCCTAAGATCTAACCCATTAAAATGAGTAGAGGAAGACCTGATTTGCGGCCTAAAGACGTTCTCTATGCCTCCTCACCACTTATGGCCCCAAAACTTTGGCTCCTCTACACCTCTACACCAACCTCAACATAAATGAAAAGGAATTGGGGAAACGATTGCTTTTGCCCTGGTGAAGGTCCTTAAAGAGGGAATTTGGGAGAGGAGGCTTGTAACTCCAAAATGTCTTTAAACTCAATTAATGGCCATTAACTCCACCCCTTCGATTCCAACCAATTTAATGGGCTGAACAAATTTAATGGTCGGCCACCTCCAGAAACTCCTCCTCTCCCTTAGAGGAATAAAAATTCCATAAAAGTGGGAGTTGTGGAGCCTCCATGGCCATGATGGCTATATTCATCCATCTCTGCTCAGCTTTGCTCGAGGCTTTCATCGAGATCTGCTCGACGATTTTGTCGAGCTCTGCTCAACGATTCGTCAAGCTCTGCTCGACGATTTCCATCCAGATCAGGTCAAACCTTAGCCTGTAATTTTTGGGGTTTTGTATTGGGTATCATTAGACCATTTAGTGCTTCCCATGGTTTTGTCATGACCCCGTCATGACAAAACCATCCTAGGGGTCTAGAAGTCTTAAGCATGTTACAAATCCCAATATATAGAAATAAAAATTTCGTCCTCAAAATTTAGGTTAGGCCTACGGGGTTTCAAGTGTGATAAGTAAAATGTAACATCCCGAGAGATTAAACGGAGTACCTTACGTTAAAAGTTCGTGGTACCTTTGTTGCATCAAGTCCTGTGTCTCCCACGTGTTCTCCTCTTGTCCATGATTCCTCCACAAGACCTTGACCAGGAAAACCTTCTTGCGCCACAAGGCCCACATCCCAGTATCATCTATTCGGATCGTCTCTAGGTGCATCGATCGATCAGAATCTATCAACCCATCTGTAGTCGTAATCTGCTGCTCCGGACAAAGTAGAGCTCTCTTGAGGGAGGAGATGTGAAAAACGTCATGCAAACCTGCTAGCTCAGGAGGCAGCTCCAGTCTATATGCCTAGGGACTGATCCGTTTTAGGATCCTGTAAGGCCCTTTGTATCTCGGACTGAGCTTCTTCTGACCACGCACCCGCAAGACTCCATGTATCGGTCGTACCTTCAAAAACACCCGGTCTCCTACAATAAACTCTACCTGACAATGTAGAGCATCGTAATACTTGTCTTATCTACTCCGGGCCTCTAACATCCTATCTCAAAACAATCGCACCTGAGCATCTGTATCCTCGACAAACTCCAAGCCAAGTGCCTTTGGATCTTCATCGTAGATCCAAGACAAAGGAGTCCTGCACCTCCTCCTGTATAAATTCCCATAAGGGGCCATGCCGAAGCTGGACTGGTGGCTATTGTTGTATGAGAATTTGATCAATGGTTTTTTACTCTCCCATAGCTCTCTGCGGTCAAGTGTGCAAAGACACAAAAAATCCACCAGTGTCTGATTGGTGCGCTCTGTCTGTCTATCCGTCTGAGTGTGGAAGGAGGTACTAAATGTCAACCGGGTCCCTAAATGAGCCTGGACCGACCTACATTCCTTAGATGTAAATAATCCATCATAATCAGACACTATCGTACTCGACACTCTATGGTATCAGACGAACTACTCCACAAACCTTCACACCAAGTCACCCACCAAAGCGTCCTTCCTGTTCAGTAGAAATTTGGCCACCTTTGTCAGTCGATCGACGACAACCCATATCGAGTCGTTCCTTGTATGTGATCGAGGAAGGCCAAGTATAAAATCCATGGCAATATCATCGAACTTACACTCCGGCACGAGAAGTGGCTGCAATAATCCGGTCGGACTCTTACACTCGGCCTTCAATAACAGACAGCCTCGCAATGGGTCACGAAGTATGTGATATTTCTTTTCATGCCCGGCCAGTACATCGTCCTCTTCAGGTCGGCCGTCATCTTAGTAATGCATGGGTGCACTGAGTACCTACTGTAGTGAGCCTCGGTCATAATGTCCTCCTGAAACCTGCCCCCAGCTGGTATGTACACCCGTACTCTAAAGCACAACAACCGATCCCTCTCAATTTACTCCCCAGCGGTGCTTTCCTCCAAGGTCCTGAATAATGGTTCCAACTTATCATCCCTTTTCTGATCAGCCATGAAACGATCTCAAATGTCATCGGTAGATCTCATTGCGGCCAGATACTCCTCATAAAAAACTGAGTCGTCCAAGGACACCAAGGTAATCTGCATATCCTCCATCATCTGTATCAGCTCTATAGACATCAACTGTGGCTCTGCTCTTGAAGTGGTAGCCCTCCGACTCACTGTGTCCACCCCAACATTTTCCTTCCCCGGGTGATAGTGTATCATGTACTTATAATCAGATAGAAACTCCACCCATCTTCTCTGGTGGATGTTCAACTCCTTCTGCATATCGATATATTTCAGATTCTTTTGATCCGAAAATATTTCACAGTGCACACCATAAAGTTAATGCCGCAAAATATTCAGGGCAAACACCACTGCTCCAATCTCCAAGTCATGCACAGGGTAGTTATGCTCGTGCCTCTTTAGCTTGCAGGAGGTGTATGCTATCACATGTCCATGCTACATTAGTACAGTACCCATCTTCTGAAACGATGCATCGGTATACACCTGGAAGCCCTTCTTCCTAGACGGTAGAGCGTGGATAGGGGTCTACGTAACCCGACCCTCAACTCCTGGAAAGCCGCCTCACATTGCGGCATCCAAATGAACGAAGTGTACTTCTTTTTCAAAGAAGTGAGTGGAAGGGCTATCTGAGATAATCCCTATACAAACATCTGGTAGTACCAAGCCAATCTTAGAAAATGTCCGACAGCAGTGCCCGTCTTCAACTGAGACTAGTCTCGAACTGTCTGTATCTTTGCGGGATCCACCGCCAATCCTGCTCCACTGATAATCTGACCTCAAAAGGCTACTTCCGTCAGCCAAAACTTGCATTCACTGAACTTTGCATACAACCGAAGCTCCCTAGGCTTCTCTATAGTCAAGTTTAGATGTTGTGCATGCTCTTCCTTTGTCCTCGAATAAATGAGGTTGTCATCTATGAACACAATGACAAACATATCGAGGTATGCCTCGAACACCCGGTTCATTAAGATCATGAAAGCTGATGACGCGTTCGTGAGCCCAAAGGGCATCACGATAAACACGTGCAGGCCATATCTGCTGCTAAATACCGTCTTCGGGATGTCTTCTTCCTGAATCTGTAACTGATAGTATCCCGACCTCAGATCAAGCTTCGAGAACCAATGTGCTCCCTCTAGTTGATCAAATAACTCGTCGATCCTTGGCAATGGATATGTCTTCCAGACTGTCAATCAGTTTACTGCACGATAATTGATGCACAACCTGAGGGTCCCATCCTTCTTTTTCACAAACAAGACCGGAGCTCCCAAAGGCGAGGAACTTGGCCTATCAAATCTAGCCTCCACAAATTTCTTTAGCTGACTCCTGAACTTAACCAACTCCTTTGGAGCCATCTGATAGGGAGCCCTAGACATCGGCTCATCTCCAAGCACTAACTAAATCTGGAAATCCTTCTCGCGATGTGGCGAAAATCCTGGTAGCTTCTCTAGGAAGACATCCGCAAAGTCCTGCACCACCAATATATTAGCCACCACCATCTTGATAGCCTGTATAGAAGATAACATCCTACGGGAGATGAGAGTTATACCTTCGAAGGTCGCGAAGGTGCCATCATAGCTTATAACAACCTTCTTTGCCGGGAAATCTATCTGGACATGGTTCTAAGTAAGCCATGTCCTGCCCAGAAATAGATCGAAGTCCGGCATCCTTAAGACCATAGTTGGGGCCTCGAGTGTCAGTCCATCAATAGTCACCCTTAGGAGGCACTTAGCTATAGCTATGACATTTATCCAATTGGGGAGACACACCCTCGTAACGATTCCTGAATAATGTCTAACTCCCTCCAGTCCCTTTACGAACTCCTCGGAGATGAAATTGTGCGACGTCCCTGTATCAACCAAGGTGTGGGTAAGTGTGCCGCTCACCATGACTATTCCTGTTAATTTTAATATGGTTAAGTCACTGGGCCTATGATTTCCTGTTTCTAGTATGTTACTGTTGTTTATTGATTCACAAATTTCAAAGATAAATTATAACATGAAATTACTACCATACCTATAATAACCCTACTCGGGTCCTGAGGTGGAGCCAAGTCCAGAGCATACACTTGCTCCCTCTCTTGCCTCTGATCTAAGCCATGGAAACCACATCCTCTTCAATGGCCTTGGCCTGCAAACTGCTGAGCGGACGGGGCAGCCTGTTGTGCCGGTAGAGGTGCCCCTCTCATGGGTAAGTTTCTTCGAATGTGCCCTAAATAATGATAGTTGTAGCACTCAAGAAGTGGAAGTGCCACACCCCTGGGCCTCTGCATCTCCCGCATCTTAAGAGGTTGAGGGGTCAAAACCACTAGCACCCTTAGCTCCTGTCTCACCTCATAGAGGGGTTGATCCTCTGCCCTTCTCTTATCAGCAAAGAGGCCCCTCTGCTGATCATTCCTGCCTCACTGGCCCTGATCCTCAGTTGGCCTCTTCTGGCCTTGAGTTGTGTGCTAATCAGCCTCTATCCTCTATGCTATCTCCATAATCCGAGGTATAGGCCCATCGAATACAAACAAAAGAGCCTTTCTCTGGTCTGCTCAAAGGCCCTTATAAAACCTCTTGGTATACCCTGCTTCGTCCAGCTGATAGGAGTTCGCAAACCGGGCTAAGTTATTGAACTCCTAGGGTACTCCAGCACTGTCCTGTTGCTCTGCCTTAGCTGCAGGAACCTGTCTTCTAGCTCATCTCTTACCGATTGTGGGATTAAGTGCTCCAATAGTGCGGCCCTAAACTCCAACCAAGTGATGTCAGCAACCTCCAAATCAGCAAATGTCGTATCTAGAAGTGTCTTCCACCATCTCGTAGCATGAGACTCCAAGAAGGAGACCACCAGAGGTACCCTCTCCTCCCACGGGCACCATATCCCATCAACATCTCGAACATGATATCGAGCAACTCTTTCGTCCGTACGGCCGACTACGTCCCAATGTAAGATGGGGAAGGTAGTCACCGAAAGATGCTCAACCAATTGTCCGCCAGGATCCGCTGCGGAGCCGGAGCCTGCTGGGCCCTGAAGACCTATAGATTGGCCGTAAGAGTCTTCCCCATCTCCGACTATAGAAACAAAGTGGGATCCAGCAGAGGTGATGCAACATTCGGAGTTTGCTGAGCTCTGACCTGCGGTGTAGGATGTGTCGGGGCTGCATAACAAAGGCCAATTGTAAGAAATCTGACCCAAACCTAGTTAAACGTGGAAAATTACATGTGATCCCCCATATGGTCACACCACAGCTTCCGCTTCTTAGTTTTTCTGTAAACCAAACTTGAGCGGGGGTGACCCCGGGTTAGTGGACTTCTATTCTTCCAATAGAGGTTTCCTCTGATACCAGTTTTAAAGACCCCAATTTTTTTTTTTTTTATTTTATTTTAAACTACCTGGGTCTTAAGCCCAGAACCAACGCTTTGCAGTGACACTAACACACCCGGGGCTGTAGTCATTACAAAAAGTCAATCCTGTCGGCCATACCGATCACAGAAGAGTAGAATAAATATAAGAGTACATGAGTAAAGTGAAACTCAATACTAGTCTGTTGGAACCCCACCTTGTATATGGTTGATTTGGGCTAGGTTAACTATGAGGATTCTCAGTTGACCCACATTGTATAGTCCAGGGTCATAAGTCTTTGTCAAGGTCTAGCTTAGGTCAACAAACTTAGTTTGGTTAGATCAACCTTTAGAAGACATAGAGACAGAAGACCTTTAGAGAAATACAGTTTTCTAAGAGTCAGAAAAAGAGTTCGATGATAGCTGAACTCAGCTCGACGATCGTTAATCTCAGATCGACAAACTCAGAGTTTCTTCTCTGAGTTGAGCACAACGAATGTTCAGCTGAGATCGACGTTTTGTCAGATTATACTAGAAACTCAGCTCGACGAAATGTTATCTCAGCTCGATGAAGTTGGAGCTCTGTTCGATTATTCTTTACCTCTTGTCTGTTATATTCAGGTCGACGATATTTAATCTCAGGTCGACAAAATTCTGTTGAGTTCGACTATTTGATGACAAATTTAGTTTGACTATTTTCTCTTAGTTTCAGATCTACTAAGGCAGTTTGATTTCAACATTTATTATTATATGCCTATAATGCTCTGATGATTAATGCTCCATATTCTCTAGAATATAGCCGTTTCTAGGCAACATTAATTATGGTATTCATATAGTAATTATTTGGCGTATTTACTGGGATAGTTGAGGAAATAAATTAAAGACATTTTCTAGCCGTTTAACTCCCAGGATTTCGGCAGTCAATCAAGGAAAGGATTTAAAATTCAAAGGCTTATTTCTTTAAGGATATAAAAGACAATTTTTTAGAAGATTGTTCACAGGAATATACAAGAATAAAAAGAATATACAGAAGCTATTGAATTGTGAATATAAGAAACTGAAAGAAGAACACAGCTCTCATACATTTCTGTCTTCTTCAGTTTTGCTTCAGGACTTTTCAAGAGACAAACAATCTTCATCAGTCAAAGAGTTTCCTGAAGATCAATCTTCAATCTGAAGTCCTACACCCTGAGCAAAGCTTTCATTCTTCTGAAATCTTCTACATCTCAGGTGGAGCATTGACAACAGCAACATCCTCTAGTCTTCTCTCTGATTATTGATAGAGAAGACATTATCTTTATTTTCTTTCTCCACTATAAAAGGTTTTTTTTAACTCCCTTCAAAAGTTATTCCTTTTAGTTATCAAGTCTCTTGATAAAAAGACTTGGTTTGGTTTTTGGGCACCTGGTTAAAAGCCCATAGGCTTGTGAGATCTCCCTTGAAATAGATCTTATGGTGACAGGGCACCTGAGAAAAAACCTTTGGTGAAAGGGCACCCTATCAAAAACCTGTAGTGGATTCCTACCAGGGTGATAGAAGAGTCGATGTACCAAAGTTTAGGGGAACCACTATAAAATCTTTGTGTCATATGGATTGCTCTATTCTTTTGTTCTGTGTGATGTGATTATTTTTGTTTTTATTTCTCTCTATACATATAAATATCACTTATTTTAATTCCATTATAAAAACTAATCAAAGTTTCTAAAATAGTCTATTCACCCCCCTTTAGAGTTATCATAGATCTATCCTCACTTTCAAGTCAGCTAGTTCAGAGATTTGCTTATTCAATCAAGTTAGTAATAATAATGCTTTATGGCATAAAAGACTAGGACATGTAAACCTTAGAAATATTGCTAAACTATCTAGGGACAATCTTGTTGGAGGATTGCCTTTTGGCCCCTACAAGAAGGAAAGTTTTTGCAGGGCTTGTCAATTAGGCAAGTAAACTAAAAATAGCTTTAAATCTATTAATAAGAAGGATTCACCCAGGATTATGTACTTGCTACATATGGATCTTTTTGGACCCATTGCAGTACAGAGTTTGGGAGGGAAATTTTAAACTTTAGTTATTTTAGATGACTTCTCTAGATTCACTTGGGTGTTCTTTCCAAGAAACACGTCAGAAAACTTCAAAGTTCTTACAGACTTTCTTAAGAGCATAAAGATTGAATATTATACTCTAGTTGCATTGATCAGAAGTGATCATGATACTGAGTTTGAATCTCTTCCTATGCAAGAATTCTGTAAGAAGGAAGGTATCAGGCATTGCTTCTCTGCTCCTAGAACTCCTCAACAAAATGAGATAGCAGAATGTAAAAATAGATCTCTAATTTAATCTATAGGGACATTTCTTGAAGATGCTTACTTGCCCCTATCCTTTTGGGCAGAGGCTATAAGCACAACAAACTATTTTCTGAATAGGAGTTTAATACATAAACTTAAGGGTAAGACTCCCTATATATTGCTCAAAGGGAAGCAACATAAAATAGATTATTTTAGAGTTTTTAGTTGTTGATGTTATATACACAATAATAATAAGAAACATCTTAGAAAGTTGTAAGCCAAAGCTTCAGAGGGAGTTTTTTTTGGATATTCCCAAGTCAGCAAGGCTTATAGGGTATTTAATAAATCAACTTTGAAAATGGAAGAATCTGTACATATAACATTTGATGAAGCTAATATATTTTACAAGGAGAAGGATTCTTCTACCAGAGATTTATTACAGGTACCCTAACTGTGTGAGAAATTGGATGATTTAAACCTCACCCAAGAGGTTATATCACAACCCTCTCCATAAGTTTATGGAGATAGTGAAGAAGATATCATTGAAATAATTGCTAACCCTACAACAACGAATATAATTCTACAAGAGGAATTAATTCCCAATATTATTGTTGAACAAACTCCCCCTACTGATCTCGTCACACTTAGATATCACCCTATATCTCAAGTGATTGGAGACATAACAGTTGGTGTGCAAACAAGTCATCAACTAAACCAAGATTTGATGCATGCTTGATTCATATCTCAACTTGAGCCTCAATCCAAAAAAGATGCAGAACAAGATCCCCACTGGATTATTGCAATGCAAGAGGAGCTCAATCAATTTCAGAGATACAGAGTTTGGCATTTAGTTCTAAGACCCAATGAATACCTAATCATTGGAACTAAACGGGTATTTAGAAACAAATTGGATGCACAAGGAGCTATAGTAAGGAATAAAGCAAGATTGGTAGCTCAAGGATATTCTCAGGAGAAGGAATTGATTATGATCAAACCTTTGACCCTATTGCAAGGTTGGAAGCAATCAGGATATTACTTGCTTATGCAGCCTACAAGAAGATCAAAGTCTACCAAATGGATGTCAAGAGTGCTTTATTAAATGTTGAACACAAAGAGGAAGTCTATGTGGAGCAACCACCTGGTTTTATCTCTCCAACTCATCCCTCCTTTGTTTTCAAATTGCATAAAGCTCTCTATGGTTTAAAGCAAGCTCCAATTGCTTGGTATGAGACCATAACTAGCATTCTTTTAGAGCATAGGTTCTCTAGGGGCATTGTAGATCGGACTTTATTTTTTAGATATCATAAAAATGAAATTTTCTTTGTACAAATATATGTAGATGATATCATTTTTGGCTCTACTGATTCCAAACTATGCAAAAGGTTTTCAGACTTGATGCATTCCAAGTTTGAAATGAGTAGCATAGGTGAGCTTTCATACTTTCTTTGTCTTCAAGTTAACCAATCCCCTGATGATATTTTAATCTACCAATCTAAATATGATAAGGAGCTAGTTAAGAGATTTGGGATGTCTGATGACACGGCTATGAAAACACCCATGGCTTCCAATATTGTGATTGATTTTGATGAATAGGGCAAGCCAGTTGATAAGAAAACATATAGGGCTACTGTTGGGTCCTTGTTGTATCTTACAGCTAGTTGGCCAGATATAATGTTTGCTACATGCCTTTGTGCTAGGTTCCAAGTGAACCCTAAAGAATCTCACCTTATTTTCCTAAAATGAATTTTCAGATATATACACTACAACAAATATGGACATCGGCCACATTTTTAAGAGTCTTTAGCGACATTTTTCAAACGTCGCTAAAGTTTTCGCGGCGCTTTTTGAAACGTCGCATAAGCGTCACGAATACAAACGTCGCCAAAAGTATTCGCGATGTTTTCACTACCCGCGTCGCTAATACAGATATGACATTAGTGATGTTTACTGTTATAAACGTTGCAGTATTTGAGCACATTTTGGAATGTAAAACGTGGCAAGCTTTAGCCACGTTTTCCTATAAAAACATTGCAACCTTTAAAATTGTTTTGGCCACGTTTATTAAAAAAACGCTGCCAATATTATTTAATATAAAAAAAAAATATTCTAATGCAGTTGAACGAATTAAGCAATGCAAATTGAAAATAGGCATTTCTTGAGTAAAAATATCTTGACTTAATTCGAAATATATCAAGAGTATCAATCAATCAATATGAAAAATATACATTTCATAATAATCTTGTTTCATTTTACAATAAAAAAACAAAATTGTTCATGAATTACAAAGTTTTAACAAGAACATTTATGTTCCCATAAAGAGTACACATAAGCTTGTCAATTATGACCATGACCATCACGAGAACCAAAATGCGGATTCCACCTCCCAAAAGTTTTGTTGTGACTTGCGATCATGACAATATAGTCCATATTTCAGTAATTAGAAATATCCTGCAATTAAATAATTTAATCATTACAAATATTGTATCAAATAAATCAGACAATAGCAATAATATTTTTTTATGCATCTCTACAATCATCATAAAACAAAAGTTAAATAGCTTATCTTTGTATCAAATAAATCGGATAGTAACACATATTTTATGATATGAACCCGAGAAATGAATTACTCCTCGCGAGGTTGGCGGGCTGGTGGGGAAGGAGGGGGTGGCCACCAACTGGGAGCGATCAAATGATGTTTTTGATGCTGCATGAAGCAGTCCAGGTTGTCCTTATCTGCCAATGTTTTTTTTGCATGCTATATGTGTTGATAGAAGTGCTCGGCACTCTTCAAGAACTATATCTAGAGGAATTTTGTGAATTGCTTCACCTGAAGATGGCCTAACATCCTCTAAAACAATACCATGCCTTAATTTCTCCTCTTCCCTTCCAGGCATCCATGCAACAATTTCACCTCTGTAAAATGGTCTCATTGGCAGTAACTGTACCTGAAGAGAATCCTGAGGAAGCAGTTCTCTCCCTGCAAGAATATTGTTTTTAACTTCTTTAACTATTCCAGTTTCAAATCCTACTTTCATTATATTCAGAACTGCTTTCTCAGAACCATCTAGGCAGACAAGGAGTGGTCCAATTGGTTAAATAGTCGGTGCCTCTAAAATCTGACTAACTGCTATGGAAATAACATCATAAATGGATATGTATCTTGGAGGTTCTGCAACTAAAATTTTATTCCTACTACAAGGAGACAAAACAATGGATAGTTGGAGTTGGGGGTCTGTAGTCTCTATTCATCCATTTAAGGTTTTGCGTGTTATATATATACATATAATATATATATATATATATAATATTATATTCTAGAGAGAGTGAGAGAAAGAAGAGCGAGAGAGAGAGAGAGTGATGATTCTCCAGAACTGTTTGCAGTGTGAAGAAGATTTGTAAGCAAGAAAGCATTTGTAGCAAAGTTATTGCAGATTTTGGCGAGAGTGCAATTGGAAGAGTTGCACCCGTCAATTCTATATTTTGGTGGATTATTCTATTAAGCGCCTATACAAAGTCAACTGGTGATTTACCTCTTGCTGAAACTCCTGAATGTCAAAAAGGAATGAGACTTATATATATCTACCTTTCTATTTAATACTACTTAAAATAGTTTTTAGAAATGGTGGATATAATTTTTCCCTGAACTTATGAGCCAAAATTATTTTTCTAGCGCATGGTTCCAACATTTGAAGTAAACATCAAGTTGGCTAAGGCCCTATGATCAGACCCATGGATTTGACCTTTATTGCTCCTTGGCTCAATATTCATTTTCTTTGCTTAACAATCTAATTGCACACTCATGTGCTCAGTGAGTCTGATACCATGCTCTTACACCTTGAATGTGTAAGCACTGTTTATATCACATGTAACTCATCTCACAGGATATTATTATGCTTCTCGCTCTCTCTCACTCACGCACGGATGCTCGTGCTATCGTGCATGCCTCCACACACACACACACACTATTGCTTGCATAGTTGCACACTCGATCATGTGCACCATGAGGATGATACCATACTCTTATCACCTTGAATCTGTAAGAACTATTTATAACACTGTCCGAAGAGCTTATGTCATTTTAACGATTTTCACTCCCCATGCAATTTCCCTATTGTGAAATTTCCTCATAACCGAGCCTAGTAAGTTTTTTATGATTTTTTTTCTTTTTTATTTATAGCTTCCATTCTTATTATTAAATATTTGTTAGAGGCTACTCTCTTTTATTCTAAAAAGGGGTAGATTCACTCCTAATTTATAAGATGAAGCCTCTTTATTTCTTTCTTTCTCTCCCTTATTCATGCTCTGTCAGTCTCCTGTTCCTTTTCTCCCTTATTATCCCAATTAAATAACAAGCAGCAAGTAATAATTTTATGCACACATTATTTAATTAGTCATCTATATGTTTCTAGGGTGCCTTTTCACTCCCCGTCATTCGGTCTACCTTCAAATGTGCTAGAAATGCCGTTTTCCTCCCCAAAATTGATGTTTCAGCTATATACATTAATAAACATTTAATTTGTAGGGGCATGCACGAAGATGGTCCCTCTGATCTCTAGCAAGCTAGCTCCCATGGTTTTGATAGTGACTGGTACAAGGTTCTCATTTTAGTATCATATGCAGTTTTTGATAATTTAATCATATGCACAGAGATATTTTGATCATTCTGTTAGAACCTATATACAAACAGTTAATAAACAAATTGAAAAACATATGCTCATTTTTACATTACCATGTTCAGGGTGGACTCTCGTGTTAGGTTCCGTAGGAGGCGTATCCTCAGGATTAGACTAAGTATTTTGGTTTGATCTAGAAATAATATTCATCATTTTTGCAAGCTACAAAAATATTAAATAAAAAGTATTAGACTTCAAAAGAAATAGTATTCATCATTAAAGGCGGACTGATCGAATATCAATTATACCTTATCCGTAGATAGATAAACCCCAGGCCCCGCAGATGTTCCAGAACAATCTTCTCTGGAACCTTGGTGTGACATCACATTCACTAGACAATCTATAGTTTTTTGCATATTCATCACTTGGAGTTTCAATTGATCAATCTCTCGCATCTCCCTTGAATTTGTAGTGCTAGACATATTTGAACGACGTGATAGATCAGGATACACTTGAATTGTCGTGACACCGGATCCCATGATTCGGCAACGACCATAATTCTCTGGTCCAAATGTAGACCGAAAAGCAACCTCATAGATTTCACTAATCGGTGTGTCAAGAGGACATTGTGACATCTGCTCAGCTATCGCCTTTTCTAAAGCAACCTAAACATAAAAATTCAATCACAAACAAATAATTTAGATAATATTTGCATTTCAAAAACATACATCCAAGAAAAAAACATTCATGCCTTTTTTGTTATAGCATAATCATCCACCAAACTATTTTCTTTCGCTTTGCGTGTACGACTATTTATGTATAATTCAAGACGCATTGGCTCCTTTCCCAATTCAACAGCCTTAACAAAAAATATTTCAACATTTTACTATAAAGAATAAGAATAAAAACTAGTACATACCACACTATTTGACATACCAATTCTTTCCTCCTATTAGCGAGACTTGTCCTACCCAATGCATGTGCGCCAATTTGATTACTTCGACATGCTTTATTTTTTTCACTAATGCTCTACAACATCCAAAAAATTAACAATATGTAAAAATATAGAAGTGTAGTAAATTGTAGCACCAAAACTCAATATGTAAAAAATATAAAATGTATCAAAATGCATAACTAAAGAACCAAAAATTACCTTCCCCTTCGGCGAGTACCAATATGTCACCATATCAACAAATTCACTTAGTGGCATGTTTTTAGGACCACCTCGGGCAATAACGGCCTCAGGAGTGTCTGATGGTCGGTAAAATAAACTTTTAAATTTTGCCTTATTGTCTTTAAATCTTTCACCAAGGATGTGCATGATATGTTTCTTATCAGACTCGTAAACATCAAATCGTTGCTACATCAATAAACATGAATGTTACTAAATACAAATAATTATGTTAATATAAATGTAAATGACTGAAGAAATAATACACCTTTATTAAATTCCATGTTGTGTTCTTACTAAAATTGGATACATGAGTCCACGAAAGTGGGGTCATTGGAAACAACGATCCAGTTCTAATTAGAGTTCCCATGAAAGATGACAATTGAACTTGACCATCATCCACAAATTGACCATAATTATTACGTTGCATTCGGATGACTTTATCTGGGAGCATTAAATGAATGTGTCTGCATGTAGTTTCTCCGCGTCCTTTTTTAGGTCTTCTTATCTCTAAAATTAACAATTTTAAATAAAAGTTATGGGCAGGAAAATCACAAAAGTAAATAAATCTACTCATGCGTATATAATATATATATTTTATTCTATGTCTAATTAGCAAAAGTTAGGTTTCCTTACAGTGGTGGTACGGCACTCGTAGACTCGGCGCGGCGACATCTCCTCTTCCGAAGGCAAATCCTACTACTGGGGACCTTCAAAATGCTGCCCCGACCCCACCAAAGTCCTGCAATTTAGGGCATCCCTAATTTCATAATTTTCCCCTAAGGGTTTCCGGTGGAAAAATTCCAAAACAACTAGGGTTACCAAAATTAGAAGCTAAACTTTACTAATTTACCTTTACGCAGAGCGGTTGAGGTTCCCAAAGCGTCCTACTCGAATTCCGCGGTGAACCACGAACACCAAAACCTAAAATAGTGTAATAGGAATGAAAATTAGTTTAACCTAACCTCCAAATCGAAGGATCTTCATGAGGAAATCGAGATAAAGGAGGAATCGACTCACCGGAACCAAAACGAAACTCAACTCCTCCGGTTAGGGTTAGACCCGGCACATCCACGGCCAAGGAAGGAAAAGGAATACTCCCCGACGCCTGCAGAGGAGGGAGGAGAAGCCTGAGATGAGCCCTGGAGGGAAGAGGGCCGCCGGCTAGGGCTTGCGGAAGTCTGGCTGGAAGGAAAGTCGGGGTCGGCTCGTCGCTTGCGGGAGACGGAAACGGGTGACTAACTTGCGGCTTTAACCGTGAGATAAAGGTGCGGGTTTTAGTATTAGAGGGGGGGGGGGCGGTTATTTCTTATAAACCGTATTAAGAGAGGGGAGAGAAATTGCTATTGGCACACCTAACTCACAAAACCTTAGAATACTACTCATTTCACCACGCGCGTCACAATCAAAAATTTAAAAGTGTTACGCACAAAAATTAACGCTCTAAATAAACTAACAGATGCTAATATTAGGAAAAGTAACCTTATACCTTGACGACGAGCTCCCTCGATCAACATTCGTCGCGACTCGACCCTATAATTTAAAAAAAAAATTTGCGTCACAACTTTGGATGTTACAAATCTCCCCTCCTAACAAAGATTTTAGTCCTCGAAAATTGAAACCATACCTGAATCGAAGAGAAAAGAATCGTCTGCATTGCTCTTAAGCTTATCCTCTCGCTCCCAAGTATACTCTAGACGGCCACAGTTCATCCAAAGGACATTGACCATGCGAATCTCTCTAGTTCTGAGCTTCTGAATCCTTGAGTCCACTATCTAGTTCCTACAACTGACTCTTCAACTCTGCTAGATCCCTTGGAGCCATCCGATATGGAGATTTGGCTACCGGTGTAGCCCCAGGATGCAAATCTATCGGGAACTCAACTTCTCTATTTGGAGGGGCACCAGGGGGCTCTTCCGGGAAAACATCTGGAAAATCCTGCACCACTAGTACCTCTGACAAGTCAGCCTTAGGCTCCGCGCTCATCAGTACTGCGAAGGTTTCACAACCTTTACTAATGCACCTTCTCGCTTGGACTGCAGATATGATCATCTTCACAACTCCCTTCAATTCCTGAAAAGAGAAAGATGTCTGGTTAGGGCCATCGAACTGAATCTGCTTTGCCCTACAGTCAATCCTGGCGTTGACTGCAGAAAGCCAGTCCATACCAAAAATCAGGTCGAATCCTGCTATAGGTAGCTCTAAAGCTTCCACGATAATCTCGGTATCACCAAACTGTACCGGTACCCTGCACTTATCTCTGGTCTGCAGAAGGGATCCATTCGGCATCATAACTTCCAGCGGTACTGACTCTAGGAAGACCTCTAAATCCAACTTACGCACTAGAGATTCTGTGATAAACGAGTGTGAGGCACCCGTATCAAACAGAATCTTAGAGGGTAAATTACGAATCATAAGAATGCCTACATGGATGAATTAATGAAGGATGAAAAAATAAATGTGTCACTACGGAGGATTTAAAACCAACTTGTTAAGCAAACAACACTTACCTGTCACAACACCCTCATGATCCTTTGCCTCCTGCTGACCCAGCCCATAAACTCTGGGCTGCACTATGTCTCGACCCTGCTGTGGTCTCCTATCGGTGATCATCAATGCTTTGCCCTTATCTACACTGCTAGAGCCACCAACCTCGTACTTCGACTGCAGGAATAAATTACATTAAAAAAATCTATCGTAATTACATAAATGTAATCAAAACAAAAGGACCTTGATTACCTGATTTGTCCCAGCTTCCTCACAGAAGCAAGCTATGTATCCAGGTTGTCGGCACTTATAACATACGCCTGTACTGGCCAAACACTCTCCTGAATGGCGACGCTGACACTTGGGACACGTGGGATAGTCCTTGCTCCGGTCACCAGATTGACCATTCTTCTTAGCATCGGGCTTCGGCTTCTTGTTCCAATTCTTTCCTTGATCGTTTCTGCTCTGCTGCGGCTGATGCGAATCCTGAGATCGCTTCACACAGAAACTACTTCACTTCTGAACCTTCTACTGGTCAGCCTCCAGTCTGCGAGCAGTATCCACTAAGCTCCTGTAATCAGCGTTGACCATAGTCATTAGCAGCTGTCTCAACGAGTCACGCAAACCATCCACAAAGTGACTGCACTTCTCAGTCTGATCCCCCTACATCACGCCCGCATATCGAGCCAGATAAGTTAGCTCTCGCTCGTACTCAGTAACTGTCCTGTCCCCCTGGAAAAGCCTCAGATACTTCTCCTGGAGACCTCGTCGTGCAGAAGGAGGCACGAACCAACTAGCAAGGGCTCTAGAGAACTCGCCCCAAGTAAACATGTCTGGTGTACGACCTGGCCAAAAGTATGGTCATACTATTTTAAAATTAACACCTTACTTCCTAAAATAAAGGAATTGATCATAACACTTTACCTGCAGGATCATCTGCCCGGTATTTGTCCCACCAGACCTTTGCCTCTCCTCGGAGGAGGAAAGCTGCCAGAGGAACTTTTTTATTCTCCGGGCACTCCAAAACGTTCAGCAGGTCTCTTGTGTTAGCTATCCAATCATCTATATCCATCGGGTTCTCATCCCCACTGTAGTTCGAAGGCTGAAGTTCTCTAAAATTTCTCAAATAGCGCTCCAGGGTCATCTCTACAGGTGCTGCTGCAGGAGCTAGTGCAGGGACTGGTACTTGTACTAGAGCTGGAAACCCTGCAGCCAGTCCTCTCTAAAACTCCATCAAGGCAACAGTAACCGCCTTAGCAATCTGAGATGCTATGTCAGTGCCCTCTGGAGCTGCTGGAACTGGTGGTACTTGTGGCACGGCAGCTTCTCCCATGGTTGCACTAGAAGCTGGGTTCTGGCGTGAAGAATCACCTGTTTCACTAACTCGTGGTTCCTGATAGAATATAAAAAAGAAATCTGATTATTTATCAAGCATCTAAGAAATCTGGCTTAGCAACTTATTTCATACTCTTGCGAACACTAGGGCTTAATCACACTTAAAGTACTTTACTAACAACAGTTTACTCTTATACGCTCCTATAGCTCTGTGAATTCTTTCTAGGGTCCAGGGATCCTAAACCTGGCTCTGATACCAATTTGTAACACCCCTTCCCAGAATTTTAGAAATCAGCCATCCGGCCGGGTCAGCGATATAAAGAAAACTAGGAAACAGTATTAAAACTAGTAGCAGCAGGTAATGAAATCTATACTAAGCAATTTAAGACTTACAGCAAAAGTTTAAGAAGTAAACTAAGGGTAACCACATACCTGATATCTGGATTCACAGAGCCACTAAACAAGATTGGAATTGCATTAACTAAAAATCTGAATAACAATAATGGTCTGATACAAGTTATATAAAATAAAACTCAGGTACAATATCCACATCTACAAGTACATGCTGAAAAAGAGTAAACTGAATAAGAACAATACAACAAACTGACGTCACCAATGCTCATCCTTGACGTAGCTTCCCACCTGGGTCACCTGAAAAACAGTGCCCCCGAAGGGTCAGAGTAAGGAAAAGTAACTCCTCCTAGTGACACTAAAACAGTTTTACTTATGGATGCATGCATGCCTTTAAAATAGTCTCATGCACTGAAAAACATTTTATGCTATATGTTATGCATGCTTTCCTATACTTCCTGGTCAACACAACTACTAGTTCTACATTCGTAACTTTTTGTTCTTATACCCAAGTCCTGACGTTGATTAACTAGTGTACTGACTCACGACAGGTCTATACTTGAGTTCTATATGATTTCTAACCTGCTCATCTACTAGGAAGGCTCTATGCAGAGTAGCTCCTAACGCGCAACTGTGGACGAGAAGCATGCTTTCCAATAGATCCTCTTCAATATTTTGAGATTGGTGACGATTTTTCAATTCTTCTCTGAATTCACTATAATAAAATAGTTTATTATCAAACACAAAAGTTTTCATAAACATATATATTTATTAAATTAGAAATATTAAGTTTAAAAAAATTTACCTTCGAAAAGTCTCGAGTTCAGTGCAGTTGAATAAAACGTATCGATGATCTTGTTGAAGATTGATTAAGTCCAATTTCTTCAATATATTACCTTTCGTAGCACTACCGACTTGCGGAAGCATCTCGAAAGCAGGAGTTGGAGTTGTCAAATTTGCACTATTACGACAAGGTTGATTAAATCGAGTCTTTATCCCCTCTAAGAATCGCGAACAAAATGTGAGAGTCTCTTCTGCTATATAGCCCTCCGCTATTGATCCTTCGGGCTTAGATTTATTTCACACAAATTTTTTATAGTGTCCAAGTTATCTCTCAATAGGATACATCCATCTGTATTGCACCGGGCCACCCAAAATAGCCGCTTTAAGAAGATGAACCATGAGATGGATCATTATAGTGAAAAATGAGGGTGGAAATATTACTTCAAGGTGGCATAATGCTAATATTATTTCATTCTCAGATTTTACCAAATCAGAGACTTGAAGTTTTTTTGAACACAATTGTCTGAAAAATCCGGACACTTCCATCAATGGAGTTACAATATGTCTTGGTAACACTGATCTTAATCCAACTAACAACAAATGTTGTATAATTATATGATTATCATGACTCTTCAAACCTTGAATCTTGCCTTGCTTGAGCTTAACACAACGTGATATGTTGGATGCATATCCATCAGGAACCTGGAGTGATTTTATCATACCCAAGAAAATATCTTTCTCAATCTTACTCATAGTGAAGCATGCTGGAGGAACAATTTTGGTGTCATCATCTTTTTCTTGGAGCCATAATTCTTTTAGAATGTTGAGATCCTTACAATCTCTTCGTGCACGGACGTTGTCCTTGGATTTAGTGGGATCGCCTAATATTGTGTTCAAGATATTATCACACACATTCTTCTCTATATGCATTACATCATGACAATGTCGTAATAGATTTGTTTTCCAATAAGGCAAATTAAAAAAATGCTTTTTTCTTCCAATACATTGTCGTACACCCTGAGTTATTTTCTTTGCCAAATACAACTTGGATATTTTTCATTGCCTCCACGACATGTCTCCCTTTAAGTGGTTTTGTGTTACCTATGCTCGTCTCAGGACGACCAAACCTTCTTGCCTTTCTGTATGGATGATCAAGTGGAAGAAATTTGTAGTGAGACTTATATGATATTTTTTTACTATGTTTGAGCCAAAATGATTTTGTGTCTAACGCGCATGATGGGCATCCAAGTTTTGAATGTGTGTTCCATCCTGATAAATTGCCAAGCCCAGGAGAGTCACTGATAGTCCATAATAATGCAGCACGCAATTTAAATATTTTTTCATCAGAAGCATCAAGCACTTCAACTCCCTCAACCCATAATTCCATCAACTCTTTTATTAATGGTTGCAGATAAATATCAATGTTATTACCAGCCATTTTTGGACCAGGTATCAGACCCGACATGATTATAGATCTTTTCTTCATGTACTCCCAAGGTGGTCCGTTATACACTACCAACATAATTGGTCATGTGCTGTGTGTACTGCTTAGATCCCCAAAAGGGTTGAAACCATCTGTGGCCAGGCCGAGACGAATATTTCTAGGATCATTGGAGAACTCCCTGTGATTGCGATCAAACTCTTTCCATGCCAAACCATCCCTAGGAGTGGTGCATTAAATTATCATGATTGGGCTCTTTGACATGCCATTACATCATCTCAGCGGTATGTTTACAAAGAAATAATCGCTCTAATCGTTCCTTCAACGGGAAATATCGAAAAACTTTTTTAGGAATCTTCTTTATACTATTGATGTCATGTTTACGTTTCCTCGACTTGTGATTAAATTGTTCTTCATTGCTTTCAAGCCATCGCGACTTCCCACACATATAACATACAATGTCATTTTTGTGTATTCCCCAAAACAATGAACAATCATCTTCACAAGCATCAATCTTAATATAATTGTGACCTAACTTTAAACTTATTTTTTTGGCCTAACGATAATTTGCCGGGATCGTTTCATATCCACCTGGCACCGCACCCTGCAAAGCTTTCAATAACATACTAAAATGTGTATTATTCCAATTACCTAGAGTCTTAATATGAAGGAGTTTTAATAAAAAATGAAAGTTTGGGGTATTCTTGGCATCCTTCCCACAATGGTTTGTTTTCCTCTAAAAGAGATGTGTATAAATCATTAGCATTCATATTAACATGATCTTGAGGACAGTCAAATGTCTCATCTTCACCATGATGATCATTCAATAATTCTTGTTCTTCCGCGTTCTCCTCGTGTCTTATGTTAGGAATAACTGCACGCAACAATTCATCCATGGGTTCAACAAAGTTTTCATTACTAGAAATTGAGTATGTAGTGAAAGAAGATATGTCATTAGGCCAGTCCCCATTACTAGATAGTCGTCCATCATGATAAATACAATCTATGTAATTTTCCATAATACCGTTCCATACAAGATGTCCCTCTACCTCATCTCAATCCAACATCTTTATATTTACACATTTTTTACAAGGACATGGACATTTTTCCCCAGTTGGCGTATGTGCATAGAAAAGATCTAACAAATATTTCATGCCTTTTACATAAGTCTTTGAATGTCGTGGCTCTCTCATCCATTTTTTGTCCATTGATAAAATGTTTGTATGCGACCTATACATTTAAGAGAAATGTGCCACATAAGCATGATATAAAAAAGTATGTCGAACTTTAGGTGACTCCCACTATCAACTCAAAACAAATAGATAAACCAAAATTGGAAATCTTTAATAAAAGGACTTTCCACTTTTTATTTTTCTTTGATACAATTATTCCTCAGTGTGACAGAATTCAATTTAAATTTTCTTTTAAAAAAAAACTCAAACAATAACGCGAAAAACGATGTTTTCATTCATAAATCAATTTATAGTTCTATGTGGCAGAAATGAGAAATAAGGAATGAAAATGCAAATATTTTTTGGGGTAAAAATAAGAAGGATGAAAGGGCAATTGATTATATTAATTAGAATATGTCAATTAGCAATGAATTGTATGAAAGTTTTATGCAAAATAAAATACATTCTTATGTATCTCTCAATGGAGATGAGCATTCATAAATAACAAGGAACTGGTGATGGTGATGATGAACAACAAACTTTCTGGCATTAAACGTCACTAGGATAATTAAATAGTCTCTAACCAAAACTAATTTATAACCAACAAAATTTTCTCTGATAAAGAACTTATGTGTCGAACCATCAAATTTAATAATTTATCATGTCATTAAAAAATAATCTCAAAGCAAGTTCAGTTGTTAGATTAGAGAACAAAAGTGTTTGAATGCAAAATTGAAAGTGACACCTGCATTTCATGAATTCAATTTGAACTAATTACTAAGTCAATATTGTGGAACATAGTATTCTATAGCCAAGGTTCACAAATTTATACGTCAAATTTATTAGCATTAGCCCCACAATCTAGAAGTGTATTGTTGTACAATGAAGAAAGAACTGAGAAAAAGTAGAGCGAGATCTATCAAAGATAGGATATCTTGAAAATAAATTTACCAAGGTTGATGTATTGATAAAATTTATGTAGGTGTATTAGTAAGTCAAAAAACACTCACAAAATTGAAGATTCAGATACTCAAATTGAAATATTTTGGACAAAAATGCAAGATTAAACAGTTAATTTACATATAATATTCATAAAAACCTGAAATTAATAAGTAAATAGGTCAGTGAAACTAATGTTTTGGTGATGCATTAAGAATACATCATAATCAGTAGGTTTGGAAGATTAAGGTAAAAAAATCTATACCATCCCATGCACCCAACCAACGGACAATGTTGTGTATATCACCATATAAATCTTTAATACATACTAAAATTATAATGATAAATATTTAATACTAACAAAACAAATAAACAAAATTCCAAAACAGTGAGCCAACTATTGTTAAAGATGAACCAACAAAGAAATACCTTATCCTATAGATTTAAGTTATTGAACCAATATAAGAAATTTCACTAAAAAAAATTATTTGGACAACAAAGAAATACCTTCTTAATGGTATAAATAATATATTACAACATTAAATTGGGTCATGATCGAGAAGCTGAAGCGTCCCGGGGAGAAAGAAGAATATATTGTAAAACAAAAAATTTAAAGAGCTAATGTATGGAATATTATCTAAACACAAGATTGAATCAAAAAGAAACCATTTCAGATCCCTATCACGAAGAAGAGATCGATTTACCTACGAATGACTGGATCCGGGCCTTTCGGGAAAGGGAGAGTAAAGTAACATGCATGCCCCGGCCGAGCAACTTGAACGCCCAGGCCGAGCGATCGTGAAGGAGAGGGCCGGCAGCTGGTAGAATGGAGAGTTGCGAGGGGATGTTGGTGAGCGGAAAGGGAGAGTCTCGAGGGGCAGCGGAGCAGACGATTAGCGATCGGCAGAAAGGTTGAGTCGCGGTTGATGGAAATTGGGGAGAATGGCTGAATACCGAGGGTTTTAGGTAGGTTAGAAGCAGAGAAGTTAATTATTGGTGGAGAAGTGATGAGATAATTGCGGAGACATAATAAAACTGCCATCCTAAATAATTGTCCGCCTAATTAATAAAACTGCCGGCCAAGTAAAACTCTCGGCCAAGTAAAACTGCCAGCTAATTAAATTGCCACCTAATTAAATAAGCATCTTAATTAACTGTCACCTAATTAAATAACCATCTCAATTAAATATATCATCCTAATATATATTTAAAAATGGTGACATACATGTCACGTAATTTTTTCTCTGCCCGACTCATTCCCGCCGCGATCCAAAGTGTTTTCCCGCACAAATTAAAATAATTGTTTTGTAAAAAATACATCATTTTCAACAAAATGTTGCCAATATCAAAACTGATCGAAGCATCGCTACGGTGGATGTTGAAGTCGAAGTCGACGCAGTGACAGATCAGAGCTTCGACAAGAACCGGTGGCTTCGGGCGAGGTGGAAGAAGAAGCGTAGCGTAGAGTGACTCCGTCGTCGGTTAGGGTTGTTGTCGGGGAGGCAGGGAACGTTGATGGCTCGATCAACGGAGAGGATCCCTCGGCGCCAGAATCCAGCGATGACAGGGGAGGCTCTGCATGTGTGGAATGAGGAAGAGAGGGTTTAGGTTAGAACGAAAATTGGGATGAGAGGTTATGGATTTAGGTTAGATATATATGGAGAGGGATCATGTGGGGGTGGTTTTAGGATAGAAGATATTAACGGGTTTGGATTAAGGAGGAAAAATAAAAATAATTAATAAAATTAGCCTGACCAAAATTAATATTAATGGGTTTTGGGTTAGATATTAACGTGACCAAAATTTTAGTGTCATGTTTAACTGCTCATAATTAATAAAATTGGAGAGAAAATTGTTAGACACGTTTTTGTATGAAAAACGTTGCAAAAACTAAAAACAATTGCAACGTTTAGACAAACGTTGCCAAAAAAATGTGGCTGATGTCCATATTTGTTGTAGTGATAAAGGATTGGCCAAATCTAGGACTCTAGTATCTAACTGAGTCAAAATTTGAATTAACTAGATTCTCAGATGCTGACTTTACTGGATGTAGAGTTGACAGAAAAAGCACATCAGGAACATGTCAATTCCTTGGTGATAGGCTTGTGTCTTGGTTTTGTAAGAAACACACATCTGTGACAACTTCAATTGTAGAAGCTGAATATATAACAGCTGGCGGTTGTTGTTCACAAATTTTGTGGATTCAAAACCAACTCCTAGGTTATGGTTATAATCTAAATAATTCAACTATATTTGGTGATAGTACCATTGCAATTTCCATTGCACAAAATCCAGTGCATCATAGTAGGACCAAGCATATAGAAATTAGACATCATTTCATTAGAGATTGTGTGGACAAAAAGAAAAATTAACCAAGTCTTTAGCTCTACTGATTTACAAAGAGTAGACATTTTCACCAAACCCTTGGATGAAAAGAAACATCTGTTCTTCTTAAATAAGCTAGGAATGATTAATGGAGATGGCCAAATTTGATTTCTGTCTAAGAATTGATAACTTTTCGTCAAACGAAGATCGACGATCTATGAACACTTTTAGAGTTTTTCGTCGAACGGAGATCGACAAAATCTCTTTGTGAAATTTTTTCGTCGAACGGAGATCGACAAATTTATTTTTGAAAATATTTCGTCGAACGGAGATCGACGATCTATTTTCCCTCTCTTCTAACTTAGGTCGATGACTTTTATCTCTTTATGGGTATTTTCGTCAAACTGAGCTCAAAGTTTTTCTTTTCGATGGAGAGAGTTCATAGCTTCATCTTTTAAAACCTTATATCTAGGTTTTCATCGAACTCCATCCCGCGCTTTCAAATTCCCTTCTGCACTTGATCTTTGTTTGCTTGTTTTTGCAGAGCAATGAGGATTTCTCCAGCACTTCTTGCAAGCATGAAGTTCGACGCAGGATTCGATATAGATTTGGAATCATTTTCACATACTGATCAGATATTTCAAGATATTCTGAAACTTTTTGAAAGTTCAAATCTGCAGTTTCTCATGACAACCAGGATCAAGTTACCATTACAAGAGATTAAGGAATGGGTTCGGCATAGATTCAGGATTCTCATGTTGTTATCAGCTCGATTTCTGGTAACCCGATTCCTCTTTCTCCCGAGATTTTGACTGAAATTTTTGGTTTTTTGAATGGTGATGATGACATAGAGTTATCTAGCACTGAGTTTGATGAAATGCTAGATAGGTTAGGTCATTCTATAGGAAACCATAACCACATCCTGAAGAAGAATTTATCTATAGAATATAGATTTTTGGCTGATATTGTAGGCAAAGTGCTATTAGGAAAGCACTCTGCACATGATCATATTACTAGGCACCAGTTCCACTTGATATGTTCCATAGTTAATAAGAAGTCAATAAACTATGGAAGTATTTTGTTTGATTTGATAAATAGGAAAATCAATAAGAAGAATGTATGTTTTGGAAGGATTCTAGGAATATTTCTGCAGGCAAAGGCTCCAAATCTGTTAATCTCTCAGACCACATTTATCAATGTCGTAAAGAGGCTTACTTCTGCCCTATTTGGCAGATAAGAGAGGATTATTCCCAAGCCCTCCATGGCCTTCTCTTCTAAAATAGCTTCTGAGAATATAGGGACTGATTCAGCCACTCCCCCACCTCATGAAGAAGCACCTGCTTTCTCTCCTATTAATCCTCCATCTCCACCTCATTCATCATTTCCTTCATCAACTCCCCTCTAACAAACTTCCACTTCCATTCATCCAGTATCTCCCTCTCAACCATCATTACCTATTCATATAAATGAGGATAAACCACCATCTCCACCTCCTCAATCTCCAATTCCATCGCACCTTAATGACACTCCATCCACCTCCACTCAAGAAAACTTCAATCTACTGTCATCTCCTCAACCATCTCCACACCACTCTCCAACTTATTCCCCCATCCAAAAAAATATCCCTACTGACATACCATCCACCTTTCTATCTACATTTCCAGAATTCAACAATACAGACTTCCCTCAACTAATGTCAATCAATTCAAATTATGGACATCAATCCACATATACCCCTTCTACTCCTGAACCTCTCTACCTCAACTTTTTTGACATTATTATGGATATCCTCAAGTTCATCTCTCCAACTCTTAAGTAGCTAATAGTTGAGGCTATTGTTCCTCTCTCTGCTTCTATCTCCACTTATTCTGCTCAAATTGCTGCTTTCTCCTCTGTCCCTTCTTTTGGGGTCCTGGCTTCAGGAATTCTGAAACTAGGGAGGGGGAGATGTTCCATGAAGAAGCTCCAGTAGCAGTAGCTCCAGCTCCTCTAGCAGTAGAAGTTCCAAATGAAAAAATTCCAGTAGAGGTTATTGATATTCTTGATGAAGATACAATTACAGAAATGATTAATTCTGAAGATACAGAAATATATATCGTTGGTGATTTCATCATAAATCCTACAGTTGATTTAATTTCTTTAATATATTCTTTTGATTTAGTATATAGGAAAATTCTACCCATTCTTGTTGATTCAAGACTGGATGTGTCCAAAACAATAGTTTGTTACTCTCTTCTATATGTCCTGAAGTTTTGGAACAACTAAGGACAAGCTTTTATGTTTCTGACATTATTATAGAGCCAATAATTGACTCAGAGCCAAAGGTTTTTTCTCCTCCAACCTTTAAATGGGGTGAATCTCCCATGCTTTATCTTGATCAGTTCATGTTTCAAGACATGGAAGAGGAAAGTGAGTCTATTCAGGACCAAGCTATTATAGAAGTTATTATAGAGCCAGTAATTCAAGAACTGCCTCAGGCTAATACTATACAGCCTCAGGCTCATCCTTTTCTTTTTTATGAAATGCTCAAAAGGATAAATGATCTTTATGACAATCCTATATAAGAGTCTGATGAGGATGATTCTGATGAATTAGATGACTCTGAAGATTCTAGCACAAAGAAGAGAAAGTTCAAGAAGAAAGTTCCAGCAAACGCAGCTCCTAAACCAACTCTAACTATTGATACTCCATATTATATTTTTCATAATATAATGCTCACTCCAGAATCCCCTCACTGGATGAGATATTCCAAAAATAAAATGAAAGTAAGGAAGAAGAGCAGGAAGCAGTAGAGGTAGGCCATCTAAATCAGAATCTCTATCTCAGTCTAGCAAGCAACAACAACAACAGTAACAAGCTCAAGATATTTAGAAACCTAGTCCTAAAAGGCCTTTGTTTTCAGTGTGTGATCCAGAGATGGATCCTAACTCTAGGATGGACGGGTTCAATGAACTTATAAGACTATCTCAAATCGGAAAATCCCAAGAATAAGGGCAAGATACTTTTTAATATACAACAATGTCTTCTTACAGGAAGAAAGAGCTTGAAAGTACCAAGTACAAAATCTTTTTAATGTTGATACATATATATCTTTACATCCTGAAGCCGTTATACCTAGAGCTGCTACTGTCATAATTCTTGGAGCTAAAGATTTAAAGATGACAAAACAGCAAGCAGTTGATCCAAACAGAGAAATTATCTCCACCAAACCTTCTGCTAGAACTTCACAGGATACATCAAAGAAAGTTTGACAGTTCGTCATTTTCTGCTTTTGATCTTTTTTGTTATTTATTGTAAATATTTCACAAGAAACTTTTTTTTATATCTGCTAAAACTTTATAATTTGCCAGATCTTATTTTATGCTTTGTGATTTTCCTTTTATTGTTGTTCATAGTGACCTCACCCAAATAGGGGGAGATTGTTGGAACCCCACATTGTTTAGGGTTGATTTAGGCTAGGTTCACTATTAGGATTCTCAGATGACACACATTGTATAGTATATTGTCATAAGTCTTTGTATAGGTCTAGGTAAGGTCAACAAACTTAGTTTGGTTGGATCAACCTTCAGAAGACATAGAGACAGAAGACCTTCAGAGAAAAGAAGTTTTCTAAGAGTTACAAAATGCGTTCGATCATAGGTGAACTCAGCTCGACGATCGTTGATCTCAGATCGACGAACTCAGATTTTCTTCTCTGAGTTGAGCTCGATGAAAGTTCAGCTTAGATCGATGATTTGTCAACTTATACCAGAAACTCAGCTCGATGAAATGTTATCTCCGCTCGATGAAGTTGGAGCTCTGTTCGACGATTCTCTACCTCTTGTCTTCTATATTCAGGTTAACGACATTGGATCTCAGGTCGACGAAATTCTGTTTAGTTCGACTATTTTATGATAGATTCAGTTCGACTATTTTCTCTCAGTTTCAGATCGACTAAGGAAGTTTGATTTCATAATTTATTATTATATGTCTATAATGCTCTAATGATTAATGCTCAATATTCTCTAGAATATAGCCATTTCTAGGCAGCATTAATTATGGTATTCATAGAGTAAATATTTGGCTTATTTACTGGGACAATTGAGGAAACAAATTAAAGACATTTTCTAGCCGTTCAACTCCCAGGATTTCGGAAGTCAATCAAGTATAGGATTTAAAATTAAAAGGGTTATTTTTTCAAGGATATAAAAGACAATTTGTCAGAAGATTATTCACAGGAATATATAAGAATAAACATAATATACAGAAGTTATTGAATTGCGAATACCGAAAACTGAAAGAAGAACACAGCTCTCATACATTTCAGACTTCTTAAGTTTTGCTTCAGGACTTTTCAAGAGACAAACAATCTTCATCAGTAAAAAAGTTTCGCGAAGATCAATCTTCAATTTGAAGGCCTAGACCATGAGCAAAACTCTCATTCTCCTGAACTCTTCTACATCTCAGGGGGAGCTTTGACAATAGCAACATCCACTAGTCTTCTCTCCGATTATTAACAGAGAAGACATCATCTTTATTTTATTTCTCCACTGTAAAAGGGTTTCTTAACTCCCTTCAAAAGTTATTCCTTTTTGCTATCAAGTCTCCTGATCAAAAGACTTGGTTTGGTTTTTGGGCACCTGGTCAAAAGCTCAAGGGGTTGTGAGATCTCCCTTGAAATACCTAAGTTTAGGGTAACCACTATAAAATCTGTGTCATCTGGATTTCTTTATTCTCTTATTCTGTGTGTTGTGATTGCCTTTGTTTTTATTTCTCACTATACATATAAATATCACTTATTTTAATTCCGCTATGAAAAACTAATCAAAGTTTTTAAAATACTCTATTCACCCCCCCCCCCCTCCTCTAGAGTTAAGACAGATCTATCCCTCACTTTTATAGTCCACCAGAATCACATATATATAAATAATTCTCTACGAAGGGAGAATCCATAGAAATGATAAAGCAAAGTACTAAAGAGGGCTTCTACCCGATACATCAAAATCCTCACTACAAATCACTCAATCGTGGAAGCAAATCTATAATATCTACTAATGATCGGGACACAGTGTCCCTGCTGGCTAAACTCCCGTGCTAGACTGTCTAGTCTCCAATCACACTGACCTCTAGGGCTGTATCTCCTTGTTCGGCTCAACGCTCTCCTGAAATGATTTGGTCATTGGTTGTTAGTCTAAAAGACTAAGTCCTATCATCCCCCACCCATCCCCAATGGCTCCTATTCACCGAGCGGGGAGAAGGAAAGGGAAGGTAATGAAGGTGGAGAGTAACAAAGGTAAGCAGACGGAGGCAGAACTATTCTTATCGTGAGTTCATAAATAGAGCAAGTATATGTAAGCAGTAATAGGTAAGCATCATAAGTATACACAAGAACAGGTGAGCAAGTAAAGAAGGAGAAGGTAAACTAAGTAAATAGCCATGACCTATAGGAATGCCCATACAAACCTATAGACCAAGGGGCCATTTTGCAAGGCCAATTGTATAAAGTGTCCCATACTATTTTATTAAATAGGTGTCAAGGGTTATATGCAATGATGTTGCTATGAAATGCAAGTATCATATGATGCCAACATGCAAGTGTAACACACACACTCAACTCTGTGCACGCAGACCTTTAGTTCCCCTTTTCTGGAGCCTAACCTCCCACGATTGCTCCATGGTGGCAAACGAAAGCGATGGGTTAGGCCTCGCCCACCTCTAAACTGGTATCAATAATACCAGTCAGACCTATCGTACTACTCGACGCTGGTACACTAAGCGGAGCTCCTGCATACTCTTGTCGGCTATGCACCGGACTTTATTTGGCCAAGTGCTAAACAACACTTACAGAGTCAATTAATTTGTGTCGGTGTGACGACTCTCTAATACCGAAGACCCACCACCTTATATCTTATGTACATGCAACCTTAATATACTTTTCCAACAAGTAAAAGCTCCCCGGACTATCTCGTCTTTCACAATTTTCTACTGAGCCAAAGCACCCCAAACTAATCCTTCCATCACAATTATCTACTGAGCCATAGCTCCCCGGACTTTCCCGTCCATTACAAATATCTACCGAGCCATCGGGTCACCGAGCTAACCTGCCCATCACTAAATCCACCTAGCCTACTGCTCGTGATACCCAACCTAACTCCCACAACACAGAGGAGTGTGAGTATAAGTGTAATCCTTGTGTTTTTCTCATTACTCTTGTAATCTATTTAGTCTTATGGCTTACGTTAACCTTAGACTTCCCAAGGTATTCCCGGTGAAGGGATTTCATAGGGAACTAGGAACTATAATGGTAGTTGAAGCCCATCATTCCCTCTCGGAAGGCACTTACTATTATTGGTTATTACACCATTCCCAATCCCTTTTAATATAATACTGGATCTAACCCTAGTGTATTTTGACTCTCTTTCTCTCTTTAGGAAAGACGACCTTTCGTCGATCCATAGCACCACCTAACAATAGCAAACCCAACATTCTCCTCATCATGACTCCTAATGAAGCTCTCCTTTTCTTTTTCACTTTACCAAGAACAGTAAACCAATAATCAACATCTCCCTATGTCCATTCCACATGTTATCACAGTTTCTACAGTTTTACTAAATGTAGACCAACCTAAGCTATATGATGTACATGATACGAGGTACTCCAAATTTTCATCCAAATGCCCTAAGATAATTATTGTGGGTTTATCATAATATATTTAGACTAAATCCAAAAACTTGTAATTTTCCTAATTAATTTAACATTTATTAGATTTTCCCAAAAATTAGGCCATGGGTAATTTTGATCATGAAGTACAATATTTCCTTAAGTTATGGCCACATAAAAATTATGAACAGTGTATGATAGCAAAATATCAGTGAATTCCAAATTTCACAGATTTTTATTAATGTAATAACCTCTAAATAATTAATTTAAGTTAATTGAAATAATTTTAGATAATGAAGGGAGTATAATAAATCATAGTCGAAAAATTATATAAAATTTACCAGAGTCTTGTAATGATCATAAAACACTACTGCCTAAGTTTCATGAAATTCCAAGATTAGTGAGCCTTTTATAAAAATACTTCAAATAATTCCATTAAAGTGCACTTTTTGAAGCAACATTCATATAAACTCATCCAAATGACATGTGATAAATTTTCTAGACTTCATTATGCCCTAAAATTTTTCTGGCCAAGTAACATAATTTTCCAGCAAGATATAATATTTATTATCTATCTATCAAAGTATGGTGTACTAGTTCACTTAACACATGAAGTACTAAGAGGAAATGCCAAAATAATCCAAATATTTTACTAGTGCATCTAAATGATATTTAATTAACCTTGTCAGAGTTTCATATTATTCTAAGTTAATCTAACCATGGTTACTTAAAAAACATCATAAAGGGCAAGGTTGAGATTATACCTACAAGTATGTGCTACTCTTTCCTAAACATCCTATAATAAATCTCGGAGTTCAATATCACTTTAAAGTTACTTCTACAAAAATCTCATGAAGATCCAAGATAATATGACCCTACAATATTTTCATAAAAGGTATTGGCCTAAACTATCCCTAATATGTTTATGTTGTGTACCTAAGTCTAAATGTCACCAAATTCCTTCCTAGGGCATTCCACAACCCTAAGATCATATGGACTAAACACCAAGTCCATATAAGGACATATCACCCCATGTCCTTCACAAAGCCCCAAAGTTCACCCTTAGGATTTGAACTAGGGTTCTAGGGCAAATCCACCCTAATCCACCCATAACTCCATGTGAGGGTGTTTAATGTCATAACAAATCAGTGGCCAAAGTTTCAACCTCTGTTGAGCTGATTTGGTCACACAACACCACAAGGGAAAAGTTAACCTATTTACCCCTTTTGGGGCCTAGGATAGTGTTTATCAAATTTCATACCAATCAATCTCCAAATGGAATGAAAATTTATACAGAGTCTTATATGGTCCCAAAGAAAAACTCACAAAAATTTGGAAGGGTTTGGAAGTCATTAGACCCTTTATATAACACATAAATGGATTATAAATTTCTACCAAAACATTAGGAAAATGTTTTCCAAAAATTCCCATTTTTGGATATATTATAGGTATCGGTAAGAGTGATGCCTAGATAAAATTTCAAGTCATTTGGATGGCTGGATTGATTGGCTTACTCAAAACAATCGATGTTCAAGCATAGGTATAGACCTCACCAAAATGAGTGTTGCGGTCTGACCTGAACTCCAAAATGGTTCAAATTAATTTTGAAATAAACTAGACGTTTAGGGCTACAACTTTTATGTATAGTACTTTTACTGTAGTGGATCCTATGTTTTTTTTAATAATTAATTCATAATGGCCCAATAGGTATGACAGAAAAACCATAAATCACAAACTTAATATACTAGATCTAGCACAGATTGTAAAGCAGATCAAGTGGTGTAAGTTCTAACTCCCCCTTCCAAGGAGTTAACCCAGATCTTATGCCCAGAACCGTCGCCTTACGGTGACACTAAGACACGGGTTTGTCGACACCGCAAGTCGCCGATTCTGCTGGCTAGCACGATCATAAACCTATTCGGCTAATATGAGAAACAGAAGTAAACAAAAGAGTAAAACAACATAGTCCACAGCCACAGTACTAATCATATACATATCAAATGAAAAGTACAACAATATGTAGTCCAACAATGAGTAGAATAATAAAAGAGAGTAATAAGGGCTTATGCCCAGTACATCAAGTTAAATCTCTCACTCTCTCAAATCCAAAAGCAGCGGAATCTAATCATCTAAACTCATCCCACCTGAGGACGCGCAGTAGTAGTAGTAGCTGGTGGTAACGGTATCTAGTCCTCAAGTCCTGCAATCTCGTCGTGCTGGTGCTCCATCTCCTCGAGCTCCTAAAATGATATGGTCACCGACCATTAGTCAAAAAAACTAAGTCATTTCCTCCACACCTTGCCCCGCATCTCCTAGGCACCGACCGGGAGGACGAAGTGGAGGACAACAAGGGGTAGCAAAAGGGAAGCAGGTGATAGAAGCTAACTATCAAGTGTGTAATATAATTCTACATCTATCAGTTCTAAGCACAAGGTATAAAGAAGTAAAGTGCAGTATAGTTAGTAAAAGAACTTAAAGTAAAGCAGAAGGTAAGGCTACACTACCACTACACTATCATTACAGAGCGTACCTTAAATTATAAAAATTCCCATACAAATTTATAAGTTAAGGTTTCCAAGAATTGTAACTTATCATATAAAAGGTCCCATACTAATTTATATGATAAGGATCTATGAAGCGTATGCCCTAATATGAATGAATGTTATGATGCAATTTATGCAGCAGGCAAGTGCAACTCACACACAATGACTCCGTGATCACAGACCTTTAGTTCCCACTTTTCGAGAGCTTGCATCACTCTCAGGTACCACCGTTGTGGCTACGGCAGCAGCAGATCGGTCTTCTACGCTTTCTAGGCGGGTATACACACTACAAGGCCTAAACCTCTATTGTACGCCTTATTCACGTAACAAGTTCACTCTAGAGTCTGTGCGTACTAAATTCTAGCTATCTGCTAGAGTTTGAGGTCGGGTATACGTCTTTGGGGATTGTCTGCCTGACCGCAGTATTAAACAACATACTGGCCCTTCGACCTGTACACCTCACCCGAGTCACCGTACTGCCATCGGTCTGGGGATGAAATGCAGTGCTAAAAGTGAGTATGGAACCCAAGTAAGCATGTACTGCCCTCCACTCCCTGGAAGTGAAGCGATCGTCTCGGTACTAGACAATAGACCTGGGAATGCCATGATATCTGATGAACTGCTCCACGAACACTCGCACAAAAACTACAACTGGAGCATCCTTCCTGACCGGAATGAACTGCGCTACCTTGGTCAGTCTGTCTAAAATGACCCAGATGGAATCGTGCCCAAGTGGGAGCGAGGCAGTCCGTGTACAAAATCCGTAGTAATGTCGTCGAACTTCCACTCTAGGACTCGCAGTGGCTGTAATAAACCTCCCAGGCTCTTATACTCCGCCTCCACGTACTGGCAGGTCTTGCAGTGTGTCAAAAAATAGGTGATCTCCCTCTTAATCCCAGGCAAGTACATGGTTCTCCGTAAGTCTGCCCACATCTTGGTGATGCTGGGATGCACTGAGTATCTAGAGCAATGTGCCTCTCTAAGTATGTCATCCCGGATATCATCTCCTGCTTGTATGTATACTCGACCACGGAATCGAAGGAGACCATCCTACAGCGTGTAATCCTCATACTTGCCCCCTTCCAGGGCGCTGAAAATAGGCTCTAGTGCAGCATCTAGTATCTGATGTGTAACAATGCGCTCTCGAATATCATCATCACTGATCAAGGAGCTCAGGTACTCTCGATACACCACTGGCTCTGCCTCCGAAACCATGGTAATATTCATATCTTCCATCATGTGTAGCAACTCTATAGACATCACCCGAGGCTCAGGTCCAGACGTGCCGACTCTCCAGTTCAAAGCATCTGCTACAGTATTTGCCTTCCCTGGGTGATAATACATCTCATAATCATAATCGCAGAGGAACTCTAGCCATCTCCTCTGGCGCAGGTTCAGATCCTTCTGCGAGTCAATGTACTTGAGATTCTTGTGATACGAGTAGATATCACAATGAATCCCGTATAAGTAGCGTCTCCACGTCTTGAGGGCGAATACCACATCCCTGAGCTCGAGATCATATACTGGATAGTTATGCTCATGCTTCTTCAACTATCGCGAAGCATAAGCAATAACATGTCCATGCTGTATCAAGACAGCAGCCATCCCCTGATAAGAGGCTTCTGTTAAATCTAGAATCCTTCACTCCCAGAGTGGAGTGCAAGAATAGGTGATGAGGTGAGTCGGTCCTTCAGATCCTAAAAATCTACCTCGCTCTGCTCTGTCCAATCAAAAACCGCATCCTAATTTGTCAAGGACGTAAGGGGGAGGGCTATCCTCGAGAATCCCTCCACGAACTTGCGATAATAGCCCGCTAAATCCAAGAAGCTGCGGATGTCTGACACTGTCTGTGGCCGTGGCCAATCCCGCACTGCCTCTATCTTGGCTGGATCCACTACCAATCCAGCCCTGCTGATTGTATGCCCCAGAAAAGGGACCTCCTACATCCAGAATTGGCATTTTGAAAACTTTGCATATATCTGAAACTCCCTCAGCCTTTGTAAAACCTGTGTCAGGTGCTCTGCATGCTCCTCCTGAGTCCGGGAGTAGATCAGGATATCATCAATGAATACTATGACGAAGCGATCTAAATAAGGCTCGAATACACGGTTCATAAGCATCATGAATGCTGAGGGGGCATTCGTGAGCAAAAAAGGCATCACCATAAACTCGTATAGTCCGGGACACTGGTCTCGCCCCCGGCACCAACTGAATCCTGAAGTCCAAATCCCGGGCTTGTGGTAGTCCGGGAAATTTCTCCGGGAATACATCGGAGAAATCCCGAGCCATCGGGATGTCAGCTATGGAACTCCATACTGCTACCATCTCGAAGCAAATGAGGTACACCTCCTCCCCCTGCTCATAGGCCTTGACAGCCTGTACAGAAGATAAAGAAAGTTGGGGGATGGGACGGATACCTTCAATGGTGATGTAGGAATCTCCATGTCTGAGTGTGATCCTCTTTGAGGGACAGTCGATCTGGGCATGGTTCCAGTGGCGCCAGGTCATGCCAAAAATCAGATCAAAGTCCGGCAGTCTCAGGACCGCTGCTGGAGCCTCGAATGCCTTACCTCCGATCTCGGCCTCCATGTTGCAGCTATCCGTGGTCCGTAGCTCTCAGCCATCAGGAAGACGCACCCTCATTTCCAGGCCAGGGAAACTTTCCACACCCTCTAGTACTTCAATAAACGTGTCCGACACGAATTAGTGGGAGGCACCCATGTCGAAGAGAGTATGGGCGGGCTTGTCGCTGATCATAACTATCCCTGGGTTTTTTTTGAGTTCAAAGATAAAGATTATTTCTAAGGTTCTCAAGGTGCTAATTAAAGTTAAAAATTCTAAATTTTGCAATAATTAAAGTACCTATAATCACTTCTTCGGGGTTCCTCTGCTCCGTGAGGTCCAACACCTACATTTGTTCCTGGCGACATCCTCGGCCATGATGTCCACGACCTCTGCCTCAACCTCGTCCTCGGCCTCGACCCTGGTGTGCTGGAGGGGCCATTGGAGGTGGAGGGGGAGGGAGTATGGGGATCTGATGTGGGCACTGCGACCTGATGTGCCCAGGCTGGCCGCATCCAAAGCACGTGATCAGCTTCTGACCCCGATTGTCTTGCCTCATTGGTCCTTGCATATGCAGAGGTGGGGGAGCCAATGGTGGAGGAGGCCTATGCTCCTGCGTGTAGTTAGGACGACGACGTCCCCCACACCTCCTGTATAAAAAAACTTTGCCTCTCTGAGATGCCCTGCTACTTTCTCCGGATGATGACCCCTCTAGCGTTCTATTTCTTCTGCCTTACACCATTAAATGGTCAGCCTCCAGTTTCTTCGCCATCTCAATAATCTGTGTAGTGGTACCATGTGATATGAACAATAAGGGCTACCTTAAGGAGTCTCGGAGCCCATTGTAGAATCTTTTTGCATACTTCCGGTCATCCCAGTCATAGAATCCCGCAAATCTAGCAAAGTTGGAGAACTCTCTTTGATATTAGATCACAGATCTTCTCCCGTGCTAGAGGTTCAGAAATCTCACTTCTAAGGCATCTCTGTCTGTGGAGGATACATAGTGCTCTAAGAACGCATCACTGAATTCCTCCCAAGAAATATCCATCATCCCCCTATTAGCATATGTAGAGTCTTGTACAGACTTCCACCACCTCTTCGCATGAGCCTCCAGTACCGAGGTGTCAAGAGGAACTACCTGTCCGACTGGGAAGCTGATGCCAGCTAACATCTCCTGAATAGTCTCCAACAACTCCTCCGTCTTCACAGCATCTTCTGTCCCGCGGTACACTAGCGGAGACAGACTCTTAAAGGCATTCAACCAGTTTGACCCTAAGTTTGGCAGCTGTGTCGGGGCTTGCTGGGCTCTAAAGGCATCTAAGATAGCCGTCAGTGTTTGTCCCATCTCTGTCTGCATGAAAGGAGTGGCCGCCGGAGGGGGAGGAACCACATTCTGCGGAGGCTGCACAAGGTAAAGTAAACGTCAAAAATTGGCATAACTCATTGCTTAATGGACTGTTTTATGTGACTTTTGCACATGGGCACACCATTGCTTCCGTTGCATCATTTGTCCGCAAACTAATGCTCGAGCGAGGTGTTCCACAGTTGTGGACTTCTTTCTCATATGATCGTTTTTCAAGTGATACCAGTTTGTAAGATCCAACTCCCCCTTCTAAGGAGTTAACCCGGATCTTATGCAGAGAACCGCCGCCTTACGGTGACACTAACACACGAGTTAGTCAACACCGCAAGTCGCCGATTCTGCCGGCTAGCACGATCATCAACCTGTTCGGCCAATATGAGAAACAGAAGTAAACAAAAGAGTGAAACAACATAGTCCACATCCACAGTACTAATTATATACATATCAAATAAAAAGTACAACAATATGTAGTCCAACAATGAGTAGAATAATAAAAGAGAGTAATAAGGGCTTATGCATAGTACATCAAGTCAAATCTCTCACTCTCTCAAATCCAAAAGCAGCGGAATATAATCATTAAAACTCATCCCACCTGAGGATGCACAGTAGTAGTAGTAGTAGCCGGTGGTAACGGTATCTTCTCCTCAAGTCCTGGCATCTCGTCGTGCTGGTGCTCCATCTCCTCGAGCTCCTAAAATGATATGGTAACCGACCATTAGTCAAAAAGACTAAGTCATTTCCTCCGCAACTCGCCCCGCAACTCCTTGGCACCGAGCGGGAGGACGAAGTGGAGGACAACAAGGGGTAGCAAAAGGGAAGCAGGTGATAGAAGCTAACTAGCAAGTGTGTTATATAATTCTACATCTATCAGTTCTAAGCACACGGTATAAAGTAGTAAAGTGCAGTACAGTCAGTAAAAGAACTGAAAGTTAAGCAGAAGGTAAGGCTACACTACCACTACACTATAATTACAGAGCGTACCTTAACTTATAAAAATGCCAATACAAATTAATAAGTTAAGGTTTCCAAGAATTGTAACTAATCATATAAAAGAGCCCATACTAATTTATATGATAAGGATCTATGAAGCGTATGCCCTAATATGAATGAATGTTATGTTGTAATTTATGTAGCAGGCAAGTGCAACTCACACACAATGACTCTGTGATCACAGACCTTTAGTTCCCAGTTTTCGAGAGCTTGCATCCCTTTTAGGTACCACCATTGTGGCTACAATAACAGCGGATCGGGCTTCTCCGCTTTCTAGGCGGGTATACACACTACTAGGCCTAGACCTATCTTGTACGCCTCTATACACGCAACAAGTGCACTCTAGAGTCTGTGCGTACAAAATGCTAGCTGCCTGCTAGACTTTTAGGTCGGGTATAGGTCTTCGGGGATTGTCTGCCTGACCGCAGTATTAAACAACATACTGGACCTTCCACCCGTACACCTCACCCGAGTCACCGTACTGCCATCGGTGTGACGATTGGCCTAGTACCGCATGGCCCACCACCATTTTCTTTATGCATATGCATTTATTTCAGCTCGAGCCTCCAGCTCGCAATACCAACTTGTCCTGATTCCTCCAACCCTACCCGGGTGAGCAAGTAAACCAACCACTTCCTTCCAACTCTGCACCGGTGAGCAAGTAGTCAAAAGACTCCAAGTCCCTCCAACCCTGCACGAGTGAGAACACACATCAAGTTCATCTCCCTCCAACCAGTCACGGGTGAGCATGTGTACAATTTCCCTTAGCCTAGTATACTACTCTTGTCTACCGATTATTAAACTTAGTAGTTTAGGGTTAATCCCAGGACTGCCCAAGGTATGCCCAATGAAGGGGTCTCGAAGGCACTAGGAACCAAGATGGAATTAAAATCCAAAGTTCCCTTTCGCAAGGATAATTACTTTTAGTTGATGTCTACCCATGATCCACACTCAACTATCCTTATTACTCTTGGGCGATCCTAATGACTTAAGTTTTTATCGGGGAGGGCGATGGTCTTCCGCCGACCTCCACTCCATTTGTTACCCAATGACTTGCACTTTACTCTTGTCACTAAGAAAATACTATCCACCAGGGTTATCCTTCCAATCGTAATCTCTAGCTCAATTGTCGATTTATCCCCCGGTGGGCCTTATGGTATAACCTATTTTTACTATGCGCAGCCCATGACCTAATACCACCCCGAAGTAGAACATTCAATTCCTTGGGCCACCAACCATTATTTATTTATCCTAGGGTGGTATGGACTAATGAAATGAGCATGTTGATTTTCATAACTTTCCTAAGTCACTAAGGCTTCTAATTAAATCATTTAATTTAATTCCCTAGGTCACTTTACACATGAAGTAGTACAATTTATAATCCACTGACCTAAGGAATTTTTTTCTGGGTTGTAAGTTGATAAAATGTTGCTGTTTACAGAGTTTCATAATTTTCCTTTGATTATTTATATTTATTCCTTAATTAATACAAAATCTACATAATTACTATTTTCCAAATGAAGTATATGGAATACATAAGCCAAAATTCGAGGAAAATTACAGAGCTTATATATCATTAATTTAAGACTAATGGCGGAGTTTCATTAACCTCTATAGTGTAATGGCCTATCAAATTCCATTCTTAAGTATCTACTAAAATGACATTATGCTAATTTTAAAATTATCAGTACATCCAAAAATTTTGAGATAAATACAGAAGGCTAATCATACAAATATACAATGCTAGAAATAATTCAAAAATTTTCTCATATGTATTTCCATCAATTCATGAATAATTGCAATAAGGGTAAAATGGTAATTTAAATGCATTTTACTCCAAAGGTTCTCAAACAAAAGGATAAAATTTTCATAAGTCAATTATAACCTCCATTTTAACTTGACAGAATTTGGGGATTTTTACTTTAACAAAATCTATTTTTACAATTTATTTTCAAAAAAAGCTTTATTTTAAAAATTCCAAATAATGGGATTTTTGATCCAAAAAATCCCATAATTAATTTGAGGGGTGAACTTTACCCTAATGAACCTATGGAATCAATTCCATGATTTTTGGATGCCTCAAATAGGCTGAATGTGCATCATTTCATTTATTGTTATTTGCACCCCAAGGCCATATTTAGCCAACACATGCAAGTGGATTAACCCAACATGCATTGATCCAAATGTGTTGAAATTTTATCAGGAACCAATGATGTCCCCAAGGACATGCCACCAAAATTCGGGGCCATTTGGATGCTTATAACTCCAAATATTTCATTTATTTAATTTTTGATATTATGACAAGTACTATAGAAAACGTTGCCACCAAAAATTCCACATTTTTGGCAGGGGCTAGATATGCCCTAGTGATGCACATGCCCAAAATTTTGGGTCATGTGGACATCTGGTTTGGCATGGGCTTAGGTGTTAGTTTTTTCCCTACCCTAGGACCAGTCCTAGAAAAACTTCCCTACATCCCATTCTACCGTACCAAATGTGATGATTTAGGTGCCAAATTAAAGTTAACAGAATAAGATTCAATTTTTATTCAGGGGTCATGTTCTGGTGATGTCCTTAAGTGCCCTAAATTTCACATGCAATGTGACTGTATAAATGTTACAAATATTTAATATTCATAACATTAATATTAAATCATATAAGTTGATTTGCACGAATCCAAAAGCACAAATAGATGGCATCTGGTCATCGTCCCCAACTAGTGGACGGCTGAGATTGAGTTTTACTGGACGATCTTTGCTGGCGATTTCCGGCCAGCTGAGCCACCACCACTACCGGCGAATGTCGCCTCCACCTTCACTGAGGTGGGGGCTTGCGTTTCCCGATGGTGAGGCCGCCGGAGTTGGCTCCTCCGGCGAATCCGAGTAAGAAGTAAAAGCTCGAAAATTCTCACCTTGCTCTCATGGAATCGGGCTCAGTTGAGCCCGATATCTCACCAAATAGATCTAAGAAGCTAACACGAGTAGAGGGCGGCGAATTGAACCTGTTCCAGGCCTTGGCGACGGTTGCGGCGGCGGTTTGCCATGGCCGAGCTGCTCCGGCGATCTCCTGCCAGAATTCTTGATTCTTCCCCAAAAGCTTTGCTCCAGGACTCATTCTCCACTCGTTTGCACTCACTGAAGCTGATGGTGAGGCTGGTTTGGACTGAGGTGGGGTATATGGGGAGACAACTCCAAGGTGAGCGCGGGTTGGAGCTTTGGATGCTTCACCCATGGAGCCAAGTGGCCACCATGCCCCAAATTCCTCTGAAATGCCTCTGGGAAGTCAGCCAGTAGGCTTTGGCAGAAGGAGCCAAGGCCAAGTTGCCTCACTTCTCCTCTCTTCTCCTTCTCTCTCCTCGTTTGGTTGAAATATCCAAAATGCCCCTTGTATTCATTCTCTCTCCATAACCAGAGGGGTAGGGGCTGTCATTGGTTCCTTGGGCTGCTAATGGGCCTCATTTGGTGGGCTTGGCCCAAGGGAAATGGCTTGGCCTTCATTTTCCTCTTTTAGGTCAAATAGTTGACTTGTTTACTTGGTCAACATGATGAGTGGGCTGACCCCACTTGATGGTCATGAGCCTTGTGGCACCACCCAACTTGGGTTGGGTCAAGGGGGTGCCCCATTTAGGCTAATTGGGCCTATGAGTATGGGTTTGACCATTTTTGGCCCAAGGTTGACTTGGGTCAACTAGGGTCAAAGTGTTGACCTAGTGACATGCCCTAGGGTCCACATAGATTGTTTTTAGGGTAAGGGCAATGTGGTGGGGCCATGGTGTGGCTAGGGTCCCAATTTAGGCTAGTTTGACCTAGTTTTACTTGGTCCTATAGTGGGCCCCACATGGCTACAACCCACTACCTAGGGTCAAACCTAGCTGATTTCCCTAACACCCACCCTATGCCTAACCCAATCTAAGTTAAGGGGCCTAGAAGTAACATGGGATGTTACAAATCCTATAAACAAAAAAATAATTTCGTCCCCGAAATTTAAGTTCGGGTCTACAGGGTTCTACTTGCAAGAATTATAAGAGACTTTAAAGAAAAAATTAAAATGTACCTGATGTAAATAACTCCGAGTGTTGCTCCAACATCAGATCCCTCGGCTCCCAGGTGTGTTCCTACTGTCCATGGTTGGACCACAACACCTTCGCGAGAGGGACCTTCTTCTTCCGCAACACTCGGACGGCCGTATCGTCAATCCGGATCGGCTCCGGTCTAACTGATCTGTCTGGCGCTACTTGTACGGCTGAGGTAGTAATGTGTTGTTCTGGCCGAAGGAGAGCTCTTCGCAAGGAAGAGACATGGAAGACGTCGTGTAAGGTACTCAACTCCAGTGGCAGCTGTAGTCGGTAAGCCAAGGGACCGATCCGCTCTAGGATCAAGTATGGCCCCATGTATCGTGGACTGAGCTTATTGTGCCTCCGCACCCGAGAGACACCGTGTACTGGATGAATCTTCAGGAATACTCTGTCTCCAACCTGAAACTCCACCTTCGGGTGCTGAGCATTATAATACTTTGCTTGCCTACTCTGGGCCTCTAGTAGCCGATCCCTGATCAAACGAATATGAGCCTCCGTGTCTTCTACAAAATCTGAACCAAGAGCTCGAGTGTCCACGTCGTGAACCCAAGATAGCGGTGTCCGGCACTTCCTCCCATAAGGTGCCTAATATGGAGCCATCCCGATGCTAGGCTGGTGGCTGTAATTGTACGAGAACTCAATCAGTGGTAGCAGCCTCTCCCAAGGCTTCCTCGTATCCAATATGCACAGTCTGAGCAGGTCCTCCATAGTCCTATTTGTCCACTCCGTCTGGCCGTCGGTCTGCGGATAGAAAGTAGTGCTAAAAGTGAGTCTGAAACCCAAGTAAGCATGCACTGCCCTCCACTCCCTTGAAGTGAAGCGATCGCCTCGGTCCGAGACAATAGACCTGGGAATGCCATGATATCTCATGAACTGCTCCACGAACACTCGCACCAAAACTGCAACTGGAGCATCCTTCCTGACCGGAATGAATCGCGCTACCTTGGTCAATCTGTCTACAATGACCCAGATGGAATCGTGCCCAGAGTGGGAGCAAGGCAGTCTGTGTACAAAATCCATAGTAATGTCCTAGAACTTCCACTCTGGGACTGGCAGTGGTTGTAATAAACCTCCCGAGCTCTTGTACTCCGCCTTCACGCGGTGGCAGGTCTCACAGTGTGTCACAAAATAGGATATCTACCTCTTCATCCTAGGCTAGTATATGGTTCTCCATAAGTCTGCCCACATCTCGGTGATGTCGGGATGCACTGAGTATCTTGAGCAATGTTCCTCTCTGAGTATGTCATCCCGGATATCATCTCCTGCTGGTATGTATACTCGAGCACGGAATCAAAGAAGACCATCCTGCAGCTTGTAATCCTCATATATTCCCCCTTCCAGGGCGCTGAAAATAGGCTCTAGTGTAGCATCCAGTCTCCGATGTGTAAAAATGCGCTCTCGAATATCATCATCACTGATCAAGGAGCTCAGGTACTCTCGATACACCACTGGCTCTGCCTCCGAAACCAATGTAATATTCATATCTTCCAGCATGCGTAGCAACTCTATAGACATCACCCGAGGCACTGGTCCAGACGTGCCGGCTCTCCTGCTCAAAGCATCCTCTACAGTACTTGCCTTCCCCTGGTGATAATGCATCTCATAATCATAATCGCAGAGGAACTCTAGCCATCTCCTCTGGCATAGGTTCAGATCCTTCTGCGTGTCAATGTACTTGAGATTCTTTTGATCCGACTAGATATCACAATGATTCCCGTATAAGTAGTGTCTCCACATCTTGAGGGCGAATACCACAACCTCGAGCTCGAGATCATGTACTGGATTTTTATGCTCATGCTTCTTCAACTGTCGCGAAGAATAAGCAATAACATGTCCATGCTATATCACGACAGCAGCCATCCCCTTATAAGAGGCTTCTGTATAATTTTGGAATCCTTCACTCCCAGATGGGAGTGCAAGAATAGGGATGAGGCGAGTCGGTCCTTCAGTTCCTGAAAAGCTGCCTCGCACTTCTCTGTCCAATCAAAAACCGCATCCTTCTTCGTTAAGGACGTGAGGGGGAGGTCTATCCTCGAGAATCCCTCCAAAAACTTGAGATAATAGCCCGCTAAACCATGGAAGCTGCGGATGTCTTACATTATTTATGGCCTTGGCAAATCCCGCACTGCCTCTATCTTGGCTGGATCCACTGCCAATCCAGCCCCGCTGATAGTATGCCCCAGAAAAGCGACCTCATGCATCCAGAACTGGCATTTTGAAAACTTTGCATACATCTGAAACTCCCTCAGCCTCTATAAAACATGTGCTAGGTGCTCTGCATGCTCCTCCTTAGTTCGGGAGTAGATCAGGAGATCATCGATGAATACTATGACGTAGCGATCTAAATAAGGCTCGAATACACAGTTCATGAGTGTCATGAATGCTGAGGGGGCATTCGTGAGCACAAAAGGCATCACCGTGAACTCGTATAGTCCATAGCGTGAACTGAATGTCGTCTTCGGTATATCTTCTTCCAGGATGCGGAGTAGATAGTATCCGGACCATAGGTCTAGCTTAGAGAACCAGAAAGCTCTCTGAAGCTGATCAAACAACTCGTCTATCCGAGGCAGTGGATAGGTATTCTGAACCGTCAACTAGTTAAGCTCTCTGTAATCCTTACATAACCGCAGTGATCCGTCTTTCTTCTTCACAAATAGAACGGGTGCTCCCCACAACGACGAGCTTGGCCACACAAATCTAGAATCCACTAGCTCCTGAAGCTGAGTCCTGAACTCTGCCAACTCCCTGGAAGCCATCCTATAAGGTGCCCGGGACACTGGTTTGGCTCCCGGCACCAACTATATCCTGAAGTCCAAATCACGGGCTGGTGGTAGTCGGGGCAATTTCTCCGGGAATACATCGGAGAAATCCCGAGCCACCGGGATGTCAGCTTTGGAACTCTCTACTGCTGCCATCTCGAAGCAAATAAGGTACACCTCCTCCCCCTTCTCATAGGACTTGACAGCCTGTACAAAAGATAAAGAAAGGTGGGGGATGGGATGGATACCTTCAATGGTGACGTAGGAATCTCCATGTCTGAGTATGATCCTCTTCGAGGGGAATTCGATCTAGGTATGGTTCCAATGGAGCCAGGTCATGCCAAAAATTAGATCAAAGTCCGGCAGTCTCAGGACCGCTGTCGGAACCTCGAATGCCTTGCCTCCAATCTCGGCCTCCATGTTGCAGCTATCCGTGGTCCGTAGCTCTGAGCCATCAGGAAGACGCACCCTCATTTCCAGTCTAGGGAACCTTTCCACACCCTCTAGTACTTCAATAAACGTGTCCGACACGAATGAGTGGGAGGCACCCGTGTCGAACAGAGTATGGGCGGGCTTGCTGCTTATCATAACTATCCCTGGGTTTTGTTTGAGTTCAAAGATAAAGATTATTTCGAGGGTTCTCAAGGTACTCATTAAAGTTGAAAAATCTAAATTTTGCAATAATTAAAATACCTGTAATCACTTCTTCGGGGTTCCTCTGCTCCGTGAGGTCATGCGCATACATTTGTTCCTGGCAACGTCCTCGGCCATGATGTCCACAACCTCTGCCTCGACCTCGTCCTTGGCCTCGACCCTTATGTGCTGGAGGGGCCACTAGAGGTGGAGGGCGAGGGAGTGGGTGGATCTGATGTGGGCATTGCGAACTGATGTTCCCAGGCTGGCCGCATCCAAAGCACGTGATCTGCTTCTGACCCCGATTGTCTTGCCTCATTGGTCCTTGCATTTGCAGAGGTGGGGGAGCCAATAGTGGAGGAGGCCCTTGCTCATGCGTGTAGTTGGGATGATGACGTCCCCCACCCCTCCTGTATCCAATAACTTTGCCTGTCTGAGATGCCCTGCTTCTTTCTCTGGATGATGACCCCTCTAGCGGTCTCTTTCCTCTTCCTTACTCCATTAGATGGTCAGCCTCCAGTTTCTTCGCCATCTCAATAATCTGTGTAGTGGTTTCATGCGATATAAACAATAAGGGCTCCCTTAAGGAGTCTCGGAGCCCATTATAGAATCTTTTTGCATACTTCCGGTCATCCCAGTCATGGAATCCCGCAAATCTAGCCAAGTGGGAGAACTCCCTTTTATATTCAATCACAGATCTTCTCCTCTGCAGGAAGTTCAGAAATCTCGCTTCCAAGGCAACTCTGTCTGTGGAGGATACATAGTGCTCTAAGAACGCATCACTGAATTCCTCCCAATAAATATCCATCAGCTCCCTATCTGCATATGTAGAGTCTCGTACAGACTTCAACCACCTCTTCGCATGAGTCTCCACTACCGAGGTGGCAAGAGGGACTGCATGTCTGACTAGGAAGCTGATGCCAGCTAACAGCTCCTGAATAGTCTCTAATTACTCCTCCGTCTTCACAGCATCTTCTGTCCCGCGATACACTGGCGGAGACAGACTCTTAAAGGCATTCAACCAGTTCGACCCTGGGTTTGGCAGCTGTGTCGGGGCTTGCTGGGCTCTGAAGGCATCTAGGATAGTCATCAGAGTTTATCCCATCTCTGTTTGCATCAAAAGGAGTGGCAGCCGGAGGGGGAGGAACCACATTCTACGGAGGCTGCACAAGGTAAAGTAAACGTAAAAAATAGGCCTAACTCATTACTTAATGGACTGTTTATGTGACTTTTGCACATAGGCACACCATTGCTTCCGCTGCATAGTTTGTCCACAAACTAATGCTCGAGCGGGGTGTTCAAGTGTTGTGGACTTCTTTCTCATATGATCGTTGTTCAAGTGATACCAGTTTGTAAGATCCAACTCCCCCTTCCGAGGAGTTAACCCGGATCTTATGCCCAGAACCGCCGCCTTACGGTGACACTAACACACGGGTTAGTCGACACCGCAAGTCACCAATTCTGCCGGCTAGCACGATCATAAACCTGTTCGGCCAATATGAGAAACATAAGTAAAGAAAAGAGTAAAACAACATAGTCCACAGCCACAGTACTAATTATATACATATCAAATGAAAAGTACAACAATATGTAGTCCAACAATGAGTAGAATAATAAAAGAGAGTAATAAGGGCTTATGGTACATAAAGTCAAATCTCTCACTCTCTCAAATCCAAAAGTAGCGGAATCTAATCATCTAAACTCATCCACCTGAGGACGCGCAATAGTAGTAGTAGCCGGTGGTAATGGTATCTGCTCCTCAAGTCCTTCCATCTCGTCGTGCTGGTGCTCCATCTCCTCGAGCTCCTAAAATTATATGGTCACCGACCATTAGTCAAAAAGACTAAGTCGTTTCCTCCGCACCTCGCCCCACAACTCCTTGGCACTGAGCGGGAGGATGAAGTGGAGGAAAACAAGGGGTATCAAAAGGGAAGCAGGTGACCGAAGCTAACTAACAAGTGTGTAATATAATTCTACATCTATTAGTTCTAAGCACAAGGTATAAAGAAGTAAAGTGCAGTACAGTAAGTAAAAGAACTGAAATTAAAGCAGAAGGTAAGGCTACACTACCAATACACAATAATTATAGAGCATGCCTTAACTTATAAAAATGTCCATACAAATTTATGTGAAAGTAGCAAAAAGCGATTAGAAAATAAGCCAGAACTTTGAATAATTGAAAGTTTTATTATCCAAAAAGATATCATTTATAATGGTATGGCCTCCCTTTTATAGAATGGAGGAGATGGGAGAGAGTACAAACTAACAATGTGGGACTAAAAAATGTACAGAGACTTTACGGTTAGAAACAAGCAGACCGAACAAGCCTCGCGGTTAGACAATGGGCTAACTGCTCGGCAATACCAGAGAAAGAGAGCGAGATGTTGTAGGAGACCGCTAGACCGCCCGGTCTCCAATCCATCGGAGACAAGCTGCCAGACCGTCGGACTACAAATAGCAACAGCCTGGAAATCAACCCGCTGGAGAGTTACCGCTAGAACGCGCGGTTTATAACCCGCAAGGCTCAAACCGCCAGACCGCCCGGTCTTATACTTCAACACTCCCCCTCAAGCTTGAGCATAGATATCAATCATGCCCAGGTTGTCACAAATGTGGAAGAAGGAAATAGAAACTGGCTTGGTGAAGATATCTGCCAACTCTTTGTCGGAGGTGACGAATGGAGTGCAAATCTGTCTCTTCAAGATCTCTTCTCGAATGAAATGGCAGTCGACTTCTATATGTTTCGTTCTCTCATGGAAGACCGGATTTTTGGATATGTATATAGCAGCCTTGTTGTCACAGAACATAGGCAGAGGATAGTCATAGACCTCTCCTAGGTCAAGCATGAGAGCCCACAACCATTTTAACTCACACGTGGTTGAAGCCATACTCCGGTATTCGGCTTCTGCACGTGACCTTGAGACAACAGACTTCTTCTTGCTCTTCCAGCTAACAAGATTACCTCCAACAAATGTACACAAACCTGATGTAGATTTACGGTCACCTTTATCATCCGCATAGCTTGAGTCTGAGTAGGATTCAACTCTCAGATGACCATGCTTCTGAAAGAGTAGCCCTTTCCCCGGTGCTGCTTTGACATACTCTAGTATCTTCAAGGCAGATTGAAGATGACATTCCCTTGGAGCTTGCATGAACTGACTGACCTTGCCTACAACATAGGCGATATCAGGTCTGGTCACTGTGAGATAAATGAGTTTGCCCACCAGACGTCTATACCTCGTGGCATCGGATATAAGAGGTGAGTCATCTGTCCATGTTTTGTCCTCTCCAGTATCCATGGGATGCCAGGCCGGTTTTGCACCGGTCAATCCTGCCTCTTGTAGAAGATCAACAGCATACTTCTGTTGGGAGAGAACCAACGAGTCGGGCTTCTGAGAGATTTCTATCCCCAAGAAATATTTCGGGGAGATCATATCCTTCATGACTAGGTATTGACGGAGGTGTTTCTTTGTCATGTCCACCCCAGCCTGGTCATCGCCGATAAGAAGAATATCATCCACATACACCGCCAAAACCACAAGGCCCGATGCGGTTTTGCGAATAAACAACGAGTGATCGGCCGAACTTTTGGTAAAGCCAATGGCAGCCACAGTGCCACTAAACTTGTTGAACCATGCCCGAGGGCTCTGTTTTAGGCCGTAGATGGCCTTCTTCAACTGGCATACTCATGTCTCCCCCTGAGCAACATACCCAGGAGGTTGCTCCATGTAGACGTCCTCCTGAAGATCCCCATAGAGAAATGCATTCTTGACATAAAGTAGGGAAATTGCCCAATCCTTGTTGACGGCCACAGAGAGAAGAACCCGGATGGTGCTGAGGCGAGCAACTGGGGAGAAAGTATCAAAATAGTCAACTCCATAAGTCTAAGTAAAGCCTTTGGCCACCAGCCGGGCTTTGTAATGATCCACAGTGCCGTATGGGCGAAACTTCACAACAAACACCCAGCGACAGCCAACCACATCAGTACCTACTGGTGGAGGAACAAGGGTCCAGGTACCCCTTTCAATAAGAGTGGCGATTTCCTCATCCATGACAGATTTCCAATGAGGAATAACAAGAGCCTCCTGGTAAGTGCGGGGAGTGGTAATAGCCAAGATAGCCAAAGCAAAGCACCTGCGAGAAGGAGTAAGCCGATCATAGGAAACAACAGCCACAAGCGGGTGTTAGGTACACGCCCGCACCCCTTTGTGAAGAGCATTGGAAAGATCCAGGTCGTCTCATGCCTCAGGGACCGTAGCATCCGTGGCGGAGAAAGCTGTCCCGGGACTAGAGAGAGACGGCTGCGGAGAAGAGGGAGGGGGTATAATGGAGAGAGGAGGAGACGGAGGAGGAGATGATAGAGGAAAGGAGACGTCGATATGCGTGGAAGGAACACAGAGAGATGGTGGAGAGTAAGAGACAGAAGGAGGAAGAGGGGATTGTTAAGAGAAGTAGGATGCATTTTCGAAGAAGGTGACGTCCGCGAAAACAAACTGTTTGCGCAGAATGGGGTCAAAGAAATAATAGCCTTTTTGAGTGATCGAGTACCCCAAAAATACATATTTTGTGGAACGGGGGAAAACTTATCACAGGTAGCAGACGGAGCATGCACAAAAGTCGTACACCCAAAGATATGGAGAGGAAGAGGAAAGGGTTCCTTGCCCGGGTAGAGAATAAAGAAGGGGGTTTTCCGTGGAGAACCGAAGAGGGAATGCGATTGATGAGATAGCAGGCGAGGAGAACAGCATAGCCCCAGTAGGAGCGAGGAACCTGCATCTGCGTCATGAGAGTGCGAGCGATATCAAGGAGATGATGGTTTTTACGCTCCGCCACCCCATTTTGCTGGGAGGTGTAAACACAACTGGTCTGATGAATAAGACCATATTGCATACAAAAAGATGAAAACTCATGACTGAGATATTCTTTAGCATTATAAGAGCGTAGTGCTTTAATAGAAAGAGCAAACTGAGTTTTAATCAAATTATAAAATGATTGACATACATATAAGAGTTAAGAGCGATCTTTTAATAGATACACCCAGGTACATCTAGAGAAATCATCAATAAAAGTTATAAAGTAAGAACTACCCCGACCAACGGTGAGAGTGGGAGCAGGACCCCAGACATCAGAATGAATGAGATCAAAAGGGCGGGAGGAACCACGGCCTTGCTTTGGCGGGAAGGAGGAGCGGTGATGTTTGCCAAGCTGACACACATCATAGTTGAGCGGAGGACTATTCTGAGGTTAGTGGGGAAGAAGCTGACGAAGAATCCGAGGAGGAGGATGTCCAAGGCAAAGATGCCATTGAAGCATATCGGTAGACGAGGAAGAGAAGGCGGATAGAGCGGAAACATTGTCGAGGAAGTAGAGGCCGCCACTCTCAGTCCCAGTAGCAATCGTCCGTTGGGACCTCGGGTCCTGAAAACAACAAGAAGTAGGAGTAAATAAGACAGAGCACTGAAGTTGCTTGCATAAAGTAGTAACGGATAACAAATTGCAAGGGAACTTCGGGACATAGAGAGTGTCCTCTAGGCGAAGCGACGGGGTGACTTGAACCATGCCCGTCCCATGAACCGGGGAAGGTGAACCATCCGCAATAAGAACCGGGGGTAACCGATCATGCGTTTCTAGGAGAGAGAAGCATTGAGGATTTCTAGTCATGTGATTTGTAGCACAAGAGTCAATCAGCCATTTACCTTGGGTAATGATGTGTGCACTACCTGAGGTCGTGGCCACAGAAGCAGATGGCCGAGAGGAGGTGGAGATTGAGGAAGAAGTATCACCAGAGGGGCGAAGATGAGGATGTTTCTGCCAGCAGCAGTCAACATAGTGGCAGGTACGACCACAATGAGAGTAGAGGAACCTTGACGGACTCCGCATGCCTGACTGACTGCGGCCACTAGTTCCACCTCGCTGAACTTGGTGAGCATAAGAGTCCTGTGGAGGAGGGGAGGAAAACAGAGGACGCTGAAGCAGCGAAGTAACAGCGGTGATGCGAGCCGCGGTGGCATCCAAAGTGGGAGACTTTGCTTCTCCCAAGATCTACTGGCGGATCATATCAAAAGACTCGGGGAGTCGCTGAAGATAACAAACAACCAGGAGTTCCTTGAAGTGTTTGTGCTGCTCGGCCAAGTCTGCGGAGAAGGGGCGATTCTGGAGGATTTCGGCGCTAAGAGCCTGAACTTGCTGATAAGCCATAGCAGGAGACATGGAAGAAAGAGTGAAGAGATCCGCATAGAGAGTATAAATACGGGATGTATTGGCCCCCTTCGAGTAGAGAGCAGCAAGGTGAAGCCATGCGGTCTTGACCGTCACATCATAGCGTATGACAGGAAGGCATTCATCGGAGAGGCTGTTAGCCAACCAAGGGCGGACAAGCGCATCACTGGCATCCCAGTCATCAAATTCAGCAGAGTCTGGAGGAGGAGGGTCATCGGCGAGGTGATGACGTTTGCGCTGAGAGCGAAGAAGAAAGGTGAAAGAAACGCTCAGATCCGGTTAGTTGGAACCAACTAGTTTAGAAATTGTGTCAAGGTTTTCGGAAGGAGTAAGAGGAGGAGGCGGAGACGGATTGACTACAGGAGTGGTGGTAGTTGAATTCTCAGAAACAACCATAGAAGAAAGCAACAGGAAGCCGCGCAATTAGAAAACAAGATGCGGGAAAGAAGAGGGAGAGCTGCAGCGGTCACGATGTCAGACACCAGCGGCCAGAGAATCCACGACCAAGCCGCAGAACCAAGCAGAGCGAAAGAGGTCGGGCGGCTAGAAGAAAAACCGCGTGAACAAAAGGGGGGTTGTTAGGAGGAGAAAGGCGAACAAGGCAAAAACAAGTCGCGACGACAGGTCACGGCGACTAAGAAGAGGAGGAGGGCCCGACGACTAGAACTAGTTGCAAGCAAGGAGCAAGCAAAAGAAACAGGCCGCGCAAACAGGGCGCAAACAAACAGGTGGAAGAAACAAGCCGAGAAAATAGGTCGCGAGAAGAAGAAACAAGCCGCGCGGACAGGTAGCGCGATCAGAGAGGGGCACAGAATCAGGACGAGAAAATCGAGTCCTCTGATACCATGTGAAAGTAGCAAAAAATGACTAGAAAATAAGCTGGAACTTTGAATAATTTAAAGTTTTATTATCCAAAATGATATCATTTACAAAGGTATGGCCTCCCTTTTATAGAATGGAGGAGATGGAAGAGAGTACAAACTAACAATATGGGACTAAAAAATGTACAGAGACTGTGCGGTTATAAACAAGCAGACCGAACAAGCCGCGCGGTTAGACAATGGGCTAACCGCTCGGCAATACCAGAGAAAGGGAGCGAGATGCTGTAGGAGACCGCTAGACTGCCCGATCTCCAAGCCATCGGAGATAAGCTGCCAGACCGCCAGACTACAAACAGAAACAGCCTGGAAATCAACCTGCTGTAGAGTAACCGCTAGACCGCGCGGTCTACAAATCGCCAGGCTCAAACCGCCAGACAGCCCGATCTCATACTTCAACAATTTATAAGTTATGGTTTCCAAGAATTGTAACTTAACATATAAAAGATCCCATACTAATTTATATGATAAGGATCTTTGAAGCGTATGCCCTAATATGAATGAATGTTATGATGCAATTTATGTAGCAAGCAAGTGAAACTCACACACAACGACTCTATGATCACAGACCTTTAGTTCCCACTTATCGAGAGCTTGCATCACTCTCAGGTACCACCGTTGTGGCTACGACAGCAGCGGATCGGGCTTCTCCGATTTCTAGGCGGGTATACACACTACCAGGCCAAGACCTCTCTTGTACGCCTCTGTACATGCAACAAGTGCACTCTAGAGTCTGTGTGTTCTAAATACTAGCTGCTTGCTAGGCTTTTAGGTCGGGTATACGTCTTCGGGGATTGTCTGCCTGACCGTAGTATTAAACAACATACTGGCCCTTCCACCCGTACACCTCTCCCGAGTTACCGTACTGCCATCGGTGTTACGATTGGCCCAGTACCGCATGACCCACCACCATTTTCTTTATGCACATGCAATTATTTCAACTCGAGACTCCAGCTCGTAGGACCAACCTGTCCTGATTCCTCCTACCCTGCCCGGGTGAGCAAGTAAACCAACCACTTCCTTCCAACTCTGCACGGGTGAGCAAGTAGTCAATAGACTCCAAGTCCCTCAAACCTAGCACCAGTGAGAACACACATCAAGTTCAACTCCCTCTAACTCATCACGGGTGAGCATGTGTACTATTTCCCTTAGCCTAGTATACTACTCTTGTCTACCGATTATTAGACTTAGTAGTTTAGGGTTAATCCCAGGACTGCCCAAGGTATGTCCAATGAAGGGGTCTCGAAGGCACTAGGAACCAAGATGGAATTAAAATCCAAAGTTCCCTTTTGCAAGGATAATTACTTTTAGTTGATGTCTACCCATGATCGACACTCACCTCTCCTTATTAATCTTGGGCGATCCTAATGACTTAAGTTGTTATCGGGGAGGGCGACGATCTTCCGCCGACCTCCACTCCATTTGTTACCCAATGACTTGCAATTTACTCTCGTCACTAAGACAACACTACCCACCAGGGTTATCCTTCTAATCGTAATCTCTAGCTCAATTGTCGATTTATCCCCCGGTGGGCCTTATGGTATAATCTTTTTTTACTATGCGCAGCCCATGACCTAATACCACCCCGAAGAAGAACATCCAATTCCTTGGGCCACCAACCATTATTTATTTATCCTAGGGTGGTATGGACTAATGAAATGAGCATGTCGATTTTCATAACTTTCCTAAGTCACTAAGGCTTCTAATTAAATCATTTAATTTAATTCCCTAGGTCACTTTACACATGAAGTAGTACAATTTATAATCCACTGACCAAAGGAATTTTTTTCTGGGTTGTATATTGATAAAATGTTGCTGTTTACAGAGTTTCATAATTTTACTTTGATTATTTATATTTATTCCTTAATTAATACAAAATCTACATAATTACCATTTTCCAAATGAAGTATATGGAATACATAAGACAAAAGTCCAGGAATATTACAGAGCATATATATCATTAATTTAAGACTAATAGCAGAGTTTTATTAACCTCTATAGTGTAATGCCCTATCAAATTCAATTCTTGAGTATCTACCAAAATGCCATTATGCTAATTTAAAAATTATCAGTACATCCAAAATTTTTGAGATACATACACAAGGCTAATCATACAAATATACAATGCTAGAAATAATTCCAAAATTTTCTGATATGTATTTCCATCAATTCATGAATAATTGCAATAAGGGTAAAATGGTAATTTCAATGCATTTTACTCCAAAGGTTCTCAAACAGAAGGATAAAATTTTCATAAGTCAATTATAACCTCCATTTTAACTTGACAGAATTTGGGGATTTTTACTTGAACAAAACCTATTTTTCCAATTTATTTTCAAAAAAAGCTATATTTTTAAAAATTCCAAATAATGGGATTTTTGATCCCGAAAATCCCATAATTAATTTGAGGGGTGAACTTTACCCAAATGAACCTCTGGAATCAATTCTATGATTTTTGCATGCCTCAAATAGGCTGAATGTGCATCATTTCATTTATTGCTATTTGCACCCCCAAGGCCATATTTAGCCAACACATGAAAATGGATTAACCCAACATGCAATAATGCAAATGTGCTGAAATTTTTATCAGGCACCAATGACGTCCCCAAGGACCTGCCACCAAAATTTGGGGCCATTTGGATGCTTATAACTCAAAATATTTCATTTATTTAATTTTTGATATTATGACAAATACTATAGAAACAGTTGTCCCAAAAATTCCCAATTTTCGGCAGGGGCTAGATATGCCCGAATCATGCACATGCCCAATATTTTGGGTCATGTGGACATATAGTTTGGATGGGGCTAAGGTTTTAGTTTCTGCCCTAGCCTAGGACCAATCCTTGCAAAACTGCCCTACAACCCATTCTATTGTACCAAATGTGATGATGAAGGTGCCAAATTAAAGTTAACAGCATAAGCTACAATTTTTATTCAGGGGTCATGTTCTGGTGATTTCTCTAAGTGCCCTAAATTTCACATGCAAAGTGACTATATAAATGTGACAAATATTTAATATTCACAACATTCATATTAAATCATAAAAGTTGATTTGCACGAATCCTAAAGCACAAATAGACAGCATCTGGTCATCGTCCCCAACCAGTGGATGGCTGAGATTGAGTTTTCCTAGACGATCTTTGCTCGCGGTTTTCAGCCAGCTGAGCCACAACCACCGCCGCGGATGTCGCCTCCACCTTCACTGAGGTGGGGGCTTGCGTTTCCCGGCGGTGAGGCCACCGGAGTTGGCTCCTCGGGCGAACCCGAGCAAGAAGTAAAAGCTCGAAAATTTTCACCATGTTCTCATGGAGTCGGGCTCAGTTGAGCCCGATATCTCACCTAATAGATCTAAGAAGCTAGCACGAGTAGAGGGGGCGGCGAAACGAACCTGTTCCAGGCCTTGGCGGAGGTTGCGGCGGCGGTTTGCTATGGCTGAGCTGCTCCGGTGATCTCTCGCCCAAATTCTTGATTCTTCACCAAAAGCATTGCTCAAGGACTCATTCACAACTCGTTTCCACTCACTGAACCTGATGGTGAGGCTGGTTTGGACTGAGGTGGGTATATGGGGAGATAACTCCAAGGTGAGCTCGGGTTGGAGCTTTGGATGCTTCACCCATGGAGCCAAATGGCCACCATGCCCCAAATTCCTCTAAAATTCCTCTAGGAAGTCAGCCAACAGGCTTTGGGAAGAAGGAGCCAAGGCCAAGTGGAATCACTTCTCCTCTCTTCTCCTTCTCTCTCCTCTTTTGGATGAAATCTCCAAAATGCCCCCTTGCATTCATTCTCTCTCCACAACCAGAGGGGTAGGGGCTGTCATTGGTGCCCACGGCTGCTAATGGGCCTCATTTGGTGGGCTTGGCCTAAGGGAAATGGATTGGCCTTCATTTTCCTCTTTTAGGTCAAATAGTTGACTTGTTGACTTGGAGAGTTGACTTGGTCAACATGATGAGTGGGCTGACCCCACTTGATGGTCATGAGCCTAGTGACACCACCCAACTTGGGTTGGGTCAAGGGGGTGCCCCATTTAGGCTAATTGGGCCTATGAGTATTGGTTTGACCATTTTAGGCCAAGGTTGACTTGGGTCAACTAGGGTCAAAGTGTTGACCTAGTGATATGCCCTAGGGTCCACTTAGATTGTTTTTAGGGTTAGGAAAATGTGGTGGGGCCATGGTGTGGCTAGGGTCCCTATTTACGCTAGTTTGACCTAGTTTGACTTGGTCCTATAGTGGGCCCCACATGGCTACAACCCACTACCTAGGGTCAAACCTAGCTAATTTCCCAAACACCCAGCCTATGCCAAACCCAATCTAAGTTTAGGGGCCAAGAAGTAACATGGGATGTTACAAATCCTATAAATAAAAAAAATAATTTCGTGCAAGAAATTTAAGTTCGGGTGTACGGGGTTCTACTTGCAAGAATTATAAGAGACTTTAAAGCAAAAATTAAAATGTACCTGATGTAAATAACTCCGGGTGTTGCTCTAACATCAGATCCCTCGGCTCCCAGGTGTGCTTCTCCCATCCATGGCTGGACCACAACACCTTCACGAGAGGGACCTTCTTCTTCCGCAACACTCGTACGGCCGTATCGTCAATCCGGTTCGGCTCCAGTCTAACTGATCTGTCTGGCGCTACTGGTCCGGCTGTGGTAGTAATGTGCTGTTCTGACCGAAGGAGAGCTCTTCGCAAGGAAGAGACATGGAAGACGTCGTGTAAGGTACTCAACTCCGGTTGCAGCTACAGTCGGTAAGCCAAAGGGTCGATCCGCTCCAGGATCAAGTATGGCCCCATGTATCGTGGACTGAGCTTCTTGTGCCTCCGCACCCGAGAGACACCGTGTACTTGACGAATCTTCAGGAAGACTCTGTCTCCAACCTGGAACTCAACCTTCCGGTGCCGAGCATCATAATACTTTGCCTACAAGCTCTAGGCCTCTTGTAGCCGATCCCTGATCAAACGAATCTGAGCCTCCGTGTCTTCTACAAAATTTTAACCAAGAGCTCGAGTGTCCACGTCATAAACCCAAGATAGCGGTGTCCGGAACATACTCCCATAAAGTGCCTTATATGGAGCCATCCCGATGCTAGCCTGGTGGCTGTTATTGTACGAGAACTCAATCAATGGTAGCATCCTCTCCCAAGGATTCCCCGTATCCAATATGCATTGTTTGAGCAAGTCCTCCATAGTCCTGTTTGTCCGCTCCATCTGGCCGTCGGTCTGCGGATGGAAAGAAGTGCTAAAAGTGAGTCTTGAACCCAAGTAAGCATGCACTGCCCTCCACTCCCTGGAAGTGAAGCGATCGTCTCGGTCCGAGATAATAGACCTGGAAATGCCATGATATCTGATGAACTGCTCCATGAACACTCACACCAAAACTGCAACTGGAGCATCCTTCCTGACCGGAATGAACCACGCTACCTTGGTCAGTCTGTCTACAATGACCAAGATGGAATCGTGCCCAGAGTGGGATCGAGGCTATCCATGTACAAAATCAATATTAATGTCCTCGAACTTCCACTCTGGGACTGGCAGTGGCTGTAATAAACCTCCCAGGCACTTGTACTCCGCCTTCACGCGATGGAAGGTCTCGCAGTATGTCACAAAATAGGTGATCTCCCTCTTCATCCCAGGCCAGTACATGGTTCTCCGTAAGTCTGCCCACATCTTGGTGATGCCAGGATGCACTGAGTATCTGGAGCAATGTGCCTCTCTGAGTATGTCATCCCGGATATCATCTCCTACTGGTATGTATACTCAACCACGGAATCGAAGGAGACCATCCTGCAGCATGTAATCCGCATACTTGCCCCCTTCCAAGGCGCTGAAAATAGGCTCTAGTGCAGCATCCAGTCTCTGATGTGTAACTATGCGCTCTCGAATTTCATCATCACTGATCAAGGAGCTCAGGTACTCTCGATACACCACTGGTACTGCCTCCGAAACCATGGTAATATTCATATCTTCCATCATGCGTAGCAACTCTATTGACATCACCCGAGGCTCCGGTCCAGACTTGCCGGCTCTCCTGCTCAAAGCATCCGCTATAGTATTTGCCTTCCCCGAGTGATAATGCATCTCATAATCATAATCGCAGAGGAACTCTAGCCATCTCCTCTGGCGCAGGTTCAGATCCTTCTGCGTGTCAATGTACTTGAAATTCTTGTGATCCGAGTAGATATCACAATGAATCCCGTATAAGTAGTGTCTCCACATCTTGAGGGCGAATACCACAGCCCCGAGCTCGAGATCATGTACTGGATAGTTATGCTCATGCTTCTTCACCTGTCGCGAAGCATAAGCAATAACATGTCCATGTTGTATCAATACAACAACCATCCCCTGATAAGAGGCTTCTGTACAAATCCGGAATCCTTCGCTCCCAGATGGGAGTGCAAGAATAGGGGATGAGGTGAGTCGGTCCTTCCATTCCTGAAAGGCTGCCTCGCACTGCTCTGTCCAATCAAAAACCGCATCCTTCTTCGTCAAGGACGTAAGGGGGAGGGCTATCCTCGAGAATCCCTCCACGAACTTGCGATTATAGCCAGCTAAACCCAAGAAGCTGCGGATGTATGATGCTGTCTGTGGCCATGGCCAATCCAGCACTGCCTCTATCTTGGCTGGATCCATTGTCAATCCAGCCCCGCTGATAGTATGCCCCAGAAAAGCGACCTCCTGCATCCAGAACTGGCATTTTGAAGACTTTGCATACATCTGAAACTCCCTCAGCCTCTGTAAAACCTGTGTCAGGTGCTCTGCATGCTCCTCCTGAGTCCGGGAGTAGATCAGGATATCATCGATGAATACTATGATGAAGCGATCTAAATAAGGCTCGAATACACGGTTCATGAGCATCATGAATGCCGAGGGGGCATTCGTGAGCCCAAAAGGCATCACCGTGAACTTGTATAGTCCATAGCGTGAACTAAATGTCGTCTTCGGTATATCTTCTTCCAGGATGCGGAGTAGATAGTATCCAGACCATAGGTCTAGCTTAGAGAACAAGAAAGCTCTCTGAAGCTGATCAAACAACTCGTCTATCCGAGGAAGTGGATAGGTATTCCGAACCGTCAACCAGTTAAGCTCTCTATAATCCTTACATAACCGCAGTGATCCGTCTTTCTTCTTCACAAATAGAACGGGTGCTCCCCACAACGACGAGCTTGGCCACACAAATCTAGAATCCACTAGCTCCTGAAGCTGAGTCCTGAACTCTGCCAACTCCCTGGGAGCCATCCTATAAGGTGCCCGGGACACTGGTATGGCTCCCAGCACCAACTATATCCTGAAGTCCAAATCACGGGCTGGTGGTAGTCGGGGCAATTTCTCCGGGAATACATCGGAGAAATCCCGAGCCACCAGGATGTAAGCTATGGAACTCTCTACTGCTGCCATCTCGAAGCAAATGAGGTACACCTCCTCACCCTGCTCATAGGCCTTGACAGCCTATACAGATGATAAAGAAAGGTGGGGGATGGGACGGATACCTTCAATGGTGATGTAGGAATCTCCATGGCTGAGTGTGATCCTCTTCGAGGGGCAGTCGATCTGGGCATGGTTCCAATGGAGCCAGGTCATGCCAAAAATCAGATCAAAGTCCGGCAGTCTCAGGACCATTGCCAGAGACTCGAATGCCTTGCCTCCAATCTCGGCCTACATGTTACCGCTATCCGTGGTCCGTAGCTCTGAGCCATCAAAAAGACGCACCCTCATTTCCAGGCTAGGGAACCTTTCCACACCCTCTAATCCTTCAATAAACGTGTCCGACACGAATGAGTGGGAGGCACTCGTGTCGAAGAGAGTATGGGCAGGCTTGCTGCTGATCAAAATTATCCCAGGGTTTTGTTTGAGTTCAAAGATAAAGATTATTTCTAAGGTTCTCAAGGTACTCATTAAAGTTGAAAATTCTAAATTTTGCAATAATTAAAATACCTGTAATCACTTCTTCGGGGTTCCTCTGCTCCGTGAGGTCCAGCGCATACATTTGTTCCTGGCCACGTCCTCGACCATGATGTCAACGACCTCTGCCTCGACCTCATCCTCGGCCTCGACCCTGGTGTGCTGGAGGGGCCACTGAAGGTGGAGGGGGAGGGAGTGGGTGGATATGATGTAAGCACTGCGACCTGATGTGCCCACGCTGGCCGCATCCAAAGCACGTGATCTGCTTCTGACCCCGATTGTATTGCCTCATTAGTCCTTGCATCTGTAGAGGTGGGGGAGCCAATGGTGGAGGAGGCCCCTGCTCCTGCATGTAGTTGGGAAGACGACGTCCCCCACCCCTCCTGTATCAAATAACTTTTCCTCTCATAGATGTCCTGCTACTTTCTCCGGATGATGACCCCTCTAGCGGTCTCTTTACCTTTCCTTGCACCATTAGATGGTCAGCCTCCAGTTTCTTCGCCATCTCAATAATCTATGTAGTGGTGCCATGCGATATGAACAATAAGGGCTGCCTTAAGGAGTCTCGGAGCCCATGGTAGAATCTTTTTGCATACTTCCGGTCATCCCAGTCATGGAATCTCGCAAATCTAGCCAAGTGGGAGAACTCTCTTTGATATTCGATCATAGATCTTCTCCCCTACTGGAGTTTCAAAAATCTCGGTTTCAAGGCATCTCTGTTTGTGGAGGATACATAGTGCTCTAAGAACGCATCACTGAATTCCTCCCAAAAAATTTCCATCAGCTCCCTATAAGCATATGTAGAGTCTCGTATAGACTTCCCCCACCTCTTCACATGAGCCTCCAATACCGAGGTGGCAAGATGGACTTCCTGTCCGACTGGGCAGCTGATTCGGGCTAACAGCTCCCGAATAGTCTCCAGCCACTCCTCCGTCTTCATAGCATCTTCTGTGCCGCGGTACACTGGCGGAGATAGACTCTTAAAGGAATTCAAACAAATCGACCCTGGGTTTGGCAGCTGTGTCAGGGCTTGTTGGGCTCTGAAGGCATCTAGGATAGCCATCAGAGTTTGTCCCATCTCTGTCTGCATGAAAGGAGTGGCAGCCGGAGAGGGATGAACCACATTCTGCGGAGGCTGCACAAGGTAAAGTAAACGTCAAAAATTGGCCTAACTCATTGCTTAATGGACTATTTTATGTGACTTTTGCACATGGGCACACCATTACTTCTGCTGCATAGTTTGTCCGCAAACTAATGCTTGAGCGGGGTGTTCCAGTGTTGTGGACTTTTTTCTCATATGATCGTTGTTCAAGTGATACCAGTTTGTAAGATCCACCTCCCCCTTCCGAGGAGTTAACCCGGATCTTATGCCTAGAACCGCCGCCTTACAGTGACACTAACATACGGGTTAGTCGACACCGCAAGTCACCGATTCTGCCGGCTAGCACGATCATAAACATGTTCGGCCAATATGAGAAACAAAAGTAACCAAAAAAGGAAAACAACATAGTCCACATCCACAGTACTAATCATATACATATCAAATGAAAAGTACAACAACATGTAGTCCAAAAATGAGTAGAATAATAAAAGAGAGTAATAAGGGCTTATGACTAATACATAGAGTCAAATCTCTCACTCTCTCAAATCCAAAAGCAGCGAAACTTAATCATCTAAACTCATCCCACCTGAGGATGAGAAGTAGTAGTAGTAGCCAGTGGTAACGGTATCTGCTCCTCAAGTCCTGTCATCTCGTCGTGCTGGTGATCAATCTCCTCGAGCTCCTAAAATGATATGGTCACCGACCATTAGTCTAAAAGACTAAGTCATTTCATCCGCACCTCGCCATGCAACTCCTAGGCACCGAGCGGGAGGACGAAGTGGAGGACAATAGGGGTAGCAAAAGGGAAGCAGGTGACAGAAGCTAACTAGCAAGTGTGTAATATAATTCTACCTCTATCAGTTCTAAGCACAAGGTATAAAGAAGTAAAGTGTAGAATAGTAAGTAAAAGAACTGAAAGTAAAGCAGAAGGTAAGGCTACACTACCACTACAATATCATTACATAGCATACCTTAACTTATAAAAATGCCCATACAAATTTATAAGTTAAGGTTTCCAAGAATTGTAACTTATCATATAAAAGAGCCCATACTAATTTATATGATAAGGATCTATGAAGCGTGTGCCCTAATATGAATGAATGTTATGATGCAATTTATGTAGCAGGCAAGTGAAACTCACACATAACGACTCCGTGATCACAGAACTTTAGTTCCCACTTTTCGAGAGCTTGCATCACTCTCAGGTACCAATGTTGTGGCTACGGCAGCAGCTGATCGGGCTTCTCTGCTTTCTAGGCGGGTATACACACTACCAGGCCTAGACCTCTCTTGTATACCTCTGTACACGTAACAAGTGCACTCTAGAGTCTGTGCGTAATAAATGCTAGCTGCCTGCTAGACTATTAGGTCGGGTATACGTCTTCGGGGATTGTCTGCCTGACTATAGTTTTAAATAACATACTGGCCCTTCCACCAGTACACCTCACCCGAGTAACCGTACTGCCATCGGTGTGACGATTGGCCCAGTACTGTATGACCCACCACCATTTTTTTATGCACATGCAATTATTTAAACTCGAGCCTCCTGCTCGCAGGACCAACCTGTCATGATTCCTCCAACCTTGCCCGGGTGAGCAAGTAAACCAATAACTTCCTTCCAACTCTGCACGGGTGAGCAAGTAGTAAACAGACTCCATGTCCCTCCAACCAAGCACGAGTGAGAACACACATCAAGTTCAGCTCCCTCCAACCCATTACGGGTGAGCATGTGTACCATTTCCCTTTGCCTAGTATACTACTCTTGTCTACCAATTATTAAACTTAGTAGTATATGGTTAATCCCAGGACTGCCCAAGGTATGCCCAATGAAGGGGTCTCGAAGGCACTAGGAACTAAGATGGAATTAAAATCCAAAGTTCCCTTTCGCAATGATAATTACTTTTAGTTAATGTCTACCCATGATCCACACTCAACTCTTCTTATTACGCTTGGGCGATCCAAATGACTTAAGTTGTTATCGGGGAGGGTGACGGTCTTTCGCCGACCTCCACTCCATTTGTAACACAATGACTTGCACTTTACTCTCATCACTAAGACAACACAACCCACCAGGGTTATCCTCCCAATCGTAATCTCTAGCTCAATTGTCGATTTATCCCCCGGTTGGCCTTATGGTATAACCTATTTTTATTATGCGCAACCCATGACCTAATACCACCCCGAAGTAGAACTTCCAATTCCTTGGGCCACCAACCCTTTTATTTATCCTAGGGTGGTATGGACTAATGAAATGAGCATGTTGATTTTCATAACTTTCCTAAGTCACAAAGGCTTCTAATTAAATCATTTAATTTAATTCCCTAGTTAACTTTACACATGAAGTAGTACAATTTATAATCCACTGACCTAAGGAATTTTTTTCTGGGTTGTATATTGATAAAATGTTGCTGTTTATATAGTTTCATAATTTTCCTTTGATTATTTTTATTTATTCCTTAATTAACACAAAATCAACATAATTACCATTTTCCAAATGAAGTATATGGAATACATAAGACAAAATTCTAGGAAAATTACAGAGCATATATATCATTAATTTAAGACTAATGACAGAGTTTCATTAACCTCTATAGTGTAATGGCCTATCAAATTCTATTCTTATGTAACTACCAAAATGTCATTATGCTAATTTAAAAATTATCAGTATATCCAAAAATTTTGAGGTAAAAACACAAGGCTAATCATACAAATATACAATGCTAGAAATAATTCCAAAATTTTCTGATTTGTATTTCCATCGATTCATGAATAATTGCAATAAGGGTAAAATGGTAATTTCAATGAATTTTACTACAAAGGTTCTCAAACAGAAGGATAAAATTTACATAAGTCAATTATAACCTCCATTTTAACTTGACAGAATTTGGGGATTTTTACTTTAACAAAACCTATTTTTTCAATTTCTTTTCTAAAAAGGCTATATTTTTAAAAATTCCAAATAATGGGATTTTTGATACAAAAAATCCCATAATTATTTTGAGGGGTGAACTTTACCCTAATGAACCTCTGGAATCAATTCCATAATTTTTGCATGCCTCAAATAGGCTGAATGTGCATCATTACATTTATTGCTATTTGCACCCCAAGGCCATATTTAGCCAACACATGCAAGTGGATTAACACAACATGCAGTGATTCAAATGTGCTGAAATTTTTATCAGGCACCAATGAAATCCCCAAGGACCTGCCACCAAAAATTGGGGTCATTTGTATGCTTATAACTCCAAATATTCTATTTATTTAATTTTTGATATTATGACAAATACTTTCGAAAAAGTTGTCCCAAAAATTCCCACTTTTTGGCAGGGGCTAGATATGCCCTAGTTATGCACATGCCCTATATTTTGGGTCATGTGGAAATTTGGTTTGGCATTGGCTTAGGTTTTAGTTTCTGCCCTAGCCTAGGACACGTCCTTGCAAAACTGCCCTACAACCCATTCTACTGTACTAAATGTGATGATTAAGGTGCCAAATTAAAGTTAACAATATAAGCTACAATTTGCATTCAGGGGTCATGGTCTGGTGATGTCTCTAAGTTCCCTAAATTTCACATGCAAAGTGACTGTATAAATGTGACAAATATTTAATATTCATAATATTAATATTAAATCATATAAGTTGATTTGTACGAATCCTAAAGCACAAATAGACGGCATCTGGTCATCGTCCTCAACCAGTGGACGTCTGAGATTTAGTTTTCCTGGGCGATCTTTGCTGGCGGTTTCCGGCCAGCTAAGCCACCACCACCGCCGGCGGATGTCGCCTCCACCATCACTGAGGTGGGGGCTTGCGTTTCCCGGCGGTGAGGCCGCAGGTGTTGGCTCCTCTGGCGAACCCGAGCAAGAAGTAAAAGCTCGAAAATTCTCATCTTGCCATCATGGCATCGGGCTCAATTGAGCCCGATATCTCACCTAATAGATCTAGGAAGCTAACACGAGTAGAGGGGAGGTGAAATGAACCTGTTCCTAGCCTTGGCGGCGGTTGCGGCGACGATTTGCCATGGCCGAGCTGCTCTGGCGATCTCCTGCCCGAATTCTTGATTCTTCACCAAAAGCTTTGCTCCAGGACTCGTTCTCCACTCGTTTCCACTCACTGAAGCTGATGGTGAGGCTGGTTTGGACTGAGGTTGGGTATATGGGGAGATAACTCCAAGGTGAGCTCGGGTTGGAGCTTTGGATGCTTCACCCATGGTGCCAAGTTGCCACCATGCCCCAAATTCCTCTGAAATGCCTCTGGGAAGTCAGCCAGCAGGATTTGGGCAGAAAAAGCCAAGGCCAAGTGGCCTCACTTCTCCTTCTCTCTCCTCTTTTGGATGAAATCTCCAAAATTCCCCCTGCATGCATTCTCTCTCCATAACCAGAGGGGTAGGGGCATTCATTGGTGCCTTGGGCTACTAATGGGCCTCATTTGGTGGGCTTGGCCCAAGGGAAATGGCTTGGCCTTCATTTTCCTCTTTTAGGTAAAATAGTTGACTTGTTGACCTGAAGAGTTGACTTGGTCAACATGATTAGTGGGCTGACCCCACTTGATCGTTATGAGCCTAGTGGCACCACCCAACTTTGGTTGGGTCAAGGGGGTGCCCCATTTAGGCTAATTGGTCCTATGAGTATGGGTTTGAACATTTTAGGCCCAAGGTTGACTTGGGTCAACTAGGGTAAAAGTGTTGACCTAGTGATATGCCCTAGGGTCCACTTAGATTATTTTTAGGGTTAGGGCAATGTGGTGGGGCCATGGTCTGGCTAGGGTCCCTATTTAGGCTAGTTTGACCTAGTTTGACCTTGTCCTATAGTGGGCCCAACATGGCTACAACCCACTACCTAGGGTCAAACCTAGCTAATTTCCCTAACACCCACCCTATGCCTAACCCAATCTAAGTTAAGGGGCCTAGAAGTAACATGGGATGTTACAAGTAGCTCCTAATTTTCTTCTTCCTCTAGCCAACGGCCATGATTGGCTTGACCTGGAGCTTATTCCAACCCCATTTGCCGACCACCCGGCCACCTCCCTAGCCGGCCACTACAGCCACCACCTCTGTTAAGACGGCTATCACCGGGCGGCGGTACTGCCGCCAGAGGGGCGGTTTCCTGCGAACCCGTGAGGAAGCCGAAATCCAAAAATTCATGGAATTTGAAGCTTGGAATCGGCTCAACTGAGCCCGATTCTTATCTCAAAATCTTCCTAAGATCTAACAAATGAAGAAAGAGTAAAGGAGGTCCTGATTTGTGTCCTGATGACGTGCGCTTTGCCTCCTCAACATTTCCGGCCACCAAACTTTTGCTCCTCCACCACATCTGCACCAACCCCAACAGAAATGAAAAGAAATCAGGTGAAACGATTTCTCTTGCCCTTGTGAAGTTCCTTAAAGAGGGAATTTGGGAGAGGAGGCTTGTAACTCCCAAATGTCATTAAACTCCATTAACAGACATTAACTCCACCCCTTCGGTTTCAACCGAATTAAAGGTCGGCCACCTCCAGAAACTCCTTCTCTCCCTTAGAGGAATAAAAACCCCATAAAAGTGTGAGTTATGGAGCCTCCATGGCCATGCTGGCTCTATTTGTCGATCTCCACTCATCTTTGCTCGAGGCTTTCGTCCATCTGTGCTCGACGATTTCGTTGATATCTGCTCGATGATTTCATCGAGCTCTGCTCGATGATTATGAGCTCTGCTTGACGATTTCCATCCAACTCAGGTCAACCCTTAGCCTGTATATTTTGGGGTGTTACATTGGGTGTGATTAGACCCTTTAGTGCTTCCTAGGGTTTCTTCATGACCCTTTAATGACAAAACCATCCTAGGGGTCTAGAGTTTGAGGGATCTTACAACCACACAACGCACTCAACACCTCATCTAATAGCGTTGAGACAACTCAACACTCTAGACGCTTTGATTCCAGAAATATTCTAAGTCAAAATCATTGAGTGGCGTTAAGACCACTCAACGCCTCATTGAGTGTCATTCTTTCCAAGTCAAAAGCGTTCAGTGTCGTTAAGACCACTCAACGCACTCGACACCTCTTCGAATGGCATCAAGTTCAATCAACTCCTCAATATCCAGAATATTTCTGAGTCAGAATTTGTCGAGTGGCGTTGAGACCACTCAATGCACTCGATGCCTTATCGAAACCAGGATTATTCTAAGTTAAATTCGTCGAGTGGTGTTGAGACAACTGAACTCCTATAGCATCAAAAAAATTTCTAAGTCATATTTGCCCTATTAGTCGAGTATCACTCGATGCCTGTTACTAGTGCACCCCAAGCTTGAGTCAGCTTTCTTGACTCAAAACACGCAATAGGGGTCTAGCATGAAATGGGACGTTACAAATCCTATAAATAAAATAAAAGATTTTATCCCCGAAATCAGGCTAAGGTTGCGGGGTAGATAAAGCATGGAAATATAATATGCTTAAATTTTACCTTGGGGAACAACTCCTGGTAGCGCTTCCACATCAAATCCACCGGCTCCAAAGTATATTCTTCCTTCCTATGGTTAGACAACAGGACCTTCATTAAAGGTACACTTTTATGACGCAAGTTCCTCATCTCGTTATCAACTATCCTCACCGGCTCTAGTCGAACAGATCTATCAGATGCCACTGATCCATCTGTTGTGTGAACATGTTGATCAGGTCGTAATAGTGCGTTTCGAAGCAACGACACATGGAAAGCATCATGCAAATTTTCCAGTTCTGGTGGTAGCTCCAGCTGATACGATGTAGGGCCAATTCATTCCAATATAGCATAGGGCCCCACATATCTCGAGCCGAGCTTCTTTTTACCAAGAACTCATTACACTTCATGCATCAGGTAGATCTTCAAGAATACTTTGTCACCCACTTGAAATTCCACCATCTGATGTTTCTTATAAGGGTATTTTGCATGCCGACTTTGAGCCTCAAGTATGTAGTCCCATATCAATCTTACAGCAGCATCGGTAGCATCAATATATTCGAATCCCAAAACCTTTGGATCCTCATCCTTCTCCCATGACAATGGATTTCTACACCTCCTCCCATAAAGTGCATCATGGGGTGCCATCCTGATGCTAGTTTGATAACTGTTATTGTTTGAAAATTCCACCAGTGGCAAGAGCCTTTCCCCTGGCTCTCCTTTATCTAGTACACAAATTCTCAACAAGTCTTACATAGTTCTGATGGTCGTCTCAGACTGACCATCCGTCTGAGGATGAAAAGTTGTGCTAAAGATAAGGCGAGAACCCATGTATGCTTGAACTTCCTTCCTCTCCTTGGAGGTAAAGCGACCATCGCGGTCAGACACTAACGTCTTAGGCACCCCATGGTACCGTACAAATTGCTCTAAAAAGAGACGCACTAAAACATCAACATGTGACTCCTTCTTTATTGATATGAACCTGGCACCCTTCGTAAAGAGATCCACAATTACCCAAACTGAATCGTTCCCAGAGCGCTAGCGAGGAAACCCATGAATAAAGTCCATGGAGAAATCCTCGAACTTCCACTCGGGGATGGGCATGACTGTAATAATCCTCCAAGGATCTTGCACTCCACCTTCACCTTCTGGTAAGCCTCACAGTGTGTAACCTAGTACTGAACAACAGTCTTCATTCCCAGCTAGAACATGGTCTGTCTTAGGTCACTATACATCTTGGAAATCTCTGGGTGCATTGAATACTTGGAACAATATGCCTCTCCCAAGATGCCTTCCCGGATTCCACTACCCATGGGAATGTAGAGCCTGCCATGGAAATGAATGAGGCTATCCTTCATTATATACTCCTTAGTAGATTTATCTTCAATAGCTTTAACCACAAGGAACATAGCAACATCCTTCCCTAGCTCTTCCCGAATTCGAACTCGAATGTCACAAAATATACTCATGGCGGCTAGATATTCAGTATAAGTCTCAAAATCATCCTTACACACCAATTTGATCTCCATCTCCTCGAGCACTCGAGCTAATTACAAACTCAACATTTGAGACTCAGGGCTCGACTCTGGTACCTTTCTGCTCAAAGTATCTCCTATGGAGTTTGCTTTCTCGTGGTGGTAGTTCAATGAAAATTCATAATCACACAAAAATTCTAACTACTGCCACTACCTTAAGTTCATCTCTTTCTGAGTGTGAACATACTTAAAATTCCTGTGATCTGAAAAGATCTCGCATTGGATGCCGTAAACATAATCCCTCCAAACTTTTAAGGCGAACACTACTGCTCCCAACTCAACCTCATGCACAGGGTAATTAGCCTCATGCTTCTTCAACTGCCTTGAAGCGTAAGCGATCACATGTCTGTGCTACATCAACACTGCACCCATCCCTTGATAGGAGGCATCAGTGTAAACTTAAAATACCTCTTTCCCTAATGGAAGAGCTAGGATGGTTGCGGTTATAAGTGTTGGATCCCTAGTGGGATTTGGGCTCGGTTCACTAAATTAGGCTTAGTCTGACCCACATTGTATAGCCAGGGTCAAGTCTAGTAGTCCTAGAGTTAAGGCTTGTTATTAGGTTCAACCTTCATAGACCAGCCAACAAAGTACATCAGTTGTCTCAGACATAGAAGATTCAGAGAATAGAATGTTCAGTTCGAAGTTCTTCGAACTCAGCTCGACGATCGTCGATCTCAGATCAACGAGCTCAGAGTTATTTCTCTGAGCTGAGCTCAACAATATTCGAGCTCAGGTCGACGATCGATTCTTTCTGACAGATTCTCAGCTCGACGAACTCAGAGCACAGAATTTGCATGTTATTCTCTTAATGCATTTTGTAGAGCTCAAGTCGATGAATAGGAATTTTCAGGTCGACGAACTTTGAACTCAGGTCGATGAATTCAATTCATAGGTCGACAATTTTTGTCCCGCTCCAGAATGAGAAGATTTCTTTCTTCTGACCCTTACTTTCAATATTATTTAGCAGTAATATTCCTGAGTAATTAATGCTCATATTCTCCTGAATATATCCGTTATTGGTACCATTAATTATGGTCTTCATCAGGATAATTACTTGCTTATTTTATTAGGGATAGTTGGGGAAACTCATTTTAGTCATATTCCAACTGTTTGTATTCTCCAGATCAATCAATAATTAATGCCAGAATTCAAAATTCAAAGGAGAAATTGACTATAGAATATAAAAGAGATTTTCACTCTTCAGTCGACAACCAAGGCAGAAAGACTAAAATAGACCTTAAAAGAATATACAGCACACAAGAAAAATACAGAGAGATATTCACTAAACTTTCAGAACTATCTCATAGTGCAGGAAACAATCTGTTTTCTACCTTGTCATTTCTAAAGACTGAAGAAGAACATTCATCAAAATAAAAAGTCTTCTTCAACCTTCTCCTCCAGGAACATTAAAGGACAATAAATCTAGATTCAGTCAGAAAGTTCTACGACTGTTTTAAGACAAGGCTGAAGTCCTACACCCTGAGGCAAAGCTTCCAATTTTCCTGAACCATTCAACATCTCAGGGGGAGATTTGTCAACATCAAGATCCACTAGTTTTCTCTATTGATTAGAGAAAGAGAAGACACCATCACCTCTTCTCACCTCCTATAAAAGAGTTTTAACTCCCTTCAAAAGTTAACCACTTGGTCGTCAAGTCTCCTAATCAAAAGACTTGGGTTGGTTTTGGGCACCTGATCAAAAGCCTAAAAGGTTGTTATATCTCCCTTTAATTTGATATTGTGGTGGCAGTCACCTGATCAAACTTGTTGGTGGATTCCTACTAGGGTCGTAGAAGAGTGGATGTACCTAGTTGGGGAACCACTATAAAATTCTTGTGTTGTCTGGTTGTGTTTCATTTTCTTTCTGTTCTTGATGTGGTTGTGATAGATAGAATAGTTTAACCTGTTTTCTATTTCTTTCTACATTATTGGTATCACCTATTTTCAACTCTGATATAAATATTAAAAACAGCCAATAGTTTTAATACTCTATTCACCCCCCCTCCCCCTCTAGAGTAAAAAAGGTCTAACCCCCATCTTTCAATTGGTATCAGAGGGGTGTTCCTTTGGTTGTACAAGCTAACACTTGAACCAAAAGATCCTTGGTACATCTGATTTTCTTTTCCTAGTTTTTCTATTTTCACAATGGCACAGAAAAAAGACTATGCCATCACCTGACTTCTAGTGTGCAACTTAAATAAATTTGCCATGTGGAAGGCAAGAATCAACTATATATGAATTCTATTGATGAGGACATTTTTAATTCTATCTTGACAGGACCACAAGTTCTAGTGATAACAACTACTGCTAGCACTAGCACATATGCTGTTCCAACACCTGAGTGGATAGATGCACAGAAAAAGGCCAAGATAACTGATGCAAAGGCCATGAATATTCTTGCTCAGACAATGTCTGATGACATTTTCTAGAAGGTGGCTGAATGCACATCAGCCAAGGCAATATGGGACTCACATAAACAGATGGTTGTTGGTTCTGCTTATGAGAGAAAGGATAGGTGATCCAACCTCATCTCTCAATATGAGAATTTTAAGAAGTATGAATCGGAGTCTGTTGGTTACATGTACAACAAACTGAGCTCAAAAATCAATGAGCTAAAGACTATTGACAAAGACATCAACCTTACAGAAGTGAATGATAAAATCCTCATGTGCTTCCCCAGCTCATGGGATTCAAGAATCTGGCCTATCAAGGAATCCAGAAGTCTAAATGAGATTTCCACATAATCTCTACTTGGAAAGCTCAAGTCTTATGAGCAACTAATAAAGTCCAGAGAGGCTGCAAAACAGAAGACTCCCTCATCAGGAAAAAAGGAGCAAAATATTAAATTCAAGGCAATTGAAGAATCAACAGCCCTAACAGTCAATGAAGAATTCATGAGTCTCTTAGCCAAGAGATTCTACAAAATGGGCAAGAAAGATTTCAGAAGAAAGTAATCAAGGCAAGATGACAAGTTCAGGTATGACAAAATAACAACTAAAGAAGTTATTTGTTTTGGCTGCAAGAAGCCTAGACACTTCATCTCAGAATTTCAAGAGAACCAAAAGAAGGAGAGAAGAAGAGAAAAAGAAACAAGGAAATAGCATTACAACAAGCCGTCCTCCAGTAAGCAAAAAAGGAAGGAGAAAGGTTTCATTGCTGAAACTAGGAGTGACACTGAAGAACAATCTTCATCTTCTTGCTCCAGTGAAGATGAAGAGGAAGCAAAGGCCAAGGAGATATGCTTGATGGCCATTGATGCATCAAGCACCCATTCTGAAGCTGGCCAATCAGATAATGAAGAACCTCTATCTGAAGAGTATCAGGTATTATCTTCTTTTGATTTTGATTCAAAAGAATTTAAAACTGAATTCAAGTCCTTATGCTTTGATTTAATAAATTATGAAAAAGAGATTAAAAAACTTAGACAGAAATTAAATGAACAAGAAAACCTACTTTCAGAAAATAATAAGTTAAAGGATGAAATCACTCTAGCTAATGAACAAATCATTAAATTAAAGATTTAATTATCTGAGGCTAGGCAACTTGAAGAATCCCTGAATTAGAGAAGTATCAAGTTGATGAACATCACAAGCATAGTGAATGCCAGACTCAATGGCAAGCTGGGCTTAGGTGCTTCATCAAGCCAACCACCACTAATTTAGAAGAATATAATAAGAACCACTATAAAATTTGTTTCTGAAAAAGGTAAAGAGAAAATAAAGGATAAAAATCTTAATCAAAGAGAACTTAAACACAGGAATAAGAAAAAGACAAAGAGTAAGAAAAATAATAACAAGAATAGTGTTCAGTAGATTTTGTCGAACTCAGATTGATGAAATGTGTACAGTTCATTGAGATCAAGTCGACGAACTCCGATTGAAAACTTTTACTATAATTATTCTCTGAACTGCGATTGACGAAACCAGTATGGTTCGTCGACTAGAGATCGACAAAATTGGGGCCCAGAAAATGAATACTTTCATTCTCAAAGTGGAGTTCGACGAACTCATCCCCGTTCGTCGACCTCAGATCGACGAACATACAAGAATTCGTCGACCCTAGTTTGTAATAACAGAAACTTTAATTCCAACATACCTTTTAATCAACCAAGAGAAAATATTAATCCCTTTAACCAATGGATAACTCCACCCAGAAGATATCATCCCTTAGGTTACAAAATCAACCTGAGTATTCATATATTTCCAGCTTTAGTTTTGTTAATCAACAAGGGCCCAAGGTAACCTGGGTCAAGAACAACTAATTCCTATTATTAAGGGTGAAGAGCTGTCCAGCTTTTAAACAACAATAGTATCAGGATAGTGGATGCTCTAAGCATATGACTGGAAGCAAGGACAACTTAATAAATTATAAGTCCAAGCTGGGACCAAAGGTGATATTTGGTGACTCCAATTGTGGCCAGACTGAAGGCTTTGGAGAAGTCATGGTTGGGGAAGTAACCTTCAATAAGTTTACATATGTAAGTTGATGAAATATTTGGTTTATAGAGACTAAACACCTAGAGGGGGGTTAATAGGTTCAAATCCTTTTTAACAACTTATGCAATTAAAAATGTTAAACACATCACAACTATCACAGCACAAAGAATAACAATCACAGAAAATTCAAAGCACAACACACAATGGTTTATAGTGGTTCCCCATTTTATGGGTACGTCCACTCTCCCCCTTCACCTATCCAATAGAGTACTGGATTCGGCCAAACTTCCTTCCACTATCTCAAGTCCTCAGATCTTACAAATCAGAACCCAACTAGTTCCTACAGGTCAGACTTCTTCAAGACCTACAACTCAGATTCATCCCAAGAATCCTACCTCAGGCAACAACCTACCTCATCCTTAACCACCAGGCCTATAACTCAGATCACCAAGATCCTGCCTCAGGCACTCATCCCTACCTCAGCCTTAACCACCAGGCCTACCACTCAGATCACCAAGATCCTACCTCAGGCACTCAGCCCTACCTCAGCCTTTATATGTTTTGTCTTACAACTCAGAGAGACAACTCTCCTACACTCAGATCTACAAGAGATCTTACAAAAAAATTGATTGTTTAAATTAATAAATTCTTCACCCAGATAAAAAGAGAATGAGGTGAAGACTTTCTTGATAAGTTCTTGATTGAACTGACTTCTTAAGATCCAACCAGTCTTAGCTTCTTAAAAGCTTCTTGAATCTGAACAAAGTAAGGTTGATCTTCAAATTAAGTTGCAGATGATCTTCAATCCAGCTTCCTTCTTGTATTCAAAATTAGATCTAAACTCCTCTTGTTGACTTGTTCAGGATCTGCCTTCTTCTTACTTTACTTCTTCTGTGTTTGTCTATTCGTTCACCGTTTCTTTGTTTATGATAGAATAAGTCTTTATATAGAACCCATCCAAGATTACCGGATGATCTGGTTCATAATGGCCTTCTTACAGCTCTGACAGATGTGACAGCTTTGTTAATATGACAGCTCTCAGGTCTTTAGTCTTGATACCTGACCCCTCCTTGAACTTCTATCACAGCAGAGAATTGTCTGGATAACACTTAAAATTTGTCGGCACAAGTCTTGATGATGTCGACACAGTTCCTAATATGTCGACACAGTCATTCTTTATCTTCTCGACATAGCTTCTGTTGGATGTGTCGAAATAAGTCATGTGTGTCGACACAACTTCTTCTAGTCTCGACATAGCTAGTGTTAATAGATTTCTTGAGTGTATGTTGGCACATGTCCTGTGTGTCGACACAACTGCTTCTATTCTGAAATTCTTTATGTCGACACAAGTCCCGTGTGTCGACAGAACTACTGCTGACAGAATTTTTGTGTGTCGACACAAGTCATGTTTGTCTACATAAACTGGCTTCTGGTGTCGACACATTTCCTTCACCAGCGTCAACACTTGTACTTAGAAAATTTTCCTGCATTTCTTTAACCTGTACATTAAACTCAATATTTAATCAAATATACATTGATGCATATCATTGAGTCAAGTGAGGCTTCTCCAAATCTGGTACACAGTTTCCAATGTACCCAACAATCTCCCCATATTTGATGAAGTCATAACCCTTAGTTAATGATATACACCACTTATAATAAAACAAATATTAAGAACCATATAATCATTACACAGATAGGGTAACTCATAATGCATAAACAACATGAAATATGATAAAATTCATTAATCAGGAATTAGTTTTTGATTTTATAGATTTTTTAGAATAGAAAATTACACAGTTCTAAAACTAGCCTATCTATCCCTAAGATTGATCAGGCTCCTTGATAACTATTCCCTTGTCAGATTGAATCTTAGCTTGTTTATTAGCCTCTGTATAATCAGCCAGCTTCTTCCCTTTCAGATCGTTCTTCTTGTGCTCTTTAGCTTGTATCTTTTGCCTTTCAAAATAATGATAAGGCTTTGGGAAATACATGCTAGGCTCTACAAAGTTAGCAGGTATTTTCCCAGCTTTGAGATCCTTCCTAAACTGGTATATCGCAGCTTTCCTCTTCTAATATTTACCCCAGTCTTGTTCAGAATACCATTTGCCTCTATCATGCATATTTCTTTTCACAGCTTTCCAAGCAGTAAGAATGATATTTCTGGAGGCCGGACTTAATTGTTCAATATCAGGCTTTAAGTCAGCCTGCTTTCTAAATCTTTTCTGAGATCGTTGAGTTTCTTTCTGAGCATCCCTAGCTTTTTGTGCATCTTACTCTCTTTGTAAAGCATCTTCAGACATTTCAACTTTTCAATAATAACATTATGTGCCTCCTGTGGAGGGCTATACATTTGATTTACTGCCTGCTGTACTTCTTAAAAATCAGATGGAGGATTGATGACTTGGGAAACTTCCTGCTGAAACCCTTCAATGTAAGAAGGTTAAATACCAGATTCAGCAATATTATCATCATCACAAAGGGGTGGATATCCAAGAGTATCTCTGATGGTATTGGATACCCATTTAGCACGATCTAAGCTTGCTTTGACTAGCACTCTCTCCCCCTTTATGACTTCTCTGGCCACATGATCTCTTAGATCATCCTTCTGAAACCTTACCTGATCATTCAGATAATCTATTCCCTCTTTGTAGTAGAGTCTGAACTTCTGCAGTTGATCAGAAATAGCCTAAAGAGATGCTTGAATTGATATTTGGACAGTAGCTAGATCTTATTTGATCTGGTTAGATACTTAAGTTTTCACATCAGTAGCAATACCTCTAATTTTCGAGAGAATAGCATCATGTGAGTCTGTGATATTTTCATTCATTCTGAAATGATTTTCTAGAATATATCCATGTTTATCTGCAATGTCAGCTATTTTAGTTTTCATGTCCTATTGTTGTGTGGCCAAATATATTACATCATTACTTCCCTTATAGAAGCAATCTGTCATCTCCTTCTTATGCAAATTTACTTTAAATCTGATAGATTTTATATCTTCGGTCAGCTGGAACTGCATTTCTTTGTGGGACTCATCCGCATATTTCTCCAGAGCAAGTATTTGCTCATCCATTTTCACTTGCAGTTACACCAAAAGTGAACTGAAGTCTATTCCTGGAGCAGATGTTTGAGAGACAGTTTGCAAGGCTTTCTTATAGCCTGTGTTCCTCTTCTTGAGTGGCACCAGCTTCCTTTTCTTGGCCATGGTGGCTTCTTCATCTTCAAAAGAATTAGATGAACTTTCTATATCAATAGTGTCCTTTAAACTAGAGGCAAGGAGTGGAATCTCCCCCTCAGTTCGAGCTCCTTGTAAATCAGGAAATAACCCTTCCAAAGTTACCTCCTGCTGCATCTGAACAGGAGGGATAATGTTCTTTTTTTCAATAAATGGTTCTCCCTGGACATCAAGATCCTTTTCTAAGGTTTTATTTAAATTGGATGAGTGGAGTTGCTCAGCTTGATCTGGGTCTGACATATGCACATCATGTGCTTCTTTCTCAGTGATGACAGTTGCAACATTATTGATTTCTGAGACTATGTCAATAACTGTATCAGTTGCATTCTCACTATCCAGTGCAACTTCAGCTATACCTCTCCCTAGGTCTAGAAGCTGTGATTGTTCGGGTTCTTGAACAACTGCAATCTTAGTGTTATCTCCCCCTGGAGTGGAGACTATTTGATTTTCTAGTAGTTGAATGCTCTCCCCTTGGGCTTGAGCTTCTTTATCTGGCGTTGGTGCATGTGATTTTCTTTGTTGTTCTTCATCTGAGCGTAAGTCAACCAGCTCTTAAGAATCACTAGAAGATTCTGCTGCCTGGGAGGTAGTTTTCTTTTTCTTATCCTTTTTCACTTGTTTCTGTGGGGTAGAAACATCTTTTGTCAAAACTCTATCCCATCTGGATAGTATTCTCAGATCCATTCTCCTCATGTGATTAATCTTAATTCCTGGAGTTTGATTCATCACTTCTAGAATGGTGGAAACCAGATACAGGCTTAGTATTATACCCAGATTGGGCTTCTTAGTACTTTCTTTGATCTTGTCAAATATTACAGCAGACCAGTCTGTTTTCACCTTGAATATAACTCTGGTCTTGAGTCTGAACATATAGTAAGAAATCATATCATGTCCTCCTTTTTGCATAGAATAATCTTGCCTATTATCTCTGACAGGAACTTACCCTTGGAATTCATTCCCTTCCTTATCATTGAAGATCCAATCTTAGTAGTGGGATCCAATCCACACCATTGGAGAGAATCCCTTATCATGGATGATACGATGTCATCTTCTTCCTTAATCCATGGAAGTTGAGGTGACTTTCTTATACTCTTGTGTGTGAGTTCTATTTTAGTACTATTTATAGAGGATTTAATTATCATTCCCGTAGAATCCATCGTTGCTGACGAGTAAAATTAAAGAACATCCTTCTTCCATATCCTTGTACATCCTGAGACAAGTATTCTAATCCATTTTCGATGATTAGGGTAATCACAGCTTTGATTTTTGGGGAGGAAGTCTCGAACGCCTTGCGTACCAGTTCATATCCCTCGTTGACCTTATCTTCCTGTTGTGGCGCCATGAGTGAAAGAGAGAGAAGAGAGTCGACAGGAGAATTTCTTGTCGACATAAAGTCTAGAGTCGAGAGTTCTGAAAGCACAGTGGACAAGATTTTGTCTTCTCCTATTTATAGTATACTTGTAAAAGGTAGGTCAAAAGACGCGCCTAACTAGAGATTTTACTAGTCAACAAAATTTTTCATGTGTCGACATATACGACCTAGGTCTTGATAGAGCTTTGTAGGTGATGTCATGTCTATATGTCGACATAATTTTGCTTGTATCAACATAGACTACTTAAGTCTTGACAGAGTATTGAGGGTGTTGATATGTCTATGTGTTGACAACGATTTTTGTGTGTTGACCCAAAAAACTACTAGTACAAGCTCTCGGTAGAGTGGTGTCGACACAATTGGCTTTTTTCGACACAAACTTTCTAACTTAGCCAAATTTCTTGAGAAATTTAGTGCTGACCTAACATATCATTCTAGGTTTAACATATCTAATTCATTTTTAAAATAATTGAATTTATTTTCATCTAGAGGTTTTGTAAATATGTCAGCAATTTGATTGTTTGTGTTGACAAATTCTAGACTTATGTCTTCTTTTTCAACATGTTCTCTGATGAAGTGAAACCTGATTTCTATATGCTTAGTTCTGCTATATGATACATGATTTTTAGCAATAGATATAGCACTAGTAGAATCACAATATAATGGAATTCTACTTACCTTGATGTCATAGTCTTCAAGTTGATGTTGTATCCACAACAACTGTATAAGATCCGACTCCCCCTTCCGGGTAGTTAACCAGGATCTTATGCCCAGAACCGTCGTCTTACGGTGACACTAACGCACAGATTAGTCAATACCGCAAGACGCCGATTCTTCCATCTAGAATGATCATAACCTGTTCGGCCAATATGAGAAATAGAAGTAAAACTAATCAGAGTATAACAATATCCAGTCCACAGTCACAGTACAAATCATATGTATATGAATGAAAAGTATAAGTCCATAATGAATATAATAAAGAAGAGTAATAAGGGCTTATGCCTGGTACATCATATCAAATCTCCCTATCACAAATCAAAAGCGGAAGCTAATCAACTAATCTCATCCCACCTGAGGTCGTGCTCCAGTAGTAGAAGGTGGCACCAGTATCTGTACCTCATGTCCTTCCTCCTCAACAGGCTGGAACATCTCCTCGAGCTCCTAAAATGATATGGTCACCGACCATTAGTCAAAAAGACTAGGTTGTTTCCTCTACACCTCGCCCCGCAACTCCTAGGCACCGAGCGGGAGGACGAAACGGAGGACACCAAGAGATAGCAAAGAAAAGTAGGTGACAAGAAGCTAGCTATCAAGTATGTATATAGTTCTACTCTAGCAGTTCTAAGCACATGGTATAAGTGAAGTAAAAGTATAGTACAAGTGAATAAAGAACTGAAATAAGAACAGAAAAGTAAAGCTAAACTACCACTACTCTATCATCACAAATCGTACCTTAACTTTTAAAAATGCCCATACAAATTTATAAGTTGAGGTTTCTACGAATTTTAACTTATTATATAAAAGAGCCCATACTAATTTATATGATAAGGATATATGAAGCGTATGCCCTAATATGAATGAATGTTATGATGTAAATTATGCAACAGACAGGTGCAACATACACACAACGACTCTGTGATCACAGACATTTAGTTCCCTCCTTTCGAGATCTTGCATCACTCACAGGTACCACCATTGTGGCTACGACAGTAGCGGAGCGGGCGTCTCCGCTTTCTAGGAGGGTATACACACTACTAGGCATTGATCTCTTTCATACGCCTTTGTACACATCTAAGGTGCACTCTATAGTCTCTGCGTACGTACTTTGCTAACTACCCGACAGTCTTGTTGGGCCAGGTGCACGTTATCGGGGATCGTCCTCCATACCGTAGTATAAACAACCTACTGGCCCCTAAAACAGTCACACCCTCCTGGTTCACCGTACTGCCATCGATTTAACGATTGGCCCAGTACTGCATGACCCGCCACAAATTTTATACACATTCAAGTATTTCATTTCGAGCCTTTAGCTTGCAGGACCAACCTGTCCTGATTCCCTCAAACCCTCCACAGGTGAGCCTACAACACATATCCCTCCAACCCGGCACGGGTGAGCAGGTAGTCAATAGATTACAAGCCCCTCCAACCCGATACGAGTGAGCATATAGAACAAATCCCTCAAACCTAACACAGGCGAGAATATTACCATGAATCCCTCCAACCCAGCACAGGTGAGAATGATTATACGATGCCTAACCTATTAGGCTACTCTTGTCTATAGGTTATTATATTTAGTGACTTAAGATTAATCCCAAGACTGACCCGGGTATACCCGGTGAAGGGATCTTGGGGGCACTAGGAACTACGATGGGCTGAAGCCCAAAGCTCCCTTTCTCAAGGATATTTACTTTAGTGGATGTCTACCCATGATTCCCCTTTTGCTCTCATTATTACTCTTGGGCGATCCGAATGATTTAAGATGTTATTGAAGGGGCGACGGTCTTCCGCCGGACTCCACCTAGTTGCTATCCAAAGGCTGTCACTTTTACTCTTGTCACCAAGACAACACTACCAACTAGGGTTATACTCCACTTATGATCTCTACCTCAACCGTCGATCCATCCCCCGATGGTCCTTATAGTATAACCTGCTTTCACTATGCGCCGCCAATGACCTAATACCACCCCGAAATAGAACTTCCAATTCCTTGGGCCACCTGCCCCTAAATATTTATCCTAGGATGGTATGGACTAATGAAGTGAGCATGTAGATTTTCATAATTTTCTTAAGTCATTAAGGCCTATAATTAAACATTTAACTTTATTCCCTAGGTCATTTAACACATGAAGTATTACAAATTATAATCCATTGACCTAAGGAATTTTTCCTGAGTTGTTTCTTGGTAAAATATTGCTAACTACCAAAATTCATAATTTTCCTTTGATTAATTCTATTTATTTCTTAATTAATACAAAATTCACATAATTGCAATTTTCCAAATGAATTATAAGGAATACATTACACAAAATTCTAGGAAAATTATAGAGCATATATATCATTTATTTAAGGCTAATGGCAGAGTTTCATCAACCTATATAATGTAATGGCCTACCAAATACAATTCCTAAATATTTACCAAAATGCCATTTTGCTAATTTAAAAATTATCATGACATCCAAAAATTTTGAGATAATTATACAAGGCTAATCATACAATTATACAACAGTATAAATATTTCCAAAATTTTCTGATATATATTTCGGTCGATTTATAAATAAATTAATTAAGGGTAAAATGGTAATTTACCTGTATTTTACTCCAAAAGTTCTCAAATAGAAAGATAAAATTTTCATGAGTGAAATATGACCTCCTTTTTGAGTTGACAGTCTTTGGAATTTTTTGTTTTGATCAAAAGCCTATTTTCCAAATTATTTACCAAACGACCCATCTTTTTTTTTAAATTCCAAATAATGGGATTTTTGTTCCCAAAAATCACATTATTACAATGAGGGGTGAAATTACCCTAATTAGTATCTGGCATCAATTCCATGATTTTTGAATGCATCAATTAGGCTGAATATGCAACATTTCAAATATTGTTATTTGCACCCCATGGATATATATGGCCAGCACATGGAAGTGGGTTAACCCAACATGAATTTATTCAAATGTGTTGAAATTTTCACTATGCATATATGATGTCCCCAAGGACTTGCCACCAAAATTTGGGGCCATTTGGAGCCATAACACTCCAAAAAATTCATTTATTTAGTTTTGTGTATTTTGATAAAAACTTTAGGAAACGTTTTCCCAAAAATTCCCAATTTTCATTAGGGTCTAGATATGCACAATTTAAGCTTATTCCCAAAATTTTGGGACAAGTGGACCTCTGGTTTGGCCTGGACATGAATTTTGGTTTCTGCCCTAGCCTAGGACCAGTCCCAGAAAAACTTCCCTACAGCCCATTCTACTACACCAAATTTGATTTTTAAGGAGGAAATTTTAAGGTAAGAGGAAGGGCTAGAAGTTTCATCTAAATCACAATTCCTGATAATGCCTCTAAGGGGCCTAAAATTGACATGCAAATCTACTATAAAAGTGTGACAACATTAAAATGTTTCATTAAATAATATTTATAAAAACTATAGGATTAAATGGATGGCATCGGGTCATCGTCCCCGATCAACCAATGACCTAGATTGATTTGCACTGGGCCGTCTTACCAGCTATTTTTCGTCTAGTTGAGCCACCACCACCGCCGGCGATTGTCGCCACCACCTTCACTGAGGTGGGGGCTAGCATTTCCCGGCGGTGAGGCCGGCGGAATTGGCTCCTCCGGCGATCCCGAGCAAGGAGAAAAGCTCGGTATTTTCTCACACTCCCCTCATGGTGTCAGGCTCAATTGAGCCTGATCTCTCCCCTAAATGATCTAGATAGCTAGTACGGGAAGAGAGGCGGCGAAACGGACTTTGTTCAAGCCTTAGCGGCGAGTGTGGCGGTGGTTTGCCATGGTTGAGCTGCTCCGGCGATCTCCTGCCCGAAATCTCGTTTCTCCACCGTTTTCTCTATTCCAGCAGCCGATCTCCACTCGATTTCACCTTCTAAAGCTGATGGTGAGGCTGGTTTGGACTGAGGTGGGTTATACTTGGAGGGACAACCAAGGTAAGCTCGGGTTCACCTTGGATGCTTCACCATGGTTGCTAAGTGGCCATCCCAGCACTCCAAACTCAATATAATGAGTCATGTGGCCGGCCAGCAGCCTTTGGGAAGATAGAGACATGGCTAAGTGGCCTCACACCCTATTTTCCTCTTCTCACTCCTCTTCTCTCTCCTAAATTTCCCATTTTACCCCCATGCATGTACTCTCTCTCCTATTTCATAGGGGTAGGGCTGGTCTATGACTCTTTAGGCTGCTAATGGGCCATGTTTAGTGGGCTTAGCCCGGAGGGTGAGGCTTGGGTTCATTTCCCCCTCTTTTAGGCCATATGTTGACCAAGTTGACTTTTTGAGTTGACTTGGTCAACATGATGAGTGGGCTGACCCCACTTGATGGTCATGGGCCTAATGGAACCACCCAACTTGGGTTGGGTCAAGGGGGTGCCCCACTTAGGCTAATTGGGCCTATATGTATGGGTTTGACCAAATTAGGGCAAAGGTTGACTTGGGTCAACTACGGTCAAAGGGTTGACCTAGTGACATGCCCTAGGGTTCACTTAGATTGTTTTTAGGGTTAGGGAAATATGGTGGGGTCATGGTGTGGCTAGGGTCCCCATTTAGGCTAGTTTGACCTTGTTTGACCTTTGTCCTATAGTGGGCCCCACATGGCTACAACCCACTACCTAGGGTCAAACCTAGCTAATTTCATTACACCCACCCCATGCCTAACCCAATCTAAGTTAAGGGGCCTAAAAGTAACATGGGATGTTACAAATCCTATAAACAAAAAAAAAAATTCGTCCCCGAAATTTTTGTCCGGGTCTACGGGGTTCTACTTGCAAAATTTAAGCAAATTTTTGAAACACAAAACTAAAGCATACCTGAGGTAAATAGCTCCGGGTGTTGCTTCAACATCAGATCCCTTGGCTCCCAAGTGTTCTCCTCCAACCCACGGTTGGACCACAACACCTTCACGAGAGGGACATTCTTCTTACGCAAACCTCAGACGGCCGTATCATCAATCCGGATCGGCTCCAATCTAACGGATCTGTCTGGCGCTACCCGATCGGCAGAGGTAGTAATGTGCTGTTCCTGCCGAAGGAGAGCTCTTCTCAAGGAAGATACATGGAAGACGTCGTGTAAGGTACTCAACTCTGGTGGCAGCTGTAGTCGGTAAGCTAAGGGGCCGATCCGCTCCCGGATCAAGTATGGCCCCATGTATCGAGGATTGAGCTTCTTGTGTCTCCGCACCCGAGAGACACCGTGTACTGGGCATATCTTCAAGAAAGCTCTGTCTCCAACCTGGAATTCCACCTTCCAGTACCGAGCATCATAATACTTCGCCTGCCTACTCTGGGGCTCTAGTAGCCGATCCCCGATCAAACGAATCTGATCCTCCGTGTCTTCCACAAAATTAGATCCAAGAGCCTTGGTGTCCACATCCTGGACCCAAGACAGCAGTGTCCGGCACTTCCTCCCATAAAGTGCCACATATGGAGCCATCCCGATGCTAGCTTGGTGGCTGTTATTGTAAGAGAATTCAATCAATGGTAGTAGTATCCCCAAGGCTTCCCCGTATCTAATATGCATAATCTGAGCAGGTCCTCCATAGTCATGTTTGTCCGCTCCGCCTGGCCGTCGGTCTGCGGATGGAAGGCAGTATTAAAGGTAAGTCGAGAACCAAAGTAAGCATGCACTGCCCTCCACTCCCTGGAAGTGAACTGACCGTCGCGGTCTCAGATAATAGTCCTGGGGATGCCATGGTATCTTACGAACTGTTCCACGAACAATCTCACAAAAACTACAACTGGAGTATCCTTCCTGACTGGGATAAACCGCTATACCTTGGTTAGTTTGTCGACTATGACCCAAATTGAATCATGCCCAGAGTGGGATCGAGGCAGTCCATGTACAAAGTCCATAGCAATGTCCCCGAACTTCCACTCTGGGACTGACAGTGGCTATAATAAACCTCCTGGGATCTTACATTCTGCCTTTACACACTGACAAGTCTCGCAGTGTGTCACAAAATAGTTGATCTCCCTCTTCATCCCAGGCCAGTGCATGGTCCTCCGTAAGTCTGCCTACATCTTGGTGATGCCGAGATGCACTGAATATCTGGAGCAATGTGCCTCTCTGAGTATGTCATCCCGGATACCATCTCCTGCTAGTATGTATACTTGTCTACGGAATCCAAGGAGATCATCTTGTAGTGTGTAATCCTCAAACTTTCCCCCTTCTAGGGCACTGAAAATTGGCTCTAATGCAGCATCCATCCTCTGATGTGTTGTAATGCGTTATAGAATATCATCATTACTGATCAATGAGCTTAGGTACTCTCGGTATACCACTGGTTCGGCCTTAGATAGCATGGTAATATGCATGTCTTCCATCATCCGTATCAGATCTATAGACATCAATTGATGCTCTGATCCAGAAGTGCCAGCTCTCCTGCTCAAAGCATCTGCTACTGTGTTTTCCTTCCCCAAATGGTAGTGGATCTAATAATAATTGTCACAGAGGAATTCCAGCCATCTCCTCTGTCGCAGGTTCAGGTCCTTCTGCATATCGATATATTTAAGATTCTTGTGATCCGAGTAGATATCACAATGAATCCCGTATAAGTAATGTCTCCACATCTTCAGGGCGAATACCACAACCCTGAGCTCTAATTCATGTACTCGATAGTTATGCTCATGCTTCTTCAACTATCTCAAAGCATAAGCAATAACATTTCCATACTGCATCAGAACAGCACCCATCCCCTGGTAAGAGGCATCCGTGTAAATCTGAAATCCTTCACTCCCGGATGGGAGCGCAAGGATAGGAGATGAGGTGAGTCAGTCCTTCAGCTCTTGAAAAGCTGTCTCGCACTGCTCTGACCAAAAAAAATCTGAATCCTTCTTCGTCATGGATGTGAGGGGGAGGGTTATCCTCGAGAATCCCTCCAAGAACTTACGATAGTAACCTGCTAATCCCAAGAAGCTGCGGATGTTTGACGCTGTCTTCGGCCGTGTACAATTCCGTACTGTCTCTATCTTGGCTGGATCCACTGGCACTTAGAAAACTTCGCATACATCTGGAAATCTCTCAACCTCTACAAAACCTGTATCAAGTGCTCTGTGTGCTCCTCTTGAGTCCGGGAATAGATCAGAATATCATCGATAAACACAATGATGAAGCGGTCTAAGTAGGGTTCGAATACACGGTTCATTAGGGTCATGAATGCGGAGGGGGCATTCGTGAGCCCAAAAGGCATCATCGTGAACTCGTATAGCCCATATCGTGAACTGAATGCCATCTTTGGTATGTCCTCTTCGCGGATGAGGAGCTGGTAGTAACTGGATTGCAAATCTAGCTTAGAGAACCAGAAGGTTTCCTACACCTGATCAAATAGATTGTCTATCCGAGGCAGTAGATAGGTATTGCGGTCCATCAACCGGTTCAGCTCCCAGTAATCTATGGATAGTCGCAACAATCCGTCTTTATTCTTCACAAAAAGAACTGGTGCTCCCAACGACGATGAGCTCGGCCGTAAAAATCCCGATTCCACAAGATCCTGAAGCTGAGTCCGGAACTCTGCCAACTCTGTGGGAGCCATCTTGTAAGGTGCCCGGGACACTGACCTCGCCCCCGATACTAACTGGATCCTGAAATCCAAGTCCCGAACTGGTGGTAGTTCGGGCAATTTCTCCGGGAATACATTGGAGAAATCCCAAACCACCGGGATATCAGATTTAAGGCTCTCTGCTACTGCCATCTCGTAGCAGATGAGGTACACCTCCTCCCCCTACTCATAGGCCTTGACAGCCTGTACAGAAGATAATAAAAGATGGGGGATAGGTCAGATACCTTCAATAGTGACGTAAGAGTCTCCATGTTTGAGTGTGATCCTTTTTGAGGGGCAGTCGATCTGAGCATGGTTCCAATGAAGCCAGGTCATGCCCAAAATCAAATCAAAGCCCGATAATCTCAAGACTGCCGCCAGAGCTTCGAATGCCTTGCCTCTGATCTCAACCTCCATGTTGCAGCAATCCGTGGTCCGTAGCTCCCAGCCATCAGGAAGACCCACCCTCCTTTCTATGCTAGGGAACCTTTCCACGCCCTCTATTCCTTCAATAAAAGTGTCCGACACAAATGGGTGTGAAGCACTCATGTCGAAGAGGGTATGAGCGGGCTTGCCGCTGATCATAACTATGCCTGGGGTTTATTTGAGTTAAAAGAGAGTTTTTATTTATGGTTTTCAAGGTACTATTAAGGTTGAAAATTCTAAATAACAATAATTTAAGTACCTGTATCACTTCTTCGGGGTTCCTTTGCTCCGTGAGGTCTAGTCAATACATCTGTTCCTGTCCACGTCCTCGGCCATGATTTCCATGACCTCGGCCTTGACCTCATCCTCGTCCTCGGCCCTGGTGTGCTGGAGGGGCCACTGGAGGTGGAGGAGGAGGAAGAGGGTGGATCTGATGTGGGCATTGCGACCTGATATGCCCAAGCTGGCCACATCCAAAGCATATGATTTGTCTCTAGCCCCGATAATCCTGTCTCTGACCACGATTATCTTGCCTCATTGGTCCTTGTATCTGTAGAGGTGGGGGAGCAAGGACTATAGGAGGCCCCTGCTCCTGCTTGATGTTGGGACAATGACGTCCCCCACCCCTCCTGTATACAATAAACTTGCCTCTCTGGGATTCCGTGCTACCTTCTACGGATGATGACCCCTCTAGCGGCCTCTTTCCTCTGCCTTGCACCATTAGCTGGTCTGCCTCCAACTTCTTTTCCATCTCAATAATCTGTGTAGTGGTGCCATGAGATATGAACAATAAGGGCTGCCTCAAGGAGTCTCGGAGCCCATGGTAGAACCTTTTAGCATACATCTGGTCATCCCAGTCATGGAATCCCGCAAAACTAGCCAGATGGGAGAACTCTCTATGATATTCGATCACAGATCTGCTCCCCTGCTGGAAGTTTAGAAACCTCGCTTCCAAAGCATCTCTGTCCGTGGTGGATATGTAGTGCTCTAAGAACATATCACTGAACTCCTCCCAAGAAATTTCCATTAGCTCCCTATCAGCATATACAGAGTCTCGTACAGACTTCTACCAGCTCTTCGCATGTGCATCCTGTACCGATCTGGCAAGAGAGACTACCTGGCTGACTTGGCAGCTGTTGCCAGCCAACAGCTCCTGAATAGTATCCAACCTCTCTTCGGTCTTCACAACATCCTCTGTTCTGCGGTACACCGGCGGAGACATACTCTTAAAGGCACTCAACCAATTCAACCACGGATTTGGCTGTGGGGTCGGGACCTGCATGGCTATGAAGGCTTCCAGGATATGCGTCAGAGTTTGCCCCATCTCAGTCTGCAAAAAGGGAGTTGCAACTGGAGTGGGAGGAACCATATTCGGCTGCGGAGCCACCTGTAGAGTTTGCAAAATATGTAAGGTGTAATTAGAATTGGCCTAACTCATTATTTTAAATGGACTGTTTATGTGACTTTTACACATGGCCACACCATTGCTTCAACTGCATAGTTTGTCCGCAAACTAATGCTCGAGCGGGGTGTTCCAGTGTTGTGAACTTCTTTCTCATATGATCGTTTGTTCAAGTGATACCAGTTTGTATGATCCGACTCCCCCTTCCGGGGAGTTCACTCGGATCTTATGCCCAGAACAGCCATCTTACGGTGACACTAATGCACGGGTTAGTCAATACCGCAAGTCGCTGATTCTGCCAGCTATAACGATCATAACTTGTTCAGCCAATATGAGAAATAGAAGTAAAACAAATCAAAGTATAACAATATCCAGTCCACAGTCACAGTACAAATCATATGCATATGAATGAAAAGTACAAGTCCATAATGAATGTAATAAAGAAGAGTAATAAGGGATTGTGCCCGGTAAATCATATCAAATCTCTCTCTCACAAATCAAATGCGGAAGCTAATCAACTATTCTCATCCCACCTGAGGTCGTGCTCTAGTAGTAGTAGGTGGAACCGGTATCTGCTCCTCATGTCCTTCCTCCTCAACGTGTTGGTCCATCTCCTCGAGCTCCTAAAACTATATGGTCACCGACCATTAGTCAAAAAGACTAAGTCATTTCCTCCGCACCTCGCCCCGCAACTCCTAGGCACCGAGCGGGATGACGAAGCGGAGGACAACAAGAGGTAGCAAAGGAAAGCAGGTGATAAAAAGCTAGCTATCAAGTATGTATACAGTTCTACTCTAGCAGTTCTAAGCACATGGTATAAGTGAAGTAAATGCATAGTACAAGTGAATAAAGAATTGAAATAAGAGCAGAAAAGTAAAGCTAAACTACCACTACTCTACCATAAAAAATTGTACCTTAACTTATAAAAATGCCCATACAAATTTATAAGTTTAGGTTTCCAGGAATTTTAACTTATTATATAAAAGAGCCCATACTAATTTATATGATAAGGATCTATGAAGTGTATGCTCTAATATGAATGAATGTTATGATGCAAATTATGCAATAGACAGGTGCAACTCACACACAACGACTCTGTGATCACAGACCTTTAGTTCCCACCTTCCGAGAGCTTGCATCACTCTCAGGTACCACCGTTGTGTCTACGGCAGCAGCGGAGTGGACGTCTCCACTTTCTAGGCGGGTATACACACTACCAGGCCTAGACCTCTCTCATACGCCTCTGTACACATCCTAGGTGGACTCTAGAGTCTCTGCGTACGTACTTTGCTGACTACCCGTCAGTCTTGATGGGCCGGGTGCACGTTATCAGGGATCGTCCTCCAAGCCGTAGTATAAATAACCTACTGGCCCCTCAAAACCTCACACCCACCTGGTTCACCGTACTGCCATCGGTGTGATGATTGGCCCAGTACCGCATGACCCGCCACTAATTTTATGCATATGCAAGTATTTCATCTCGAGCCTTCAGCTCGCAGGACCAACCTATCCTAATTCCCTCAAACCCTCAACAGGTGAGCCTGCAACACATATCCCTCCAACCCGGCACGGGTGATCGGGTAGTTAATAGACTACAAGCCCCTCCAACCCGGCATGAGTGAGCATATTGAACAAATCCCTCAAACCCTACATGGGCGAGAATATTACCATGAATACCTCCAACCCAGTATAGGTGAGAATGATGATACAATGTCTAACCTATTAGGCTACTCTTGTCTACGGGTTATTATACTTAGTGACTTAAGATTAATCACAGCACTGCCCAGGGTATACCCGGTGAAGGGCTCTCGGGGGCACTAGGAACTACGATGGGCTGAAGCCCAAAGCTCCCTTTCACAAGGATATTTACTTTAGAGGATGTCTACCCTTGATTCCCCATTTCTCTCATTATTACTCTTGGGCGATCCTAATGATTTAAGATGTTATTGAAGGGGCGACGGTCTTCCGCCAACCTCCACCTAGTTGCTATCCAAAGGCTTGCACTTTTACTCTCGTCACTAAGAAAACACTACAAACTAGGGTTATACTCAAATTGTGATCTCTAGCTCAACCGTCGATCCATCCCCTGGTGGTCCTTATAGTATAACCTACTTTCACTATGCGCAGCCCATGACCTAATACCACCCCAAAATAGAACTTCCAATTCCTTGGGCCACCTGCTCCTAAATATTTATCCTAGGATTGTATGGACTAATGAATTGAGCATGTGGATTTTCATAATTTTCTTAAGTCATTAAGGCCACTAATTAAATCATTTAACTTAATTCCCTGGGTCATTTAACACACGAAGTATTACAAATTATAATCCACTGACCTAAGAAATTTTTCCTGAGTTGTGTCTTGGTAAACTATTGCTAACTACCAAAATTCATAGTTTTCCTTTGACTAATTCTATTTATTCCTTAATTAATAAAAAATTCACATAATTGCAATTTTCCAAACGAAGTATAAGGAATACATTACCCAAAATTCTAGGAAAACAACAGAGCATATATATCATTAATTTAAGGCTAATGGAAGAGTTTCATCAATCTCTATAATGTAATGGCCTACCAAATTTCAATTCCTAATTATTTACCAAAATGCCATTTTGCTAATTTAAAAATTATAAGGACATCCAAAAATTTTTAGATAATTATACAAGGCTAATCATACAATTATACAACACTAAAAATATTTCAAAAATTTTCTGATATATATTTCCATAAATTTATAAATACATGAATTAAGGGTAAAATGGTAATTTCCATGTATTTTACTCCTAAAGTTCTCAAACAGAAAGATAAAATTTTCATGAGTCAAATATGACCTCCTTTTTGATTTGACAGTCTTTGGGATTTTTTGTTTTGATAAAAAGCCCAATTTTTAAATTATTTACCAAAAGGCCTAATTTTTTTTAAAATTCTAAATAATGGGATTTTTGTTCCCAAAAATCCCATTATTACAATGAGGGGTGAAATTTACCCTAATGAGTCTCTGGCATCAATTCCATGATTTTTGAATGTATCGATTAGGCTGAATATGCAACATTTCAAATATTGCTATTTGCACCCCAAGGCTATATATGGCCGACACATGCAAGTAGGTTAACCCAACATGCAGCAATCCAAATGTGTTGAAATTTTTACCATGCACATATGATGTCCCCATGGACTTGCCATTAAAATTTGGGGCCATTCGGAGCCATAACACTCCACAAATTTCATTTATTTACTTTTGTGTATTTTGATAAAAACTTTAGGAAAAGTTTTCCCAAAAATTCCCAATTTCTGGCAGGGGTTAGATATGCCCAAGTTAAGCTCATACCCAAAATTTTGGGTAATGTGGACATCTGGTTTGGCCTGGGCATTAATTTTGCTTTCTTCCCTAGCCTAGGATCAGTCCTAGAAAAACTGCCCTACAGTCCATTGAACTGCACCAAATTTGATGATTAAGGTTGCAATTTAAAGGCAATAGGAATGGCTATAGTTTTCATCTTAATCACAATTTCTGATAATGCCTCTAAGGGGCCTACAATTGACATTCAATTCTACTGTAAAAGTGTGACAATATTTAAATGTTTCATTAAATAACATTTATAAAAACTATAGGATTAAATGGACGACATCGAGTCATCATCCCCGATCAGCCAACGAAACTGATTGATTTGCGCTGGGCCGAATTATCTGCCATTTTTCGGCCAACGGAGCCACCGCCACCGCAGGCGATTGTCGCCACCACCTTCGCTGAGGTGGGGGCTAGCGTTTCCCGGCGGTGAGGCCGCCGGAATTGGCTCCTCTGGCGATCCCGAGCAAGGGGAAAAGCTCGGAATTTCCTCACACTCCTCTCATGATATCGGGCTCAATTGAGCCTGATGTCTCCCCTAAATGATCTAGGTAGCTAGTACGAGAAGAGAGACGGCGAAGCGGACTTGGTTCAAGCCTTGGCGGCGAGTGTGGCAGTGGTTTGCCATGGTTGAGCTGCTCCGGTGATCTCCTGCCCGAAATCTCGTTTCTCCATCGTTTTCTCTATTCCAGCAGTCGATCTCCACTCGATTTCACCTTCTAAAGCAGATGGTGAGGCTGGTTTGGACTGAGGTGGGTTATACATGGAGGCACAACCAAGGTGAGCTCGGGTTCACCTTGGATGCTTCACCATGGCTGCCAAGTGGCTATCCCAGCACTCAACACTCATTGTAATGAGTCATGTGGCCGGCCAGCAGCCTTTGGGCAAAAGGAGCCCTGACCAAGTTGCCTCACACCCCATTTTCCTCTTCTCACTCCTGTTCTCTCTCCTAAATTTCCCATTTTACCCCCATACATGTACTCTCTCTCCTATTTCAGAGGGGTAGGGCTGGTCAATGACTCTTTGGGCTGCTAATGGGCCATGTTTAGTGGGCTTAGTCTAAAGGGTGAGGCTTGGGTTCATTTCCCCCTCTTTTAGGCCTTATGTTGACCAAGTTGACTTTTTGAGTTGACTTTGTCAACATGATGAGTGGGCTGACCCCACTTGATGGTCATGGGCCTAATGGCACCACATAACTTGGGTTGGGTCAAGGGGGGTGCCCCACTTAGGCTAATTGGGCCTATAGGTATGGGTTTGACCAAATTAGGGCTAAGGTTGACATGGGTCAACTAGGGTCAAAGGGTGGACCTAGTGACATCCCCTAGGGTTCACATAGATTGTTTTTAGGGTTAGGGAAATGTGGTTGGATCATGGTGTTACTAGGGTCCCCATTTAGGCTAGTTTGACCTAGTTTGACCTTGGTCCTATAGTGGGCCCCACATGGCTATAACCCACTACCTAGGGTCAAACTTAGCTAATTTTCTAACACCCACCCCATGCATAACCCAATCTAAGTTAAGGGGCCTAGAAGTAACATGGGATGTTATAAACTGAGCATAGAAACTACCTGTAGCAACATATTCTGATTCAGCAGTGGAAATAACTACACTTATCTGATTTTTGCTGCTCCATGACACCAACCTTCCACCTAGGAATTGACATGTGCCAGTGGTGCTTTTCCTATCTTCTTTGCATCCTGCAAAGTCTGCATCTGAAAAACTTGTTAGCAAGAAATCTATATTCTTAGGGTACAAAAGACCTAGATTAGGTGTGCCCTTAAGATATCTTAAGATTCACTTAATAACAAAATAATGAGATTCCTTTGGGCAAGCTTGGTACCTAGCACAGGCACATGTGGCATACATAATGTCAGGTCTACTAGCCGTCAAGTAAAGTAGGGAGCCAATTATCCCTCTATACAAACACTCATCAATAGGTTTTCCCGTCTCATCTTTGCCTATAGGCATACTTGTCCCCTCTAGAGTTTTCATGGTGGAGGCTGACTCCATGCCATATTTCTTAATTAACTCCTTGGTGAACTTAGACTGAGATATGGACAATCCATCATCAGTCTGTCTAACTTGGAGTCCCAAGAAGAATTTTAGCTCCCCCATGCTGCTCATCTCAAACTTCCCTTGCATAAGTTTGACAAACTTTCTACAAATATTGTTTTCAGTTGAACCAATGATAATGTCAATATATATCTATACTAGGATGATCTTACCTTATTATTTCCTAAAGAATAGAGTCTTGTCAATTTTCCCTCTTGAGAATTTATTCTGAATAAGGAAAGCCGACAGTGTTTCATACCAAGCCCTAGGGGCTTGTTTCAATCCATATAGAGCTTTATTAAGCCTATATACATAGTTGGGATAAAGAGGATCTACAAAACCTGAAGATTGTTCAACATAAACTTCCTCTTTTAAGTCACCATTCAAAAATGTTGACTTTACATCCAATTGAAATACATTGAACCCTTGATAAGCTGCATAAGCAAGGAACAGTCTTATTGCTTCCAACCTTGCCACTGGGGCAAATGTCTGATCGAAGTCTATCCCTTCTTCCTGTCTATAGCCCTTTGCAACCAGTATGGCTTTGTTCTTGATTATAGTGCCATTTTCATCTAACTTGTTCCTGTAGATCCACTTAGTTCATATGACATTGTGATTCTTTCGTTTAGGAACCAACTCCAAGACTGTACAACTTCTGAATTGATTCAACTCTTCCTGCATGGCATCAATCAAATTTGTGTCTTGTATAGCCTCTTCAAACTTCTTAGGTTCCATCTGGGACAGAAAGCTTGAACGTAGAACCCTGTTCATGCTCTTGCTTCTAGTCAGAACTCCATGTCTTGCATCACCAATGATTTTGTGTGCTGGATGATCCTTCAAATTTCTTCTTGTTGGAGGAAATCTGTCCACCTCTTGGTCTTCTTCATTGTCCTCATCTAGATGTACTTCAATGTCTTCATCTTCATCCAGTGAGACTTGTACTTCCCCTGGACACCATCCATCATTTTCTTCATGCTGTCTTACAGGTTGGTCTTCACTAATTGTTATCTTGTCCATCTTTTCGTTCAAACATGTAGGGCTAACAGAAGTGCTAGATAGCTCACAGTTAATTAGCTTAGACTCATCAAAGACTATATGAATAGATTCTTCTATAACTTGTGTAGTCAAGTTGTAGATTCTATAAGCCCTGCTGTTATTGTTGTACCCAACAAATATCCCTTCTAAGGATTTGGCAGCAAACTTAGTTTTATAGTGCTTGCAATTATTCAGAACATAACACTTGCTACAAAAGATTCTAAAGTAGGATATGTTTGGTTTTCTGCCTTTCATAATCTCATAGGGTGTCTTCTTGTGTCTTTTGTTGATGGATGCTTATTGAGAACATGACATCCAGTATTTACTGGCTCAGCCCAGAAATATTCTGTGAGAGAAGTGTCACTTAGTAGTGTTCTAATTGCCTCAATAAGAGTCCTATTCTTTCTTTCAGCAACCCCATTTTGCTGGGGAGTTCTAGGTGAGGAGAACTCCTGATGAATCCCAAGTTCTTCACAGAACTTTGTCATGCATTCAGACTAAAATTCAGTCCCATGGTCACTTCTGATTTTGACCACTTTATTGTTAAGTTCATTCTGAATTTGCCTAATAAAATTCTAGAAGACATTAGGGGTTTCAGATTTCTACCTCAAGAAGAAAAGCCATGTAAATCTAGAATAGTCATCCACAATTACAAATGTGTAAGCTTTCCTACCTACACTATGAACTGGTATAGGGCCAAATAAATCCATATGTAGGAGGTAAAGACATCTCACAGAATATTTGGTATCATTTCCATGGAAAGTGCTCTTGGTCTATTTTCCATTTTGACAAGCTGAACATACACCCTCTTTAATGCACTTGACCTGAGGACCATTCCTCACTAATTCCATACTAAAGAGTTGGCCTATTGACTTGTAGTTTAGGTGAGCTAGCCTCTTGTGGCATTGAACACAATGAGATGCTTTCTCATCTACAACTAGGAAAATAGGAGAGATCTTATTCTCACAATCAAAGTTAAGACAGTAGACATTTCCTTTCCTAGTGCCTGTCAGAATGATCTCTTGATCATTTGACCTTCTTATTTGGCATACACCCTTGTGGAAAGAAGTGTCATAACCTAGATCACTTAGTTGGGTTATGCTTATTAGGTTATATTTTAGACCTTTTACATAAGCCACTTGGGTGATAGTAATAGTGTTATTGGAAATATTACCAAACCCTTTGATGACTCCCTTTTCAGATCCACCAAAGATTACTTTGGGTCCATTTTATATAGGAGAGTAATCTTTTAGTATCCTTCTTATTCTAGTCATATGCCTGGAACATCCACTGTACAAGTACCATATTGGGGTATAGCTACTTGGACTCACCTGAATCAAATAAAATTACCTATCCTTAGAACCCCAATTGTTATTGGGTCCTAGGTTTAGGTTAGTTTGATATTTGACATGCTTACCTGCAGCCTTTCAGACAGGTAAGCTGGCCTTTTTCATAACACTAGAATTATACCAACAATCAATGGAATAGTGGCTCACTTTGATACAACACCAATACTTATATCTGTTGTACCTTCTTTTAAGTACAAGCATAACAGTATTGCTGTCAGCAATCCTCAAGTCTGTAGGAAAAACTGTCTTTTTAAGTGCATGTGTTGGAGCATCAAACACAGATGACTCCTGAAGAACATGGTTTGTTTGCTCATTGGCTACCCTATTAGCATTTGCTTCCTTTCCATTTAGATTACCATACTTACAGTGACCATGAGTGATGTCATGATCTAACCTGTTAGTAGGCTGCATCACTTTTCTAAAAGAAATAGTGGGTTTGAAGGCTAGTGGCTGAACTGGGGCTTTGCCTTTTCTTTTGGAATTAGCTGTCCTATTTCTTTCCTTAAAGCCTAATCCTGTCTTACCCTTTTAGGAGATAAATTTGTCTATTAAGTGTAAGACTGACTTTGACTTTGAGAATTTAGCCACAAGATCCTTCTCTCTTTGATGTTTGACTTCCAGACTCTTGATGTGATCATTTTTCAAGGTAATTGTACACATCTGAATAACAGTTGTGTTTTTCAGTTTGGCAACTTCATTCAGCTTATAATCCAGCACTTTTACTGAATCTGATGCAACTAATTTATGAGATATAATTTCCTTAGCCTGCACTTTGACAAGGATTTTGCTTCTCTTAAGAGCTTCATACAGACCACCATACTCATCAATTAGTTGATGGAAATCCCCTTCAGATTCAGAACTATCCTCATCTCTTGATGCTAATGCTTCTGATTCTAATCCAGTATAATAATCAGAGACTGATGATGGATTGTATACCTTATTGGGACCAGGCTGATCCTGGAACTGATCATCCTCAAAAAAATCCATCAGCCCTCTACAATAATGATCTTCACTCCCATTTATAGAATCCAGTATTTGCAGGAATTTAGTTTCTATAGAATCCTCTTCTGTAGTGAACAATCTAATATAGGCTTCTGGTTCATCCTCTTCTTCAGATTTAGATGATGAAGAGTCAGTCCAACTCTTTTTCTTCTGGTAAATAAGGGATCTCTCTTTCTTACCCTTATTTTGATGCTTCTCCTTGTCCTTAGATTCCTTTCTTTTATCAGGACAATCATCTATGACATATCCTGGCTTGTTGCAACAATAGCAAACAATTTTAGAAGAAGTTTGTTTACTAGGATTAGAGCCATACATGTCATCCTTAAAAGTTTTCTTCTTCTTATAATAGTCAGCCTTGGAGAATGATGAAGATGGCTTTGTTGTCCATTTCTTCTTCTTCATAAACCTTTGAAATTGCCTTGCAAAGGCACCAAAGTCTTCATCAGAGTTGTGGTTATCTTAAGTGTTGGTGTCAGGATTTTCTGGTTCAACCACAACAATTCTCCTCGGTGGAGAAGGAGACTTTCTCCTATCCTTTCTTGTGGTTTCAGCCTTGAAGGCTACTGACTTTTCTTTGTATTCAGACCTATTACTTTTATCCTCCTTTCTAGAAGTGAGCTGCATCTCATATGATAACAGTTTTCCAAAAAATGTTGGTGGAAGTGTATCAGCAAGCCTGGCCCCCTCTCTGATGGCATATATTTTAGTATACTAGTCCTTGGTTAGTGATCTGAGAAACTTGTCATTCAGTTCATATGTGCTAAAGACTCTTCCATAGGTCATTGATGCGCGTAAAATACGGCAAGCGTACCGGTCGCACAAGTAATAAAGTTGGGAATGAATCCCCGGATGTCGGTCTCTCGAGGAATGCAATTGGCGTCGAATGATTTAGACTCTAAAACTATCGTTATGAGAGTTAATTGAAATAAACAGAAAAAGAAAGGGGCTTTGGTTGGTGGTCTTACGACCGATTACACTAATGTAAACTATGCGGGTCGCAATCACCGCTTCTCAAGGCGAGATGGATGTAGCGGCCGCGATGCCGTACTTCAGTTGACGAGTGGACGGAAGTCTAGCGAGTGAGGTGATTAGTGCGAAGCGAGCTTGAGTGAAACGAACGTGTGGAGTGGAGCGAGATGGAGCGAGGCGCATCAAAGAATAAATCTCTAAAGCAAGATGAAACACAACCAAACGAAATAACACTAGAAGTTGATGTTCATTACAAGCACAAACATTCCATACAACAAGAAAAGAGAGAAAATGCAAAACCACGAGATTGAAGATCCACCGCGGTTGTTGGCCGGAGGTGCGGGTTGTCAATCCGCTTCCAAGCGCAGTCCGAGGAGGGCTTCCGGTACCACCGAGCTGTCACCTCGAGGGCCTGTTACTCCGTTCTCTAGGTATGCTTCGTCTTCTTCCTTGGTGGAAAGCTCGGAGAAGAATGCTTCAATGGCCGGGAGGATCGCCGGACGATGCGAAATGCTTCGGAATCACCGGAGAAGGTCCTCCCGTTGGTAGGAATGAAGGTGGAGGTGAATGGGACTGCTGGAGGGCGAAACGGCGGACTGGCGAAGGTTCCGTAACGATGCTCTCGCCCTAATTCGCGGAACAGCGTATTTATAGCTTGCAGAATAAATAGGGCGCACGACCACTGGCGCACGACCAGTGGTCGTGCGCGACCAAGGTCAGCGCCCGTGCGTGAGCAACCTGTAGACCTGCATCAGAAAATCAGTGGTCGCGCACGATCAGCAGCGCACGATCATTGATCGTGCGAGGCAATGCTGATGATCGTGCGGAAATAGCCAGACAGTCTTTTGCAAAATGGGTATGACTGCGCACGATCGTCGGCGCACGAGCAGTGGTCGTGCGCGGTATGGCAAGTGATCGTGCGGAAGGTTCAAGACAGAGTTTTCACAAATGAGACCGGGCTGCGCACGATCAGTGATCGTGCGCTAGGAGGTCGATGGTAGTGCGTGGGTAAAAACGCACGACCACTGACTCCTTTGCCAAAAATAGTGAAACGCCTATCCCGAATGCCCTCACGATCCCCAAACCTGCAGGAAAACTGCACGGGACATCGATCGTGGCAGCCACAGCAAACAGTGATAAACATAGCAAGAAACTAAATGCACACAAGCATAGAAAATGGGCTAAAAAGGTGCACAGGGCGTGGAAAACCGTAGCGAACCAAAAGGAGTGCAAATGACGCTAAACGGTGTGCAAAGACAAGAAAATGAGCCCAGATGAGTCCGCAAATAGGTATAAAATATGGACTCATCACACCCCCAGACTTAACTGTTTGCGCGCCCCGAGCAAACAAAACCTAAGTAGACGGGGAAAATGAACTAGCTAAGAAAGAAATTGCAGAACGGAGTACCATGCAAAGTCGCATGCTCGCGTGCATAATAATAAAGTAGAGGAAATTCTTAAGTATACAAAATATTTTATATTTTTCACAATGCGTAACAAAAATTTATTATTACTCCAAAGTAGAATCACGGTGAATCATCCGGTCTTACGCAGGGAGAAAGTAGACAGGCCACTAAGGTGAGCATTGCCGAAGACCGGGGCTCAAGATTACCCCCAAAGGAATCCACCAATGTCGGAAACCATAAGCTTGCCCGTTCGCACTCTCTCCACGGCACTAGTCAACTCAAGCGCAAGTCCGTAGGACTTCGGGTAATAATGGGGCTTGGGTTACGGTGAGATAAACAATGATAAAAAGAAAGGCTATGCACCTAACCCAAATGAGCTAGCCTAAAAGAATCCCTCGGCAAACCACAATATAACCAGGTGCACCACACCCCCAGACTTGATTTGTACAACATGGGTGTGTGCACCGCCTACTCTAAATCCAAATCTTCTCAAATAAATAATTTCAATCAAACTCTTTTTTTTTCTTTTTCTTTTCTCTTTTTCTCTTTTAAATATTTTCTTTTTCTTTTTACAAAATCAGCACATTTTTTTCTTTTGGGCACAACCACATATCACAAATACGAATCACCACATCACAACCCAACATAAAATGTAAACTACTAAAGCTCGAATTGGGTGTGCGACTAGGATAGGCTATAAGGCTTTGGTGAAATACTAGTGGAGCTGAATCAAAAGAAGGGTAGGCACAACGGGGCTAGCAAGGGCGAAGTTAGGAATGGGTACAAAGCTCAACCGGGCCAAAAGGTGGCCTACATCACTCTCACGCTAGACTAACCGTGTACCAATGCTTCAAGAATAGCTTGGGGCAAGTTCTTAGCAACCGAGAAAGATAATCCTTCCTCCCGACTCAAGCAATACGAGTCTAGTGGCGGCTACACACATTCCTACGCTACCATTTGATTCACACCGGATTCACCAACTTTTGAGTAGAATAAAAGAATTTACGCAGATAGAAAAATATAAACTATAAGCATACAGAAAAATTAAATCTACTCAAATTTCTACACAAAACAAGAGCAGTTGACGAGAAACACAGCAAGGCCAACATTTTACTCCGTCGCACAATCCTCAACTAGCACAGAAATTTTCCAAATCGAACAAAGATACAGGTTCAACTCGTGACACGCAAACCGCTAAGCTCGCGCTCAAGTGGGTGCAGTGGTGTGCACAGGAGTCTAACACAATGAAGCAAAAAGGAAAACTACTGGCATGCGAAATTAAATGTGCTCGTGGAGTGCACAAGCGGCTCTTCCCCCCAGACTTGAATGAAAACATAAGCAAGAAAAATAGACATTCGACCAAGGAATGAAATATGAAGCGAGAGAGAGTACCAATGCTCCAAAGAGGGGAGCATGCCAGAAGATTGCGTGATGATTCGCGGGAGTTGCTGCTTCGCACAAAAGATAAGCTGAACCTGCGAATTAGGCCGAACAAAAGAAAATACAAAAAAGATAGAAAACATAAAATAAAATAAAACATAAACAAGGGGACCAAAAGGTCCAAGCTTGGGTTGTCTCCCGAATAGCCCTTTTGTTTACCGTCCTTAAGGTGGACCAAATACCTGTATTAGCAGTTGTAAATAATGTTTTTGCAGCAAAATAAAATAAAGCTCAAAATGTTCCAACACAAAATAGGAGATCCACAGCGGAAATTGGGATCAAGGCGCCGCCCCGTCACCATGTAGTGGGTCTTCGAGCTGTAAGCTTTGAGGTTCGCCGATGATAGCACCTCCATCGTACAACTTTAGCCGATGCCCGTTGACCTTGAATTTTTTGCCGCTCTTCCCGGATATTTCAATAGCTCCAAAAGGGGAGACTCCGATCACTGTAAAGGGGCCGCTCCACCGCGATTTTAACTTTCCGGGGAATAAACGGAGGCGGGAGTTGTACATTAGGACTTGATCTCCCGGTTGGAATTCTTTTGGGAAGATGTGACGGTCGTGCCATTTTTTGTTTTTTCTTTGTAGATCCGCGCGTTTTCGTAAGCGAAATGCCGTAGTTCTTCCAGTTCATTCAGTTGGGAGCGGCGTTCGCCTGCTGCAGTCTCAATGTCCATGTTCAGAAATCTGGTTGCCCATAGCGCCTTGTGTTCTAATTTGACCGGCAAATGGCAAGCCTTTCCATAGACAAGTTGGAAGGGGGTCATACCGATAGGAGTTTTGAAGGCGGTTCGGTATGCCCATAAGGCGTCGTCGACCTTCTTAGCCCACTCTTTTCGGTTGGAATTTATGGATTTTTCAATTATTCTTTTTAGCTCCCTGTTGGAGACTTCAACTTGCCCACAAGTCTGAGGATGGTAGGCGAGAGAGACTTTGTGATGAACTCCAAACTTCTTCATGAGTTGTAAGAATGACTTGTTGCAAAAATGACTCCCGCCGTCACTGATGATTGTGCGCGGAGCGCCAAATCTAGAAAAAATATTTCTGTGTAAGAAAGTTAGAACAGTGCGAGCGTCATTTGCAGCAACAGCTTCGGCTTCGACCCACTTGGAAACATAGTCAACCGCAACAATGATATAGAGTTTGCCGTGCGACATGGGAAAGGGTCCCATGAAATCTATCCCCCAAACATCGAATGGCTCACAAACGAGCATGTTATTGAGGGGCATTTCGTCCCTCTTAGAGATATTACCGGTCCTTTGGCATTCATTGCATTTAGTAACATAACTGTGGGCGTCTCTGAAAAGGGTTGGCCAAAATAGGCCACATTGCAGAACCTTGCGTGCCGTTCTTGTGGCGCCGAAATGTCTGCCGGCCTCCCGATCATGACAGTGGTTTAAAACGGATTGGAATTCACTCTCGGGTACGCAGCGCCTGATAACTCCATCATTGCACGTGCGAAAAAGTAGCGGGTCTTCCCAGAAATAATGTTTAGCATCAGATAGAAGTTTCCGCTTTTGCTGCGATGATAGGCTTGGGGAGACAGATTTGCATGCAAGATAGTTGGCCATGTCTGCGTACCACGGGGTCATCGAGGGGAGGGAAGAGATGGAGAATAATCGCTTATCCGGGAAGCATTCAGCAATCGCATTGCGCTCATCCTCTAAAACAGATCCACCACTATCATTCTCCAATCTAGATAAGTGATCGGCGATGACATTTTCCACTCCTTTCTTATCTCGGATCTCAATGGAGTATTCTTGCAGCAGGAGAATCCATCGGATTAGCCGAGGCTTGGCATCTTTTTTTTTGAATAAATACCTTAGAGCTGCGTGGTCGGTGTAGACAATGACTTTGGATAACACCAAGTACGAATGGAATTTCTCGAAAGCAAAAATCACGGCCAGAATATCCTTTTCTGTAGTAGTGTAATTGAGCTGGGCATCGTTGAGGGTTCGGCTCGCGTAAGAGATGGTGTGAAATACTTTGTCTCTCCTTTGACCGAGCACCGCACCAACTGCAAAATCGCTGGCATCGCACATGACTTCGAAGGGCAAAGTCCAATCCGGCGCCACCAAAATGGGAGCGGAGATTAGCCGGTCCTTGAGAGTTGTGAAGGCTTGCATGCAATTTTCATCGAAGACGAACAAGGCGTCCTTAGTCAACAGATTTGTGAGAGGTTTGGATATTGATGAAAAATTGCTAATGAATCTTCGGTAAAAGCCGGCATGTCCCAAAAAGCTGCGGATTCCCTTGACAGAAGATGGAGGAGGAAGATTCTTGATGACACCGATTTTTGCTTGATCGACTTCGAGCCCCCGACGAGAGACCTTATGGCCTAAAACGACGCCCTCACGAACCATGAAGTGGCATTTCTCCCATTTCAGGACAAGGTTGGTATCATCACAACGCTGCAGGGCCTTGGCTAAATTAGCGAGGCAGGAGTTAAAGGTGTTCCCGAAAAGAGAGAAATCGTCCATGAAGACTTCGAGAAAATCACCGATCATGTCGCCAAAAATGGCGATGACGCAACGTTGGAAGGTTGCCGGGGCGTTGCACAATCCAAACGGCATTCTCCTAAACGCGAAGGTGCCATATGGGCAGGTGAATGTCGTCTGGTCTTGATCTTCAGGATCGACTGCGATTTGGTTGTATCCCGAATATCCATCCAGAAAGCAGTAGTATTCCTGACCAGCCAATTTTTCCAGCATTTGATCGATGAAAGGGAGCAGGTAATGATCTTTGCGTGTAGCTTCATTCAGCTTCCTTTAATCGATGCAAACTCTCCACGCAGTGACCACACGGGTAGGCAGTAGTTCATTCTCGTCAGTGGCCACCACAGTAATTCCGCCCTTTTTGGGCACAACTTGGACCGGGCTTACCCATTTGCTGTCACTGATGGGGTAAATTATACCGGCGTCAAGCAATTTTATGACTTCTGCCTGAACTACCGCATGCATCTTGGGATTCAGTCTTCTTTGCGGTTGTGCCGAAGGTTTGTATTGATCTTCAAGGAGGATCTTGTGCATGTAGAACGCCGGGCTAATGCCTTTAATGTCATCCAAAGATCGTGCAAAAACATTCTTATATTTTTTTAACACGTCGACCAATGCACGTTCGTTGTCGGCGGAGAGAGTAGCGGAGATGATCACCGGACATGCTGTGCCTTCCTCCAAGAAAGCATATTTCAGGGATTCGGGCAGCGGCTTCAAGGTTATGGTAGTGGCAGTGATAGAAGAAGTGATGGTGGGTTCTTTGATCAGATGCGGAGTCCCAGACGAGGTAGCGAGTGGTGTGTCCTCAATTTCCCATTCTGGCTCATCATGGTCAAGAATCAATTCGCTGCTCATTCCCGGTTCGTCAAACAAGTCAGCGCTGTCACAATTAGTGATTCTGAGTTGTTGTGGAGGTTCATGGACATTGAAGGAAATTGATTCTTCTCCCAGGCTTAGGGTCAATTCTCCCCGGTCGACGTTGATAATAGCCCGGGCAGTGGCAAGGAAGGGCCTTCCCAGAATTATAGGGACCTTGGGATCAGCCTTCATGTCAAGGATGACAAAATCGGCCGGGAAAGCAAGGTCGTTAACCATGATAATGAGGTCTTCAACCATCCCAGCTGGCATTTTTATCGATCGATCGGCTAGCTGTAACCTCAGATGGGTGGGCCGGAGAATCCCAACTCCCAGCTCCTGGAAGATGGAGAGGGGCATCAGGTTAATCGACGCTCCCAAATCACAAAGTGCGTGGCCAAACCTGTGGAGACCAATTCGGCAAGGGATGGTGAAGCTGCCAGGATCTCTGCGTTTGGTAGGAGAAAAGTTGGTGAGGAGAGAGGAAAACTCTTTGGTGAGGTTAATCATATTCAGACCTTCCAAGGATTGACGCCTCGAGATGAGGGTCTTGAGGAACTTGGAATATCCTGGAATCTGCGTGATAGCTTCTGTTAAAGGTATGCTAACTTGAGCTCCTTTCATGATTTCCAGGAACTTCTAAAAATGCCTTTCAGTCTTTTCATTATTTAGCCGATGGGGAAACGGCGGCCTCGAGGTGATCCTCATGAGTGGCGGTACTGACACGGGTTCTTGCGCGATCGGTGCAGACGGAGGTTCAAATGTCGAGTCAGAAGTGGGTACACACGAAGATTGTGTAGGAGGATCGGGCGGAAAGACTCTCTCGAGACTTTTTCCACTTCTCAGCCTCATTGAATGCACTATTTCCCATTTCTGACTGGTGGAGCTAAGCAACGTTTCCGTAAGAATCCCAATGGCCGTTTGTAGGCGCTGAATGGTGGCGGCTTGATCGTTGAAGGCATCCATTATTTTGTAGAAGTACGCGAAAAAACGCTCCATCACAGACGCGGGAAGATCGGCGGCTTCATTAGTGACCACCAACTTTACCTCCACGGAAAGGTTGGGGAAAGGTGGGGAATTCCAATGCCTGCTGGTTTGGGCAATGTTGTCAATTATTTCCCAAGCATCCCGACAAGGTTTGTTAAGCAGAGTTCCTCCAGCTGCAATGTCAAGTGCTGGCCGGAATCTGTCTAGGATCCCAAAATAGAAGGTTTGGAGCAGCAAAATATCTGACACTCCCTCTCTGCAGCATTCTCTCCGCAAATACTGAAAACGCTCCCAGGCTGCGAACAAGGATTCTTCATCTCTTTGGGAGAAGGTGATGAGCTCCTTGTAATCGTCCGTGGTGAGCATTTGCTGCCGGAATTTGGCCAAGAAATTTCCTTCGAGTTGCTTCCACGAATGAAACATCTCCTTCCTGGTATCATTATACCATCGTTTTGCGCTGCCTTTCAAGGAAAAGGAGAAGAGTCGAATCTTCTGCTGCTCACCGTTGGCAGTGTTCGAAGAGCATGTGTCATAAATTTCTAAAAACCTGCGCACATGGCACAAGGCATCAGCACTTCCATCTCCGTTGAATTGACAATTTTCGATAATGTATTCGATCAAATCAGAGGAAATCTCGAAACTGTTATTTCCCGTTTCCACTCGATTGGTGAGACGGGCTTGATAAATTAGATGCTGAATAGAAGGCATTGATAGAATATTGACCCTGTATTCACTAAAACAACAAAACAGAGGAACAAAAATCAAAAAGCACTAACTCTTATACCAATACTTCCAGAAATCATGATCGTTCAACAGTCGCATTCCCCGGCAACGGCGCCAAAAACTTGATGCGCGTAAAATACGGCAAGCATACCGGTCGCACAAGTAATAAAGTTGGGAATGAATCCCCGGATGTCAGTCTCTCGAGGAATGCAATTGGCGTCGAACGATTTAGACTCTAAAACTATCGTTATGAGAGTTAATTGAAATAAACAGAAAAAGAAAGGGGCTTTGGTTGGTGGTCTTACGACCGATTACACTAATGTAAACTATGCGGGTCGCAATCACCGCTTCTCAAGGCGAGATGGATGTAGCGGCCGCGATGCCGTACTTCGGTTGACGAGTGGACGGAAGTCTAGCGAGTGAGGTGATTAGTGCGAAGCGAGCTTGAGTGAAACGAACGTGTGGAGTGGAGCGAGATGGAGCGAGGCGCATCAAAGAATAAATCTCTAAAGTAAGATGAAACACAACCAAACGAAATAACACTAGAAGTTGATGTTCATTACAAGCACAAACATTCCATACAACAAGAAAAGAGAGAAAATGCAAAACCACGAGATTGAAGATCCACCGCGGTTGTTGGCCGGAGGTGCGGGTTGTCAATCCGCTTCCAAGCGCAGTCCGAGGAGGGCTTCCGGTACCACCGAGCTGTCACCTCGAGGGCATGTTACTCCGTTCTCTAGGTATGCTTCGTCTTCTTCCTTGGTGGAAAGCTCGGAGAAGAATGCTTCAATGGCCGGGAGGATCGCCGGAGGATGCGAAATGCTTCGGAATCACCGGAGAAGGTCCTCCCGTTGGTAGGAATGAAGGTGGAGGTGAATGGGACTGCTGGAGGGCGAAACGGCGGACTGGCGAAGGTTCCGTAACGATGCTCTCGCCCTAATTCGCGGAACAACGTATTTATAGCTTCCAGAATAAATAGGGCGCACGACCACTGGCGCACGACCAGTGGTCGTGCGCGACCAAGGTCAGCGCCCGTGCGTGAGCAACCTGTAGACCTGCATCAGAAAATCAGTGGTCGCGCAGGATCAGCAGCGCACGATCAGTGATCGTGCGAGGCAATGCTGATGATCGTACGGAAATAGCCAGACAGTCTTTTGCAAAATGGGTATGACTGCGCACGATCGTCGGCGCACGAGCAGTGGTCGTGCGCGGTATGGCAAGTGATCGTGCGGAAGGTTCAAGACAGAGTTTTCACAAATGAGACCGGGCTGCGCATGATCTGTGATCGTGCGCTAGGAGGTCGATGGTCGTGCGTGGGTAAAACCGCACGACCACTGACTCCTTTGCCAAAAATAGTTAAACGCCTATCCCGAATGCCCTCACGATCCCCAAACCTGCAGGAAAACTACACGGGACATCGATCGTGGCAGCCACAGCAAACAGTGATAAACATAGCAAGAAAGTAAATGCACACAAGCACAGAAAATGGGCTAAAAAGGTGCACAGGGCGTGGAAAACCGTAGCGAACCAAAAGGAGTGCAAATGACGCTAAACGGTGTGCAAAGACAAGAAAATGAGCCCAGATGAGTCCGCAAATAGGTATAAAATATGGACTCATCAGTCATTAGCTCATTTACAATTCTAAAGAATTTCTTGTAACGTTCAACTATGTTATCTGTCTTAGTTTGTCTAAAGATCTCATATTCGTGATTTAGCATAGACTTTCTATCCTCTCTTACTTATTCAGTTTTTAACTTTTTCTTCAAATACAACCACATCTCCAATAAGATTTTCCATCAAACTTTTTCTTCTTTTTTTTTAACTTTTCATTTTACATTTTTTTGAATCTTTTTTCTTTAAATAGTTCAGCAAATAGAAGCTTTGTAGCGCAACCACATATTCACATTGATTACCACCACATCACACCCCAAAATAAAAATATAAAATACTAAAGCTCTACTTGGGTGTGCGACTGATGCGCGTAAAATACGGCAAGCGTATCGGTCGCACAAGTAATAAAGTTGGGAGTAAATCCCCGGATGTCGGTCTCTTGAGGAATGCAATTGGCGTCGAACGATTTAGACTCTAAAACTATTGTTATGAGAATTAATTGAAATAAACAAAAAGAGAAGGGGGCTTTGGTTGGTGGTCTTACGACCGATTACACTAATGTAAACTATGCGGGTCGCAATCACCGCTTCTCAAGGCGAGGTGGATGTAGCGGCCGCGATGCTGTACTTCGGTTGGTGAGTGGACGGAAGTCTAGCGAGTGAGGTGAATAGTGCGGAGTGAAATTGAGTGAAACGAACGTGTGGAGTGGAGCGAGATGGAGAGAGGAGCATCAAAGGATAATTCTCACAAGCACAATGAAACACAAATGATCCAATATAACACTAGAAATTTATGTTCATTACATGCATAAACAATCCATGCAACAAAAAGAGAGAAAATGCAAAACCACGAGATTGAAGATCCACCGCGGTTGTTGGCCGGAGGTGCGGGTTGTCAATCCGCTTCCAAGCGCAGTCCGAGGAGGGCTTCCGGTACCACCGAGCTATCACCTCGAGGGCCTGTAATTCCGTTCTCTAGGTATGCTTCGTCTTCTTCCTTGGTGGAAAGCTCGGAGAAGAATGCTTCAATGGCCGGGAGGGTCACCGGAGGATGCGGAATGCTTTGGAATCGCCGGAGAAGGTCCTCCCGATGATGGGTATGAAGGTGGAGGCGAATGGATCTGCTAGAGGGCGAAATGGCGGACTGGCGGAGGTTCCGTAACGTGTCTCGTTGCCCTAATTCGCGGAACAGGGCATTTTATAGCTTGCAGAATAAATAGGGCGCACGACCACTGGCGCACGACCAGTGGTCGTGCGCGACCAAGGTCAGCGCCCGTGCGTGAGCAACCTACAGACCTGCATCAGAAAATCAAAGGTCGCTCACGATCAGCAGCGCACGATCAGTGATCGTGCGAGGCAATGCTGATGATCGTGCGGAAATAGCCAGACAGAACTTTTGTAAAATGGGGTATGACTGCGCACGATCAGCGGCGCACGAGCAGTGGTCGTGCGCGGTATGGAAAGTGATCATGCGGAAAGTTCAAGACAGAGTTTTCACAAATGAGTCCGGGCTGCGCACGATCAGTGATCGTGTGCCTGGAGGTCGATGGTCGTGCGTAGGTAAAAACGCATGACCACTGACTCCCTTGCCAAAAACAGTGAAATGCTTATCCCGAATGCCCTCACGATCCCCAAAACCTGCAGGAAAACTGCACGGGACATCGATCGTGGCAGCCGCAGCAAACAATAATAATCATAACAAGAATGTAAATGCACACAAGCACAGAAATGGGCTAAAAAGGTGCACAGGGCGTGGAATGTCGTAGCTAACCAAAAGGAGTACAAATGGCGCTAAAAGATAGTGCAAAGCTGAGGAAAAAGGCCAAGATGAGTCCAAAATAAGGTATAAAATAGGGACTCATCACACCCCCAGACTTAACCATTTGCACGTCCCGGGCAAATAATCACCTTGTGGGCTCAAAAAATGGCTAGCTGATGTAGTAATTTTAAAATATAGTAGGAGGAGAAATCGAGAAACACAAGTGCATAGAAAATATAATAGAAGGAGTTTTTAATCATGCTAAGCAATTTATAATTTTCGACAAACGTAAATAAATACTGTCACTACTCAAAGATTGAATTTCCAGGGAATAGCGCGGTCATGTGTAGGAAGAAAATAGGCAAGTCGGATGGCGGAGCATTGCCAAAGAGCGGGGCTCGTGATCACCTCCAAAGGAATCCACCAATGTCGGGGACCATATGCTTGCCCGTTCACACTTTCTCCACGATGCTGGTTCGACTCGAGCGTAAATCCGTAGGACTTTAGGTGAAGAGTTGGGGCTTGGGTGTAGACGTAGGTATGGATGAAAAAGATGAAAACGAAGGCTACGCACAACCCAACGGAGCTCGCACAAATACAGATTTCTCACTAGCAAAATGAATGCGAGTGCACCACACCCCCAGACCTGGTTTTTACAACATGGGTGTGTGCACCGCCTACCCCAAAACCGATATCTCAAAAATAGATTTTCATTTATACTTTTTATTTTCTCTTTTTCGTTTCTTTTTCACAATTTTTGCTTTTATAATTTTTTTTTCTTTTTCAAATTCTTGAATTTCAGCAAATATAACAAGATTGCGCCAAAAACGTGATGGCAAATCCACATTATTCACAAAACCACCTCCCATATCAACAACCCAATGAGAAAATGCTTGGAACTAGAGCTCAACGCGGGTGTGTGACTAGGATTGGCTTGAGGCATTGGTGAATTGAGCGTGGAGCTGAAACAAAAAGGAAGGTAGGATCAACGCGGCTAGCGAGGGCTATGTTAGGACGGGTGCAAGGCTCAACCGGGCCAAAGTGATGGCCTACGTCACGCTCACGCTCGACTAACCGTGCACCAAAGCTTCGAAAGTAGCCTGGGGCAAGTTCTTAGTCACCGAGAAAAGTGATCCGTCCTCCCGACTCGAGCAATACAAAGCTAGCGACGCCTACACACATTCCTACACTACCGAGTGATTACTCCGGATTCATAGATTTGAGTAGGACAGACAGTATTTACGAGTGCAGAAAAAAAATATAAATTGCAAGCATAAAGAAAAACTGAATCTATACGATTTCTACACAACGTGAGCATTCGATTAGGAGCACTGCACGAGTTTCGAACTACTCTAAATCAAAATCCTACGTCAGCACCACCATCTTAAAGTTTACACAAAATAATACATCAACTCGAGCCGCACGCGTGGTCAAGCGCGCGCTCATGTGGGTGCCAAAGTGTGTGCAGCAGGAGTTGAAAACAATGAAGCAAAAAGGAAAACTACTGGCATGCGAAATTAAATGTGCTCGTGGAGTGCACAGGCGGCTCTTCCCCCTAGACTTGAATGAAAAACATAAGCAAGTAAAATAGACATTCAACCAAGGAATGAAATTTGAAGCGAGAGAGAGTACCTATGCTCCAAAGAGGGGAGCATACCAGAAGATTGCGTGATGGTTCGCGGGAGTTGCTGCTTCGCACAAAAGATAAGCTGAACCTGCGAATTAGGCCGAACAACGGAAAATACAAAAATAGAAAACATAAAATAAAAAGCATAAACGAGGGGACCAAAAGGTCCAAGCTTGGGTTGTCTCCCGGATAGCCCTTTTGTTTACCGTCCTTAAGGTGGACCAAATACCTGTATTAGAAGTTGTATACAATGTTTTTGCAGCAAAATAAAATAAAACTCAAAATGTTCCAACAAAAATAACAAGAGCCGCAGCAGAAATTGTGATCAAGGCGCCGCCCCGTCACCAAGTAGTGGGTCTTCGAGCTGTAAGCTTTGAGGTTCGCCGATGATAGCACCTCCATCGTACAATTTTAGCCGATGCCCGTTGACCTTGAATTTGTCGTCGATCTTCCCGGATATTTCAATAGCTCCAAAGGGTGAGACTCCGATCACTGTAAAGGGACTGCTCCACCGCGATTTTAACTTTCCAGGGAATAAGCAGAGGCGGGAGTTGTACATTAGGACTTGGTCTCCTGGTTGGAATTCTTTTGGGATGATGTGACGGTCGTGCCATTTTTTTTTGTTTTTTCTTTGTCGATCCGCGCGTTTTAATAAGCAAAATGCCGTAGCTCTTCCAGTTCATTCAGTTGGGAGCGGCGTTCGCCTGCTGCAGTCACAATGTCCATGTTCAGAAATTTGGTTGCCCATAGCGCCTTGTGTTCTAATTCGACCGGCAAATGGCAAGCCTTTCCGTAGACAAGTTGGAAGGGGGACATACCGATAGGAGTTTTGAAGGCGGTTCGGTATGCCCATAAGGCGTCGTCGACCTTCTTAGCCCACTCTTTTCGGTTGGAATTTATGGATTTTTCAATTATTCTTTTTAGCTTCCGGTTGGAGACTTCTACTTGACCACAAGTCTGAGGATGGTAGGCGAGAGAGACTTTGTGATGAACTCCAAACTTCTTCATGAGTTGTAAGAATGACTTTTTGCAGAAATGGCTCCCGCCGTCACTGATGATTGTGCGCGGAGTGCCAAATCTAGAAAAAATATTTCTGTGCAAAAAGGTTAAAACAGTGCGAGCATCATTTGTGGCAACAGCTTCGGCTTCGACCCACTTGGAGACATAGTCAACCGCAACAATGATATAGAGTTTGCCGTGCGATATGGGAAAGGGTCCCATGAAATCTATCCCCTAAACATCGAATGGCTCACAAACGAGCATGTTGTTGAGGGGCATTTCGTCCCTCTTAGAGATATTTCCTGTCCTTTGGCATTCATTGCATTTAGTAACATAACTGTGGGCGTCTCTGAAATGGGTTGGCCAAAATAGGCCACATTGCAAAACCTTGTGTGCCGTTCTTGTGGCGCTGAAATGTCCGCCGGCCTCCCGATCGTGACAGTGGTTTAAAACGGATTGGAATTCACTCTCAGGTACGCAGCGCCTGATAACTCCATCATTGCACGTGTAGAAAAGTAGCGGGTCTTCCCAGAAATAATGTTTGGCATCAGATAGAAGTTTCCGCTTTTGTTGCGAGGATAGGCTCGGGGAGACAGATTTGCATGCGAGATAGTTGGCCATGTCTGCGTACCACGGGGTCGTCGAGGGGAGGGAAGAGATGGAGAATAATCGCTCATCCGGGAAACATTCAGCTATCGCATTGCGCTCATCCTCTAAAACAGGTCCGCCACTATCATTCTCCAATCTAGATAAGTGATCGGTGATGACATTTTCCACTCCTTTCTTGTCTCGGATCTCAATGGAGTATTCTTGCAGCAGGAGAATCCATCGGATTAGCCGAGGCTTGGCATCTTTTTTTTTTGAATAAATACCTTAGAGCTGCGTGATCGGTGTAGACAATGACTTTGGATAACACCAAGTACGAATGGAATTTCTCAAAAGCAAAAATCACGGCCAGAAGCTCCTTTTCTGTGGTAGTGTAATTGAGCTGGGCATCATTGAGGGTTCGGCTAGCATAAGAGATGGTGTAAAATACTTTGTCTCTCCTTTGACCGAGCACCGCACCAACTGCAAAATCACTGGCATCACACATGACCTCGAAGGGCAAAGTCCAATCCGGCGCCACAAAAATGGGAGCGGAGATGAGCCGCTCTTTGAGAGCTGTGAAGGCTTGCATGCAATCTTCATCGAAGATGAACAAGGCGTCCTTAGTCAACAGATTTGTGAGAGGTTTGGATATCGATGAAAAATAGCTAATGAACCTTCGGTAAAAGCCGGCATGTCCCAAAAAACTGCGGATTCCCTTGACAGAAGATGGAGGAGGAAGATTCTTGATGACACCGATTTTTGCTTGATCGACTTCGAGCCCCCGACGAGAGACCTTGTGGCCTAAGATGATGCCCTCACGAACCATAAAGTGGCATTTCTCCCAATTCAGGACAAGGTTGGTATCATTACAATGCTGCAGGGCCTTGGCTAAATTAGCGAGGCAGGAGTCAAAGGAGTTCCCGAAAAGAGAGAAATCGTCCATGAAGACTTCGAGAAAATCACCGATCATGTCGCCAAAAATGGCAATAACGCAACGTTGGAAGGTTGCTGGGGCGTTGCACAAACCAAACGACATTCTCCTAAACGCGAAGGTGCCAGATGGGCAGGTGAATGTCGTCTTGTCTTGATCTTCGGGATCGACTGCAATTTGGTTATATCCCGAATATCCATCCAAAAAGCAGTAGTATTCCTAACCAGCCAATTTTTCCAGCATTTGATCGATGAAGTGAAGCGGGAAATGATCTTTGCGAGTAGCTTCATTCAGCTTCCTGTAATCGATGCAAACTCTCCACCCGGTGACCACACGGGTAGGCAGTAGTTCATTCTCGTCATTGGCCACCACAGTAATTCCGCCCTTTTTGGGCACAACTTGGACCGGGCTTACCCATTTGCTGTCACTGATGGGATAAATTATACCGGCGTCAAGCAATTTTATAACTTCCGCCTGAACTACCTCATGCATCTTGGGATTCAGTCTTCTTTGCGGTTGTGCCGATGGTTTGTATTGATCTTCAAGGAGGACCTTGTGCATGCAGAACGCCGGGCTAATGCCTTTAATGTCAGCCAAAGATCGTCCAAAAACATTCTTAAATTTTTTTAACACGTCGACCAATGCACGTTCGTTGTCGGCAGAGAGAGTAGCGGAGATGATCACCGGACATGCTGTGCCTTCCTCCAAGAAAGTATATTTCAGGGATTCGGGCAGCGGCTTCAAGGTTACGGTAGTGGCAGTGATAGAAGAAGTGATGGGGGGTTCTTTGATCAGATGCGGAGTCCCATACGAGGTAGCGGGTGGTGTGTCCTCAATTCCCCATTCTGGCTCGTCATGATCAAGAATCAAATCGCTGCACGTACCCGGTTCGTCAATCAAGTCAGCACTGTCACAATTAGTGATTCTGAGTTGTTGCAGAGATTCATGGACATTGAAGGAAATTGATTCTTCTCCCAGGCTTAGGGTCAGTTCTCCCTGGTCGACGTTGATAATAGCCCGGGCAGTGGCAAGGAAGGGCCTTCCTAGAATTATAGGAACCTTGGGATCAGCCTTCATGTCAAGGATGACAAAATCGGCCGGGAAAGCGAGGACGTTAACCATGACAACGAGGCCTTCAACCATCCCAGCTGGCGTTTTTATCGATCGATCGGCTAGCTGTAACCTCAGATGGGTGGGCTGGAGAATCCCAACTCCCAGCTCCTGGAAGATGGAAAGGGGCATCAGGTTAATCGACGCTCCCAGATCACAAAGTGCGTGGCCATACCTGTGGAGACCAATTCTGCAAGGGATGGTGAAGCTGCCAGGATCTCTGCGTTTGGTAGGAGGAAAGTTGGTGAGGAGAGAGGAACACTCTTCGGTGAGGTTAATCATCTTCAGACCTTCCAAGGATTTATGCCTCGAGATGAGGGTCTTGAGGAACTTGGAGTATCCTGGAATCTGAGTGATAGCTTCTGTTAAAGGTATGCTAAATTGAACTCCTTTCATGATCTCCAGGAACTTTTGAAAATGCCTTTCAGTCTTTTCATTATTTAGCCGATGGGGAAACGGTGGCCTCGAGGTGTTCCTCCCGAGTGGCGGTACTGACATGGGTCCTTGCGCGATCGGTGCAGACGGAGGTTCAAATGTCGAGTCAGAAATGGGTATACATGAAGATTGTGTAGGAGGATCGGGCGGCAAGACTCTCTCGAGACTTTTTCCACTTCTCAGCCTCATTGAATGCACTGTTTCCTGTTTCTGACTGATAGAGCTGAGCAGCGTTTCCGTAAGACTCCCAATGGCCGTTTGTAGGCGCTGAATGGTGGTGGCTTGATCGTTGAACACATCCATCATTTTGCAAACGTATGCGAAAAAACGCTCCATCACAGACGCGGGAAGATTGGCGGCTTCACTAGTGACCACCGACTTTGCCTCCACGGAAAGGTTGGGGAAAGGTGGGGAATTCCAATGCCTGTTAGTTTGGGCAATGTTGTCAATTATTTCCCAAGCATCCTGACAAGATTTGTTAAACAGAGTTCCGCCAGCTGCAATGTCAAGTGCTTGCCGGAATCTGTCTAGGATCCCAAAATAGAAGGTTTGGAGCAGCAAAATATCTGACACTCCCTCTCTGCAGCATTCCCTTCGCAAATGCTAAAAACGCTCCCAGGTTGCGAACAAGGATTCTTCATCTCTTTGGGAGAAGGTGATGAGCTCCTTGTAATCGTCCGTGGTTAGCATTTGCTGCCGGAATTTGGCCAAGAAATTTCTTTCGAGTTTCTTCCACGAATGAAACATTTCCTTCTTGGTATCATGATACCATCGTTTTGCGTTGCCTTTCAAGGAAAAGGAGAAGAGTCAAATCTTCCGCTGCTCGCCGTTGGCGGTGTTCGAAGAGCATGTGTCGTAAATTTCTAAAAACCTGCGCACATGGCATAAGGCATCAACACTTCCATCTCCGTTGAATTGACAATTTTTGATAATGTATTCGATCAAATAAGAAGAAATCTCGAAACTGTCATTTCCCGTTTCCACTCGATTGGTGAGACGGGCTTGATAAATTAGCTGCTGAATAGAAGGCATTGATGGAATATTGGCCCTGTATTCACTGAAACAACAAAACAAAGAAACAAAAATCAAAAAGCACTAATTCTTATACCAATACTTCCAGAAATCATGATCGTTCAACAGTTGCATTTCCCGGCAACGGCGCCAAAAACTTGATGCGCGTAAAATACGGCAAGCGTACCGGTCGCACAAGTAATAAAGTTGGGAGTAAATCCCCGGATGTCGGTCTCTTGAGGAATGCAATTGGCGTCGAACGATTTAGACTCTAAAACTATTGTTATGAGAGTTAATTGAAATAAACAAAAAGAGAAGGGGGCTTTGGTTGGTGGTCTTACGACCGATTACACTAATGTAAACTATGCGGGTCACAATCACCGCTTCTCAAGGCGAGGTGGATGTAGCGGCCGCGATGCCGTACTTCGGTTGGTGAGTGGACGGAAGTCTAGCGAGTGAGGTGAATAGTGCGGAGTGAAATTGAGTGAAACGAACGTGTGGAGTGGAGCGAGATGGAGCGAGGCGCATCAAAGGATAATTCTCACAAGCACAATGAAACACAAATGATCCAATATAACACTAGAAATTTATGTTCATTACATGCATAAACAATCCATGCAACAAAAAGAGAGAAAATGCAAAACCACGAGATTGAAGATCCACCGCGTTTGTTGGCCGGAGGTGCGGGTTGTCAATCCGCTTCCAAGCGCAGTCCGAGGCGGGCTTCCGGTACCACCGAGCTGTCACCTTGAGGGCCTGTAATTCCGTTCTCTAGGTATGCTTCGTCTTCTTCCTTGGTGGAAAGCTCGGAGAAGAATGCTTCAATGGCCGGGAGGGTCACCGGAGGATGCGGAATGCTTTGGAATCGCTGGAGAAGGTCCTCCCGATGATGGGTATGAAGGTGGAGGCGAATGGAACTGTTGGAGGGCAAAATGGTGGACTGGCGGAGGTTCCGTAACGTGTCTCGTTGCCCTAATTCACGGAACAGGGCATTTTATAGCTTGCAGAATAAATAGGGCGCACGACCACTGGCGCACGAACAGTGGTCGTGCGCGACCAAGGTCAGCGCCCGTGCGTGAGCAACCTGCAGACCTGCATCAGAAAATCAAAGGTCGCGCACGATCAGCAGCGCACGATCAGTGATCGTGCGAGGCAATGCTGATGATCGTGCGGAAATAGCCACACAGAACTTTTGTAAAATGGGGTATGACTGCGCACGATCAGCGGCACACGAGCAGTGGTCGTGCACGGTATGGCAAGTGATCGTGCGGAAAGTTCAACACAGAGTTTTCACAAATGAGTCCGGGCTGCGCACGATCAGTGATCGTGCGCCAGGAGGTCGATGGTCGTGCGTGGGTAAAAACGCACGACCACTGACTCCCTTGCCAAAAACAGTGAAACGCCTATCCCGAATGCCCTCACGATCCCCAAAACCTGCAGGAAAACTGCACGGGACATCGATCGTGGCAGCCGCATCAAACAATAATAATCGTAACAAGAATGTAAATGCACACAAGCACAGAAATGGGCTAAAAAGGTGCACAGGGCGTGGAATGTCGTAGCTAACCAAAAGGGACACTAAAAGATAGTGCAAAGCTGAGGAAAAAGGCCAAGATGAGTCCAAAATAAGGTATAAAATAGGGACTCATCAGCGACTCGGATCGGCTATGAGGCTTTGGTGAAATAATGGTGGAGCTTAATCAAAAGAAGGGTAGGCACAATGGGGCTTAGCGAGGATAAGACGTTAGGAGCGGTACAAAGCTCAACCAGGCCAAAATAATGACCTACATCATGCTCACGCTAGATCAACCATGCACCAATGCTTCGATAGTAGCTTGGGCTAAGTTCTTAGACACTGAGAAAGATGATCCTTCCTCCCGAATCGAGTAAAACGAGTCTAGTGACGGCCATACACATCCCTACAATATTGTTTGATTCACGCCAGATTCACCAATTTTTGAGTAGAATAAAAAGTATTTATTCAAGTAGAAAAATATAAAACTATAAGAATACAGAAAAATTAAATCTACTCAAATTTCTACGTGAGACGAGAGCATTCAACTAGGAGCACTACACAAGTCAACATTTTACTCTGTCTCACAATCCTATGCCAGCACAATAAATTTCCAAAATCATACAAAAGAAATGAGTTTAACTCACAGCATGCTAATAGCTAAGCACGCGCTCATGTGGGTGTAGTGGTGTGCGATGCAATGAACTAATCAAAATAATAACATAAAAGCTTCTAGTATGCAAATAAACTGTGTGTGTGCAAAAGGTAACAAATAGTGGCTCTCCCCTATATTTAAACTAAACTACACAGCATATGATATAAAAATTTAAATCATAATAAGAAAAGGTGAGAAGATACCCAATGCTCAGCTAGTGAGCATACTAGAAGATGCGTGAAAAATCAAAAGCAGGTATGCCATACAAAGAATCACAACCTTGCCAATACAAATTTGCCATGAATACCTGCAGGGGTGAGCTCCACAAAAACAAAAGAAAAATATACAAAATACAAAGAAATTCTAAACTAGGATAGACATGAAAAATCAAAATGCAGGAAATGGAAGATAACTACTGCGGTTATTGTCCTTCCAGCACGACTTATTAAATTCTATACATTTCTAGCTAATGGGACTATGAAAAGAAAAATGCACAGGTAACTGATCCATTTTTCGTTTCGATAATGGGTTCTGATACGGCTATAAAATAGTTATCCCTCTGCCCAAATAATCATAGCTGCTCCTCATAGGCAGAGGAAATAGGAAGTAAGAAGAGGAGGAGCGTTGTTCCTCACTTATCTCACCACAAAATAAATCCTTGCCTAGCAAGGTATCGTCTATAGGGAGACGATAGGAGGAGAAAGCAATCAATGGAGCTTCCTCAACAAAGAAGGAATTAACCTCCTCGTAAAAGAGGATGCTTTCATCGATTACTCGAGATAAAAGCTCCAATTCCTCCTGAAGTACCTGCAAAGACTCAACCTGCACGAGCTCAGATATAGAAAGGGGATCAAGGATTAAAGGAAATGAAAAACTAAAATAATCTGAAAAAGGGAGAGTGGTCCCTGTCTCACTTCCAACAAGATCCAAGCATAGATCATCGTCGGTATCATCAACCGACTCACTAAAACAAGGCGTAGATAATTCTTCCAAAGAAGGCGAAGGAACAACAACATCAGAGAAAATATGTGTGGGTTCCTCCGGGGGTGAATCAAAAAGAGTGGAAGAATTCATAGGGAGAGACGACACAACAATGTCGTCACACCAATGAGTAGAAAGTCTGATGGGTATATCTGCAGCAGTCCCCCATTGACAAGGAGGTACTGCAAATATATATATTTAGAATCAGAAGGAGCAACTAGTTGAGAGGTGGATGGAACAAGTCGGATATCCAGTTCATCATTCTCCTCCAACTGGCGCAGAAATTCTCCGCAATCTTTCAATACGTGCTCGGTGCTACGAAAACACAAAAACAATTTTCCATTACTCCTCAGTCCTTGTGGGACCGGAGAGGAATAAGAAAAAGGCGTAGGCATAGAAGAGAAGTAACCATAAGACTGGGGTATGGTGTTTGAAGTACCATAAGAAGACGGTGCTTCATACACTGAACCACGAGAATTATGCCCATTATCTTTAGTGGGGCACTCATCACTACCATACCTATAATCCTCGCACCATCTACAATTGATATTCATATAAGAAAACATGGTGCAACAAGAAATAATTCACCAATATAAATATTCTAAGCAAAAATTAACTACACACAAGCAGATAAATAAAAAGGAATGCCTGCTGTTGATAAATTTAAACTAGAAAAGGAACAAAGAAAAAAAAAATAAGCAATAAAATTTAAAAACTAAAGCAAAGAATAAACATGAAATGTACAAGTGGAAAAGGGCGTCAATCTCAAATCTCCCTCTCAAAAAACTCACACGACTGTGTTCCCCGACAACGATGCCAAAAACTTGATGCGTTTGAACGACAAGTGTACCGGTCGCAAGTAATATAAAATTGGCGAATTTTCCCAACTATCGATCCCGAGGGAACACAGTAAGGTGGAGATAATTTTGATGAGGAATTGATATTGAAGTACAAGGGTCTAACCTACGAAAGCGGGGTTTGGTTGGCTGTGGAATAAAGAAAGTAAAATACTATCAACTACTCCTATGCAACGCCGCTATGCGATGCTTCGCAAGGCAGGATAGAAGACTACACGGGTTGCTATGCACTGAATCACTAGGCGGATGGACGAGTAGGATTGTGGATAAGGTGGTGATAACGGAAGAATAAGGGTCGAGAGAACCTCTTCGCTACGTACACCACTAGTAATTGCTAGTGCGGCAAAACTGGATGTGGTGGATAATGGAAAATAAAGGCGCACCTCAAGCAAATAACATAAATATGAAATCACATAGACATGATTGTATACATATGTTCATCAAAATAATAACAACTTCATCATATACAAGAGATCAACAAAACTATCAACAACAAGAGAAAAAAGGTGTGCAAAATCGAACGGATTCGAAGTCTTGCGGAGGATTCACGGTAGGATTCGTCGAGTTGTCAATCTGTGTCCTAGCTCGGTCCTCAATTGCGTCCGGGGTAGATGAGGCTATCACTCACTCCCAATGGAACCATCTTCTTCGTGTCACGAGCCGATGGAGGATGGCACAAACATCTCCTATCTTGATGGAGAAAGCTAGGTTAAACTCTTCTTGAAGCTCAAGGATGAAGGAGGAGGCGGAGAGGAAGCTACGGCTTGGATTTGGCGGTGAAAGCTTGCCCGGAGCACCTCCCTATGGTGGAAAATGAAGGGGAATGGTGGATCCCTTCCTCGGAGATGAAAAATGGCGGAGAAAATGGAGATCCCCAGAATTAGGGCGGAACCTGCATATTTATAGACAGCAGAATAAAAAAATGCCCACGATCACGGGCGCACGAACAGTGGTCGTGCGCACTATATCCAGTGATCATGTGCACTAGCATGGAAGAATCAAAAGAAGAACTGGGAAAACACGCACGAGCAGTGGCGCATGACCGATGGTCGTGCGCACAATATCCAGTGGTCGTGTGATTAACCCACACAGAACCATAGGAAAAGTGTGAATCAATGCACACGATCAGTGGCGCACGACCAGTGGTCGTGCGCACTGTGTCCTGTGCTCATGCGTTTTCCCCGACAGAACTTGGAAAAATGGAGAATAGTGTGCATGATCAGTGGAGCACGACCAGTGGTCATGCGCACTAGATCCGATGATCATGTGCAGTATTCCTGCTTCCAAACACTCCCGAAACATGCACACGTCCCTTGTACCAATAGTAAAAATGAATCACTGATATTTGCAGACATTCCAGGCAATTATAAAATGAGTACAAACTATAAAAGTACAAAAATACACATCCACGGGCCAAAGAATGCACTTCCTATGGAAATGAAGATAAGATGAAATATAAACGATAACTAACTAAAAGTGAAGTGCAAGTGAAAGAAAACTAGCCCAGATGAGTCCTAAAATCACTATATAAATTGGACTCATCACATACAACACTATTACATCAATAGATTGAAGAAATAGAGCTCTAAAGTTGTCTTCTCATCACATGCAGAAATACTCTGAAGATCAATATTCATGTTGCAATGAAGAAGATAAGACATGGTTTTTTTGTTCTAAAAGGAAGCTCAGAGAAATATTTCTCTAGAGTCAATATTTATCAAACCTTTACTAAATCTGTAAGACCATCAATTAATCTGAGATGTAAGCCTCTATTATAAAGGCTGGGTGGAGGAGTTGTGTCTTTGAGGTAGAATCCTGGTTAGGATCTGAGTGTAGGGCTTGTGTTTGAGGTTGGATCTCTGTGTATATCTGAGGTCGGAGATCTAATATCTCTGAGTGTAGGGCTGTCTAGCCTGAGGTAGGAGTTATTATACTCTGAGTTATAGAAGTGTGTTTCACTCTGAGGTATAGGATCATGTGGGATTTGAGGTGTAAGATCAAGGAGTCGAGATAAATAAGGATTTAGCTGAATACAACACACTGCTTGATAGTTGAAGGGGGAAAGTGGATGTACAATAGATAGGGGAAACACTATAAATTCTAACTCACAACTCAACAAAACTTAAAAGTTATTCAAAAACACTTGAAAACCTATTCACCCCTGCCCCCCCCCATCTCGATGAGTAGCTACTCTTGAACAAAGACTTTCAAGTGGTATCTGAGGGAGGTTGTTAAAAATGGACTTAACACTATGAATAGATCTCAAAAATTAGCTGAAGATTATCTCAATGGGTTTAAGTGAGAACCATAATGATTTGAGCACTATGAAGCTTCCTATTTGTAGGAAAAAGAACTTTGGGATTTGGAAAAAGGGTGAGGTTATTAATGTAAGCCTCAAAATAAAGTATATTCACAACAATTCATGAGGGACCCTTCATTCCCATAAATGTCTCTATCATAGATGCTTATGTACAGAATCCAAAGAAGTACACTTAGATGACCAAGGATGAAGTTATTCTAACAACCATGGATAAAATGGCTCAAAATGTAAGACCCCTTTTTTTTTGCAAACCCGGGGTCTTATGCCCAGAACCGCCGCTTTGCGGTGACACCTTCGCCCCCGGGAAGGTCGTCACTACAACGCGCCGATTCTGCTGGCCTTTTCGATCACAATAAGTAGCAAGCAAGAGAGAAGCAAGTCCACCAAAAGAGAATATCACATAAAATAACTCCACGAAGGGAGTGTCCACAGAAAATCATCAGTGTATAAATAGTCTGGAAATAAAAAGGGTTCATGCCCGGTACAACAAATCCTCACTACAAGATCACTCAAAAGCGGAAACAAAACTAAAACTCTACGAAGGGCCGGGACTCACAGTCCCCGTAGTCTGGACTCCAGTGCTAGACTGTCCCATCTCCAAGCGTACCGGCCTCCTGAGCTGCTCCTCCATGCTGGGCTCCGCGATCCCCTAATATGATAAGGTTCGAAAACCATTAATCTAAAAGACTAAGCCCTATCGTCCCCCACCCCTTCCCCCATGCTCTAAGGCACCGGGCAGAGAGGAAGAAAGGGAAGGACAAGAAAGTGGAGAATAATATCAAAACAGATGACGGTGGACCTAACAGCAGTTGTGTAAATGGGGACCAATTTATCTTAAGTGTTGTAATAGGTATAATAGAAAGGAAGTAAGTAAGAAATTAAACCTTCGCTTATATGAGTACACATAAGCCAAGCGATCTTTTGCAAGGCTCCCATCGTATAACGCGTCACATACCGCTTATACGTTGGGGTGTCGGTTATCACGCAGCAGGTATACATATATCAAATTAACCTTAATTTATTATCTTGCCCACACAAGCTTATATACCAAGGGGTCGTTTTGCAAGTCCTAAAGTATAAGCGTCCCATTTGACTTATATTTTAGGTGTCAAGGTTGTTATGAATGATTATGACATGAAGCTATATGGTGGGTTATGATGTTCAAGCAGTGCAACTCACACACACAACTTTGTGTACACAAAACTTTAGTTCCCCCTTTCTAGAGATAACTCCCAGGATACTCCCGTAGTGGCAAACAGAAGCGGTGGGTTGGGCCTCGCCCACCTCAAAACCAGTAAAAGAACCACTGGTCTGACCTATCGTACGCCCTCAACGCCTGGTGCACGAGGCGGACTCCTGCGTACTCTTGCCGACTGGTCCGCCGGACATAACCTTGGCTAAGTGCTAGTCACCTTGCCGAGTCAACGATATCGGTGTCAGTGCAATCGAACTCCCCGATATCGAAAACCCACCACCTTAATCTTTCCTATTTTTATGCACATACAGCCGTTTAATATATAAAAATTTTAAAGTGTCAAACTCCCGGACTAAACCGTCCGTATAAACCACATCCGAGACCAACTTCCCCAGACTAAACCGTCCGGCTCATCTCCAGACTTCATCCCTTAGAACACCACGGGACGGAGCCCCCTTGAACACCTCGAGACGACTTAACCATTACCAACCCTAACGAATGAGTGTGTGCAATGTGAATCCCTATTAGGCTAATTACTCTTTCGTTTGTTTTAAGATTTACGTTAGCCCAGGACAGCCCCCGGCATACCCCGTGAAGGGCTCTCAAGGGGCACTAGGAACCAAGACGGCGGCATTACGGCCCGAAGTTCCCTTTCGCAAGGCACTTATTGTTATTGGTTGTTTTTCCCTTCCCCGTTCTCTCTATAAATTGCATCGAACTAAACCTAGGGTGGATTTGACTCTTCACTCCTACGGGGACGGCGATCTTTCGTCGGTCCCGCGCACCTTCTAGAGTGCATCAACTCATTCCTCACCGCACTTGGAACCTCCTATGGTGATCCATCCTCTTTCTTTAAATCCAACCAACACAAGCTGTCCTTATGCTAACCCAAACCTTCTCTTGTTGCTCATTTCCCAAAATTACTAAATGCAGACCACCTTAAACTAAGTAATGTCTACGATAGGATGTCCTTTGTGTTTTCTTCCATACGGCCTAAGTTAATTTCTGGGGGCCTATCATGACATTATTGAATCGATTTTTCTGATAATAACAATTTTCCAATTAACCAAATAATTAATTAATTTTTATTAAATCCAAGGTCTTCCAAATTTGTACAAGGATTATACTTTTCAGTCATGTATAAATCATAATAAATTTAAGACAAATATTAATGTATCTAAAAATAACATATCCAAGGTTTTGCAATTTTCCCTATGGTGTAAGGGGCCTAAACTTAATTCTGCAATAATCCAATTTCTTCATGTCTAATGAATAAACTACATCAAATACTCTTCCAAATAATTTATATTAATTATAGGGTACTAGAAATACTATGAAAACAGTACTATAAAAGTTTCATAATTTTCTGGCTAGAAATTAATTTATAATAAATCATTTACCAAAAACCCTAATCTAGCATGCTTGTGAATCAAGTACTAAATCCATAACTCCAAAAATTCAGAGAAAAATCCCACTGACTCATAATTATTTAAAAACACTAATTACCAACTTTCTTAATTTTTCCAGAAATTATTTATGCCATAAAATATTTTTAAAACATAGAGCCCTTTAATAATACTTGTGAAGGAACTGTTCTATTTAATCAACATAAAATTGAACTAAAAATTTATGGGCATTCCTACTGGCCAACAACATCTAATTCCAGAGTTTCAAGGGGGCCTTATTTGAATTAAAAATCTTTAATAAATAAAACATCAAAAACGGCTATAACCACATTCATGAATGAAGTACTAGAAATACCTATCCAAAAATTCTAGCAAAATTATCCAGGGGTTCTAACTACACTAGAAACACACTACCCAAATTTCATAACCTTTAAAAGAGTTTAAGATACTATTTTGGCCTAAAATCCCTTCTTCCTTAAAACTAGGGTTTAAGTTTTGAGGTAGCTACTTACATCAAAATTCTCTAACATTACAACCATAGAGTTACAAACTCATTAACAACCTCTCCACTAAATATCAAGGCCATACAAGGGCATTTGCCCCTATGTCCTTCACAAACCCCCAAAGTCCACCTTTAGTGTTTTAACCTGGGCCCTAGGGTAAACTTACCCTAAATCAACCCATCTTCCCTAAGGGTAATCTTAGGACCAAAATAAACCAGTGGTCAAAACCTCAACCTCTGTTGAGGTGAGATGATCACACAAGAATAAAAATAACCCTCTCACTAAGCTTCCTTCTACTAGGTCAAAACTAGGGTTTAGATGATTCCTAATCAAAACTCAACCAAATGAGTTGAAATTTGAATCAGACCTAGATACCTATACCAGGGACACCTCTCCTAAATTTGGGAGGGTTTGGAGGTCATTTGACCCTTCAACTACCTTAACCTAGCTTTTCTAGGTTTAGGGCAAAACCCTAGTTTATACTTCTTTAAATGGATTCCAATTTTTACAGAAGCGAGATTTAGGTGATATTGAGTCTCTGTCCAAAATTCAAAGCATTTGGACTAAGGGTTAGGTGTGGGGAATTTTTCAAAGATTTGCCCTATTTGTAGGACCTACCCTAGAAAAATGACCCTACAGGTCAGAATACTTGTCCTAAAATTTTCCATAACATATCAAACTGTAGATAATTAAAAAGCCTACAACATTCATGTTTATCAAATTTGATGGACAAGCCTCTAAAGGGCCTTAATAATTTTTATAAGAAATCTGCCCTAATCCTAGGACATACCCATAATCAAATGGCCCTACAGGTCTAGGTACTCGACCAAATTTTCACCACAGCATATCAAATTGTAGGTATTGAAAGGGCCTACAACTTTTATGCTAAAAACTTTTTCATCAGGAGCCCATAAGGGGCCTAAAATCCAAAAACAGTAAACTGTATATTTAAAAAAAAAAACAGAAAAACAGAAAATAGGATTATTGATCCTGCACGAATCTTAAAGCAGGATCGGGTGGCTCCTGTTCATCTTCCCCGATGGAGCCGAAAATAGGGCTGCGCAGGTGGTTTTTGCGGGCTATCTACCGGCGGCCTGAGGCGGCGCCACCACCGGGAAACATCCCCAAATTGTTCCCGGTGGTGGGGGCTATCATTGGCCGGAGCTAGGGCGGCCGGAGGTAGCGGCGCCGCCCTAGCCGAGAGCTCAAACTCTCCAAAAAAATGGCATTTTTCCAAAAACCTAAAATCTAAACTCGGGTTAGATGAGCATGGAAATGGTTTCTAAGCATTCCTAGGATCTAAGCATGAGAGAAGGAGAGGAGGAGGACCTGAACTCGGGCTTGGATGCGGGTGGATCGACGGGAATTCATGGCGGCGGCGGCGGTGATTTCCCCTTTAGTGGCTCCGGCAGTGGTTCTCCCTCCTTCTAATGCTTCGAAATCCGTCGCCCTAGCTTGCTGGTGAGGTCTATATGGCCAGGAGGGGAGGGGGAAGGCAGTTATGAGAGACACCATTAATGGCCATTAAGGGAGGTTGCGGCAATGGTGGAGGGGGGGGGGGGGGGGTGAACCTAGGCCTAGGTGGCCAGGAAACGGCTGGAAACTCCTCCCCTTCCCTAGGGGAGTTGAATTCATCCATTAAGGGTGGCCTTTGGCCTCCCTTTGGCCGAATTCCTCCTTCCCTCTCTCTTGGATTTTTCTCTCTCCTCCATTATCATGAAAATGGAGCTCACTTTCTCTCTCCTAGTCACCAATGTTGACTTGGTCAATTCCCTAGGATATAGGCAGCCAAATATGATAAACATAATCATGCAAGAGTTAGCCTAAGGGGGAGGGTGGTTTGAGGTTGGGTTAGCCCATATAGGCTAGGTTTGACTTGATTTGGGCTTGGGGTTGACTTGGTCGAATTGACCACTATGGTAGACCCAAGTGGGTCCTTGGTGACTCATTGAGCCCACATTAGGTCTAAGGGAATTTTTTTAGAGTCACAATGAACCTACTAGGCCACCCAAAATCAGAGTTTTGAAAATTACTATTTGCAGACCAAGTGGGTCTCAACTAGGTTTTTAGGTCACTTGATCTCCTGGGCTCACCTAGGTTAACTCATATGACCTAGTTACGCTCAAGTCACTCCTAAGGGGGGGTCTAATTAGAAAATGGGATGTTACAAATCCCAATAAACAAAACAAAAATTTCATCCTCGAAATTAAGGTTAAGTCTACGGGGATTTCTACCGGGATAGCCTAAGCTTGTAACATCCCATGAAGGGTGGAAGCGCCTACTAAGTTAAACAAAGCAAGGGCTAGCCCCAATAAACAAAGGATTAGCCTCTACCTTTTTAAATAATTCTACTAGCACAAGAAAATAAGGAAAAACACTAATACACCGGAGGAGTTGCGAGGTGTACCTGACTAAAAAGCTCCGGGTATTTTTCCTGCATCAGGTCCTGAGGCTCCCAAGTATGCTCCTCTCGTCCGTGGTTCCTCAACAAGACCTTGACTAGCGGGATCTTCTTGCGGCGCAAGACTCGTATCCCCAGGTCATCGATCCGTATCGGTTCCAAATGCACAGACCGATCCGAGGCTACCGGCCCATCAGTGGCCGTAATCTGCAACTCCGGGCGTAGTAGAGCCCTCCTGAGTGACGATACATGAAAAACGTCGAGCAAGCCGGCCAGCTCCGGTGGCAGCTCCAGCCGATAAGCTAGAGGACCGATCCGCTCCAGGATCCTGAACGGTCCAATGAATCTCGGGCTGAGCTTCTTCCGATGACCCCGCACCCGTGAAACTCCATGCATCGGCCGGATCTTCAAGAACACCCGGTCTCCGATCTGAAACTCCACCTGACGATGTCGAGTGTCATAATACTTCGCTTGCCTGCTCTGCGCCTCTAACATCCGGTCTCGGATCAGTCTCACCTGAGCCTCGGTGTCTTCCACAAACTCTGAGTCTAGAACCTTCGGATCCACGTCCTGCAGCCAAGATAACGGTGTCCTACACCTTCTCCCATACAAGGCCTCGTAAGGAGCCATCCGTATGCTGGACTGGTAACTATTGTTATACGAGAATTCCACCAATGGTAGCATCTTCTCCCAGGGCTCTCCGCGGTCTACAATACATATTCTCAGGAGGTCTTTCAGCGTCCGATTGGTACGCTCCGTCTGCCCGTCAGTCTGGGGGTGGAAGGCCATACTGAAAGTCAGTCGGGAGCCATGGTAAGCCTGCACCGATCTCCACTCTCTGGACGTAAACTGCCCATCTCGATCTGATACGATCGTCCTTGGCACACCGTGATAACGAATATACTGCTCCACGAACTTCCGAACCAACACTCCAACAGAGTCGTCCTTCCTTATCGGGATGAACCTAGCCACCTTCGTCAAACGGTCCACGATCACCCAGATCGAATCGTTTCCCGTCCGTGAATGAGGTAGGCCATGGATGAAGTCCATCGCGATGTCCTCAAGTTTCCACTCCGGCACCGGGAGTGGCTGCAATAAACCAGCGGGATGTCTACACTCTGCCTTCACCAACTGGCACGTCTCGCAGTGGGTCACGAAGTACGTAATGTCCTTCTTCATCCCTGGCCAAAACATCATCTTCTTCAAATCTGCCGTCATCTTCGTGATCCCCGGGTGTATAGAATATCTACTACAATGCGCCTCCGCCATGATGTCCTCCCGAACCCGGCCTCCTGCGGGTATATAAACCCTGCCTCTGAAATGTAGCAATTCGTCTCTCAGGGAATAATCTCCTGTCGAACCCTCCTCCAAGGCTTGGAATATCGGCACTGCCCATGCATCTGTCCTTTGTTCGTCCCGGATGCGGTCCCGAATATCATCTATGGCCACCATCGATGCCAGATACTCCCTATATAGCTCTGGATCATCCTCGGACACTAGGGATATCTGCATATCCCTGAAGGACCGAACTAGCTCCATGGACATAACCTGGGGCCCGTCTTCGGAAGTGGCCGCTCTCCGACTCAACGCGTCGGCCACCACGTTTGCCTTCCCTGGATGGTAGTGCATCTCATACTGATAATCTGGTAAGAACTCCACCCAGCGCCTCTGTCTGATATTCAGCTCCTTCTGCGTGTCCACGTATTTCAAGTTCTTGTGATCGGAGAAGATATCACAGTGGACTCCATAAAGAAAATGGCGCCAGACCTTCAGAGCAAAAACGATCGCTCCCATCTCGAGGTCGTGCACCGGGTAGTTCCTCTCATGGGTCTTCAGCTGGCGGGAGGCATATGCTATGACATGTCCGTTCTGCATCAACACCGCTCCCATCCCTTGGTATGATGCGTCGGTATACACCTGGAATCCTTCCTTTCCAGATGGAAGGGCCAGAATCGGGGCTGAGATGAGTCGGTCCTTTAGCTCCTGGAAAGCCGCCTGGCACTGCGCGGTCCAAACGAAAGGCGCCTCCTTCCTTGTTAAAGATGTGAGGGGGAGGGCAATTTGAGAGAACCCTTTCACGAACTTCCGGTAATAACCGGCAAGTCCCAAGAAATTTCGTACATCTGTGGCTGTTTTCAATGGCGGCCAATCTCGAACTGCCTGAATCTTTGCCGGATCCACTGCCAACCCGGATCCGCTGATAATATGGCCTAGGAAAGCCACCTCCTTCAACCAAAACTGACACTTGCTGAATTTCGCATAAAGGTGATGCTCCCGCAACCTCTATAGAGTCAGTGCCAGATGCCGAGTGTGCTCCTCCTCCGTCCTAGAGTAGATCAGGATGTCGTCTATGAATACTATAACGAACACGTCCAAGTAGGCCTCAAAAACCCGGTTCTTGAGGCTCATGAATGCCGACGACGCATTTGTGAGCCCGAAGGGCATCACGGTGAACTCATACAAGCCATATCTGCTACTGAAGGCTGTCTTCGGAATATCCTCCTCCTGGATCCGCAGCTGGTAGTATCCCGACCTCAAGTCTAGCTTCGAGAAATAGTGGGCTCCCTCCAGCTGGTCGAACAACTCGTCTATCCGGGGGAGCGGATAGGTATTCCGGACAGTCAGTCTGTTTAGTGCTCGATAATCGATGCACAGACGAAGTGTCCCATCCTTTTTCTTCACGAATAGGACCGGAGCTCCCCATGGCGAAGAACTCGGTCTAACAAATCCCGCCTCCACCAAGTCTTGCAACTGAGTCCGAAACTCCGCCAACTCCTTCGGGGCCATCCGATAGGGAGCCCTGGATATCGGCTTAGCCCCTGGCACCAACTGAATCTGGAAATCCTTCTCCCTATGCGGAGGCAATCCTGGCAGCTTCTTTGGAAACACATCGGCGTAATCACAAACAACCGGTATATTGGCAATCCGGTCCTTCTCCTCGGTCATCTCGAACAGCACCTGATATACCATGTCTCCATGTAGATGGGCCTTGACGGCCTGAATAGAAGATAAGAAAATATAGGACGCAGGTTGATGCGTGTAGAATACGGCAAGCGCACCGGTCGCACAAGTAATAAAGTTTGGGAATAAATCCCCGAGTGTCGGTCTCTTGAGGAACACAGTAAGGGATGAGTTAATGTCGAGGAGGACTTGAGATTGAAGTCCTCGGGGCGAAGGTAACGATGGGGGTTTTGATGGTTGCGGAAAATAAAGTAAAAATCTAACAACTACTCCTATGCAACGCCGCTATGCGATGCTTCGCCAGGCGGGATGGAAGACTAGTCGGGCCGCAATGCACCGAATCGCTAGGCAGATGGGCGAGTAGGCAAGCGTATGAGGTGGAGAGAATGGCGGAAATCCTACTATGCAGGCCACTATGCACTGCTTCGCCAGGCGGGATGGAAACTACACTGGCCGCTATACACCGAATCGCTTGGCGGATGGAAGAGTAGGCTAGCGGATGAGGTGGTGAGAATGGCGGAATGAGGGTCGTGGGCACCTCTTCGCAACGCACGCCACTAGCAATTGCTAGTGCGGCAAGGGTGGATGGATGGTGGAATAATAAGGCGCACCTCAAGCAATAAATAACGAAAATACAAATCACATAGACATGATTTAGCACAAGCGTTAATTACAATAAGCGTACTTCATCAATACAAGGAAAATAACTAAGCTAACAACAACAAGAGGAAGAGGTGTGCGAATCGACCGAATCCGAAGCCTTATTGAGGGTTCATGGTTGGAATCCCGGGTTGTCAATCCGAGTTCAAGCACGGTCCTCAACTGCGTCCGGGGTAGAGGAGGCTGTCACTTACTCCCAATGGACCCGTCTTCTTCGTTGAAATGACCCGTAGATTGCGGCTCCAGCCCCTCCTAGCTTGATGGAGAAAGCTAGGTCAAAACTCCGCTTGAAGCTTGGTGATGAAGGAGGAGGCCGAGAGGATGCTCCGGCGTTGATTTGGCGTTGAAAGCATGCCCGGAGACCCTCCCTAAGGTGGAGGATGAAGGGGGACGGAGGAAACCCTCGTCCGAGACGAAGAACGGCGGAAAAATCGCGGATCTCGATCGATCTCTCAAATAGGGCGAAACCTGCGCTATTTATAGAAAACAGAATTTAAACAGCGCGCACGATCACTGGCGCACGACCAGTGGTCGTGCGCGATATGGTCAGTGATCGTGCGATATGGAGGCAGAAAAGTGGAAGAAGATGTAATGACTACGCACGACCGGCAGCGCACGAGCAGTGATCGTGCGAGGTATGGCTGGTGATCGTGCGATATGCCGGGACAGAACTTTCACAGGAGAGGTCATGACTGCGCACGACCGATGATCATGCGCCAAAGAGGTCGATGGTCGTGCGTGAGTAAAAATGCACGACCACTGACTCCTTTGCCAAAAATGGTGAAAGTCCTACCCCGGACGCCCACACGATCCCAGAACCTGCAGGAAAACTGGACGTGATGTCGAACATGGCAGTCACAGACATTAATAAAATGCAAGCAAAAAGGGAAAATACACACACGCACAGAAATAGGCTAAAAAGGTGCACAAAATGTGGAAAACTGTAGCGAACCAAAAGAAGTGCTAATGGCGCTAAACGGTGTGCAAAGACATGAAAATAAGCCTAGATGAGTCCGAAAATAGGTATATAAAGAGGACTCATCACACCCCCAGACTTAACCATTTGCGCGTCCCGAGCAAACAAAACCTAAGCAGACGGGGAAAATGAACTAGCTAACAAAGAAATTGCAAAACGGAGTACCATGCGAAGTCGCATGCTCGCGTGCATAAAAATAAAGTAGAGGAAATTTTTAAGTATACAAAATATTTTATATTTTTCACAATGCGTATCAAAAATTTATTATTACTCAAAAGTAGAATCACAGTGAATCATCCGGTCTTACGCAGGGAGAAAGTAGACAGGCCACTAAGGTGAGCATTGCCGAAGACCGGGGCTCAAGATTACCCCCAAAGGAATCCACCAATGTCGGAAACCATAAGCTTGCCCGTTCGCACTCTCTCCACGGCACTAGTCAACTCAAGCGCATGTCCGTAGGACTTCGGGTAATAATGGGGCTTGGGTTACGGTGAGGAAAACAAGGATAAACATGAAGGGTATGCATCTAACCCAAATGAGCTAACGTACAAAACTAGTACCCGCTGCCCACAGAATAAACACCGGTACACCACACCCCCAGACTTAACTTTTACTAAATGGGTGTGTGCACCGCCTACTCCAAATCAAAATCATCTCCAAAAGATTTTCAATTAAACTTTTTCTTTCATCATTTTTTTTTTTACAAACATTTCATTTTTTTTTCTTTTTATTTTCAAAATCTCAGCAAATAAAAACTTGGGCGCGCTTCCACATATTCACAAATAATAACACCACATCACATCCCGACATGAAAATATAAACTCTAAGCTCGACTTGGGTGTGCGACTAGGATAGGCTATAAGGCTTTGGCGAATATAGTGGAGCTGAATCAAAAGGAAGGGTAGGCACAAAGGGGCTAGCAAGGGCGATGTTAGGAATGGGTACAAAGCTCAACCGGGCCAAAAGGTGGCCTACATCACTCTCACGCTAGACTAACCGTGTACCAATGCTTCAAGAATAGCTTGGGGCAAGTTCTTAGCAACCGAGAAAGATAATCCTTCCTCCCGACTCAAGCAATACGAGTCTAGTGGCGGCTACACACATTCCTACGCTACCGTTTGATTCACATCGGATTCACCAACTTTTGAGTAGAATAAAAAGAATTTACGCAGATAGAAGAATATAAAACTATAAGCATACAGAAAAATTAAATCTACTCAAATTTCTATACAAAACGAGAGCAGTTGACTAGAAACACAGCAAGGCCAACATTTTACTCCGTCGCACAATCCTAAACTAGCACAGAAATTTTCCAAATCTAACAAAGATACAAGTTCAACTCGTGGCATGTTAACAGCTAAGCGCGCGCTCATGTGGGTGCAGTGGTGTGCGATGCAATGAACATAAACAAAATAAAATATGAAAAGCTTCTAGTATGCAAACGAAATGTGCACGTGCAAAAGGTAAACATGCTCTCCCCCAGACTTAAACTAAACTACACAGCAAATGATATAGAAATTAAAATCAGAATGAGCTAAGGGAAGAGGTTACCCAATGCTCAGCTAGTGAGCATACCAGAAGACGCGTGAAAACTAGAAGCAGGCCCGCCATACGAAGAATCACAACCCCGCCAATACGTATTTTCCATGAATACCTGCAGGGGTGAGCTCCGCAAAAACAAAAGAAAAATATACAAAAAGAAATACTAAAACTAAAACGAGACATGAAAAATAAAATGCAGAAAAAAAATAAGATAACTACTGGGGTTACTGTCATCCCAGCACGACTTATTAAATTCTATACAGTTCTAGCTAATGGGCCTATGAAAAGAAAAATGTACAGGTAACTGTCCTAATATCCGTGTCGGTAATGGGTACCGATACGGTGATAGAACAGTTACCCCTCTACCTAGATAATAATACCTGAAAAGCTCAGGTAGAGGAAGCAGGAAATAAGATGAGGAGGCGACCTGGTCCTCGCTCATCTTATCACAAAAAGAATCCTTGCCTAGCAAGGTATCGTCCACCACAAGCTCGTTGGGAGCAAAGGTGAAGGTAGAGGCTTCAACTGCAAAAGGAGTAGGAAACTCCTCATGCAAGCTGGGGCACTCGCCGACAACCTGAGCACAAGGCTCAATGTCAACCCAACTCACCTGCAGGGAGTCAACCCGCACAGGCGCAGATGGAGAAGGGGGGTCAAGGAATAAAGGAGATGAAGAACTAAAATAATCAGAAAATGGGAGAGTGACTCCGGCTTCACTCTCAGCAGGATCCAAACAAAGATCATCGTCGGTATCATACGAGTCGTATCGGGGGGAATCCGACAACTCAAGGTCCACGGTGGTAAGAAGAACGACCTCGTCCAACAAAGAGGTGCAAACCTCCGCATCGGAAAGAGGATATTCCTCGTCCCACCGGGGTGCGTAGAAGTGTTCCGAAGATCCACATTCTCCGTCGGAGATAGTAGAATCCTCATCCCACTTCGGCGCAACCTCGGGCACCGAATCATCCACAATAACGGCATCATCAGCCGACTCACAAGAAAAAGGAGTAGAAAACTCCGGCAAATACTGCGTAGGGGCAAGGCTGCTCACAAAATCAGGCATAGAATGCGCAGGCCCCTTCACAACATCATCCGCAGATGCCACCCCGTCGATGACCGCAACACTCTCCTCGTCCCATACAGGATCGTCCATGAGTTCCCGATCCACTCCTTGCGGGCTAACATCCGAGTGAGAGTGATCACTCAAAGGGAGCTCGTAAAAAGGGGTTGAGGAACCCATGAAGGAACTATATGCGGCGAGAGATTCTTCCGTAATCTCAACGGGCAAAGATCGAGCAAGGTGCGCCATGTCAGTGTATGGGCCAGGCAACACCCTGGTAGGCCCATCCACAGTAGTCTCCCGCGAACAGGGGACTGCTGCGGATGCGTCCACAGAGGTAGAAGGCTTGCACAAGCGAGGGCAATCCTTCAACATATGGCCCACACCTTGACATAGAATACACCGAAAACAGTGCTCGGCATTAGAAACAGCTATGACATCGATGCATCTCCGCAAAGCGTCAATAATACGACTCTCGGCAGCAGAATCCATCGCGAACAGAAATATTTACCGGAAATTACTACACACAAGAATAAAACAACTCGGATCTGCAATATTAAAAAAAAGAAAACAAGGAAGGGACAGGAAAAATAAAGTAAACAATTTCAAAAACTAAAATAAAGATAAAACAGGGTATGAACAAATGGACAAGGGCGACTATCTCGCATCTACCTCTTCAAAAACTCAAACGACTGTGTTCCCCGGCAACGGCGCCAAAAACTTGATGCGTGTAGAATACGGCAAGCGCACCGGTCGCACAAGTAATAAAGTTTGGGAATAAATCCCCGAGTGTCGGTCTCTTGAGGAACACAGTAAGGGATGAGTTAATGTCAAGGAGGACTTGAGATTGAAGTCCTCGGGGCGAAGGTAACGATGGGGGTTTTGATGGTTGCGGAAAATAAAGTAAAAATCTAACAACTACTCCTATGCAACGCCGCTATGCGATGCTTCACCAGGCGGGATGGAAGACTAGTCGGGCCGCAATGCACCGAATCGCTAGGCGGATGGGCGAGTAGGCAAGCGTATGAGGTGGAGAGAATGGCGGAAATCCTACTATGCAGGCCGCTATGCACTGCTTCGCCAGGCGGGATGGAAACTACACGGGCCGCTATGCACCGAATCGCTTGGCGGATGGAAGAGTAGGCTAGCGGATGAGGTGGTGAGAATGGCGGAATGAGGGTCGTGGGCACCTCTTCGCAACGCACGCCACTAGCAATTGCTAGTGCGGCAAGGGTGGATGGATGGTGGAATAATAAGGCGCACCTCAAGCAATAAATAACGAAAATACAAATCACATAGACATGATTTAGCACAAGCGTTAATTACAATAAGCGTACTTCATCAATACAAGGAAAATAACTAAGCTAACAACAACAAGAGGAAGAGGTGTGCGAATCGACCGAATCCGAAGCCTTATTGAGGGTTCATGGTTGGAATCCCGGGTTGTCAATCCGAGTTCAAGCACGGTCCTCAACTGCGTCCGGGGTAGAGGAGGCTGTCACTTACTCCCAATGGACCCGTCTTCTTCGTTGAAATGACCCGTAGATTGCGGCTCCAGCCCCTCCTAGCTTGATGGAGAAAGCTAGGTCAAAACTCCGCTTGAAGCTTGGTGATGAAGGAGGAGGCCGAGAGGATGCTCCGGCGTTGATTTGGCGTTGAAAGCATGCCCGAAGACCCTCCCTAAGGTGGAGGATGAAGGGGGACGGAGGAAACCCTCGTCCGAGACGAAGAACGGCGGAAAAATCACGGATCTCGATCGATCTCTCGAATAGGGCGAAACCTGCGCTATTTATAGAAAACAGAATTTAAACAGCGCGCACGATCACTGGCGCACGACCAGTGGTCGTGCGCGATATGGTCAGTGATCGTGCGATATGGAGGCAGAAAAGTGGAAGAAGATGTAATGACTGCGCACGACCGGCAGCGCACGAGCAGTGATCATGCGAGGTATGGCTGGTGATCGTGTGATATGCCGGGACAGAACTTTCACAGGAGAGGTCATGACTGCGCACGACCGATGATCGTGCGCCAAAGAGGTCGATGGTCGTGCGTGGGTAAAAACGCACGACCACTGACTCCTTTGCCAAAAATGGTGAAAGTCCTACCCCGGACGCCCACACGATCCCAGAACCTGCAGGAAAACTGGACGTGATGTCGAACATGGCAGTCACAGACATTAGTAAAATGCAAGCAAAAAGGGAAAATACACACACGCACAGAAATAGGCTAAAAAGGTGCACAAAACGTGGAAAACTGTAGCGAACCAAAAGAAGTGCTAATGGCGCTAAACGGTGTGCAAAGACAAGAAAATAAGCCTAGATGAGTCCGAAAATAGGTATATAAAGAGGACTCATCACAGGTCTAATACCTTCCATCACGATGAGAGAATCCCCATATCTAAGGGTAACCTTCTTGGCCAAGCAGTCAATCTGGGCATGGTTCCAGTGGAGCCATGACATACCCAGAATCAGATCATAATCTGGCAGTGGCAGACCGTCGCTGACGCTTCGAAAGGTTTCCCGCCTATCCATGCCTCCATATTGCAATGGGATGAGGTGAACAGCTCCGACCCGTCAGGTAGCCGTATCTTCATCATCGACCCCGTGAATTTCTCCACGCCATCCAACCCTTGGATAAAGGTCTCCGACACAAACAAGTGTGAGGCACCCGTGTCGAAGAGAGTGTGTGCGGGTTTGCCGCAAATGAAGACAATGCCTGAGATTGTGACTTAACTTTGAGTTCTATTCTTGGTTTTTACTACCTAATGCTAAAAGCAGTTATTTCCTAGGAAAGGATGGAAAAAGATTTAAGATAAAGCAAACAAACATAGTCGTACCTGTGATCACTTGCTCAGGTTGTCGGGGCTGGGCCAGGTCCAGTGCATATACCCGCTCCCTTTCTTGCCTACGGTCTCTGCCCTGGTATCATTGTCCTTGACCGCGTCCTCGGCCTCCATAGTGCTGAGCAGGTGGGGAAATCTGTGGCGCTAGTGGGGGCCCCCTTCTCATAGGGCAGTTCCTCTTGATATGCCACACCTGACGGCAGTGAAAACACTCTGGTGGAGGGTAAGCCCTCCCTCCTGGTCTCTGCACATCCTACATCTGTTGTCTTGGTATCTCCCGCATCTGGAGGGGCTGGGGAGCCAGAATCACCTGCTCCCTCCGCTCCTATCTCACCTCTTGATGAGGCTGATCCTCCATCCTACCCACATCTGTAGCATGACCTCGTCGCTGCTCATTTCTTGCTCCACGATTCTGATCCTCCATTGGCCGCTTCCGGCCTCGGATAGCGTGCCAGTCTGCCTCGATCCTCTTGTCCATCTCTAGAATCCGAGGAATAGGCCCATCGGACACGAACAATAGGGCCTCCCTCAAATATTCCTTCAAGCCCTTGTAAAACCTCTTGGTGTACCCGGCTTCGTCCAGCTGATAAGAATCTGCATATCGGGCTAGATGATCGAACTCCCGATGGTACTCCACCACCGACCTGGTGCCCTGCTTTAGCTGTAAGAACCGGTCTTCAAGCTCATCCCTGGCCGACTGCGGAACAAAATGTTCCAACAGCGCGACCCTGAATTCTCCCCAAGCGACCTCCGCAACCTCTCTGTCGGCATAAGTCTTGTCCAGGAGCGTCTTCCACCACCTCTTGGCATGGGACTCTAGGCAAGAGACCACCAAAGCAACCCTCTCCTCCACCGGGCATCGTATCCCAGTCAGCATCTCATGCATGATGTCCAACCACTCCTCTGTCCAAACTGCCGTCTCTGTCCCCAAGTAGGACGGGGGAGAAAGTCCTCGGAATATACTCAGCCAGTTGGCTCCCGGAATCAACTGCGGAGCCGGAGCCTGTTAAGCCCTGAAGGCTTCTAGGATGGCTGTCAAAGTCTGCCCCATGTCCGTCTGAAGGAAAGGAGCGGGAGCTGGTGGAGGTGGTGCAGCATCCGGAGTCTGTAAAACCTCACCCTGTGGAGTAGGCTGCGCTGAGGGCTGCGAAAAGAAAATTTTTACTATGAGAAAACGGTTCGAAAGAACTAAAGGTGGACAATTATATGTGATTACCCTTATGGGCACACCACTGCTTCCGCTGCTTAGTTTGTCCGCAAACTAAACTCACGCGGGGGTGACCCAGGGATTTGTGGACTGCTACTAATCCGATCGATGTTTCCTCTAATACCACTTTGTAAGACCCCTTTTTTTTTTGCAAACCCGGGGTCTTATGCCCAGAACAACCGCTCTGCGGTGACACCTTCGCCCCCGGGAAGGTCGTAACTACAACGCGCCGATTCTGCCAGCCTTTTTGATCACAATAAGTAGCAAGCAAGAGAGAAGCAAGTCCACCAAAAGAGAATATCACATAAAATAAAACTCCACGAAGGGAGTGTCCACAAAAAATCATCAGAGTATAAATAGTCTGGAAATAAAAAGGGCTCATGCCCGGTACATCAAATCCTCACTACAAGATCACTCAAAAGCGGAAACAAAACTAAAACTCTACGAAGGGCCGGGACTCACAGTCCCCGTAGTCTGGACTCCAGTGCTAGACTGTCCCATCTCCAAGCGTACCGGCCTCCTGAGCTGCTCCTCCATGCTGGGCTCCGCGATCCCCTAATATGATATGGTTCGAAAACCGTTAGTCTAAAAGACTAAGCCCTACCGTCCCCCACCCCTTCCCCCACGCTCTACGGCACCGGGCGGAGAGGAAGAAAGGGAAGGACAAGAAAGTGGAGAATAATATCAAAACAGATGACGGTGGACCTAACTAGCAGTTGTGTAAATGGGGAGCAATTTATCTTAAGTGTTGTAATAGGTATAATAGAAAGGAAGTAAGTAAGAAATTAAACCTTCGCTTATGTGAGTACACATAAGCCAAGGGATCATTTGCAGGGCTCCCATCGTATAACGCGTCCCATACCGCTTATACGTTGGGGTGTCGGTTATCACGCAGCAGGTATACATATATCAAATTAACCTTAATTTATAAACTTGCCCACACAAACTTATAGACCAAGGGGTCGTTTTGCAAGTCCTAAAGTATAAGCGTCCCATTCCACTTATATTTTAGGTGTCAAGGTTGTTATGAATGATTATGACATACAGCTATATGGTGGGTTATGATGTTCAAGCAGTGCAACTCACACACACAACTTTGTGTACACAAACCTTTAGTTCCCCCTTTCTGGAGATAACTCCCAGGATACTCCCGTAGTGGCAAACGGAAGCGGTGGGTTGGGCCTCGCCCACCTCAAAACCAGTAAAAGCACCACTGGTCTGACCTATCGTACGCCCTCAACGCCTGGTGCACGAGGCGGACTCCTGCGTACTCTTGCTGACTGGTCCGCCGGACTTAACCTTGGCTAAGTGCTAGTCACCTTGCCGAGTCAACGATATCGGTGTCGGTGCAATCGAACTCCCCGATATCGAAAACCCACCACCTTAATCTTTCCTATTTTTATGCACATACAGCCGTTTAATATATAACAATTTTAAAGTGTCAAACTCCCGGACTAAACCGTCCGTATAAACCACATCTGAGACCAACTTCTCCGGACTAAACCGTCCGGCTCATCTCCAGACTTCATCCCTTAGAACACCACGGGACGGCGCCCCGTTGAACACCTCGGGATGACTTAACCATTACCAACCCAAACGAATGAGTGTGTGCAATGTGAATCCCTATTAGGCTAATTACTCTTTCGTTTGTTTTAAGATTTACGTTAGCCCAGGACTGCCCCCGGCATACCCCGTGAAGGGCTCTCAAGGGGCACTAGGAACAAAGACGGCGGCATTACCGCCCGAAGTTCCCTTTCGCAAGGCACTTATTGTTATTGGTTGTTTTTCCCTTCCCCGTTCTCTCTATAAATTGCATCGAACTAAACCTAGGGTGGATTTGACTCTTCACTCCTATGGGGACGTCGATCTTTCGTCGGTCCCGCGCACCTTCTAGAGCGCATCAACTCATTCCTCACCGCACTTGGAACCTCCTATGGTGATCCATCCTCTTTCTTTAAATCCAACCAACACAAGCTGTCCTTATGCTAACCCAAACCTTCTCTTGTTGCTCATTTCCCAAAATTACTAAATGCAGACCACCTTAAACTAAGTAATGTCTACGATAGGATGTCCTTTGTGTTTTCTTCCATACGGCCTAAGTTAATTTCTGGGGGCCTATTATGACATTATTGAATCGATTTTTCTGATAATAACAATTTTTCCAATTAACCCAATAATTAATTAATTTTTATTAAATCCAAGGTCTTCCAAATTTGTACAAGGATTTTACTTTTCAGTCATGTATAAATCATAATAAATTTAAGACAAATATTAATGTATCTAAAAATAACATATCCAAGGTTTGGCAATTTTCCCTATGGTCTAAGAGGCCTAAACTTAATTCTGCAATAATCCAATTTCTTCATATCTAATGAATAAACTACATCAAATACTCTTCCAAATAATTTATATTAATCACAGGGTACTAGAAATACTATGAAAACAGTACTATAAAAGTTTCATAATTTTCTGGCTAGAAATTAATTTATAATAAATCATTTACCAAAAACCCTAATCTAGCATGCTTGTGAATCAAGTACTAAATCCATAAATTCAAAAATTCAGAGAAAAATCCCACTGACTCATAATGATTTAAAAACATTAATTACCAACTTTCTTAATTTTTCCAGAAATTATTTATGCCATAAAATATTTTTAAAACATAGAGCCCTTTAATAATACTTGTGAAGAAACTGTTCTATTTAGTCAACATAAAATTGAACTAAAAATTCATGGGCATTCCTACTGGCTAACAACATCTAATTCCAGAGTTTCAAGGGGGCCTTATTTGAATTAAAAATCTTTAATAAATAAAACATCAAAAAGGGCTATAACCACATTCATGAATGAAGTACTAGAAATACCTATCGAAAAATTCTAGTAAAATTATCCAAGGGTCCTAACTACCCTAGAAACACACTACCCAAATTTCATAACTTTTAAAAGAGTTTAAGATACTGTTTTGGCCTAAAAGCCCTTCTACCCTAAAACTAGGGTTTAAGTTTTGAGGTAGCTACTTACATAAAAATTCTCTAACATTACAACCATAGAGTTACAAACTCATTAGCAACCTCTCCACTAAATATCAAGGCAATACAAGGGCATTTGCCCCTATGTCCTTCACAAACCCCCAAAGTCCACCTTTAGGGTTTTAACCTGGGCCCTAGGGTAAACTTACCCTAAATCATCCCATCTTCCCTAAGGGTAATTGTAGGACCAAAATAAACCAGTGGTCAAAACCTCAACCTCTGTTGAGGTGATATGATCACACAAGAATAAAAATAACCCTCTCACTAAGCTTCCTTCTACTAGGTCAAAACTAGGGTTTAGATGATTCCTAATCAAAACTCAACCAAATGAGTTGAAATTTTAACCAGACCTAGATACCTATACCAGGGAAACCTCTCCTAAATTTGGGAGGGTTTGGAGGTCATTTGACCCTTCAACTACCTTAACCTAGCTTTTCTAGGTTTAGGGCAAAACCCTAGTTTATACTTCTTTAAATGGATTCCAATTTTTACAGGAGCTAGATCTAGGTGATATTGAGTCTCTGTCCAAAATTCAAAGCATTTGGACAAAGGGTTAGGTGTGGGGAATGTTTCAAAATTTGCCCTATTTGTAGGACCTACCCTAGAAAAATGACCCTACAGGTCAGAATACTTTTCCTAAAATTTTCCATAACATATCAAACTGTAGATAATTAAAAAGACTACAACATTCATGTTGATCAAATTTGATGGACAAGCCTCTAAAGGGCCTAAATAATTTTTATAAGAAATTTGCCCTAATCCTAGGACATACCCATAATCAAATGGCCCTACAGGTCTAGGTACTCTACCAAATTTTCACCACAGCATATCAAATTGTAGGTATTGAAAGGTCCTACAACTTTCATGCTAAAAACTTTTTCATCAGGTGCCCATAAGGGGCCTAAAATCCAAAAACAGTAAACTGTATATTAAAAAAAAACAGAAAAATAGAAAATAGGATTATTGATCCTGCACGAATCTTAAAGCAGGATCGGGTGGCTCCTGTTCATCTTCCCCGATGGAGCCGAAAATAGGGCTGCGCAGGTGGTTTTTGCGGGCTATCTACCGCCGGCCTGAGGCGGCGCCACCACCGGGAAACATCCCCAAATTGTTCCCGGTGGTGGGGGCTATCATTGGCCGAAGCTAGGGCGGCCGGAGGTGGCGGCGCCGCCCTAGCCGAGAGCTCAAACTCTCCAAAAAAATGGCATTTTTCCAAAAACCTAAAATCTAAACTCGGGTTAGATGAGCATGGAAATGGTTTCTAAGCATTCCTAGGATCTAAGCATGAGAGAAGGAGAGGAGGAGGACCTGAACTCGGGCTTGGATGCGGGTGGATCGACGGGAATTCATGGCGGCGGCTGCGGCGGCGATTTCTCCTTTGGTGGCTCCGGCAGTGGTTCTCCCTCCTTCTAATGCTTCGAAATCCGTCTCCCTAGCTTGCTGGTGAGGTCTATATGGCCAGGAGGGGAGGGGGAAGGCAGTTATGAGAGAAACCATTAATGGCCATTAAAGGAGGTTGCGACCATGGTGTAGGGGGGGGTGAACCTAGGCCTAGGTGGCCGGGAAACGGCTGGAAACTCCTCCCCTTCCCTAGGGGAGTTGAATTCAGCCATTAAGGGTGGCCTTTGGCCTCCCTTTGGCCGAATTCCTCCTTCCCTCTCTCTTGGATTTTTCTCTCTCCTCCATTATCATGAAAATGGAGCTCACTTTCTCTCTCCTAGTCACCAATGTTGACTTGGTCAATTCCATAGGATATAGGCAGCCAAATATGATAAACATAATCATGCAAGAGTTAGCCTAAGGGGGAGGGTGGTTTGAGGTTGGGTTAGCCCATATAGGCTAGGTTTGACTTATTTGGGCTTGGGGTTGACTTGGTCGAATTGACCACTATGGTTGACCCAAGTGGGTCCTTGGTGACTCATTGGGCCCACATTATGTCTAAGGGAATTTTTTTAGAGTCACAATGAACCTACTAGGCCACCCAAAATCAGAGTTTTGAAAATTACTATTTGTAGACCAAGTGGGTCTCAACTAGGTTTTTAGGTCACTTGATCTCCTGGGCTAACCTAGGTTAACTCATATGACCTAGTTACGCTTAAGTCACTCCTAAGGGGGGGTCTAATTGGAAAATGGGATGTTACACAAAACATCATTGTGAGTGCAATAGATGACTCCATATTCTAGAACCTTGTCCACTACAGGAATGCAAAAGAGATGAGTGATTCTTTTATAGTATATATAGAAGGAATAGAGGAGGCGAGGGATGACAAAAAATCCCTCCTGAATCAGTAATATGTAGCCTTCAAGCAAGGAAAGAAAGATTCCATAGCTGAATGCAATGAAAAGTTCTTCATAATAGTGAACAGTATGATCAACTATGGAAGATAGTTCACAAACTATGAACTAAAAGACAAGTTCTTGAGATCCCTGATGGCCGCGGAACAGAGACCGACTGTGGTTGGTTCGAAATGGCAAAATTCCGCGGGCCGGTTAGAAGATCGAGTTTTCTAATGAGAGGAGGCAAGTGCACCTATCGCAAGTAGTACTCGGTATTCGGGAAAATACCGAGGTCGTATTATTCTCGGGGACGCGTTGATTATATCTACTCTTCCAGGAACACTATTATCTTACTATCAGTAAGGTGGTATTTTTTAGTTTAATTAAAACGGAAAGAAAGAGAGCAGAATTTTGCTAAGTTAGTTCGATGACGGGTTAACGCTCGGTATCGAATCGGATTAAGACTAAAATAATTCTTAACAATTATTGAACTTTGTTTTTAATTTAATAAAAGGCACTTGGCCGTGGAGGTTCCAAGAACATGAGCTCACCTTGGTCTAGGGATATCGCTCACCTGGGCGCTAAGGCTATTCGACCGAACGTTAGTCCGACGAAGGATTCCCCTTAACGTCCGCATTATGCTAAGAACCCCGCTATTGGGTGGGGAACCCAATCCGGCAGAACTACGTTTCTCCTCTTTCGAGGGGGCGTACGCAATTCTCTTTACCCAAGGGGGATCGGTCCATACGTGCGGCCTCTCGGCGTTGCGTATGAATAACGGAAATAGAGCCCACAAATCGATTATGTGGTCCTATGCGTCGTTTACCCGGGGAAAACCATAAGTCCTTAAATTAAAATAAAAATAAATTTCTTTAATTTTTTCAAATCATTTTATTTGTCCCAATGCTCTTCGATGCAGAAGGCTAAAAGAGATTAGCCACTCATCGGTATGGGGACGGCTTTATGTTTTTAGGTGAAACGTGAGTTGTTAAATTAAGCACTGAACAATTATAAGAGAAAACATGAAAAATAGGACAATTAGATAAATTGAAGGCTAATTGATGCAGGCACTCACGCACACTTCAAAACCATAAAGAAAATTAAATAAAGCAAGCCCTACTCAAATGAGTAGGCGGAAATAAATGCACACACGCACACACTCTTCTTAATTGAAGAAAGCGATAAATAAAGCGTAAAAATTATCTCCTACACGCACGCACTCTACATAATTGAGAAAGCGATAAAATTGCAAGTCCCGGCTCAAATGAGTGGGCGGGGGTAAATTTATCTCATACACGCACGCACTCTACTTGAAGGTAAAACACACACACGCACTCTATAGAAAAGTAAACACACACACACACACACTCTACAGAAAAGTAAACACACACAAACACACGAAGTTTTCCTACTCAAGTGAGTAGGAAGAAAATGAAAGCAGTAAAAAGACAAGTCCCACTCAAACGAGTGGGCGGAAAATGAAAGCAGAGCGCCATTTAACTCTTAACGAGTAGGCGAAAATAAATGCATACGCACACACTCTACAGAAATTAAAACAAAGCTGTAAATTCTAACTCATATACGCACGCACACTTACAAAAATAAGAAAAACAAGGTTGCTGAAAAATTAAAACGACTGCATTTCTACAGTTAGAATGCGGTAGAAATGCATAAAAAGTGAAAGTAAAAATTAACCGAGCGAAGATGTTTCGCAAATAAACGCAAAATGAAAGTACTCGAAAGATTAAAACAACTGCATTTCTACCGCTAGAATGTGGTAGAAATGCATAAAAAGATGAAATAAAAATTAAAGGGACTAAAAGTTTTGTAAATAAAAAGTTAAAACAATGTGAGCGAAAAATTATAACGACTATATTTTCATTTTTATATTTTTATAAAAACTCCTAAAAAGTGAAAATAAAACAAAAAAAGACAAAAAGTTTTACGATCCTAAAGAGCCTAAGTAAAAGAAAAATGAAAATAACACTTTTAGATGAGTTTTTATAAAGCCTTGTGAATGAAAAAATAGGAAAAAGGAGAAAAGCTAAATCTAAAAAGTGCGGAAAATGAAAATAAAACGGGCATAACAACGGCTAGAAAGTGCAAGAAAATCCTAAACTAAGTTATGAAAGCTAAAAAGAAAACATAAAAAGAGAATCACAAAAAGGGAACGAAAAAATTTACTTAAGAAGGGCGCTTCCAATTGAACATTTCAACTTTGCAAGATAGAAAATATACCATTTTATTGAATAAAAAGGCTATTACATGAAAAGCTAAAACAAACAACCTAATACAAACTAAGAAAGATAGGGAGAAATTCTCCTTACATAGCTTAGAAGCCAAACGGGCAGCACCTGCCCTAAGTAAGATGGACCAAAAAAGTGGACAAAATAAGCTTCCTGGAAGCTCTTATTTATAGGCAAATTTTCGGGTTGGTCACGCCCGTGACTAGGGCGTGACAGGGGGGCGTGTCGACACTATTCATGAGCTGATCGGGTGACTTGACTGGAAAGTTGACTTCGGCTGAAAACGTGGCGGTCACGCCCTAGGTCACGGGCGTGACATTTGTCAGTCACGGGCAAGACTGGGGCGTGTCGGGGAGGTCGATCTGGGCGCGGTCCGGCCACAAAGTCGCGCGCGTCACGTCGGGCCAGGTGGATGAGTCACGCCCGTGTCACACCTTGACACGGGCGTGTCTAGGGGCGTGTCGAGCTTGGTTTGATCATCGCCGATCGTCGAGCTGGCAACCTGTGGTCTGCGATCGTCAAGGGCGTGACACGGGCGTGTCGGTCATGTGATACGGGCGTGTCAGTCAATATTTTGACTTTTTCTGGAATTTTTCTGGAATTTTTCTGGAATAAAAATAAAGCTAAGTTAGAAATAATATTTACAAAAATAAGCAATTTATTGAATAAAACTAATAAAAAAGAAAAAAAAAATAAACAAAATTGACTTAAATAAAATACGAAAATATAGGTATATTTACAACTCATCAAACACCCCCATACTTAAGCTTTTGCTATTCCAGAGCAAAAGTTTGAGGTGAACTTATAAGGAATAATAAAAAACCCTTAGTTCTGCTACCGCTAAATTAATTATAAGAAAGATCAAATAAAAATATACGGGGTATAAGAGTTAAGTCCTAAAATTATTTAGATGATTTAAATAGGGCAAAAGTTTTGGCCAAAAGACTTCTTGATGTAATCAAATAGAAAGCAATAATTGTATTGGTTAGATTAACAGAAAATAGTTTGGAGTTATACGAACTTTAGCTTATAGGAGTGTTATCGGAAATAATGCAATTTACGAATTATGCTCTCAAAAAGATTTTTGAATTAATTCTAGAGTCATGAAATTGGCTAAGGGGGGTTGATGTTGGTTTATGAAGATGCTTGGATTTTGAGGCGAGGTTATTTTATTTTTCTCGAACCTCCATTTTTTTTGGTTTGGATGTTAAAGGAAAACGAAATCTTATTTTCCTTAACATAAAATTTTTCTTCTTCATAAATAAAAATAACCCAATGTATATGTGTTGGAGTAATGAATTTTATCCTCTTACTCCGTAACGTATAATCTTTTAAATTATTGGGTGCCTATGTTTACGGAATGAAATCTTATTCCCATTGACATAAGATCTTTTTTCTTTTTGGGGAAATATTTTTATCATACCAAGTAGGTTATGATAGGTAAGGGGAGAAAAGAGAACTAGATTTTTAATTAAAAAATAATTGAGAGCAACCTTTATAAATTGTACGTTCCAATTTTTCAGAAAGCTAAAAGCAAGCATAATTGAATTCTATAGTCGTTATTTTCTAACATGGTACACATGCTCCTATCTATAAAAAATTAGAAGTAGTGCCTAAAGCGAGTCCCCTATTTTTAACAAATTATAATAAATTCTTTAAAACTTAACCCCGGCTATTTAGATTTTTCAATCTATAATTAACAAACGAATAGTGAACAAAGAATTGATCAAATTCGCATATAAATAAACTCAAAACTAAATTTTTGGATAACAAGAAACTTGAGAATGAGATGTTTGATTTATTTGTTTCATAACTTACATAAAATTTTTTGTTGTTTTTTTTTTGAAGTTATGCTCTTTTTTTGTATTTATGTATTTATATCTTTAATATATACATACTAAAAAGAAAGAAATAAAATGCGAAAATAAATTTTTTTTGGATTTTTAAGTTTTGTGAATTTTTTTTATTTTTCTGTTTTGTGATTTTTTTTGTATTTTTAATGTTTTGTGATTTTTTTTGTATTTTTAATGAAATTTTCATTCTATTTACAAAAATTTGGGAAAAAGAAAAAAAATTTTACAAGGATGAGAGGGAAAAAGGGAGAGGGGAAAGAGAAAGAATATTTACAAAAAGTACTTACAAAAATTATTTACAAAAATATTTACAAGAATATTTACAAAAATATAAACTAGGTAGCCGCGAGGTGACTCGTTATGTGGATGGCTCGATGAGCCGGATCTCGCGGACCGAGTTAAAAATAAGTCAATGTTTCAAAAATGAAACTTCAAAAAATTTTTAATTAAATTTTTTTGATTTTTTTGTGTTATATATATATATATATTTTTTTTTGAAGTTTTGTTTTTTTAAAATTTTTTGTTTTTTTTTTGTAAGTGAAAAAGAAAGTACGAAAATACGAAAACACCCCCATACTTAGATCCAACATTGTCCCCAATGTTGTATGCTAAGCATGAGGAACAAGACAGCATGTATATGTACAAAAAAAGGAAAAGGAGGGGGGCAGAAGACGTCCCTGATTCGCGCTCGGGGAAGCCCATTAGAAACCCTGCATTTATTAGAAAATAGAAAACATAATAAATAAAGACGTAAAAAAGATAGACGTGGGGTGCCTCCCAGGAGCGCTTTGTTTATAGTTGCGTAGCTTGACTATAGTGGCGGGTTTATATATGGAGAAGGGTTATGGTTTCGCTCCTACTGATCACAGGGTCGCCCGCTATATAAGACTTTAACCGATTACCGTTCACCTTAAAGTGCCTTTTTCGGTGTGGGAGATGAGTATGGTCCCATATGGCCAAACCTCTTCAACCTTGAAGGGGCCGAACCATCGTGATTTTAGCTTACCCGGGAAAAGCCTAAGACGAGAATTATAAAGAAGGACTAGATCGCCCGGAGAAAATTTTTTGGGGGTTTTAACTTTTCTATCGTGATAGAACTTAGAACGCTCCTTATAGAACTTATTGCTCTCGTAAGCGTTCGCACGCCATTCATCGAGCTCGTTTAGTTGCAGTTTTCTATTCTGAGCGGCTAAGTTAGAGTCGAGGTTTTAGAGTTTTAATGCCCAAAGTGCGCGGTGCTCCAGTTCTACGGGTAAATGGCACGCTTTGTCATAGACTAATCGAAACGGGGTACAACCGGTAGCGGTTTTGTACGCCGTACGATACGCCCATAACGCGTCGTCGAGCTTAGGGGACCAATCTTTCCTATTAAGTGAAACAGTTTTTTCTAATATGCATTTTATCTCTCGATTTACTACCTCAACTTGGCCACTTGTTTGCGGGTGGTAGGGGGTGGCAAGTTTGTGCGTGACTCCGTATTTAGCTAACGTCTTAGCCATTAGAGCATTACAGAAATGCGTTCCCCTATCACTAACAATAGCGCGAGGCGTGCCGAAGCGAGAAAATAATTTTTTTAGAAATGTAACGACGACTCGCGCATCGTTGGTGGGGAGAGTTTGCGCTTCCGCCCACCGTGATACGTAGTCGACCGCTACTAAAATATACATATTTTTATAAGAAGGAGGTAGGGGGGCAACAAAATCTATGCCCTATAAATCGAAAACTTCGCATTCTAAAAACATATTTTGGGGCATCTCGTCATGACGTGAGATGTTACCCGACCACTGACAGCTATCGCATGCGCGCACAAAATTGTGCGCGTCTTTGAAGAGAGTGGGCCAAAAGTAGCCCGCCTCTAGCACCTTCCTAGCGGTCCGGTTGGCTTGATAGTGCCCCCCGGATGGACCCTCGTGGCAGTGCCTCAATATTTGTGTGCACTCCACTCCCGCGACGCATCTTCGAACCGCTTGGTCTGCGCAGATACGGAAAAGAAAGGGGTCATCCCAAAAGAAATTTTTCAAGTCGGAAAAGAATTTCTTCTTTTGATGACTTGAAAAATCTTTTGGAAGTACCCGCGCGACTAAGTAGTTCGCAAAATCTACGAACCAAGGCGAAGATGACGAAGACGAATGAATGGCGAGAAGGCGTTCCTCGGGGAATCTGTCATTTATTTCAGATTCGACGAGCGCTTCCGTACCCAGATTTTCCAAACGGGAGAGGTGGTCTGCCGCTAGATTCTCCGCGCCCTTCTTATCTCGGATTTCCAAGTCAAACTCTTGTAGGAGGAGAATCCATCGAAGAAGGCGGGGCTTCACGTCGGTTTTGGCTAGTAAATACTTAAGGGCGGAGTGATCGGTAAAAACGATAACTTTAGATAGCGTAAGATACGAGCGAAACTTATCGAAAGTGAAAATGATGGCTAAGAGTTCCTTTTCCGTCGTCGTGTAATTCACTTGTGCGGAAGTGAGCGTCTTGCTAGCGTAATAAATAGGATGAAAATGTTTTTCTATGCGTTGGCCAAGAATGGCGCCTAAGGTAATATCACTAGCGTCGCACATGATTTCGAACGAAAGGGACCAATTAGGGGCCACTAGAATTGGAGAATTGATAAGTTTTTGTTTTATAAAATTAAAAGCAGACTCGCAATCGCTACTACAGACAAAAGGTGATTCCTTTTCCAAGAGGTGAGTAAGCGGCTTTGTTATTTTTGAAAAATCTTGAATGAAGCGCCTATAAAAGCCCACATGGCCTAAGAAACTCCTAATGGATTTTATGTTTGTCGGCTGAGGAAGTTTTTCTATGATTTCAACTTTGGCCTTATCAACCTCTAACCCCTTAATCGAAATCTTATGGCCGAGGACCAAACCTCCTCGAACCATAAAGTTACACTTTTCCCAATTTAAAACAAGATTCGTGTCCTCGCATCGCTGGAGGACACGATCAAGATTACGAAGACAATCCGGGAATGAGCATCTGAATACAGAAAAGTCATCCATAAATATTTCCATAATATCTTCTACTAGCTCACCAAAAATTGCTAGCATACATCTTTAGAATGTAGCCGACGCATTGTAGAGGCCAAATGGCATTCTTCGATAGGCGAAGGTACCAAAGGGACAAGTAAAAGTTGTTTTCTCTTGGTCTTCGGGAGAAATGGGGATTTGGAAAAACCCCGATAAACCGTCAAGAAAACAATAAAAAGGATGACCGGAAAGACGCTCAAGAATTTGGTCAAGGAACGGTAGTGGAAAATGGTCTTTGCGGGTGGCATCATTAAGTTTGGGATAATCGATGACCACACGCCAACCCGTAACAATACGAGTTGGGACGAGATCGTTGTGCTCATTCGCCACTATGGTTAGATGGCCCTTCTTGGGCACGACATGAATGGGACTAACCCATGCACTATCAGAAATGGGATAAATAATCCCCGCATCTAATAATTTAATTATCTCAGCTTTCACGACGTCTTTCATTTTTGGGTTAAGACGTCGCTGAGGCTGAATGGTTTTGCGGCAATTATCGTTTAAGAAAATTTTGTGAGTGCAGAAAGAAGGGTTAATCCCCTTTAGGTCAGAAATTTGCCACGCAATTGCGTGGCGATGTTTAAGCAAAACCTCCAATAAATCGGAGGTCTCTGAATCGCTTAAATACGAAGAAATGATTACCGGGAGTGTATCATTTTTCCCCAAAAAGGCGTATTTTAGGGATTCGGGTATTGGTTTGAGTTCTAGGATGGGCGGTTCATCTAGTGAGGTTTTAGTGCTAATGTCTTTTGAACCAATTGGTTCAAAAGGAAAAATCATAGACGCGTCCTCATTGCAATAAAAATTTTCGAGTGAAAAAATATTTTCGTTTAAAAATTCGGACTCGAAAACCGGAGAAGAACAATCTCCATAAAAAGAATCTAAAGAGTAGCAGAAATCGTCGCTCGACGACGAGTCTTCCATAGAGGAGTTAATAGAAAAAGTAACTTGGTCATCTCCTACCCGAAGGAGAAGCTGACCATTACTTACATCAATTAACGCACGTGAGGTTGCGAGGAAAGGGCGACCAAGTATTATTGGTATGTTGGCATCTTCCTCGATGTCCAAGATGATGAAGTCCACCGGGAAGGTGAACTTGTCAACTCGGACAAGGACATCCTCAACAACCCCGATGGGGAACCTAACCGAGCGATCCGCTAGTTGGATGCGCATATTGGTAGGAGCAGGAGTACCCAAACCTAAACGCAGGAAGAGCGAGAACAACATCAAATTAATGCTCGCGCCTAAGTCTGCCAAGGCGTATTTTACTAATACATCGCCAAAAAGGCACGGGATGGAGAACTGTCCCGGGTCGTTTTGTTTTGAGGGCAATTTACTAGTAAGAGCCGCCGAGCAGACAGCGTTGAGAGATATATGTGAAATATCCTCGAGTTTGCGTTTATTAGAAAGTAGTTCTTTTAAAAATTTCGCATATTTAGGCATTTGCGAGATAGCCTCACAAAAAGGAACATTAATATGAATTTGTTTAAGTAATAAAATAAATTTTTCATATTGCGTGTTCACTCGCTCGTTATCTAACTTATGCGGGTAGGGCAACGCCTTGTTTAAAATAGTTTTGTCGTTAAAAATCGGTAAGGGTTGCGTAATCGAAGAACAGGGAAGAGGGGTCGGAGGTTAAATATGTACCTGAGGATCGATCCGTTTTGGATCGACCACCTCCTTACCGCTACGGAGGGTTATAGCGTTGGCGGTTTCCCTTGGATTGGGCTCCGTGTTCCCTGGCAGTGCCCCCAGGGCGCGTTCCGACATAAGTCGCGCCAGCTGTCCAACCTGGATTTCTAAATTTTTTAGCGATCCGGTGATGTTCTGGATATTGGACTCGTTGGACGCGACATAATGATTAAAATTTTCCTCCACCGGGGATGGCTTCATAGGAGGGGGAGGAAACGTTGGCACAAAAGGAGGGGGAGGGGGATGCTGCGCGTTGTTCGGGTTGCTCCAGGAGAAATTCGGATGGTTCCTCCAACCCGGATTATAGTGGCTACTATAAGGGTTGTTTTGAAAGGAGGGACGCACCGGATTTCCCATGTAGTCCACGAATTCATCGACTACGCAGACGTTAGAGGGGGGGGGGGAGAAAACAAGACGGAGTGGAGGAGGCAACAGACATCTCCGCCACCTGCTTAGTTAGCCTTTCCACTTGGAGGGCTAGCTGAGCAGTGGCATCCACTTCAAAAATGCCCTCCTGCTTAGGGCGCGCCCGCGGGACATTCCACTGGTAGGCTTTCACCGCCATTTCCTCGAAAAGGTCCTGGGCGGCCTCGGGGGTCTTATTGTTCAGAGTGCCCCCGGCAGCCGCGTCAATCATTTGACGCGTCTGACTATTCAGTCCATTATAAAAAATTTGTACCTGCAACCACGTTGGCAGAGTGTGGTGCGGGCACCGGCGGAGAAACTCCTTAAAGCGTTCCCAAGTCTCGTAAAGAGACTCGGAGTCGTTTTGGACGAACGAAGATATGCCCGCCCGCAGTCTTGCAGTTTTCGCGGGCGGAAAATACTTCATAAGGAATTTCTCTGCCAACTCCGCCCAGGACGTGATAGATCCCCACGGGAGGGAGAGTAACCACGCCTTAGCCTTGGACTTAAGAGAGAAGGGAAAAAGGCGCAAACGAATGGCGTCATCAGTGACGCCATTAATTTTAAAAGTATTGCAAATCTCAAGAAAATTAGACAAGTGGTTGTTGGGGTCCTCATCCGGCAGTCCGTCGAACTGCACAGCATTTTGGATCATTTGAATCACACTTGACTTAATTTCAAAATAATTGTTGGCCACAGCGGGCCGAACAATACTCGACCCCGTATCATCCAAGTTGGGCCGAGCGTAGTAAGACATAGTACGCTCGGCCGGTTGGGCATTATTCGGGTCGGCCATAGAAGAAGAAGAGGGTTCTCCGATAGATTCTGCGGGGTCTAAAAAGGGAATTCGACGGAGAGATCGGATACGCGCAAGAGAGCGGTCGATCTTGGGGCCGAATTCAAGATTTTCAGAACTCGAAGGTTGTCCACGGGTCATACAGCCTAAAAAAAACGAAAGGGGGAAGGATTTTTTTTGTATAAATTTTTTATTTGAAAATAAAGTAAAATTAATAGAGTCCCGGATTCAATATAACAACCATGCTCCCCGGCAACGACGCCAAAAACTTAATGGCCGCGGAACAGAGACCGACTGTGGTTGGTTCGAAATGGTCAGATTCCACGGGCCGGTTAGAAGATCGAGTTTTCTAATGAGAGGAGGCAAGTGCACCTATCGCAAGTAGTACTCGGTCTTGGGGAAAATACCGAGGTCGTATTATTATCGGGGACGCGATGATTATATCTAATCCTCCAGGAACACTATTATCTTACTATCAGTAAGGTGGGATTTTTTAGTTTAATTAAAACGGAAAGAAAGAGTGCAGAATTTTGCTAAGTTAGTTCGATGACGGGTTAACGCTCGGCATCGAATCGGATTAAGACTAAAATAATTCTTAACAATTATTGAACTTTGTTTTTAATTTAATAAAAGGCACTTGGACGTGGAGGTTCCAAGAACATGAGCTCACCTTGGTCTAGGGATATCGCTCACCTGGGCGCTAAGGCTATTCGACCGAACGTTAGTCCGACGAAGGATTCCCCTTAACGTCCGCATTACGATAAGAACCCCGCTATTGGGTGGGGAACCCAATCCGGCAGAACTACGTTTCTCCTCTTTCGAGGGGGCGTACGCAATTCTCTTTACCCAAGGGGGATCGGTCCATACGTGTGGCCTCTCGGCGTTGCGTATGGATAACGGAAATAGAGCCCACAAATCGATTATGTGGTCCTATGCGTCGTTAACCCGGGTCAAACCATAAGTCCTTAAATTAAAATAAAAATAAAGTTCTTTAATTATTTCAAATCATTTTATTTGTCCCAATGCTCTTCGATGCCGAAGGCTAAAAGAGATTAGCCACTCATCGGCATGGGGACGACTTTATGTTTTTAGGTGAAACGTGAGTTGTTAAATTAAGCACTGAACAATTATAAGAGAAAACACGAAAATGGGACAATTAGATAAATTGAAGGCTAATTGATGCAGGCACTCACGCACACTTCAAAACCATAAAGAAAATTAAATAAAGCAAGCCCTACTCAAATGAGTAGGCGTAAATAAATGCACACACGCACACACTCTTCTTAATTGAAGAAAGCGATAAATAAAGCGTAAAAATTATCTCCTACACGCACGCACTCTACATAATTGAGAAAGCGATAAAATTGCAAGTCCCGGCTCAAATGAGTGGGCGGGGGTAAATTTATCTCATACACGCACGCACTCTACTTGAAGGTAAAACACACACACGCACTCTAAAGAAAAGTAAACACACACACACACTCTACAGAAATGTAAACACACACACACACACACATGAAGTTTTCCTACTCAAGTGAGTAGGAAGAAAATGAAAGCAGTAAAAAGACAAGTCCCACTCAAATGAGTGGACGGAAAATGAAAGCAGAGCGCCATTTAACTCTTAACGAGTAGGCGAAAATAAATGCATACGCACACACTCTACAGAAATTAAAACAAAGCTGTAAATTCTAACTCGTACACGCATGCACACTTGCAAAAATAAGAAAAACAAGGTTGCTGAAAAATTAAAACGACTGCATTTCTACCGCTAGAATGCGGTAGAAATGCATAAAAAGTGAAAGTAAAAATTAACCGAGCGAAGATGTTTTGCAAATAAACGCAAAATGAAAGTACTCAAAAGATTAAAACAACTGCATTTCTACCGCTAGAATGTGGTAGAAATGCATAAAAAGATGAAATAAAAATTAAAGGGACTAAAAGTTTTGCAAATAAAAAGTTAAAACAAAGTGAGCGAAAAATTATACCGACTATATTTTCATTCTTATATTTTTATAAAAACTCTTAAAAAGTGAAAATAAAACAAAAAAAAGACAAAAAGTTTTACGATCCTAAAGAGCCTAAGTTAAAGAAAAATGAAAATAACACTTTTAGATGAGTTTTTATAAAGCCTTATGAATGAAAAAATAAGAAAAAGGAGAAAAGCTAAATCTAAAAAGTGCGGAAAATGAAAATAAAACGGGCATAACAACGGCTAGAAAGTGCAAGAAAATCCTAAACTATGTTATGAAAGCTAAAAAGAAAACATAAAAAGAGAATCACAAAAAGGGAATGAAAAAAATTACTTAAGAAGGGCGCTTCCAATTGAACATTTCAACTTTGCAAGATAGAAAATCTACCATTTTATTGAATAAAAAGGCTATTACATGAAAAGCTAAAACAAACAACCTAATACAAACTAAGAAAGATAGGGAGAAATTCTCCTTACATAGCTTAGAAGCCAAACGGGCAGCACCTCCCCTAAGTAAGATGGACCAAAAAAGTGGACAAAATAAGCTTCCTGGAAGCTCTTATTTATAGGCAAATTTTTGGGTTGGTCACGCCCGTGACTAGGGCGTGATAGGGGGGCGTGTCGACACTATTCATGAGCTGATCGGGTGACTTGACTGGAAAGTTGACTTCGGCTGAAAACGTGGCGGTCACGCCCTAGGTCACGGGCGTGACATGTGTCAGTCACGGGCGTGACTGGGGCGTGTCGGGGAGGTCGATCAGGGTGCGGTCCGGCCGCAAAGTGGCGCGCGTCACGTCGGGCCAGGTGGCTGAGTCACGCCCATGTCACACCTTGACACGGGCGTGTCTAGGGGCGTGTCGAGCTTGGTTTGATCATCGCCGATCGTCGAGCTGGCAACCTGTGGTCTGCGATCGTCGAGGGCGTGACACGGGCGTGTCAGTCAACATTTTGACTTTTTCTGGAATTTTTCTGGAATTTTTCTGGAATAAAAATAAAGCTAAGTTAGAAATAATATTTACAAAAATAAGCAATTTATTGAATAAAACTAATAAAAAAGACAAAAAAATAAACAAAATTGACTTAAACAAAATACGAAAATATAGGTATATTTACAACTCATCAATCCCTAAACAAGGAATGTGATATCATGATCTTGCCATTAGAGAGGTTGGTAACTTGGCCAACATAATGACTCAAAACCTATTTTGGAAGCTGTTATTACATGAGATGCAGCTGAACTCCAAAAGGGCATAAGAAGATGCTACCATAACTCTTAACAAAGAGAAGGATGTGTACTTCATAGATGAAGCCATAAGGAGCTGGGAAAGAAACATTCTACACCAAGGAGATGTGTAGAGTTTGAGAGTTTAGATCCTAGCTCCTCAGGCAATGAACTTTTTGATGGAGAACTAATATTGTTCTCCAAATATTTCAAGAAAATTTTAAGCAGGAAAAGATAATGAAAGAATAAGGGCTCTTCAAGCTCCACTTCAAGAGAGCATTATTCATGCAAGGATAGGTCCAGAAAAGACCCCTCTGGGAAAAGGTATACCTCTAAGAAGAACAAATATATTAAGACTAATGTTGTTTTCTACCGTTGTAATAGGAGTGGACATGCCATTGCTGACTGTCCAATCAAGAGGAAGGAGCCCAAGAAGACTGAAGACAAGAAGCATTAAAATGACAAGATGGATTAAAAGATTTTCTTTGCCAAGAAGAAGATCAGCCTAATAGACAATGATTGTGAGTCTTCAAAATTAGAGGAAGAAGAGTCCTATTTTGGTCTCATTTCTATTGAAGAAGAGGTTGATCGTCCAGATGCCTCAATTTGAATAAGAGCTCCACTATCCTCTATTCATAGTAACTTTGAAGAGGATGATGAATTTAGCCTAAAGGCCCTAACTAAAGATAATCAGGACAATTCTATTCCTAATGAGTTGCACTCTCTCCATAACTGTCCCTCTATCTATGAGACTAGCTAAGACTCAGAAGCTTCCACTTCCTCTAGTGAGGATGATGGATCGGAATCTTATTGTAATGTTAATCAAGTGATTTACAAGTATGGTGCTATTCTGGAGGCTCTGAAGAAGAGCAAAAGGCTTGTCAAGAGATAAGCTGAGGAGATTGCCTCTCTTCAGCAAGATGCCTCTCTACAGTCGGATTCATCATCTTTGCTAGCCTAGGTAAGGAGGGAAGTCATTCAGCTGAAGACAATCACAGTTATCCAATTTGGCACCATTAGCTAGATGAATAAGATCATCAAGGATCTTGAAGAGAAGCTCCTCATGGAGAGGATGCTTGTGGCTAAAGTTTCTAAGCCCAAAATATTTTTGCCACTGATTGGCTCCTTCACCTCTCAAAAGGATAAGAGAGGTTTGTGGTTCAAGTGGAATACTAGAGCTACCAATTGCAAAGGGAAAGGCATGGCTATTGTTGTGCCTCATACCACCATTCAGAAGGCAATCCTCCCTTCTAATACGTATGATCAGGATAACATGTATGGTCAGTAGAAGAATTAAAACTCTTCTTGTAAGAATAAGTGTATCTTACAATGGAAGCAGAAAGGGCATAGGATTAAGTGCGTTGAAGGTTCCCTATGAGGAAATCCAAATGCACCTTTATGGACCATTTTTGTTTGGTGCTCCAGCCCCCACTCTCAAGGATTAGGCAGTGGCATATTCTCAAGTTCCTTTAGTAAAAAACCTTGACAAAGGGTAAGTCAGTCAGTAAGCGTGACTTAGCTATCTCTGATGCTATCAATAATATGTGAACTACAAAGAAGACATTTGTTGGTGTTACTCAGAGTAAAATAAGTACATCTACAGGCAAACTCACCTTAAATAAAATTCTTGCTGAAAGAAACAGGAAGAAGGCTGCTTCTCTCCCCTCTAAACAGACAAAAGGCTTGCTTACTCCAAAGGATGTTCAGAAGAGGAGATATACAATTCATGAGTGTTAATGTTGTGGCAAAGTGGGTCATTTTTCCATAGACTGTTGGCACAACGCAAGTGTGATATGGCAAATGTGAGTCTTCCTGTCAGGGCTATTGTAGGTAGACATAGTCCTTTTCAAGCTAACATGAACCAAGGACCTAAACATTTTTAGGTTCCTAAGGTAAACAAATCTGTGATTGCAAGGAAGTCCAAGTACCCATCAAATGCCAATATGGTACTTGGACGGTGGTTATTCCAGACATATGTTTAGAATAAGGAGACATCATAAAGATTATACCCTAGTAAGGAATGGACCTAATGTCGTCTTTGGAGGTTCAGAAAAAGGAGTTACCAAGGGCTATGGTATATTCACCAATGGCATAGTCTCCTTTTCAAAGGTTGCTTATGTGGAAGGATTGCAACACCATCTGATTAGCATAAGGAAACTATGTAATATTTGCTATGTGATTATCTTCCATAAGGATGTGTGTTTGATCAAACGGTCAAGTGACCAAGAGGTCATTTTGAAGGGCACTAGGAGTGGAAATATTAATTGTTTAAATTTCTTTTGTTTAAGAACAAACTCACCCGTGTCTCTTATTGCAAATGATAAAGTCTCTTATTATGTGCAATGACATAAGAGGCTTGCTCACATGAATTACAAGACGATCAGAAAGCTCTTCATTGAGGGTCTAATTAGAAATGGATCCAATCTGAGATGCACCAAAGAGGGCATTTTCTCTGCATGCCAAAAGGGCAAACAGACAAAGGCCTCCTTTAAGAGCATTGGGGTCAAGGACTCTTAAAGATTTTTATACCTCTTGCATATGCACTGGTTTGGTCCTATGCCAGTTCATAGTCTAGGTATGAAAGTCTATGCACTTGTGCTTGTTGATGAATATTCAGAATTTGCTTGTGTTTTCTTTCTTAAGAAAAATTCTGAAACCCTAGACATCATTACGATCATTGTTAGACAAAATCAGAATGAAAAGGATACCTTTGTGATCAAAATCAGAAGTGACCATGTTACTCAATTTCAGTCTGAAGGTATGACAAAGTTCTTTAGAAAGCAAAGCGTTTTTAGGAGTTTTCTTCTACAAGAACACTCCAACAAATTGGATTGTTCAGAGGAAGAACATGACTCTCATATAGGCTGACAGAACATTACTCAGTGACACTTCTCTCCTTGAGTAATTCTAGGCTTAGGTACTAAACACTGCTTGTCAAGTCCTGAATAGAGCATCTATCAACAAGTATCACAAATAGACTCCCTATGAGATTATGAAAGGCAGAAGACCAAATCTGGCCTATCTAAGGATCTTTTGAAGCAAGTACTTTGTACTCAATAATGGGAAGTCCTTCTGGACTAAGTTTGTTGCAAAATCCTATGAGGGAATTTTTGTTGGGTATAATAACCACATCAAAACCTAGAGAGTCTACAACTTGAAGAACCAAGTTGTAGAAGAGTCTTTCAATGTAGTGTTTGATGAGACTCCTATGATAAAAAGTGAGTTGACTAGATCTTCTAGATCTATAGGTGTAGAAATGAAAAAGGACAAGCTGACCATCAATGCCACTCCTCCCTCTATCTAAGAGGAAGTTAATAGAGTATTCATTCCTGAAGAAGGTCCAAATGCTAAGGACATAGATGAAGACCAGTAGGATCCAGAAATTTAAGTTCAAGTTCCTAAAGACAGAATGCCAGTAGTTATCGGGCACTTAAAAATCATTGGAGATGCAAGCCAAAGTTGAAGGTATGACAAAGTGTTATATCTAGGCACTTCTGATTTTGAAACTCAACGCTGCCTATAGATCAAATCATTGGAGATGCAAGCCAAAGTGTTATATCTAGGAGATGAAACTCAACGCTGCTATATATACAAGCTTTCTGTCTCAAGTTGAACCAATGAGATTTGAAGATGCCAACCTTGAATCTTTTTTAGATTGTGGCTATGAAAGAAGAACTGAAATTGTTCAAAAGATATAAGGTCTTGGAGCTGGTTCCCAGACTACATGGACATAAAATCATTGGAACCAAGCAGATTAATAGTAATAAACTTGATCAGAATGGTGTTATCATCAAAAATAAAGTTAGACTTCTTGCCAAGGGATACAAAAAAGAGGATGGTATTGACTTTCATCAAACATTTGCACATGTGGCTAGACTGGAGGCAATAATACTATACCTTGCATATGCTACACATAAGGGATTTAAGGTCTACCAAATGGATGTCAAGTCAACTTTCCTTAATGGTGACCTAAAAGAGGAGGTCTATGCTGAGCAACCCTCAGGTTTTATTAATTCTAATATCCCTAATTATTTGTTTAAGGTAAGAAATGCTTTGTATGTGTTAAAATAAGCCACTACGGTAGGGTATGAAACCCTATCTATCTTTCTCATTGAGAACAAATTCTCAAGGGGAAGATAAACAAGATATTATTCCTTATGGAAGTCAAGGGTAAGATCATTCTAGTCCAAATTTATGTAGATTACAAAATTGTTGGGTCTACTGATGATGGCCTCTGCAAGAAGTTTGCTAAACTTATGCAAGGGCACTTTTAGATAAGAAGTATGGGAAAACTCATGTAATTCTTGGGCCTCCAAGTTATACAGTCAGACGATGGTCTATTCATCTCTCAGTATAAGTTCATAATGGATCTAATCAAAAAGTTTGGAATGGAGAGTGCATCCATAACGAAAACTCCTATGGGGCTAATTGTGTCAATAAATAAGGATAAGATAGGGAAACCATTTGATGAAAGCTTATATAGAGGAATAATTGGATCCCTTCTATACCTAACTACAAGTAGGCCAAACATCATGTATGTTACATGTGTTTGTGCTAGATACTAGGCTAGACATAAAGAGACTCATTATTCTGCTACAAAAAGAATTTTGAGATATCTTAAGGGCACACTTGATCTTGAACTATGGTACCCTAGGAATAATTATTTTGAACTAAATAGATATTTAGATGCTAATTTTGTAGGTTGCAGATAAGACAGGAAAAGCACATAAGGCAACTTTAAATTTCTAGGGAGAAGACTAGTATCTTGGAGAAGCAAGAAGTAGGTCAGTGTTGCCACCTCCACTACTGAATCAGAATATACTTCAGCTGGAAGCTGCTGTGCACAACTACTATGAATTATACATCAGCTCCAAGACTACAATCTCCAGCTAAGTAAAACTTCGATGTTTTGTGATTCTTCTAATGCAATCTCTATTGCTAGGAATTCTGTGTCTCATAGCAGGAGCAAGAACATAGAGATTAAATATCATTTCATTTGGGAGCATGTGGAAAAGGAAGACATCAGTCTTGAGTTTGTCCTTACGGACAAACAAGTGGCAGATATATTCTCTAAGCCAATACATGAAGCCAAGTTAACCACCTTCAAATTTGAGTTGGGCATGAAGAACTTAGTGTAGCTTCATTGTCTTTTTGTACATGTATACTCTAGCCAGGATTGACCTTTGCAGGTTTTCCAAGAAGATATGGACTAAGTGTTCAGGCGTCAAGAGAGCTGAGACTTACTGTCCAAGCCTCAAGTGCATCGAGTGCGTCAAGTTTACTCAACAAATTTACTTAGACAGTTCTAATTACAGCTATCTTCTGGGATTTAACTCAGCCATTGATCTACTCGTGTTATTCAAAATAGATGTGCGCCTCTCAACATTCTCGAAAAATGGGTAAGTATAAATAGAAGTGTGTACTTAAAATAAAACACATAAATCCTATCCCTCTTCGACTTTCTGCCTCCCTGCGAAGATATCTCGATCTAATTCCTTGTCACTCAAGAAATTCAAAGTATAAATTGTGCCAAAAGGAATTGATTTCCTTTTCGAGGGTTCTAACTAGTAAGGATTGGTTTCAAGGATGCAATAGAAGAAATTCAACTAGTACTCCACTTACTACAGGTCGCCGACCTAGAACTTATCCTATCAGAGCCGAGTTCAATATGGAAGAGAGAAGTTCTGAAAATCCATTCGAAGGACAATATTGACTCATCCTACAATAAAATCAAGACATCTATTAGTGGACACAAGTTCAAGATCACTTACAGGAGGCTAAGCAAAGCCATGAACTTGACAAAGTTCAGGCCATCAGATGAATAAGATGAATTGTATCAGGAAGATGAGAAATCCTCCCTCAAGTATTGTGACCTTTCAAAGCACACCACTGGCTCTATTTTGAGAATGGAAATGAATCTAAAATGAAGGTTTCTAGCATTTGGTATCGATAAAGCTCTTATCTACAAAATTGGGTCACATGACAAGATCTCAAGGAAAATGTTTGAGATAATGGCAAGGACAATTATATCGAAAAGGTCTGACTTGGGAAAGGTACTATTTGATAGAATTCAATCCTTTTACTTGTATGTTTCTGTTCTAGGGATCCTTAATGTGAGGCTGGGAATAAAGAACCATCATATGAGGAGAATAGACTCTAAGATGTTTGACAAATGGTACAGGGTGTTGCTTCCACACCAACAAACTACTAACAAGAAGAAAAAGAAAACAATAATCATCACTAAAGAAAGCACTAGAATCAGCTCTTCTGAGTGTAGAGAAGAAGAGCCTATCACCCTAAGTTGTCAGAATCTTTTGAAGAGACTAGAAGAGATTTGAGTTCTCAAGTTTTTATATACTCTTGACTTGTAGCAAGGACTGCATAAGGTAGTGGTTCTCACTCTAAAGACGTTCAAGCTGATACAATTGAACATGTGACTCGAAATGTAGTGGAAAAAAATCTGTGCAGACATTGAGGAGGAGACTACCCAGTTGGGTGCTCCTATTGAGGTGGAGCAGGTTCAATCAGTATAAGACCAGCTTGATTCCTTCCTAGAAAATTTACAGTGAACGATTGATTAGACTCCAGATGGTCTTGAGTTGTTGCTCTTCTACCCTCAGCCTGAGGGGGAGCAATTTCTAAACACAGTGAATGAAAGTTATCCTATTATAGCTGATACAGACTAACAAGTTATAATGGAATGTGCAGAAGTTTAGGGAGAGAAAGTTCTAGTTACTACAAAAAAGGATGTGTTGTCTCCAGTTGCTGAAGGCCAATAAATTCCACTAAAATGTGCTGAGGTTGAGGGGGAGATTCACACTGAACTCTCTACTCTAGAGAAAGTTTATACAATAGAGATATCTGAGTATGACAAGGCAGCTAGTAATGTTAATGATTATTCTTCAAAATATTTGAGGGTTGACTCAAAATATGGGAAGAAACAAGGAAAGAGGACGAGGATGTCTGCTTCAAGGGGCATCTCATCAACCGGATAATATGTTCTCTACATTCCTAACACAGCTGAAAGAACTTCTTGATTATCAAATAAGATAGCTATAGCATTATGTTAATGACTCTATAAAGGAATTAAGACAAGATCTCTCCATTGAGATCAAGTCTAATAGATTTCAAGTCAATCTACTCATTGCAAAAATAGTTGCATTCTTCAAGAGGGCTGCTCCTATTGTGACATATAGTGAGAGTAAACATCAACAAATCAGAATAAGGAAAAATGATATAGTTGAAAATCAGAACATCATCTAAGGAATATGGAAATGGTACAAAATGTCCAGAAGACACTCATGGAAACATACAATACAACTCTAGAGAGGGGGTGGGTGGATGCCTGCACTCAGTTTCAAGATGGTCACATGCTAGAGGTTAAGAATCATGTTACCAAAGGGGTAAATTTTATGGATGAAAAGATTTCTTTGGCAAGGAACTACCTGACTACAACTATGCCTGAAGAAGTCATAAAGGGGGAGAAATCAATGATTAAAGAAAATACTGAAAATGTTGTCTGAATCAGCAATATCAACAGGGAATCATTGGGACTAAAACAATATTCAAATGATAATGTTCTTATTCCTCCTCCAAAAGAATAGATGGATGGTGATATGTATGGTGATAAGTGGTCTAAACCCTCTACTGCTACTGATATACCAACCTTCATCCCCACTGCTGAACAGATATCAAGAGCCAAAGGCAAATCTATTGCTGAAGAAGATGAAGAAACTAGGGTAAGCAAAAGGAGATACAAAGGAGAGATTGAAATCATGCCTGACTTTGAAAGATGGAGTCCTAAATCAAGGACTATCATTCTGTCTGCCAGGGGTCAAATTAAGGAAACCAAAACTGAAAGGGGAAAGCTATATAGCTCCCTAGAATGGGCTAAGCTATAAAGGAATGAAGAACTAAGAAGGAAGTTCATACGGGACAAGAGGATTGGGGCAATGCCATGAGATGCTCAAGAGCCAAGCAAGTACTTTCCAAAGCCTAAAAACTACATTTAATGGCAAATGCAAAAGCAAATTGAAGCCAATGAGAAGGCAGCCAAAAAACCAAGCAGGGACATAGTTATCACGGTACCACAAACTTGAAATGTTTATGTATTTGGTTCCTTAAGGGCTCTAGTAATATGAACATTATTATAAGCACATTGTCTCATTATAATCATCATTTTAAATGTTAATCACAATTTTGATTATGTGTCAATTATTTCTCTTGTTTATTGTGAATGTTTATCTCCATCATGTGATTATGTATAACATTGACTAGGGTTCTCACTTCTTCAAATATGGGGATATTATTTGGTCCAATGATCACAATGTCCCAAAATTGAAGAAGGCCCACAGGTCAATGGTATACATATGATTGTATCTGATATTTATTCTAACTTTATTATATGCAGGTTATCTAATGTTCATTGTATTGACAGGTTGTCTGGGCCACAATGTTAGTTGGATTAAAGATAGGATGCAGGGAAAGAAGAAATCAGGTTAAGTCAAGTAGCATTGAGTGAAGGCACTTCAATCAATGCTAGTGGTCTAAAGGGGTTGGCCAAAGTTCAAGCAGTCAAAGCCTCAGAGTTGTTGGACCTAAATCTAGCTAAGTCTAGAAGCGTTGAGTGAAAGAAGTTCACTCAACGTCTACTCAAATGAAAATCGGCCTAAGTACAGAAGACTTGAGTGAATAAGGAACACTCAATGCCTCATTAATAATTCATCAAAGTCAAGATGCATTGAGCAAAGAATCTTTACTCAACGCCTTCAGACAGAAAAATTCTGCCAATTCCAGAAGCGTTGAGTGATGAATTCTCACTCAAGTCCTTATCTGTTTAATAGTATAAGTAAGATATGTTGAGTGATGAAGGTTCACTCAACGCCTCAGGAAGAAGAATTTATACAGAGTTTTTTTTTGCGTTGATTCACTTGACTGCACTCAATGCATGTGCTATTTGATTGAAAATTGCTAAGTCCACATGCACTATATCATGATGACATCATCTAAAATTCAATTATTCTTTGACTTGTGCGCTAGAAGAAAAATAGTGCTAATTGCCTAATGTATAATAATTAAAGCTAAAGGTGCTTTACAGTTTCCCATTTTTGCTGGCCCATACAGAGAATAGAGCCATTAGTCGATGGCAAATAAAGAGGACTTTTTACATAGAAATAAAGAGAGCTTTTCACACGATAGTCTACTGCTACATCAAATGAGTAAAATCTTTTATAATCAAATTTATAAAAGTTTTCCAAAAACACAGAAAGAAGCTGGTTGTTTGAAGAGATCAAGAACTGAAACATGTAAGTCTTCTACAACAAGAACAGAAATCATTTTTCATAAGGAGGAGAAGGAATAGAGCATTCACAAGTTGTTGTTTATCTTTAAGTCCACTACATACAACATTGTTACATCAATAGCTTGAAGAAACAGAGCTATGAAGTTATCTTCTCAACACAAGCATAAATACTCTAAAGATCAATATTCTTATTGTTATGAAGAAGATAAGACAGGGTTTTCTCTGTTCTAGAAGGAGGCTCAGAGAAATATTTCTTTGGAATCAATCATTATCAAACCTTTACTAAATATTCTAGATCATTAGTTGATCTGAGTTGTAAGCCTCAATTATAAAGGCTGAGATTAAGAGTTGTCTCTAAGAGGTAATATCCTAGTTAGGATTTCAGTGTAGGGCTTGTGCCTGATGTTGGATCTCTATTTATATTTGAGATAGGAGATCTGATATCTCTGAGAGTAGGGTTGTCTAGCCTGAGGAAGGAGTTGTTATACTCTGAGTTGTAGAAGTGTGTTTTTGAAAGTCTTTAGTTTCAAGAGTAGTTAAACACCTAGAGGGGGGTGAATATGTATTTCTATCTTTTTGATACTTTTTTCTGATTTGGTAAGTAGTGTTTTAGTTTAGGTTAGCTTTCAAGATCCCAAAATCAGCACACAAGTTGTTTATAGGGGTTCCCCCGAGTATGGGTACATCCACTATCCCTCCCACCTATTTAATAATTTGTTAGACAAGGCCAACATCTCCATACCCTACCCCAAGAGTTTACAAAACAAATCACTCAAGATTTTTCAAACACCTCCAAGTCCTATACTCAGACCAAAGGCCCTACACTCAAATAAATGTTCTCCAACAACTCAAGAACACAGGCACTGCCTCAGACTTTAACTCTAAGTACTACACTCAGGCTAAAAGGTTAGCAGTACACTCTGATCCACCACAGGATCCAACCTCAGAGAGAAACTCTCCTATAGCTATGTCATACAGGACCTACCTCAGATCCACAGGAGGATCCTACTACTCAGACAATATTTCCCTATAACTCAGATCGACAAAAAGATCATACCTCAGCCTTTATAATATTGGCTTACTCTCAGATCAATTAAGATCTTACAGAAAGTAAGGTTGGTAGTGTATGTAGAATAACTGTAGAGAAGATATGTCTGAGTCTTCCTCTTCCTGAACTAACATGACTCAGTCCTATATTCTTCACAGCTCTAAGAATGGATCTTCAAGACTGTTCTGCTTGAGCTGTGAAGTAACTGTAGCTATGGCTTGCTCTGTCCCTTCTTCTACCTTAGATTGCTCTCTGAACATGCTGTTCAATATGAAAATGTCAATAACCAACTTGCTTAAACTTCTAGATCACTAGAAGGAGTAAAATCTTCAAAATCTACAACCAGTTCGAGAAGAAGATGATGAAGCTCTATAATTAGAAAGTTAATCGTCCAGAAAGTTTTTTCTTCTTCCTCGATCTTTTCTTTTTCTTTCTCGTCGTCCAATGGCTCTTTGAACAGTGGGAACACCTAGATTTGGTAGCTGTAACTTTTCTTTAGCATTAATTGTTTTACAATAGTCAAGCGGCGACATTTGTCATCTACTGTTCTGTTTTCGCAACACTTGAATTCCTGCTGACGTCATCATGACACAACACCTGTGGACTTAACCAAATTCATCCAATTCTGCATAGGCGTTGAGTGAAGACTTGTCACTCAATGCCAAAACACTTAGGTAGAATTCTGCACCACCAGGCTTAGGTGATCATTCATCACTCAATCAATATCGACAATTGTAGTCTAATTGAATAGGAATTGAGTGAGTCTCCATCACTCAACGCATCTGTACTTAGTAGATTTTTTTTATTAAGGCGTTGAGTGAGTTGTTTTCACTCAATGCATTCTGCATTTGCTAATTTTATTGAATTGGCGTTGAGTAAACTAACTTCACTCAATGCTTTTGTCCTTAGACAGATTTTTTGTTGAATAGGCATTGAGTGAGTTGTCTTCACTCAATGCATTTGTCTTAAGATAGATTTCCAAGTCAAACAACACTGCGGATCTGACTGAACTGTGTTCTATAAACGCTTTCTCTTCAGGGCGTTTATGGAACTGCCTTCACTCAATGCTTCTAAACATAGCCATAATTCTTGTCAACTTTTCTCTAGCTTCTATGCGCTGAGTGAACTGCCTTCACACAACGCTTCTAGACATAACCAGATTTCTGCCTTAGAAATGCTAAGGCTCTGACTACCTGGGATTTAGTCAACGCTTAAAGCCATCTGGCGTTGAGTGAACTGCCTTCACTCAATGCATCTGGACTTAAGCAGATTTTTGCCCTATCAATAACCTGTCTTGTGTTCACCTGTCATTTGTGCTTAAACAACCTATTTGAATAGTGAACAAAGAGCAGCATGCATACATAGAACTTAAAGCATGCATCAAATACAATATTCTGTATACCATTGTCTTATAGGCCTTCTTCAAATCTAGGACATTGGGATCAATGGAACCAACAATCTCCCCCTATTTGAAGAAGTCAAAACCTTAGACAATGATATACACTAACACACATAGAAGATAAGAAAATACAGAATATTTAGAACAGAAATTGAAGCACACACCAACATAATGATATGCATAATGGCAATAATTATATTTGACCAGTGTGCTTAAAATGTTGTTCACATTCAAAAAAGCCCCTTAAGGAAAATACAAAACATCTCATGTTTCTAGTTCCTTAATTACAATCCCCTTTTTGGCTTCTTTGCAGACTTTGTTTCATCTTCTCTCTTTTCCTTTTGCCTCTCAAAGTAGATGTATGGCTTTGGGAAGTATTTTCTTGGATCTAATGCATCTGGTGGCAGAACACCAGACTTCTTGTCCCTTCTGTACTTCCTCCTAGATTATTCATTCCTCGCTAGCTTTGTCAATTCTAGGTAGCTGTAAAGCTTTCACCTCTCAATTTTCTTGGACTTAACTTAGTCCCAAGCAGACGAAATTATAGTCATAAATTAAGGACTCCATTGCTCAAAGTCTGGCCTGGACAAAATTTCTTCTCTGTACCTCTTCATGATAAGCTTGACGCCTTCTTCATCTTTAGCAACAGAGTTTCCTTGGTCTTTGATAGTCTGCTCAATAGTAAGGATGAAAGAGGTAATTTTAGCATCAGTTGCAGGTTCAGCCCACTAAGTACCTTCTTGATTGTCATATTGCTGAGAATCATATTACTCTGCATATTGATAAATATATTGGCCCAGCAATCAATCATGTAGTGCTTCTTGTACATGTTCAGGAATAGTAGGTGTATTGTCATATATGAGTTACTTAAGTCCCATTGAGCCTCTTATAGCTTTTGTAGTCCAAACTATATTTTTAGTATTGGCCCTTATCACTTCCTTCTCCCCCTTTTTGGCTTTTTCAAAGACATATTAAGTCAAGGAGGTGCTGGCCTTTATTAACTAATCATCCTGATATTTAACACCAATGGTGACAAGGCCCTTGAGCTTGAGCAAGTTATCATATAGAACTTTGATGTGTGCATCCATCAATCTTTCAAGAATTGTCTTGTTCCTTTTCAATAGTTCCTTCTGTACATTGTGCATTGCCAGCATAATTCTAGAAAGAATATTCAGATTCTTTATAATTCCATTTTGAATCTGACCTAGTTCTGTTAGTTCTATTTCTATGAAAGTGACTGCAGGATCAGCTCTCTTGAAGAAAGATTAAGTGTTGGCTCTCAGCAGATTAACCTCAAATCTTATAGATTTGATCTCAATAGAAAGGTCTTTTCTCACTTCCTTTATATAATTATCCAAAAAGTGTTCCAGTTGCCTTCTTTGGTCATCAAACAAACCCTTTAGTTGTGCCATGAAAGTGGATGACATCTGATTTGCTTGGTGTGATGTAACTTCATCAAAGACATTTTGTTGCTATGGCATTTCTTCTTCTTTAGCTTCAGAATTAGCCATCTTATACTCAGAAGAGTGTTGAGTTGCATTCTCATCTATAACATTGCCCATTTCAGATTCATAAGTTTATTTATTATAAACAATCTCTGGAGTAGGGTGTTCAGTGTGAATATCCCCCTCAATCTGTGCAATGTCCACAGGGACACTCAGATCTTCATCAGTGTTGATTGAATGTTCTTCTTCCACTACTTTAGTAGGTTAAACCTCCTCAGTAGGAATTTGGTTACTCTCCTTCATGAGTAGATTGTGCTCTCCTCATATGGAAGAAGAACAACTCTCTCCCATCTGTTAAATGTTCTGGAGTCCATCCTCCTCATATGATGGATCTTAGTCCCTAGCCTTAATTTGATAATTCCTGGGATAGCAATGTGTAGATACAGAGACGTGATTCTTCCCAGATTGGGATCTAGGATGCATTTTACAATTCTATCAAACAGCACTCTACCCCAGTCTATTTTTTGATAGAATGATTCTGGTCAAAAGTTCAAACATTTTCTTAAAAATCTTGTCAAGTGAGCCTATTTTGCAGAGAAGGGATTTTCCCACTAAATCTGCTAGGAACTTGGCTTTATTGTTCAATGCTTTCCTCAACACAGACCCAATGATATGCTTGGAGAGCCCACACCACTTCAGTGATTTCTTAATATCATCCAAAATTAAGACAGTATCCTCATCTGACTCATTCACCTTCGGCAGATGGAATGCCTTGCATAACCTCTTGGAGTAATCTTAATTTTTTTCCACTAATTCAGGATTTTATCTTTGTTGAAGCTGATTCCACTTTTGTATTCGAATAAAGTTCTAGAACTTCTCTCTTCCAAATCAGTACTGGCTCGGACAGAATAAAAGTTAGGTCAGTTACTTCTAGCAAGTGCAGAACCAGCATGACTTCCTTAGGAGCATCCTTGAATCCATTGCGAACTAGCTCGGATCCCACAAACAAGAAGTCCATTCCTTTGGGAGCCATTAATTTGCTGAATATTTTAAAATTTTATGAGATTTTGTCATTGGGAGATATCAATAACAATTCGCAAAGGGCCCGGAGTAGTGTTTCTTATTATAAGCACACTTAGGTCTTTTTATACTTAAATCTAAATAGAGAATGTGGAGAGGCCCTTACCTTTTTTTATCACGAAGTGATCAATGACTGTGATTAATTCTGATCATTAGCCACAAATAGATGATCCTGGGAGTATGTGTTGAGTGGACTTGATAGACTCAATGCTCTCGATTCTTGTTGTTATCTCGACGCACTCGACGCCTGAGTACTTAGACTCAACTAACTCGATGCCTGGACACTTAGGCCATTTCTTCTATATTTTCCTGCAAGGAGTAACATTACATAAAATAGTACTATATGAATTATTACTAAAGCTAAACAAAGTTCAACATACCCAGCTCAAATTTGAAGGTGTTGAACTTGGCTTCATCTAGTGGCTTAGTGAAGCTGTCAGCTACTTGCTTGTTTGTAGGGAAAAATTCAAGAGTGATGTCTTCACATTCCACATAAATTCTAATGAAGTGATACCTTATCTCTATGTGCTTATTCCTGTTATGGGACACATAATTCCTAGCAATAGAGATTGCACTAGTATAATCACAGAACATAAGAGTTCTACTTATCTTAAGATTATAATCTTGGAGATAATACTGGATCCAAAGCAGCTGTGCAGAACAACTAATAACAGATATTTATTCTGTTTTGCTATTGAGATTGTAATACTAGTTTGCTTCTTGCAGCTCAAAGACAGAAGTCTTCTTCCAAGAAATTCATAGGATCCTAATGTCCTTTTCATGTCTTCTCTGCAGCCTGCAAAATCTACATATACCTTGTTAGTTCAAAATCAGTATTCCTTGGGTACCATAGGACATGATCAGGGGTGCCCTTCTGATATCACAGAATTCTTTTAGATGCAGAAAAGTGAGACTCCTTAGGGTAAGCCTAATATCTAGACAAGACACATTTAGCATACATAATCTCTGGCCTACTAGTAGTAAGATAGAGGAGGGAGCCAATTATGCATCTATACAGGGTTTCATCAACAGGTTTACCTATCTTATCCTTGTTTAATGACACATTTGACCCCATGAGAGTTTTCATGATAGAGGCACACTCCATTCCAAACTTTTTAATTAACTCCCTGGTGAACTTAGACTGTGAAATGGATAATCCATTCTCAGACTGTCTTACATGGAGGCCCAAGAAGTACTTGAGCTCACCCATACTTCTCTTCTCAAATTTCCCTTGCATAAGTTTAACAAACTTCTTATAGTGGTCATAATTATTAGACCCAAAAATTATGTCATCTACGTAAATCTGGACTCGGATGATATTACCCTTGACCTCCCTTAGAAATAATGTCTTGTCTATCATTCCCTTTGAGAATTTGTTCTCAATAAGAAAGCTAGACAGGGACTCACACCATGCCCTAGTGGCTTGCTTACAGCCATACAAAGCTTTCCTAAGATTATAAACACAATCAGGTGAGTTAGAATTGACAAAACCGGAGGGTTGCTCAACATAGACCTCTTCTCTTAAGACACCATTAAGGAAAGTTGACTTTACATCCATCTGGTAGACCTTAAATCCCTTGTGTGCAATATATGTAAGGAATAGTCTTAAGGCTTCTATTTTAGCCAATGGAGCAAAGGTTTGATCAAAAAAATACCTTCTTCTTGTCTATATCCATTGGCTACTAGTCTATCTTTGTTCTTAACTATAACACAATTTTCATCATTCTAATTCCTGTAGATCCACTTGGTTCCAATGATGTTATGATCTTGTGTTCTTGGTACCATCTTCCAGACCTTACATATCTTTAACTGGTTCAGTTCCTCTTGCATAGCCTCAATCCAAAATGGATCAATGTTGGACACTTCAAACCTTTTTTGTTCTACCTGAGACAGGAAGATGGAGTACATTGCAATGGTCTGGCTTTTGCTCCTTATTGTAACATGTTGGCTAGCATCTCCAATAATCTGATCTCTAGGATGACCTCTCAAGTGCCTGATTGTTTGAGGCATTCTTACTTCAGCATCAAGAACTTCATTAGGTATATCTTATTGATCTTCATCCATGTTAGGTGCCCTTTGATCTCCTTCTGGAATGCATACTCCATCATCTTTTACTAGCGTAGTTGGTGAATTATCCTTGATGATTTTTTTGTCTTTAGTTTGTCTATCTTCTCTTCTACACCTACAGATCTAGAGGAGCTTGGCATCTCACTGTTAATCATTGATGACTTATCAAAGACTATATTAAAAGATTCTTCTACAATTTGATTTTTCAAGTTGTAGACCGTATATGCCATGCTATGGTTGTTGTACCTAACAAATATCCCTTCATAGGATTTGGCAGCAAACTTAGTCAAATTAGACTTCCCATTATTGAGCACAAATCATTAACTACCAAAGATCCTGAGATAGAACAGATTTGGTTTTCTTCCATTCATAATCTCATAGGGAGTCTTCTTGTGGTACTTGTTGATAAAGGCCCTGTTCAATACATGACATGTAGTGTCACTGCCTCAGCCTAGAAATATTATTGGAGAGAAGTATCACTGATAAGGGTCCTGCAAACCTCCATAAGAGTTCTATCTTTCCTCTAAACTATCCCATTTTACTGGGGAGTTCTTAGTGATGAAAATTCTAGATGAATCCCTTGATCTTCACAGAACTCTATAAAGCCTTCAAAATGAAATTCAGTACCATGGTCACTTTTAATTTTGACCATAAAGGTGTCTTTTTCATTCTAAACTTGTCTAACAAAGATCATAAAAGTGTCAAGGGTTTCTGAATTTTTCTTCAAGAAGAACACCAAAGCAAACTTAAAGAAGTCATCAACTATAGAAAGTATGCTGACATTCCTACCTAGACTATGAACTTGCATAGGACCAAATTAGTCCATATGCAGGTGATGGAGACGTTGCTGATGCGGCCAACATTGATCCCCGTCTAAGAGAGTTCGTGGATTGGGATGATCGTTGCCGCAAGCTTGAGGATGGGAGTCTACCACGACGTTAATCTCCATCCCCGCTACATGTTTTGCACGATGTTTGCCGCCATAAAATAAAAATATAATTATTAATTAATTAATTATAATTAAATAATTTAGCAAGTTATATTTTAAGAAATTTTATATTTTGTGATTATTTCATGTTTAATAATTTCATTTCATGTGTAATGATGGGTGCTTATAACCATCATAGTTTCATTTTAAATTTTGAATGGTAGAGATGGAGTGGTGCAGGCTATATATAGCCATGTAATGAAAAGAATTGTAGAGAGAATGAATGAAAGAAAAAACCCTAATTTATTTTTCCCCCTCTTTGCTTCCTCCCTCTTTAAAAATTCGACTAGCCCTCCTCCTCCCCTCTCTCTGCCCGCCGGCAACTATCTCCTCCCTCTCTCTATTCAACCCCCCTCTCCACCTCCTCCTCCCTCTCCTTTAATCCCTAAGGAAAACCCAACCACTCTCCTTGCTCTCAAAGTTCAGCCACTTTTCTCCCCTAGTCGCCGATCACCACACATTTCCTAGGGTTCGGCAAACCTCCTAGCCGCCAACCTCCACATCCCCTTCATCACTTTCGTCCATCCTTCCCCACCTTATAGCCGCCTCCTCCCTCCAAACTGTGCAGCCCTTTCCCAAGGGAAAACAGACCATCTACATCTCCACAAACCCGACCAACCTTCTCCCTCTCCTTTTCTTTCCTAAAGAATTTGTCCACCACCTTTTCTCTCTCCTATTCCAATATCTTTGGCAACCAAGGTTTCCCTTTCCAATGGTTTTGCAAAACTAAGAATGGCTTGCGACTTCATCGTCCACTGCGGATCCGAGGATTTTGCGTGGAGATAGATTCAACCACCGTCGTGTGCGCTTCCTCCACACTTTTTGTGGACGGATTTTTCTTGGGATTGGGTAACGATTTCTAACTAACTCTTCGAGTGTTTCTTCTAATATTATTGTGAGAATTGGTGCAATAGAAGGCTAGTCAATTGTACTGATTTATATTGAAATCGTGATAATTAAAAGCTAAATTTTAAGCGTTAATTGTCCGAATATTTTTTATATAAATTAGAGCGGGTAGATCTCGTGAACACTAGAAGAAATCGGGTTCGTCACCCTTGATTTCTGTAAGACCCCCCTTTTTTTTTCAACAACCGGGGTCTTAGGCCCAGAATCACCGCTTTGCGGTGACACCTTCACGTCCTGAAGGATCATCACCACAAGGCGCCGATTCTGCCGGCCAATTCGATCACAAAAACGTAGAACAATTATAAGAAGTAAGAGCAATGCAGTCCACAATAATAAAATCACATATATATAATAAAGCTCCACGAAGGGAGTGTCCACAGAAATCATCAGAGTACTAAAAATACGGGCTTATGCCCGATACAAAATGTCCTCACTACAAGTCTCTCATGCAGAAGCGAAAACAGAAACTACTCAAGGTCGAGACTCACGGTCCCGGCTGTGTGAACTCCGGAGCTAGACTGCTCCATCTCTAGGCGCACCGATCACTGGGGCTGCTCCTCCATGCTGGGCTCCACGATCCCCTAAATGATGCGGTTCGAAAACCGTTAGTCATAAAGACTAAGCCCTATCATCCCCTACCCCTTCCCCCATGGCTCCTAGGTACCGAGCGGGGAGGAAGAAAGGGAAGGACATGATGGTAGAGATTAAACATGAAACAGATGGCAGCAGAAACTAATCTAGCAAGTTGTATTAGGTGAGCAGTTAATAAATTGTTATAATAGGTCTAGCAGTAAGAAAAGCAATTATATGAATTTAAACCTTCACTTATGCGAGAACACATAAGCAAAAGGGATCTTTTGCAAGGCTCCCATCGTATAGAGTGTCCCATACCACTTATACGTTGGGGTGTCGGTTATCAAACAGCAATGGTTGTTATATATTGAAATTAACCTTTGATTTATAAACTTGCCCACACAAGCTTATAGACCAAGGGGTCGTTTTGCAGGTCCTAATGTATAAGCGTCTCATACCACTTATACTTTAGGTGTCAGGGTTAAATGAATCGATTATGCTATGACATGCTAGTGGGTATGATGAAACATGCAAGTGCAACGCACACACCCGACTCTGTGCACACAGACCTTTAGTTCCCCCTTTCGGAGCCGTTACCTCCCAGGATACCTCCGTAGTGGCAGACGGAAGCGGTGGGTTGGGCCTCGCCCACCTCAAAACCAGTAAAAGCACCACTGGTCTGACCTATCGTACGCCTCAACGCTTGGTGCACTAAGCGGACGCCTGCGTACTCTTGCCGGCTGGCGCACCGGACTTCTGTTGGCGAAGTGCTAACCACCTCGCCGAGTCAACGATATCGGTGTCGGTGCAATCGAACTCCCCGATATCGTAAAACCCACCACCTTAACTTTTCCTATCTTATGCACATGCAAGTTTAATCGCAAACACACAGAACCGAGCCGAAGCTCCCCGGACCAAACGTCCGTCTCCAACCAACCGAGCCGAAGCTCCCCGGACCATCCCGTCCGTCTCCAGAACAACCGAGCCGAAGCTCCCCGGACCCAAACGTCCGTTTCCAAATCACCCGAGCCGAAGCTCACATCAATCTTCCTGTGCCAACAGTGTTTGTGAAAAGTGCAAACCTAGTTACTAAGTTACTCTTGCTAGTTTATTATTACAGTTTACGTTAGCCCAGGACTGCCCCCGGTATACCCCGTGAAGGGCTCTCAAGGGGCACTAGGAACCAAGACGGCGGCATTGCGGCCCGAAGTTCCCTTTCGCAAGGCACTTATTGTTATTGGTTGTTTTCCCTTAGCCCGATTCCCTTCTCATATTACGATAGACTATCCTAGGGTGATTTTTAAACCTTCCACTATTCGGGAAAAGCGATCTTTCGCCAAACCCGAGCACCTCTTAACTCTAACTATCACCACTACTCACTACTCTTTATATCTTCCTCAGATCATGTCCTATTGCATTTCACAATTTACTAAATGCAGACCGACCTAGGCTACATGTCGAACCGGTTATGAAATGATCCATTACTCATCCAAATGCCCTAAATTATTTACTGGAGACTTACCATGACCTAAATGACCTAAATCCAGAAAATGGAAATTTTCCTAATTTATTTGGCATTTAATTAAATTCCTCGAAAATCCAAGGACTACCGGTTTGAACATGAACTACCCTAAGTTCTCATGCAAGATGTCCAGCAATTTTATGATAAATACTAGGTTATCTCAATAGGTTAAATCCTAAGTATCATAATTTTTCAATCATCAAAATGGCATGAAAGCTATTTTAGAAATAATCTCTAACTTCTATTGTTTATGAAGCAAGTACAAAAACTATTCTTCCAAAAATTATAAATAATTCATGACATGCAGATAAAGGCCTAAAATTAGCACTGGCCAAGTTTCATAATTTTCCAGCAAGTATTTTATCCATAATTAATTTTTTAAACATAAAAGCCCTTTCTATCATCTGTGAATAAGGTACTAGATTTACTCAACATAAAATTCTATAAAAATCCAGAGATCATTGTGCTACTAATCAAGATCTAAATCCAGAATTTCAACTGATTATAATTAATTTAAAACCTCCAAATAATTGAAACAATAAATCAGGCAATTATTCCTTTAACACATGAAGTATAACATTTATTAATCATAAAATTCCAGAAGATTTATCATAAGACTAAAACATCCTAAAACTCCCTCTTCCCGAGTTTCACAATTTTTGGATTAGATTTAGTGCTTAAAATAACTAAATTACATTTTTATCCTAATCCGACATCTCGACTTTCGAGGTACCTAACTACCTCCAATTCCTTCACTATTTCAACCAGAGGGTTTTCATCATATCATCCCCCTCTCCTCCAAATTTCAAGGGCATACAAGAGCTTTTGCTCCTATGTCCTTCACAAACCTCAAACTCCCACCCGTTGGATTTGAGCCAATCTCTTAGGGTAAAATCCACCCTAAGCCACACCATGTTACCCAAGAGGGTAGACATAGACTCAACAAATCAGTGGCCAACAACCAAAATTTTGTACAGATCGAGTGGCATCTCCATCTCCAATCGTACTTTTCCCCAAAGTACCCCTCACCAAGACCTATCTAGGACTTGATACTCCCCTATTCAAAACTCGACCAATCGAGTTGAAATTTTGTACAGATCTTAATATTGATGCCAGGGACCACCACCCAAAATTTGGGGGAGTTTGGACTTAATTTCATCTCCTAATTAATTTTATATTGTTTATTAAATTTTTACAAAAACTTTAGGCAAAAGTTCTCCACAAATTCTCATTTTTGGACAGCCTCTCGATATACATATTATAGACCTCCAGTCCAAATTTCAAGTCATTTGGACATGTTATGAACCGTGGGCAACCCTTTTAATTTCTGGTTAGCCTAGGTCTTGATCCCACCAAAATGAGTGCTGTGTTCAAACCACTCACCCAAATTGAATAAAATCAATTTTAAATTAAAGTAGACCCCGAGGGCTACAACTTTTGTGTCTGGTCATTTTTCCTAAGACGGCCTCTACGTGCCTCGTTTCGCAGCCTCAACATATATCCAAATAATCTATCTTTCCATATGTGTTACATAATAATCTATATATTATAAAATTATTTCTACTGTTCATCTTCTACATGAACCCGAAAACCAGACACAGAAAAATCATTTTTCCTGTAAGCATTCCGTGATCCGTCGCCGGCCGTTCGGTCACTTCCCTGGCCAGCCACCACCACCACCACCTCCGTTGAGGCGATGGCTATCGGTCGGCGGTGGTTTGGCCGCCGGAGGTGGCGGTTTCCGGCGAACTCAAACTACCTTTTTCATGGTTTTTCCATGAAAACGAGAGACGGGTCCTGCTCCGTTGAGCGCGAACCTCCTTTCTAAGAATCCTAAGATCTATCCATGAAAGAGAAGGAGCAGAGGAGGACCTTGTTCGCGGTTTGAAGGCGAGAATAACGTCGGGGTGCCATGGCGCGGTGGTGGCGTTTGCTGAACTTCTCCTACAGCAAGAACAAAGGTTTGATCCGATTACTTGAGCGTGTAACCTTCTCCTCTTTCCCCAAGTGGGCTTTTATAAGTCAGATAGTGGGAAGATGAATGGGTAAATCCATTATGTCCATGACGGTTCTCCCCTTAACGTTTCGGTTACAGTGAAGGGATAAGAAACGGTGGAAACTGAACAGGTGTGTCCAGCTGACGGTTTTCTATTGGACCACCTTTTCCTCATTTATTATATAATTATAGAAGGAAAACGGCCGGAAGTTACTCCTGGTGTAACTTCCCACACCAGCATTTATTACCACGCGTGTTGGAATAATTTCGGGCCTGAACCGTCGTTTCGGCCAATGTCACGGGCGTGACACATAGGTCACGGGCGTGACAGGCCCGGATAGCCAATTCTGGGTTCGACGATCGTCGAACTGAGATCGACAATCGTCGATGGATGGTCACGGGCGTGACACTTCGGGTCACGGGCGTGACAGGCCCAAACGGCAGATTGTGAGTCGACGATCGTCGAATTGAGATCGACGATCGTCGAAGGCAGTCACGCCCTAGGTCACGGGCGTGACCTCTAGGTCACGGGCGTGACATGCCCGAACGGCAAATTTCGAGGTCGACGATCGTCGAATTGAGGTCGACGATCGTCGAAGGCTGGTCACGCCCTAGGTCACGGGCGTGACACTCATGTCACGGGCGTGACATGCCCGGGCCGCAAGGTCGACGATCGTCTCACGGCGGTCGACGATCGTCGATGGGGTCACGCCCATAGTCACGGGCGTGACATCTTGGTCACGGGCGTGACATGCCCAGACAGCACGTTCGACGATCGTCTCGTGGAGATCGACGATCGTCGAAGTAGTCACGCCCAGGTCACGGGCGTGACGGGTCGGTCACGGGCGTGACTAACCCGTGACCCGAAATATTGATCGCTTTATTTCAATTTTATGTGTTTCCTGGGGTTCCGTCACAACTAACCGGCTCCTAGGGGTCTAGCCGGAAATGGGATGTTACAATTTCCCCTTGAGTTCAAGTGATTTGGTATACCCTCATATTAATTAATTTTTGGGATTTGTTTGGACTTTATTTTTAAATCGCATTTTAGTCCGGATTCCTTTCGTATTTGGGTTTATGAAAGCTAGCGAATAATTTTAATTTGAATTGCTAATTGTCCGGATCGGTTAGTCGAACTCTGTTCGACGAATATTCTACTAATTCTAGAGAGGCTAAATTCGACTTCCTCTGCTCGACGAACATGCTCCATTAGACAAATTATTTGCTTAGTTCGATGAATATGCTCCGTTCGACGAATTATTTGCTGAGTTCGACGAATCCACTCCGTTCAATGAATTTTTTGCTGAGCTCGACGAATCCACTCGGTTCTATAATTTATAAAAATTTAATTACTAAGACTTACTATTTCCAGCCCAAGATGTTTCATACCCTAATTCCCTTGTTCCCCCAAACCCTTTAGTGCTTCCCAGCATTTTGTCATGACCCAATCATGATAAAACCATCCTAGGGGTCTAAAAGTCTAAGGGATGTTACATTTATATTGAAATTGTGCTAATTAAAATCTAAATTTAAAGCATGAATTGTCTGAATATTTTTCGTATAAATTGGAATTGGTAGATCTCGTGAACACTAGAAGAAATATTGTTCGTCACCCTTGATTTCCCCTTGAGTTCAAGTGATTTGGTATACCCTCATATTAATTAATTTTGGGGATTGGTTTAGACTTTATTTTTATATCGCTATTTAGTCCAGATTCCTCTCTTATTTGGGTTTGTAAAAGCTAACGAATAATTTTAATTTGAATTGTTAATTGTCTAGATTGGGTAGGTCCTATTCGATTGAGCGAACATTGGCATATATCCCTTATTCAATCTCTATAAGGGGTAGCAACCCTTTGCGTTGTGCATTGTTATATTATAGGATTCATCGTTAGTATTAATTTTGAGAAATATTGCTCACTGCATATTTATTTTAATTACCGAACCTAAGAACGTGTAGTATTTAATCTGTCGAAACCATGGGCCTACATGAGCAGGAGGTATAAGCACCTCACAGAATCCTTGGAACCAATGCTCTTTAAGGATTCTTTGGTCTGCTTTCCCTTTTGACATGCCGAGCAAATGCCCTACTTTATGCATCTTATGTTCGGACCGTTCTTGACTAGCTCTCCACTAAAGATCTTGTTAATTGACTTATATTTCAAGTGAACTAGTCTCTTGTATCATTGCACACAATATGAGACTTTCTAAATAGCAACTAGACAAACAGTGGTGTTAGAACTTAAACATAAAAAGCTTAAACAATAAATATTCCCAAACCTAGTGCCTATCAAAATGACCTCATGGTCACTTGACCTTTTGATTAGACACTCATCCTTGTGGAAAAAAATGACATTGCCAAGATCATATAGTTGTCTTATGCTAATCAGGTTGTGTTGCAACCCTTCCACATAAGCCACTTTTGTGACTATGACTATGCCATTGGTGATCATTCCATAGTATATGGTGACTCCATTGTCTGAGCCACCAAATATCACTTTTGGTCCATTCTTACTGGACTATATTCCTTTAGATGAATTCTTGTTCCAGTCATGTGCCTGGAACACCCACTTTCCAAGTACCATATTGGATGGGTACTTGGACTAACCTGCAACTACAATTCAGGTTACCTTAGGACCCCAAAAGAGTTTAGGTCCTAGGTTCTTATTAGTCAGAAAATTATCCTGTTTTCCTTCAGCATTTCTGACAGGTAGACTTGCCCTTGAACTAGGCCCATTGGGGATGTGCCTACAATCTATGGAAAATTTCTCACTTTACTACAGCACAAACACTCATTAATATTATATCTCCTTTTTTGAATAGCACTTGTAAACAAGCTGACAACAATTGACTATTGAGAAGGGAGAGCAGTAGCCCTCATCATGTTTCTTTCAGCTAGGATCTGACTGAAAGTGATTCTTCTAGTAGAAGTACTTGACTTGATGCTAATGCCACTAGTTATAGAATTCTTTGCAGAAGATAAGCTATTGATTGCATCAGAGATAACCAAGTCAGTCTTGCTGGCTGACTTACTTTTATTCTAAGTTTTTGCTAGAGGAGAATGACTATTGGCCACACTGCCATATTCTTAAGAGTGGGGGCTGCTATGCCAAAAACAAATGGTCCATCATGGGCCATCTAAATTTCATCATGAGCAGCCTTAAAGGAACTCAAACCCATGACCTTCCTTCCATTATAGCTGTGAACAATTTTGTTCACACTAGTAAATCTACCATTCAACTAATGACCATATTTGCTTTCTTGGTCATACCTGTTGGATGGCAGCATAAATTTCACAAAGGAGATAGCAGGCTAAATAGGAGTCTTGCCCTTCCTCCTATTCCTCCTTATAGTGTTCAACTTAATTTAAGACCCCCCCTCCTGGAACACAAGACATGGCCGAGGGGAGTCTTAGGCCCAGTACAGCCATCTTGAAGTAGCGTTAGCACACAGGCTAACCTGTACTACAAAACGTTTATCCTGTCGGCTAAACATATCATCCATGCCAACCCAACTAAGAATATAAATTAGAAGTCAAATCCACACATAAGTAAAATAGTCCAAAAGAATGTACATCAAATAAAAGAAGCATCAACAAAGCTTCTTCAATATCATACTACATGGCAAAAAGGCTACAATATGAATCTCACACAGACTCACATCTTTCACAGACGGTAGCGATGGCACCGTCACTTCCTACCCTATCGTCCTGGCCTGACTGCCCTGCTGCGTAACCTGCTGCTGCTCTGTCTGTGGGTTTTCCTACAAAAAAGGAATACGTAGCAACCGTTAGTCATAAAGACTAAGTGGCTATCACATCCACTCCCCCGGCGACTCCTCGGCATTGGGCGGAGAATTGAACAAGGGTACAATATATATATATATATAATCAGTAATACAAATATGTGGTAAAGGATTAATCAACAACAGTGTATATCAAGGAACTACTATAATTAGGTATATCAACCTACTTAGCAGTTCTACCATCAACAACAATATATAAGTATAAATCTACGACAGTAAGTATCTTAACTTATATGAATGCCCATACAGACATATAAGTTAATGATCGGCTCAACGGTAAAGTAGCTCATCGTATAAGAGTGACCATACAAACTTATACGATGAGGATCTTGTGTATGTGATGTTTATAATGATATGAATACAATACAATGACTCACCCAGGATCATGCACAAGCAATTACTATGTCGACACAAAATTATAGTTCCTACTTTTCGAGCAGGTAGCTAACCTCTCAGGCGTCATCCGTCATGGCCAGACGGTGACAGTACAACGGGCTTCTCCACTACTAGGTTGGCATGACCACAACCAGCCCTAGGCCTCCGTACGCCTCAATGCCAAGAACACAACAGCGGAGCTCACATGCGTACTACGGCTCAGAGGGGTCTTAGATAGATGTTCACCAAGAACACAGCCCAAACTGGCATATCATAATGGAACAGAAGGTGCCTCTGTGATCATATCACCAAAGTACCAAGGCCAACCGTCCACTAGCACGGAGGGTTCCTCTAGAAGTAAACACCGAGGACCAAGGCCCAACCGTGGAAAGTCTATCTATCAATTCCCGTCGGTGTGACGACTGGCGAGCCCGTAGACCTACAACAATATCCTTAAACCAGGATTATGATGACTCACACCACAAGAAATTTCACATATAAGGGTTCCACTTCGATTCCCTTTTATTTAATCACATCTCGTGCTCAATAGCACGCAAGGGCACCACACCGAGGCCCTTATCAGCATGTCGTTTTAGTGCAGAAACACCCTCGCACATCCAACCCTTCCACATGTCCTTCACAACAACATAATGGTACATCACAAATTAATAAACCATTTGGTTATCATAATTACATATAGACTATGGTCACTTAACTTTAACATCAACTAGATACAATCTCTTTACCAAGTTCAAACCATTCTTTCAATCATATATCTATCAAGTAAATGCCAACGACCATTTGTTCATCGTAATCACTACCAAATATGTACAGCAAGCTTCAAGCCAACTTCACCATTATTCATCGTATTACCACTATCAAGTACATCTGTATCGGTTCACATATTTAAACCATTTATTCATTAAGGATCTATCCAACAAATGTCATTAACCATATTTTATCACAATTACTTATAGACTAAATTCACCAAAACGTTAACGTTATTGTACAAAAGTCTCTCTCTACCAAATCCAAAGCCGATTGAACACAAACCCGAGAACTATATGTGTACGAAAGATTACTGTACAACAACTTCGATCGGGGATTCCCGAGGTTACACGAATCTGGTGGAGGCATGTAACCACTCGTTGGAAAGGTATTTCCAAGGGATATGACTTTAATGTTTAGTCAAAAGACAAAATCCAGATTCATCATGTCCGAAAATGGCCTCGAAGTTTGATGAGCTCAGAAAATAGATTTCTGCGCGCATCTTAAAGCGAGACGAACGACATCGGTTCATCTTTCTCCTCTAATCAATATTCCCAAATCACATCCAGAAATCATCCTCCATTATTCACCCTCATAGGGCCACTTCTCTTAATGAAACCAGCCCCCATCTTCACATAGAAGAAATGAGAGGTTGAAGACATATAATCTTTAAGACTCAAGTTCTACAATGGCTCTTTCCTAAAAAATCTTCTTCTCACAAATTGAGAATCCCTTGAGTCGATATCTCTCCTAGTAATAACTAAAGATCTAGCACCAAGGGAGGGGGTTGTAAGCACACCTTGGTTCCGACATTTCTGGACATGGATCTCATCACTCTCCTTATTGGCATCTTCCTCCTTGCTAGTATTGTTTTTTACGGGAAGATAGAAGGAGATGATTTTCTTCTAGAGATCGACTCCGGAAGCTTCTCTGCTTCTTCGGGCTTGGCAAAGGCAACTGGTCGGCAAACTGGTAAAGAGACGGCTAGAGTTTTCCATATGTCCCTTTTTATAATGAGAAATTAGGGTTAACTGCTTGCCACGTATCGGCCTGACATTGGACAGCCTAATATTATTTTAAATGAGTCATTTTGAAAGGACGCGGACCATTTAAGTTGGTTGGCGAAATTCCCGAAAATCTAGTTCAGACTGGCCAAGTGATAGGAAATAGACAATGCAAGAAAATTTACTAAGTCAGATTAATCGAGGAATCAATCCTTACTCGACGAATCGTCGAGTATTGTACTCTTACTCGACGAATCATCGAGATTTGTCGACACCACTAAATGTCATATGTAAACACAGCACTTTCCAAGTAAAAATCGTCAAGTGCACCTTCTTTACTCGACAAATAGTTGAGTGGCATCGAGTGCACTCAATGCACTCGGCGCCACAGCTCTCAAGATAATCTAAATAAAAGTGTTGAGTCAACTCGACGAATTAACTTCAGTTTGAATAATTAACCTTTATTCGACGAATTAACCTCTATTCGACGAATTAACCTCTATTCGAAGAATTTAGTGTTCTATGAATTAACCTCAGTTCGACAAATTATCATTCAAAGAATTTAGCGTTCGACGGATTTACCTCTGTCCGACGAATTAGCCTCAGTTCGACGAATAAGCTTTCGACGAATTTAGCGTTCGACGAATTAACCTCTGTTCGACAAATTAGCATTCGATGAATTTCGCGTTCGACGCATTAACCTCATTTCGACGAATTAGCCTCAGTCTATGGCATGGATTTCTGTTGAGACCACTCAACGCCTGGCCTTCAGCATATTTTCTAAGTCACAACTAGCATGGCGTTGAGTCCAGGCAACACACTCAACACATAGATAAGCCAGCAAATTCCAAGTTAAGACTGGCATGGCATTGAGTCAACTTAACACCTAAATCCACTAGACAATTCTTTAGTTAAAACAGGAATGGCGTTTAGTCCAGTTATCACACTCAACGCCTTATTTCCAGAAATGGCATTGAGTGCACTCAACACACTCAACGTAGATCAGTCTATGGCGTTGAGTGCACTCAACGCACTCAATGTGTAAATTCATGATCTAATCGTCAAGTCCAGTCAACTCACACGACGCTTACCGAACCTGAGTCAATTCTCTTGACACAAAATGTGTGCGGGGGGCCTAGCACGAAATGGGATGTTACACTTAATGTACCCCAATCCCTTCTTATTTGTTTGGGAGGTGAAGGTATCAATGAGTGGCAGCAATAATTTAGGCTTGGAGTACTAAGCCACTAGCTTCTTCTCTTTTAGGAGACTTTCTTAGAGATCCATAATAATCCTGTTATTATGACTAATGGTTTTAATCTGGATGATTCAGATGGTTTTCACTTGGCTAATTTCAATCCTCATTTGATCCAGCAAGGATGCTAACTTAGACTGTAGGGAAGCAGCTAGTTGTAGGGAGACAATCTCCTCTGCTTATTTCTTGGCCAACCACTTACTCCTTTTCAAAGCATCCAGAAGGCCACCATACTTGTCAATCAATTGATTTACATCTTCCTCAGATTCTTATCCATCTTCATCATAGAAGAAGATGCATCAGAATTGTGACTAGTCTCATTTTCAGATTCAAAGGAGGTGCTGGAAAGAGAATGTACCTTATCTAGACCAGGCTGATCCTGGATAGATTCTTCATCTAACCTGTTCATTAGCCCATAACTGTTATTTTCATCATCATCCACCTCAGTGTCATTGTCTGAGTGTGACAGAGGGGCCTTGATACCTATCCTTGCAGTAGGATAGTCTTTATCTTCATCAGTTACAATAGCAAACATCCCAATGCACGGTTCTTCTTCTTAAGAAGCTGAGTCACTTTGACTCCAGCTCTTCTCATCCTTGGCAATTAAGGTCTTTTTCTTCTTGCCCCATTGGAGTCGATGTTTCTTCTCACCAGTCTTATTTCTCTTGACTGGGCTGTCAGCTATGATATGCCCAAGCTTGCTACAACAATAACCAACAATTTTAGAAAAACTATGTTTGTTATGTTTAGTTTCATACTTGCCTCCTTTAGAGAACTTATTCTTGGATCTGTTGTGATTCTTCTTGTAATGAGAGGAAGAGGAAGGACTGTTCTTCCACTGCCTCTTTTTCAACATCTTCTAGAACTGCCTAGAGAAGGCAGCAAATTCCCCATCTGATATGTTGCTGTCAGAAGGACATTAATCAGAGCTGTCTGAATTAGAAAGCCTTCTTGGGGGAGAGGCTATCCTCTCCTTTCTCTTCTTAGAGCTTTCAGCCTAGAAGGCCACTATCTTCTCTTTATCTTAGGATCTGTTGGTGGTCTCCTCCTCCTTCCTAGCAGATAGCTACATCTCATAGGAGAGCAGCTTTCCTAACAATGTGTGTGGATGAGTTTCGCTAGATTGGCAACCTCTCTTATGTAAAATATCTTGGTGTCCTAGTCTCTGGTTGAAGATTTGAGGAACTTGCCATTCAGCTCATAATTGCTGAAGACCCTCCCATAGGTCCTCAGCTCATTCACCACTCTGAAGAACTTTTCATAGCACTCGGCTATATTGTCCTTCTTGCACTGCCTGAAGGCTTCATATTCCAGATTCAATAGGCATTTCTTATCATCACTAACTTATCCAATTCCCTCTACATAAATAATCAATGTGTCCCGCATTTCTTTGGTAGTTCTGCAGTGGATAAGGTTTTGGAATGTTTAAACATTAATGGCACTCACAATAATGTTTTGTGCCCTCTTGTCCATTGTAGCAAGGATGACCTCATCCTTGGTCATCTCAGAATACTTCTTAGGTGTCTGGATATTAGCATCCAGAGCTGAGTCCTTCATAAGGATGAAAGGTCATTCTTACACTATTATGAAGATCTTGGGGTCTGATGCTTCCAAGAACAACCCGACTCTCTCCTTCCAAATCCCAAAGCTCTCTTTCTTGCAGATTGGAGCTTCATTGAGCCCAACTCTTTATAGTTCTCTCCTGAACTCATAAAAAATAAACTTAAGATACTCTTGGAAATTAGCTCAGACTGTTAAGTCCTTTTTGAGCCTCCTCCCTTTGATACCACTTGAAAGTCTTTAGTTTGAAGAGTTGCTAAACACTTAGAGGTGGGTGAATAGGTTTTTTGTCTTTTTGATACTTTCTTCTTATTTGGTGAGTTGTGTTTTAGTTTAGGTTAGCTTTCAAGATCACAAAATGAGCACATAAGTTGTTTATAGTGGTTCCCCAGAGTATGGGTACATTCACTATACCTCCCACCTTTCTAATAATTAGTTATGCAAGGTTAACTTCTCCAAACTCAACTCCAAGATCTTACAAAACAAATCCCTCAGGATTTCTCAGATTCCTCCAAGTACTACACACAGGCCCAAGGCCCTAAAATCAGAGAGATGTTGTCCTAAAACTCATGCACACAGGCAATACCTCAGACTTTAACTCAAAGTCCTACACTCATGGTAGGATGTTAGCCCTACACTCAGATCAACCACAGGATCCTACCTCAAAGAGAAACTCTCCTATAGCTTAGGAACATAGGCCCTATCTCAAATCCACAATAGGATCCTACAACTCAGACACTAATGCCCTACAACTCAGATCCACAGAAAGATACTACCCAGCCTTTATAATATAGACTTACACTAAGTTTAATTAAGTTTCTATAGAAAGAAAGGTTTTTAGTTGATTTATAATGACTCCAGAGAAGATATCTCTGAGTCTGCCTCTTCCTTAATTGAGATGACTCAGTCCTATCTTCTTCACATCTCCAAGAATGGATCTTCAAGACTGTTCTGCTTGAGTTGTGAAGTAACTGTAGCTATGGCTTGCTCTGTCCCTTCTTCTACCTTAGAGAGATTACTCTCTGAACATGCTATTGAAGATGAAGATGTCAACAGGTAACTTTCTTGAACTTCTAGATAACCAGAAGGAGCAAAATCTTCAAACTCTGCAACAATGTCGAGAGGAAGAAGATAAAGCTCTCTATTTCAAAAGTTAATCGCCTAAAAAGTTTTTTTTCCTTCTTCCTCAATCTTTTATTTTTCTATTTCGCCGTCCAACGACTCTTTGAATAGTGGGACCACCTAGAGTTGGTAGCTGCAACTTTTTTTAGCATTAATTGCTGTAAAACATTCAAGCATCACTATTTGTCATCTACAGTTTCGTTCCTGCAACATTTGAATTCTTGCTGACATCATCATGACTCAGCATATGTTTACTTAGCCAAATTCAGACAATTATGCATATGCATTGAGTGAAGACTTGTTATTCAATGCCAAAACACTTAGGAAAAATTCTGCACCACCAGGCGTTGAGTGATCATTGATCACTCAACGAATTTCGACAACTATAGTCTAACTTAATATACATTGAGTGAGCCTTCATCACTCAATGCATTTGTACTTAGTCAATTTTCTCTATATTAAGGCGTTGAGTGAGTTGTCTTCAATCAACGGTTTCTGCCTTTGCCTGTTTTATTAAATAGGCGTTGAGTGAACTGCCTTCATTTAACGCTTAAGTCCATAGACAGATTTTCTTTAGAATAGGAGTTGAGTGAGTTGTCTTCACTCAACCCATTTGTCCTTAGAGAGATTTCCAAGTCAAACAACATTGTGACTCTTACTGAACTGTATTCTGTCAATGCTTTCTCTTTAGCGCGTTGAGTGAACTGCCTTCACTCAATGCTTCTAGACTTAGCCAAAATTCTTGTCAGCATTTCTCTAGCTTCTAGGCATTTAGTGAAATGCCTTAACTCAAAGCTTCTGGACTTAACCAGATTTATGTTTTGGCAATGCTGAGGCTTTGACTGCATATGCTTTACTCAACGTTAAAAGCCATTTGTCGTTTAGTGAACTGCCTTCACTCAACGCATCTAGAATTTGATAGATTTCTTCAATATCAGCATCTTGTCTTGTGTTCACCTATCATTTGTGCTTAGACAACTTGTTCACACAAGGAACAAATAGAAAACTACATACATAGACTTAAAGCATGCATCAAATATAATATTGTGTATACCATTGTCTTATAGGACTTCTTCAAATCTAGGAATTGGTGATCAATTGACCCAATAGTTTCACTCTAGTGTGTAGGATCCTGTAGGATCTAAGGTGTAAGCTCAAGGAGCAGAGACTAAAGAGGAGTTAGCCTAATCTAACACACTGCTAGATAGGTGAAGGGGGACAGTGGATGTACCTTAGATAGGGGAAGTACAATAAATTTTTGTGGGTTGTTGTGTTTTTGAAAGCTAACAATATTATCTAACTCACAAGTCAACCAAACTAAAAAGTTGTTCAAAAAAATTAAAAACCTTTTCACCCCCTAGGTTTGTAGCTACTCTTGAACAAAGACTTTCAAAAAGCTTGAGTATATTTCACATATTTCCCTTCACGTAGAATGCTCTACAGTTGTACTTAACAAATTACTCCAGAAAGTGAATGACCCTGGAAGGTTTTCCATCCCATGCCTATTTTGCAATTCGTTAATAAAACATGAACTAGCTAATTTGGGAGCAGGTTTAAATCTCATGCCATTTTAATTATTCAAAAATCTAGGTTTAGGACTTCCGAACCCCACCCGAATGAGTATTCAGTAAGCTAATCGATCTGTTAAGTATCTGGTAGGGAAAGTGAAGGTTATGCTTGTTAAAGTAGACAAATTCATCTTCCTCGTGTATTTTGTTATTTAGACATCGAAGAGGATGTTGAAGTACCACTTATACTCAGCCGCCCCTTCCTTTCCATCTCCTACACAATTGTTGATGTAAGTGATGGAAAGCTCCTCCTTTGGGTTGGAGATGATGAAGTCACATTTAGTATAAATCCCTTGATGTGTAATTCCTTAAAAAATGATTATTCATGTTTCTACCTTGAGGAATTGTTTGATAATGAATTTTTTGCACCACTTGAGTTAGTACATTCAACATATGATGAACCCATTATCACCGAGCAACTATACTTAGAAGAAGTCTCTCGCCCCACTTCACCAGAACAACTACACATCAAAACCCAAAATATTTGTCGACGTCTTGTGGATCAAGCTACGTGACCTTAAACAAATCGCTTGTGGGAGGCTCACCATAGATATCGTTATTAGTTATTTGTTTTGTTTTATTGTATTAAAAATTTGTGCAGGATTTTTGTTGCGGTCATCCCCTCCTTCGCTAGCAGGGAAGCCATCTTTTCCACCTCCAATCTTTTATTTTCTTTCACTTCATACTTAATATTAAACATTAGGGACAATGTTTAATTTTAAGTACGGGGGAGTCTTTCTTTATTTTAGTCCTTTTATGTTTTTTTAAAAAAATTATAAAACTTTGAAAATTTCAAAAATATTTTCTCTTTGATTTAATCTCTTAAGAACTTAACAAAAAAAAACATAAAATCTTGTAAACTGCCGTTGAGGATTTCACACTCATCATAACGCCTAGTACCGTTGCGAACCCTTCACAGGGTAGCCCTTGGGATGTCCAAGAAATTTCTTATATATATATATCTTAAGTTATTTAGGTTTTAGTTTTCTTTCTACTTATGTTTTTTTTTATTTTATGTTAAAAAAAGATAATATTTAGAAAATTTCCAAAAAAATATTATTTTTAAAATCTGTAGAAAAACCAAACAAAAAAAATATAATTGTGGTTTAGACTAATTGTGGTAGAATCAATAGTATGCCTTGCTTTATGTTTTGTTATTCTAAAAATCTTTTATATAAACTTAGCTAGTTTTAATTTTTCCTAATCTTTCTTCTTAATTATGTTGTACGAGTAAAATGTTTACTCATGTATTGTTCTAATTCTAGGTAGCATATTAATTTGAAAAGTTTTTCTAAACCTTGCACTTCTTTATGATTTTCTTCTTTTATTCTCTTTACTTTCATAGTAATTCTTCATCCACTATTTTCCTTTTGGTTTTTAAAATTTTTTTGTAATGTTAACTTTGGACTAGAGTAGTTGATGTGAATTATCTTGGACGCTTATTATTCTTATGTTCATTTTAATTTCATTAGTCTCTATTTGCTATCTAGGACTTTTTATTTTCGAAGTTTTTCAAAACTTATGCTTTAGATGAATTTCGAAGCATGAAAATGATTTAGGGCATTTTTTAACGCATTTGAGCCTTCATGCTAACCTTTAAAATAAATCCATACTTAGCCTCTTTTGGGCCTTTTTCCTTATTTTACTTGCTACCTCTACTATTCATCTCACTAAGTCCAATTTGATGTGATGAATCGGCTCACGTGCACTTTAATGAAAAAACACCAACTAAAGAATCTAGGTAGAATAAAGAGGAAGTTGATGATGATGTTCCGTTGGGAGACAAGAGTGCGGAGAGAGAAGAGGTACTCGTTGTTCCAACTCATGTGGAAGGATATACGCCTTCAGTCACTCTTAATTTTTAAAAATAACATCTACGAGAACTAGTGATAGGAGAGGCCTCACATAGAGTTATAACATGGTCATCCCTGAATGAATCCTTCTCAAACCTATGTTTTATATCTAAAATTGAACCAATGAATATTTCAGAACATTTAAATGATGAATCTTGGTTCTAGGCTTTGAATGAAGAATTAAATCAGTTCGAGAGAAGTAAAGTCTGTATATTATTAGAGCGTCTAGATAACCATCCAGTTATTGATCTAAAATGGGCATATAAAAATAAGCTTGATGGAGAATATTGGATAACTAGGAATATGCCACGGTTTGTTGCACAAGGATATTCAAAAATAGATGGTGTGGACTTTGATGAGTCATATGCAATTGTGTCTTGAATCCATTCATATGTTTTTGGCGTTTGCAAGCTATAACCAAAATAAGTTATATCGAATGGAGGTTAAAAGTGCATTTTAAAGGGATATATCAAGGAAGAGGTGTATGATGAGCAACCACCCGGCTTCAAGAATGTTGACTACCCAAATGATGTAAACAAATTAGGGAAGGTCTTGTATGGACTAAAAAAAGCACCATGTGCTTAGTATGATAGACTCTACATTGTTTATGAAGCACAAAAATCTCGATCTAATTTTATTACAAATTTATGTTGATGATATCATCTTTGGTGCCTCAATTGAAAATATATGCAATAAAATTGTCACCTTAATACAATCTGAATTTGAAATGAGCCTCGTTGGAGAGTTAGCTTATTTCTTAGGATTTTAGATTTCTCAAGAAAGGATGTGTTGGGAATTGTATCCACAATAACCTAGATTTGTATGAAGTCACTTTGAACTAAGATGAATTAAGTTTTTATTTGATGCTCTTTTCATGTTGAGTGCTTACAGGTGATAATTGCCAAATGTAGACCAATGTTAGCCTACAATGAGTCAACAAACACAGGACAATACAATTTAATCCCTCATTGTGTTATCCATGGTGTTGACTCATGTGTAGCCTTTTTATTGGGACACACTTCATTTTCTGTAAGACCCCCCTCCCGGAACACAACACACGGCACGAGGGGAGTCTTATGCCCGAAATAGCCGCCTTGCGGTAGCACTAACACACGGGTTAGCCTTTACCATAAGATGCCTATTCCGCCGGCTACAATCCATATCACATAACTATGCCAACCCAACCATAACAGAAAAGTAAAGCAGTTCAATTCACAACTAAGTTTAAGTCCAAAAGAGCGGAAGATAACAAGCACAACAGGCTTGTACAAAAGAACAAGAGTCTAGAAATGTTTTGCCAAACGGCTACATGAAAACACTCACGACTGTCACTGACGGTGCCGATGGCACCACCACTTCAGGTCCTATCGTCCGGGCCTGGCTGTCCTGCTGCATAGTCCGTTGCTGCTCTACCTGCGGGGTTTCCTCCTAAAAAGGAAGACGTAGCAACCGTTAGTCATAAGACTAAGTGGCTTCACATCCACTCCCCCGGTGACTCCTCGGCACCGGGCGGAGAAAGGAACAAAGGTACAATATGTATATATATAAGCAAGTAAACAAGCAGGTGACTGTAAATATGGTGGAGTATAAACTACGCTACACAACTAGCAGTTCTACAAATATCTATAATATATGACAGCAGGTATAAGTAATCAGAATAGTAACTTAACTTATAAGAGTGCCCATACAAACTTATAAGTTAAGGATCGGCTTAACAGTAAAGTAACTCATCGTATAAGAGTGCTCATACAAACTTATACGATGAGGATCTTGTGTATGCAATAAATGACATGATATGAATGTTATGTTATGACCGAATCATGCGCACGCACATGCAAGTTGCTATGTCGACACAGACTTGAAGTTCCCACTTTTCGAGCAGGTATCTAACCTCTCAGGCGTCGTCCGTCGTGGCCAGACGGCGACAGCGGAGCGGGCGTCTCCACTACTAGGTGGTATCACACTACCTATCCTAGGCCCCCGTACGCCTCAACGCTAAGAACACAATAGCGGAGCTCACATGCGTACTACGGCTCAGAAGGGGTCTTGGGTAGATGTGCACCAAGAACACAGCCCAACCTGGCCTTTGATTTCGAACCGGATGGAACCTCGGAAACGCACGAGGTGCAAGCCCAACCGTTCTCATGGCGCGGAGGAGATCTCGGGTTATGGACACCAAGTATCTAACCCTACCGCCCAAGGTCTACCCATTGGCTCCCATCGGTGTGACGACTGGCGAACCCGTAGACCTGCCACAGTCATTATCTCAATATCGCGACACGATGAATTGTCGCACATCACATGCCCCAAAACAACTCACTCGATGCTACCCGTAGGGAGGCTACAACTCTAAGCATCGGTTGTTAATAAACCCCTTGGGCTCGGATTACGGTTACAAAATACTCTTCACATAGTGTTCATCATATTCACGCCCATCTATTCAATGAATTCACCTCAACACATCGCATAATAGATATGTTCAACACCAAACTATATAAATATATTCTATACCAATCTCAACCCTTAATTTCTAGCCTTCTCATCCAATCCATTTCTCTACCAATACATGGTTATTCCTTATTACACAACCAAATGAGTAACCATGCTAAATTACAGTAACTACAGCATTATAAATATATGGGAGCAAGATAACAAATGAGCAAATCACAACCATTGCAAGAGTGCTAGCATTATAAATTAACAAGTGCATTAACATAGGATAGCCCGATACTAAAACTGGGATTCCCGGAGCTACAGGAATCCGATCACAATGCTCAACCCCTCGTTGGAAAGGTATTCGTGAGGGCTACGATTTTCGTGTTGAGTCAATTGCCCAGATCTGGTCGCAACATACCAGAAATTCAACTCGAATACGTACAGGAAATAGTTTCCTGTACAGGATTTTCCCGAACGTAGCGGACTCGAACCAGCTTTCCCGTGGCTACGGTTATCGCATGGAAACGTGCAACCACTCGTTGGAAAGGTAATTTCAAGGGCTACGACTTTCATGTTGAGTCGATCACCCAGATCTGACCAGAACACCTCTGAAATTGGCCACGAAGGTCGCCACGTGCAGAAATCAAATTTCTGCACGCATCTTAAGGCGAGATGAACGGCATCCGTTCATCTTCTTCCTTGCAACGACCTCGCATAAAGTTCTCCAGAAATCACACCCAACCATATTTCTCCTTTCAAAGCCAAACCCTCAACGAAAACCCCTCTCATCTCCACTTTGAATGACGAGAAGGTTGAGGGAGACTAAGCCTAGAAAACCTAGGCATGGCTTATCCTAAGAACTCTCCTCCTCACCATCAAGACTCTATGGAGTCGATGTCTCTCCTAAAATAACTACAGATCTAGCACCAAGGGAGAGGGGAGAAAGCTCACCTCAAGTTCAGCGGTACCACCATGGCCGGCCATGAGCCTCGCACTCCTTCGTAGCGGCATTTCGTTTCCGCCAAGGATGGCCCGGCAATCTTCTTCCAAGGATGGCTCCGGCAAGCCTCTTCCTCCTCCAGCCAAGAGAACTCTCTCAGAAATTTCGGGGCAGAAGAAAGGGGATGAAATGCTAGGGTTTCACATCTTTTTCGTTTTTATACACCGCAGACACGGGTAGGCACACGGCCGTGTTCCTACCCGTGTTCAATTGACACGGCTGTGTCGCCTGCCGTGTTTAGGGCCGTGTTCATCCCAGAATATTTTTCCGCCGTGTTGGGGTTGCGGTACACAGGTAGAGACACGGCCGTGTCTCGACCCGTGTCCTCAGCACACGGGTAGGGACACGCCCGTGTCCCAATACCCGTGTACCTCTCTGACTGATAAGCCTAATCTTGGCATGAGGCACACGGGTATGGACACGGCCGTGTCCATACCCGTGTTGGCCAAAATTACCATTTTGCCTTGTTTTCCTCATTTCCCGTACGTTCGCACCTGTTCACCCACACCCCCATTGGGCTCACCACAGCCCCCTAGACTTAAATAAGCAATCAAGGGGCCTAGCGCGAATTGGGACGTTACAAATCCTATAAACAAAATAAAAGATTTCGTCCCCGAAATCAGGGTAAGGCTATGGGAGTGAAATACATAAAAGGGAACTATGCTTTCAAATAAAATTCTTACCTGGAGTAAATAATTCCGGGTAGCGCCCACGCATTAAATCCTTTGGCTCCCATGTGAACTCCTCCTTCCCATGATTAGACCATAGCACTTTTACCAAGGGAACACTTTTGCGGCGCAAGGTTCTTGTCTCGTTATCAACGATCCGCACCGGCTCCAGTCGCACAGACCTATCAGACGCCACGACACCATCCGTCGTGGGGATATACTATTCAGGCCGCAACAAAGCCTTCCGAAGCGACGATACATGGAACACGTCGTGAAGGTTCTCCAGCTCCGGCGGTAACTCCAATCGATAGGCCAGAGGGCCAATCCTTTCCACTACGACATAGGGCCCGACATACCTTGGGCTGAGCTTCTTGACTCCACGCACCCGCGACACTCCGTGCATCGGTCGAATCTTCAGGAACACCTTATCACCCACTTGAAACTCCACCATACGGTGCCTTGCGTTGTAATATTTCGCCTGTCGGCTTTGAGCCTCTAGCATTCGATCCCGGATCAACCTAACCACCGCGTCCGTGTCATCAATATACTCATTTCCCAATGTCTTCAGATCTTCGTCTTGCACCCAGGATAAGGGTGTTCTACACCTCCTTCCATACAAAGCTTCATGAGGTGCCATTCCAATACTGGCTTGATGACTGCTATTATAAGAGAACTCCACGAGAGGTAAGAGTCTCTCCCATGGTTCTCCTTTATCTAGCACACACAACCTCAGAAGGTCCTCCAATGTTCTGATGGTTCGTTCAGATTGCCCGTCCGTTTGTGGGTGAAAGGCTGTGCTAAAGGCAAGGCGCGAGCCCAAATAAGCTTGTACAGCCCTCCATTCTCTTGAAGTAAACCGACCATCCCAATCGGAGACGATCGTCTTCGGCACACCATGGTACCGCACAAATTGTTCCACAAAGAGACGCACTAAGACGCCCACCTATGCCTCCTTCTTCATTGGGATAAATCGGGCTACCTTGGTCAACCGGTCAACTATCACCCACACAGAATCATTCCCCGAGCGCGAGCGAGGTAACCCGTAGACGAAGTCCATGGAGATGTCCTTAAATTTCCATTCGGGGATGGGCAACGACTGTAGAATTCCACCGGGGCTTCTGCACTCCGCCTTCACCATTTGGCAGGCCACACAATGAGTAACGAAGTACTTGACATCCCTCTTCATGCCCGGCCAACACATTGTCTTTCTCAAATCGGTGTACATCTTCGCGATCCCCGGGTGCACCGAGTACTTGGAGCAATGAGCCTCCTTTAGAATATCCTCCCGAATGTTGTCACCTTCGGGGATGTAAAGCCGGCCACGAAAATGGACGAGGCCGTCTTTTAGGGAGTATTCTTCCGTAGTCCCATCCTCCATTGACTTGAAAGCCGGGGTTAAAGTCGCATCCTTCTTTTGTTCCGTCCGGATCCGGTCTCGTATGTTGCAAACTATACTTATCGCGGTCAAATACTCGGTATACTCTTTCGATTGATTCTTAAAGACCAAAGTGACTTCCATCTCTTGCAGTGTCTGGATTAACTCCATCCTCATCAAGCGGGATTCCGTGCTCGTTCCCGGTGCCTTTCGGCTCAAGGCATCAGCTACGGAAATAACCTTCCCGGGGTGGTAGTTCAAGGTGAATTCGTAGTCGCACAAGAACTCCAACCACCGCCGCTGTCTCAAGTTTAACTCCTTTTGGGTGTGAACGTACTTCAGATTTTTGTGATCCGAGTAGATCTCGCAGTGGACGCCATATAAATAATGCCTCCAAATCTTCAAGGCGAATACCACCGCTCCCAATTCTAGATCATGCACCGGGTAGTTGGCTTCATGCTTCTTCAACTGTCTTGAAGCATAAGCGATCACATGCCCATTCTGCATCAACACGGCTCCTATCCCTTGATACAACGCATCTGTGTAAACTTGAAAGCCCTCCTTCCCAGATGGAAGAGCTAGGATGGGTGCAGTCGTCAATCTGTCCTTCAACTCTTGGAATGCAGCTTCGCACTGGGGTGTCCATTCAAACGGCACACCCTTCTTGGTCAGCGTAGTAAGGGGAAGGGCGATCTTCGAGAAGCCTTTCACGAACTTGCGATAGTACCCGGCAAGTCCAAGAAAGCTCCGTATGTCGGCCGCTGACTTCAATGGCGACCACTCCTTCACGGCCCGCACCTTGGCCGGATCTACTGCTAGCCCCACCCCACTAATCACATGGCCCAAGAACGCGACCTCTTGAAGCCAAAACTCGCATTTGCTGAACTTGGCGAACAAAGTGTGCTCCTTTAGCTTCCTCAGCACTAAAGTTAGATGTTCGGCGTATTCTGCTTCAGTCTTGGAGTAGACTAGGATATCATCGATGAACACGATGATAAAGATGTCCAAATAAGGGCTGAACACCTTGTTCATCAAGCTCATAAAGGCGGAAGGGGCGTTTGTGAGCCCAAACGGCATCACGGTGAATTCATACAAACCATATCTCGAACTGAACGCCGTCTTCTGAATGTCATCTTCTTGTATCCTCAGCTGATAATATCCCGAACGCAGATCTAACTTGGAGAACCAATACGATCCCACCAATTGATCAAACAATTCATCAATGCGCGGTAGGGGGTAGGTGTTCCGCACCGTTAACCGGTTCAACTCTCGATAATCAATGCATAACCACAGGGTGTCATCCTTCTTTTTGACAAACAAAACGGGCGCTCCCCAAGGCGACGAGCTTGGGCGAACGAACCCTGCTTCCACCAACTCCTGAAGCTGGACTCTAAACTCTGCAAGTTCCTTCGGAGCCATTCGGTATGGAGCTCGCGAGACGGGCTTGGCACCCGGAATTAGCTTGATTTGGAAGTCCACTTCCCTATGCGGGGGTAGTCCCGGCAATTTCTCGGGGAATACCTCGGGAAATTCTCGCACCACCCGCACATCCTTGACCTCTAATGTCAATTTCTTCAACTCGAAGCAAATTACATAGACCTCGTCCCCTTCCATATGTGATTTCATAACTTGAATTGAAGATAATAATTTACGGGGTGCGAATCTAATACCTTGGAAGATGACTTCCGAGTCTCCATGCCTCAACATAACTTGCTTCTCCGCACAATTGATCCTGGCGTGGTGCCAGTTCAACCACTCCATGCCCAGGATGAGATCGAACTCCGGGATTCTTAACACTGTAGCCGGAGTTTCAAAGAACTTTCCTCCAATAAGGGTGTCGAAGTCGCAACTTGCTGACGACGTCATCTCAGAGCCGTCAGGAAGGCGCACCCTTTGAGTAGTGCCCGTGAAGTGTTGCACTCCCTCCAAGTCCTTCACGAAGTCCGCCGAAATGAACGAGTGAGACGCACCCGTGTAAAATAACGTATAGGCGGGGCTCCCGCTAACCATGACGGTGCCTAGGTTCCAAAAAGGGTAATCACTATTCAGAATTGCGCGTATCATTTGTATCATAAATCTAACAAGTCATATATTATTAATAAATTTTGCACGTACCGGTGATGACTTCCTGCGGATTTCTCTCCTGAGTCATATCCAATGCGAATACATGCTCCCGTGCATGTCCTTGATTTCTCCCTGGTGGTCCTCTTCCTCGGCCACGCATGTGCCCTCGCCCCCGTGGAGCTACTGGAGGGAGAGCAATAGGAGCATCCCCGATCAGTCGCGGGCAAACTCGTCGGACATGTCCCGGTTGGTTGCACTCAAAGCATATCACCTCACGTCGGCCCCCAGGTTGTTGATACTATTGCTGCTGCGGTGGTGGAGGTAAAGCTGGTGGTTGCGGAATTGGGTACTCCACCCGATAGTTCCGGTTGACCCACCGACCGCCTCTGTGGTTTCCCCTTCCTCTGCCATGATCATTCCGCCTTCTATTACAAGGGCCGACTTCAATTACTCCTTCCGCAGGTCTCTTGCCACATCCCATGTGGTCCGCCTCTAGTCTCTTTGTCATGTCAATGATTTCTGCTAGGCTTGCATCGGCTATAAACAAAAGGGCCTGCCTCAGGGGGTCCCTTAATCCTTTGTAGAAGCGCTTCGCGTAGCCTCTATCGTCCAAATCATAGGAATCGGCAAACCTAGCGAGGTGTTGGAACTCCCTCTGGTACTCCGTTACCGATTTCGATCCCTGCTTCAGCTGCAGAAATCTTTCTTCAAGTTCATCCCGAGCAGAAGAGTGGATGAAGTGATCCAGAAAAGCCTCGGTGAACTCGTTCCAACTGATGTCCGTGTACAACCGCCCTTGGAAGGTGGAGCCCATGAGGGACTTCCACCACCTTTTGGCGTGCAGCTCTAGCAGCGTCACTACCAATGTCACCGCCATGCTGTTCGGACATCTTATGCCAGTCATCAATTCCTGCACGGTATCAAGCCATTCCTCGGTGCGCACCGACGATTCTGTCCCAAGATAGGCAGGAGGGGACATGGCACGGAAGGTGCTCAACCAGTTGGAGCCTGGCGCTTGTTGTTGCACCGGAGCTTGCTGGGCTTTAAATGCATCCAATATGGCTAACAATGTTTGTCCCAGTTCCGACTGCTGGAATTGTGAAGGGACGGAAGGGGTAGGAGTGCCCCCAACCGGCTCCACCTGCGCTGGGACCTATACGCAAGGTACAAATTAGGGTCAGGTTGGCTAAAACTAATGTCAAAGTTGGATAACTTAGTGCGAATTACATATGGGCACACCACTGCTTCCGCTAAGTCGGTTTGTCCCCAAACCGACTAATCGAACGGGAGTGGCCCATTGTTACATGACTGCTCTAGTTGAAGATCGGCTAAGTCTGATACCATTTGTAAGACCCCCCTCCCGGAACACAACATACGGCACGAGGGGAGTCTTATGCCCGAAATAACCGCCTTGCGGTAGCACTAACACACGGGTTAGCCTTTACCATAAGACGCCTATTCCGCCGGCTACAATCCATATCACATAACTATGCCAACCCAACCATAACAGAAAAGTAAAGCAGTTCAATTCACAACTAAGTTTAAGTCCAAAAGAGCGGAAGATAACAAGCACAACAGGCTTGTACAAAAGAACAAGAGTCTAGAAATGTTTTGCCAAACGGCTACATGAAAACACTCACGACTGTCACTGACGGTGCCGATGGCACCACCACTTCAGGTCCTATCGTCCGGGCCTGGCTGTCCTGCTGCATAGTCCGTTGCTGCTCTACCTGCGGGGTTTCCTCCTAAAAAGGAAGACGTAGCTACCGTTAGTCATAAGACTAAGTGGCTTCACATCCGCTCCCCCGGCGACTCCTCGGCACCGGGCGGAGAAAGGAACAAAGGTACAATATGTAAATATATAAGCAAGTAAACAAGCAGGTGACTGTAAATATGGTGGAGTATAAACTACGCTACACAACTAGCAGTTCTACAAATATCTATAATATATGACAGCAGGTATAAGTAATCAGAATAGTAACTTAACTTATAAGAGTACTCATACAAACTTATAAGTTAAGGATCAGCTTAACAGTAAAGTAACTCATCGTATAAGAGTGCCCATACAAACTTATACGATGAGGATCTTGTGTATGCAATGAATGACATGATATGAATGTTATGTTATGACCGAATCATGCGCACGCACATGCAAGTTGCTATGTCGACACAGACTTGAAGTTCTTACTTTTCAAGCAGGTAGCTAACCTCTCAGGCGTCGTCCGTCGTGGCCAGACGGCGATAGCGGAGCGGGCATCTCCACTACTAGGTGGTATCACACTACCTATCCTAGGCCCCCGTACGCCTCAACGCTAAGAACACAACAGCGGAGCTCACATGCGTACTACGGCTCAGAAGGGGTCTTGGGTAGATGTGCACCAAGAACACAGCCCAACCTGGCCTTTGATTTCGAACCGGATGGAACCTCGGAAACACACGAGGTGCAAGCCCAACCGTTCTCATGGCGCGGAGGAGATCTCGGGTTATGGACACCAAGTATCTAACCCTACCGCCCAAGGTCTACCCATTGGATCCCATCGGTGTGACGACTGGCGAACCCGTAGACCTGCCACAGTCATTATCTCAATATCGCGACATGATGAATCGTCGCACATCACATGCCCCAAAACAACTCACTCGATGCTACCCGTAGGGAGGCTACAACTCTAAGCATCGGTTGTTAATAAACCCCTTGGGCTCGGATTACGGTTACAAAATACTCTTCACATAGTGTTCATCATATTCACGCCCATCTATTCAATGAATTCACCTCAACACTTCGCATAATAGATATGTTCAACACCAAACTATATAAATATATTCTATACCAATCTCAACCCTTAATTTCTAGCCTTCTCATCCAATCCATTTCTCTACCAATACATGGTTATTCCTTATTACACAACCAAATGAGTAACCATGCTAAATTACAGTAACTACAGCATTATAAATATATGGGAGCAAGATAACAAATGAGCAAATCACAACCATTGCAAGAGTGCTAGCATTATAAAGTAACAAGTGCATTAACATAGGATAGCCCGATACTAAAACTGGGATTCCCAGAGCTACAGGAATCCGATCACAATGCTCAACCCCTCGTTGGAAAGGTATTCGCGAGGGCTACGACTTTCGTGTTGAGTCAATCGCCCAGATCTGGTCGCAATATACCAGGAATTCAACTCGAATACGTACAGGAAACAGTTTCCTGTACAGGATTTTCTCGTACGTAGCGGACTCGAACCAGCTTTCCCGTGGCTACAGGTATCGCATGGAAACGTGCAACCACTTGTTGGAAAGGTAATTTCAAGGGCTACGACTTTTGTGTTGAGTCGATCACCCAGATCTGGCCAGAACACCTCTGAAATTGGCCACGAAGGTCGCCGCGTGCAGAAATCAGATTTCTGCACGCATCTTAAGGCGAGATGAACGGCATCCGTTCATCTTCTTCCTTGCAACGACCTCGCATAAACTTCTCCAGAAATCACACCCAACCTTATTTCTCCTTTCAAAGCCAAACCCTCATTGAAAACCCCTCTCATCTCCACTTTGAATGACGAGAAGGTTGAGGGAGACTAAGCCTAGAAAACCTAGGCATGGCTTATCCTAAGAACTCTCCTCCTCACCATCAAGACTCTATGGAGTCGATGTCTCTCCTAAAATAACTATAGATCTAGCACCAAGGGAGAGGGGAGAAAGCTCACCTCAAGTTCAGCGGTACCACCATGGCCGGCCATGAGCCTCGCACTCCTTCGTAGCGGCATTTCGTTTCCGCCAAGGATGGCCCGGCAATCTTCTTCCAAGGATGGCTCCGGCAAGCCTCTTCCTCCTCCAGCCAAGAGAACTCTCTCAGAAATTTCGGGGCAGAAGAAAGGGGATGAAATGCTAGGGTTTCACATCTTTTTCGTTTTTATACACCGCAGACACGGGTAGGCACACGGCCGTGTTCCTACCCGTGTTCAGTTGACACGGCCGTGTCGCCTCCCGTGTTTAGGGCCGTGTTCATCCCAGAATATTTTTCCGCCGTGTTGGGGTTGCGGTACACGGGTAGAGACACGGCCGTGTCTCGACCCGTGTCCTCAGCACACGGGTAGGGACACGCCCGTGTCCCAATACCCGTGTACCTCTCTGACTGATAAGCCTAATCTTGGCATGAGGCACACGGGTATGGACACGGCCGTGTCCATACCCGTGTTGGCCAAAATTACCATTTTGCCTTGTTTTCCTCATTTCCCGTACGTTCGCACCTGTTCACCCACACCCCCATTGGGCTCACCATAGCCCCCTAGACTTAAATACGCAATCAAGGGGCCTAGCGCGAATTGGGACGTTACATTTTCAAAGTACTTAAGTAATGGAAGAATGAATAGTTGTTGTTTATCTTGAAGAAAACATTTTTTTCATAAAGTTACAATTTCTCTAAGTCCATTACTCGAGAAGGACATCTTGTACTTGAGTAGTATTGGAATGATTTCTCGAGTCTGCTCGGTGTAGTTCTCGAGTAGTAGAAACTATTACTCGAGAAGGCTTTGTTTAGTACTCGAGAAAGCCATGGAGTACTCGAGTACTACTTACCTCCTTTTGGAGTTTGCTCAATAATCATTTCAGAAAATTTCTAAGTGTTGTACTCGAGTAGCCTAAGCCATTACTCGAGAAGGCCAACCCTTGCCTCGAGAAAGCAAAAGACCACTACTCGAGTAAGAAGAAGTTAAGTTTCGAGAAGTCTATTTGTTCTCGAGAAGTCAAGTTAGTCCTCGAGAAGTCTTTATCTAGTTCTCGAGAAATAATGTTAGTTCTCAAGAAGTCTTTGTCTAGTTCTCAAGAAATATAAGTCTTTTCTCAAGAAGCCAGAAATCATTTGCCGTATTTTCCTTAAGGACTTGTTCTCGATAACCATACATACTCTTCTCGAGAACCAGCTATTGTTCTCGAGTAATCTTTTCTTCACTCGAGAAATGCAGATGTTTTTCTGAAATTTTCTCTAAGTCCAGACGAAAATGATTTCAAATTTTACCTCGATTCTTATTGGTCCATGTGTGCAGTCATTTATGATTATGACCGTTAGGCAAGTCCTATAAAAGGTCTTATCAAATTCGACTATTCCGAACACATGAAAAAAAGAATTCAGAATCCTACTAATCATTCTAAATCAGGAAATCCGCCACTCTTCTCCGATTTAAGTTGTTCAGAATAAGAAGTGATCAACAGATAAAGGCGTTCAACTTTTACAGATCTCCTTGTTGATCGTGTTGATCTTAAGCTTTTAAAATCCAGAGATTTCAGCACAGTCTTCCTCGATCTATTTCTGACAGAGTTTCAACATTCAAGGAGGAAGAAATTTTAAGTTCTCAGATCTGAAGTGAAGTTCATTTTATTATTATTGTAAAATCTATTTCAACTCTTGTAGGAGATTTTGTCTTCGAGTTTTGTAGGAAGTTTTTCTTTCGAGTTTAGATCCCATTTTGAGGATCGTGTTGTATGGGCATTGCTCCAAGTTGTAGGATTGGTTTTCAATCCGAGATAATAGTGAAGTAGCCGAGTCTAGCGTGTTGCTAGATCAATGAGGTAGAGAGTGGACGTACCCAAGGTTATGGAACCACTATAAATCTTGTGTTCTTTGTGGCTTGTTTGTTTATTTTATGCGCTCTGTTCTTTCAAGTTTTTATTTCTCAAAAAGATTCAGGCCTCGCCTATTCAACCCCTCTAGGTGATTTAGGAGGACAACTTAAACATCAATTGGTATCCGAGGGGTGTTGTTCATCAAAAAGGTTAACATCTTGCATAGATCTAGTACTAGTTTTGTATAGAGGATACAAGCATGGATAGAGCCAAGGATTTTGCTATGCTTCCCTATGTAGAATGACTAACTTTGCTTTATGGAAAGAAAGAATAAAATTCTTCTTGGAAGCTGTCGATCCAAGGATTTTATGATAGTGTAAGAAGGACCCTATATTCCTTTGATATCCTCCACCATTGTCCCAACAAAGCAAGTTCCAAAGAAGATTATGGATCTTGACAAAGATGAGATTGCGCTTGTCTCATTAGACAAGAAAGCGAAGAATATCATCGCAAGTGCAGACGATGATTCTATGTTATAGAATCTAATTCACTGCCAATCCACTAAGGAAATATGGCAGTCTCTTATAGTCCTGATGGAAGGTTCCAAAGAGGTAAGGGATGATATAAGATCCCTTCTAAATCAAAAGTATGAAGCATTCGATCAAGGTCCTAAGGACTCTATTGCTGATACATTTGAATATTTCTTCAAGATTGTCAACGGCCTAAGAATCTATGGCCGGGACTTTATTAATGTAGAACTGAATGACAAATTTTAGAGATCCCTGACTAAGGAATGGGACAATAAAGTCTGTTCAATACATGAGTTTGGTAATCTGGTAGAGACTGACCCTTAAAATCTCTTTATAAAACTTATGGCATAGGAACTTCAGATAAACTCAAGAAAAGCTGAAGAAGAGAAAAGCTGGTCTTCATCCAAGGATAAGTCTATCGCTCTAAAGGCAGACATGTCAAGGAAGTCAAAAGCTGCATCTCCTGCTCCCGTACAGAAAGAGAGTGAAGAAGAATCTTTAGAGTCAAGTACCTCAAGCTCAGAGCTATCTAAAGGAGAGTTTTCTCTTCTCTCAAGGAAGTTCAAGAAGTTCTTGAACAAGAAGAAATAGTGGAGAGACAAAGATGCCTCGTTCAGAAGATCACGTCATGATGGTGATCATCACAAGAAAGGCTCAAGTAGCTGATTGTCCATACAAGAAGAAGGAGGGTGGAGGAAAAGAGGAGAAGAAGTCTTGTTATAATAAGAATAAGACTGAAAGAAGACTGGTAGCCAAGAAGGCCAAGACCCATAGCAACACAGACTCATCTGAGACTAGTAATGATGAGGAAGCCTACTTTGGGCTCATGGCACATATAGTTGAAGAAGAAGAACACATGTTCACTGTGAAGGTAAACTCTCAAATCCTACTTTCGGAATCAAATGCTTTTGACAATGATCATGAGGACTATTCATCTGATGATGAATTTGAACTCATGACTCAATACAAAGAGCTGATTAAGGCTTACGACAAATGTCGAAGAGTCGCAAGAACTCAAGATAAGGAGATTAAATCTATTGAGGCCGAGGAGAGCACTATGAGGGAGGAAGTAATGATGATGGACTCACTCCAGAAAGAATTCCATGATTCGATGGAAGAGTATAATAAAGCTCTCAACAACCTAAACCTGAAGGAGAAAATCATTCAAGATACGGAAGAATAACTCGCGGCTGAAAAGATACCTGTTAAAAGCTTCTCCAAGCCCAAGACAATCCTTCCACTTGTGGCTGAATTCTCTGCTCAATGTAAAGGAGATGGCTTAAGCCATGAGACTGCCCCTAGTAAATATTTTAGGAGAAATAAAGCCCAAAGGAGAAATAAGGCTGCCAAGAAGGCTCTAGCCAATGAGAAGGGGAAAGCTCCTAAAGACCAAACTTCATTTAAAAGGTTATCCTTCCAACAAACGAGTTTGATCCAATTCATCCTACGGTCACTTTGCCAAGCCTACTAATATAGAGCCCAAGTCTCGGTACCAAGGATGGACTCGTCCCCAGAACATTAGTGAGAGTGTCTTCAAGGCACTTTATGAGGAGATCACTCTTCAGAGCTACGGCCCTCATAGTCATGGTCATAACAACAAGAAAGCTCTAAGAGTTAAACCCGTTATGGAAAAGCCTCTTAAGGAGAAGAAGTCATGCGAGTTCCATCACCATGAAAATTTTACCTCCAAGTCTTCTTCCCCTGCTAGACCACACTCTGAAAAGGTCAAGCAGGAGAACTTTAGGAAAAGATACAATAGGTTTGACTGTTGGTGTTGTGGAGAAATTGGTCACTTTGCCATAGATTGCAAGTTTAACCCAAGATATTTTGAAACTCTTCAAGTTAATAATGTGAGAAAGATCACTCACAATGTTAACATACGTAGGGGAGTATGCTAACTAGAGACAAAGGAACCAAACAAGTTTGGGTTACTAAGGAAACTTGATTCTACTTTTGCAGGAATATCCAAAGGCCACCAAAAATCCTATTTGGTATTTGGACAGTGGATGCTTCGGAATATGACCGGGACTAGAAGCCTACTCCAAAATTATTTTCCAGTCATGAACAGGACAAAGGTCATCTTTAGAGGTTCTGACAGAGGGATTACAAAAGGCTACAGTATGATTACTAGTGGTAGTGTATCCTTCTCAGATGTGGCTTATGTTTAAGGATTGGAACACAATCTTATAAGCATAAGCCAGCTCTGTGATAATGGATACATAGTAGAATTTCATGCAGACAAATGTTTGATAAAATCGGTCGATAACTTAGAAACAATTCTATCAGGCACTCGTAGTAGGAATATATTTTGTTTAAATTTTATTTGCATAGAATCTTTTACGCCAGTGTGTTTTTTGGAAAAATTTAGTGTGTCTCTTGGTGACCAATGTCACAAGAGATTAGCACATATAAATAACAAAACTATTAATAAATAATTTTCTCTTAATTTAGTGTATGATGCACCCAACATTAAGTGTATTAAAGATAGACCTTGTCATGCATGTGTAAATGGCAAGCAAATAAGGGCTACTTTTAAAAGCATTATTGGTAAAGATTCTAATAGGTGTTAACACCTACTTCATATGGACTTGTTCGGTCCACTACAAATCAAGAAGTTTGGGAGGTAAGGATTATACATTTGTTAATGTTGATGATTACTGTCTCTTTGTGTGGGTGTTTATTCTAAAATACTTGTCTGATACCTTTGAAATCTTCACTAATTTTGTCAGGCAAGTTCAGAATGAATACAACTGCTCTGTTGTCAAAATCAGAAGTTACAATGGAACAGAGTTCATGTCTGGGGCCATGATAGAATTCTGTGAAAGTCTTGGTATCTTTCATCAGTTTTTATCTCCTCATACTCCTCAATAGAATGGAGTAGCTGAGAGAAGGAGTAGAACACTCATCGAGTCTTGCAGAGCCATGTTGAGTGATGCCTCACCACCGGAATATTTTTGGGTTAAAGCCGTCAACACTGCATGCCACGTACAAAATCGAGCACTCATAAACTAGAACCATAATAAGGCACCTTACGAACTACTAAAGGACAAGAAGCCGACCATTTCATATTTTAGAATCTTTGGTAGTAAATGCTCCGTCCTTAACAATGGGAAGTATCACACAACTAAATTTAGTGAAAAGAGTTTTGATGGTATTTTTGTAGGTTATTGTAGCCATAGTAAGGCATATAGGATTTTTAATAAGAAAACCATGGTTGTAGAAGAATATATTAATGTTGTATTTGATGAGACGAGCTTGCTGAAAGGAAGCTCTTCTAGTGTATTTTTTGAATATGCAGGTTCAAGGCTGAAGAAATTAAACTTGGATGAGTCGATTGTAGAAAATGCTCAAAATTTCATCAAGAACACCACTCCAACACCAATTTTAGAGGATGATTACCATGATGTAGAGGTCATTCAAGCTGATGAAGTCACTCAAGTGATAGAGGAAGCTCCATATGCGAGAACACTAGAGAACAGACACTTAAAGGATCACCCAATTGATCAAATAATAGGAAATCCCTGGGATAGTGTCAGAACCCGTAGAGGTACAACTAATGAAAATCTATATATAAGTTTCCTCTCGTAGGTTGAACCAAAAAAGTTTGAGGAAGAAAACTCAGACGCATATTGTATAATGGAAATGGAAGAAGAACTAAATCAATTCAAGTGTTGCCAAGTCTGGAAGCTTATTCCATGACCCAAAGGTAAGAACGTTATCAGAATAAAGTGGGTCTACAAGAACAAGATAGATGAAGATGGAAGAATTTTAAAGAACAAGGCCAGACTCGTCGCCAATGGATACAGATAAGAAGAAGGAATCTACTTTGATCAGACGTATACTCCAGTGGCAAGGCTGGAGGCAATTAGGTTATTCCTAGGAAATACAGTACTTAAGGGCTTTACTGTCTATCAGATGGACGTGAAGTCGGCCTTCCTTAATGGTGACATACAGGAAGAAGTGTACGTGGAACAACCTCCAGGTTTTGTTGATTCTAACCATTCTTAGCACGCTAATCTTTTATTTAAAGGTTTTTATGGTTTGAAACAATCTCCTCAATCTTGGTATGAGACGTTGTCTAGCTTTTTCTTGAGAACAAGTTCAAAAGAGGAAAGATAAATAAGACATTATTTCTTAGGGAAATAAAAGGTAAGATTTTGGTAGTGAAAATCTATGTCGATGACATTATATTTTATTCTACTGACGACAAACTTTGCAATAAGTTTTCTAAACTTATGCAAGACAAGATTGAAATGAGCAGTATGGGAGCGCCGAAGTATTTCTTAGGACTTCCGGTGAAACAATCTGAAGATGGAATTTTCATCTCTCGGACGAAATTCACCAAGGAGTTAATTAAGAAATTCGGAATGGAGAACGCAACCTCTATGAGGAATCCAATGGGTTCAGTTATGTCTCTGGACAAGGATGAGAAAGGGAAACCTTTTGATGAAACCATGTACAGAAGCATAATTGGATCTTTGCTCTACCTTACTGCTAGTAGACTGGACACAATGTTTTCAATATGTGTGTGTGCTAGATTTTATGTGAACTTTAAGGAATCTCACTACACTCCTGCAAAGCGGATTTTGAGATACCTTTAAGGTACACAAAATCTTGGCTTACAGTACCCAAGAAGTAATGATAGCGAACTAATTGGTTTTCAGATGTAGATTTTGCAGGAAGCAAAGATGACAGGAAAAGCACTTCTGAGACTTATCAATTCATAGGAAAAAGGCTTATCTCCTAGAGTAGCAAGAAGCAGAATTGTGTCGCAATTTCAACAGCCGAGTCAGAGTATATCTCTACAGACAGTTGTTGTGCACAACTGCTATGGATAAATAACCAGTTTGAAGACTATAATATGAATTTCAATAACATTCTAATGTTTGTCGACTCCTCAAGTGCAATTGCAATCGCCAACAACCCAATCTCTCACAGCAGCACAAAGCACATAGAGCGAAGGTACCACTTTATCAGGGAGCATGTAGAGCATGGAGAGATCAATCTCCAGTATGTTCCAACTGACAGGCAGGTTGCAGACATTTTTACGAAGCTGCTGGACGAGGCCAAGTTCTCGTTCTTTAAAATAGAACTTGGCATGCTCAACAAAGAATATTGAAGAAAAAGGTCTCACAAAAGAGTTAAAGAATCAGGCTATACTTCACAAATTCAAGAAAATTCTTCTATGGACTTCATTTATCAAGAAGATAGTCATTACTCGAGTACTACAGATTACTACTCGACAAACAATCTTGACTTCCGAGAATTACTTCTCGAGTACTAAATTGATTCTCGAGAACCTCAAGTCTGCTTCTCGAGAACTTCAGAACTGCTTCTCGAGAAAGAACCTTTCTTCTCGAGTACTTTCTTATCTTCTCTCGAGAAATGACCCACCTTTCGAGAAGTCAGATGCTGATTTTCATCCTAAAGTTCAAATTTTTGATATTCACACCCAGACTCTATTACTGCCATATTTTCAGGTATGTTATTACTATTACTTCCTTAATCATCATAAATTAGACTTATATAAATAGATTGAGTCTGGAAAATCCAAATTACCTTATCTCTCAAACCCTTTCTCGAGAAAAAGGAAAACTCTTCGTATTCTCTATCATCGTCGCCCTCTTGCCGCCGCCTCAGTGTTCTCTCTCGGAAATAAGATTTCAGTTCATCTCTCTCTATCAATGACCCCTACGTCGAAGGTTGGAATCGACAATGAACTTGTTTCTATTAGAATTGTCGATCTGTAAGATGATTTCTGCAATGTTCTACTGTTATTGGAAACCGCCGGACTTACATTTGTTTTGGAACACCCGTGCAAAGCTTTACTTCCATATGTTGAAGAATTTTTCCAGAATGCCAAATTGAAGAGGAATGGAAAGATTCTCAAGTCCAAGGTTCGTGGAATCAAGGTTAAGCTAACTACTCCAATATTCTCTCAGTTACTTCGGCTGCCCATCATTGATGAAGTTGATGACCTAACTGTTGATGATTACGATCAGGCATACGGTTTTTGTGGTGTCACTGCTGTTGTATGCACCATTCGCCAGCCTGATCTAAATGCAGAGAGCAATCTCCTTGTAGACATACTTGGAATAATTATTCTATGCCGCACTAGTTCAATTAGTTTTATTACAAATGAATTCTTCGATATGATGACAGCAGTGATATGAAGGAAGAAGTTTTAGTGGGGCATGATGATTTTTGATAAAATCAAGGAAAACATTCAGGCACCAAATTTTGGTAGAATTGTCTCTCTTCTCCTTTATGAACTCAAGCCAGATGTTTTTGATCTATCTAAAGGTTCTTCTCTACATCATTTAAAGAAAGTATAAATTTCCTCCATTCAAAGATGGCAACTTAAGCTTCATAACCTTGCACAAGCTGCCAAATCCCATGATTTCCAAGAGGATGAGGACAAGACCCCATCTTCCCCTTTACATCCAGTGGCTGGCACTTCAGGTGCAGCTGCTGAGGGGGAGCCTGCTCTTATAATCCCAGAGGCAAGTCATTCTGATCTTCCCTCAGATGTTGCTCCATCTACTGATCCTGAGAACATTTCTACCCAATCAAAAGACTTAGGTCCTATAGATGTTTATCTGTCTGATGAATAAATTCTTACTGATGCACAAGTAGAAGAATAGGTTCTATCTATAAAAGATGATATCACAAAAATTATTGTGGAACTTACTTCCAAAGAACATCTTTCCCCTCTACATGCAGTGAAATCTCCACTTCCAGAACAATCTCCATCAGACCATAATTCTGAACTAGGATCCCCTCACCCTCATTCTCCTGCTGCAGATGTGCTTGAAGAAGAGAAAGTTATAATTTTTGATGAAACAGAAGCCACTCCTGAACCAGCTGAATCTCCCCTCAAAAGCCTAGACTTCTGCCTTCCTACTATTCTTAGTGACGAAGTAGATGTCCTGATTCATATCAAAAGAGCCTAAAGCTCAGTTATCATTGAAGAAATACTTCCATAAATGACTCCCATAGTACCTCCTCCTCTAGTTCCACCTCTAGAAACTCCTGATAATACCATTCTTGGTAAGATTGAATTCATGCTAAAACAGTAGAGAGAGTATTTTTATCAGTCTCTCAAGGCTGTCATAGATAAAGTGCCTCCACTCGTGAAAGAAATGAGCAGAGGATTTGCTGAGATTCAGCACAACCCTGATGAACTGAAACACCTGTTGAAAATAAGTGGGAAAGCTCTAGATCCCACCATTACCAACATTGGTCATGTGATGGATCAATCAATAACTCTGACAAATAATCATATTAAACTTGAAAATAAGGCTCAAGAACATAACTTCAAGGCCTGTGAAGAGGTTGGGAAATTCAAAGAGGAAGCTATAGCCACCCTATCCCTAGAAGTCAGAAAGGGGGAGAGTTTAGTCAAGGAATATCTAGAAAAATATTATAATAACATGAAAACCATTTGGGAAGGAAAGCTAACTGAAATATATGCTGATGTTTAAAACCAGATTGATGGTGTAAAGTTTCACACTTATGATACAACAGTTTGGATGAACAATCAAATTTTCCCTGAATTTCAAGTTGATCCAAATGTTATTCCACATCATCTTAATCCAACTGCTCAACATCCTCCTATCTAGCAACCATCATTCTCTCCAAGATTTGATGGTTCTGATGTTCCTCCTCCAGAAAGCTATGCTCAAGTATGGGAATTTGAACAGACTGATGTGCCTTCTCAAGCACATCCTAATGTGCAAATCCCTAAAAGAAGTAAGTATGGCGATTGAGCCTCTGCCAGCAGGTCCACTCCTAATCATGAGGCTGAAAGGAGAAAAGCCCAAGAATTTGTTGAAATATAGAGCCCAACCTAAAAGTCTCTAATTCTTGATACCCTGAAACTTGTTATTGATTTTTATGAAAATAGAAATAATCAATACAGCTCTCATGAATGGGACTTGTATGAGAAGTCTATTACAAAGAGAAGATTATATGATAGAGACTAAGGCAAGAACAACCCAAAAGATCCTCCCAAACCAGACAAGTATTATCCTAAACCTTACAATTATAAGAAGAGGCAGCTAGAGAAGAAAGAGAGACAGCAACATCAGCAAAGCAAGAAGCAGTAGAAGAAGATCTAAAGTTTTTCTTTATGAGATTTTTTTGACTTGGATTTTTCATGGACAATATCTATAAATATAAATCTTTTAATTTTGATGATCTTTTTTTCATTGCTTAGTATTTGTCATTGTTACTTTATTTACTAGTGATTTTGTTTTGTTTATCTTAATGTAATTCACCTTACTGTAGAGGGTTCTTACTTCTACAAATAGGGGGAGATTGTTGGGTATTGTATCCATTATAACCTACATTTGTATGAAGTCACCGTTGAACTAAGACGAATTAAGTTTGTATTTGATGCACTTTTCAAGTTGATTGCTTGCAGGTTATAATTGCCAAATGTAGACCAATATCAGTCTATAATAAGTCACCAAATTCAGGACCATATAATGTAATCCATCATTGTGTTATCCATGGTGTTGACTCATGTGTAGCCTCTCAATTGGGACACACTTTTTTTCAATGTACTAAAGTAATGGAAGAAAGAATAGTTGTTGTTTACCTTGAAGAAAACATTTTTTTTCGTAAAGTGAAAATTTCTTCAAGTCCATTACTCAAGAAGGACATCTTATACTCGAGTAGTGTTGGAATGATTTCTCGAGTCTGCTCGATGTAGTTCTCTAGTGGTAGAAACTATTACTCGAGAAGGCTTTGTTTAGTACTCGAGAATGCCATGGAGTACTCGAGTACTACTTACCTCCTTTTCGAGTTTGCTCAAAAATCATTTTAGAAACTTTTTAAGTGTTGTACTCGAGTAACCTAAGCCATTACTCGAGAAGGCCAAGCCTTGTCTCGAGAAAGTAGAAGACCAGTACTCGAGTAAGAAGAAGTTAAGTTTCGAGAATTCTATTTGTTCTCGAGAAGTCTTTATCTAATTCTCGAGAGTAAAGTTAGTTCTCGAGAAGACTTTCTCTTGTTCTCGAGTAATAGAAGTCTTTTCTCGAGAAGACAGAAATCATTTACCGTATTTTCCTAAAGGACTTGTTCTCCACAACCATACATACTCTTCTCGAGAACCAGCTATTGTTCTCAAGTAATATTTTCTTCACTCGAGAAATTCTGATGTTTTTTTGAAATTTTCTCTAAGTCAAGACGAAAATGATATCAAATTTAACCTCGATTCTTAATGGTCCACGTGTGCAGTCATTTATGATTATGACCATTAGACAAGTCCTATAAAAGTTCTTATCAAATTCAACTAACCCGAACACACGAAATCAAGAATTATGAATCTTACTATTCATTCTAAATCAGGAAAGCCATCGCTCTTCATCGTCATTCTCGCTGCCGCACTTCTCCGATTCAAGTGGTTCAGAACAATAAATGATCAATAGATCAAGGCATTCAACTTCTACAGATCACTTTATTGATTGTATTGATCTTGAGCTTTTCAGATCCAGAGATTTCGGCACAGTATTCCTCGATCTATTTCTGACAGAGTTTCAACTTTAAAGAAGGAAGAAATCTGAAGTTCTCAGATCTGAAGTGAAGTTCAATTTATTGTTGTTATTAAATCTATTTCAACTTTAGTAGGAGATTTTGTCTCCGAGTTGTGTAGGAAGTTTTTCTTCCGAGTGTAGATCCCGTTTTGAGGATCGAGTTGTAGGGGCATTGCTTCGAGTAGTAGGATTGGTTTTAATCCAAGATAATAGTGAAGTAGCCGAGTCTAGCATATTTCTAGATCAGTGAGGTGGAGAGTGGACGTACCCAAGGTTGGGGAACCATTATAAACCTTGTGTTCTCTGTGGCTTGTTTGTAAATTATCTGCGCTCTATTCTTTCAAGTTTTTATTCCGCAAAAATACATAGACCTCACCTATTCACCCCCCTCTTGGTGATTTAGGTAGACAACTATAAACATTAGGATGTAATTTTTATAAGTCAATCGAAAGACATAACAGATATGCTTGTGCGATTCGGTTTTGAAAATCTGAAATAAGTAAAAACTCCAATGAGTGCATCTCTAAAAATAGGAAAGGATGAAAGTGGCAATTCGAGGGACCAAACATCATTTAGAGGAATGATCAGATCACTTCTCTATCTATGTGCTTCTATACCCAATATTACATTTTTGGTGTGTCTTTGTGATAGGTATCATTTCAATTCTAAAGAATCTCATTTCAAAGTTGTTAAACACACCTTTAGGTATCTTATAAGAACCAAAAATCTTGGTCTATGGTACCCTTAAACCACCAACTTCATGCTCCACGGATATTCTGAATCTGATTACACTAGATGCTCACTCGATCATAAGAGCACAAGTGGTACCAGACAATTCATAAGTCCGGCAATAGTTTCATAGATAAGTAAGAAACATAACTCAGTTGTCCTCTCCATTGCTGAAGACGAATATGTAGCCCTAGAACGTTGTTGCGCACAAATATAATGGATGTCACAGACATAGAGGATTTCAGCCAAAAATTCAAGAATGTTTCCCTTAAGTGCGACAACAAGAGTGCCAAAGACTTGACAAATAATCCAGTGCACCACCCTCGCTCCAAACATATTGACGTTCGTCACCATTTTATCCGGGACCATAATAAGAAAGAGAACGTGAAAGTGAGCTTCATTGGGACTGATGATCAACTTGCTAGTATCCTTACCATGCCCCTCCTCGATGGTTATTTTTCATTACTTCGACTTGAACTGGGCATTTTGGATCTCATTACTTAATCATGCTGCATTATTATTGTTTTTTTTTGTTTCTAATTTTTGGTTCTTTCGTTTACATTATAATCAAAAATAAAAAAAATGTAAAATAAAAAAACTCCAAAAACATGTTATTCTTTTTTGCTTTGTTTGATTTTTTTAATATTTTTATTAAAAAAAAATTATAAAACCCCAATATAAAAAAAAATTGTGGATCGGTCATTTTTAGGACATGCATGATAGAACCTAAAGCATAACGATTACGTGTAGTGTTTGATTTAGAATTGTTAATCCATGTTAACATTATCAGATTATGTCATGATGTTTCTTATCTATCAGTACTTCGCTATTGAGTGCGTCTAGAGAGTATAGTGTATGTTAACATGCCTCTAGGTATGTGTGAGGATTTAGGTAATGCAATGACATTACACTATTCACACATCCCTTGAAAATGGACTCATGTAGAAATTCATGCTTACATGTTATAACTCGTGATATTGTGTCTAACATGCTAGAAATAACTTGAACAATCAATGTATCGGTGTTCCTATTTTTATATAAATCTAGAACTTTGAGCCAAAAATGTCATTTATATATAAGTTAAAGTGTCTCAATCTATATGGGTAGATTTTGATTCATTCATGGTCCTCGAACTCAAAAACTATATCAACTTGATAGAGAAAAAATATTAATGAATGAGAAAAAATATGGGTAACTCATATACAATCAAATCATGTGTCAAAGATACCCCTCAAGAACTACTCACTGCTCCATAGATGTCTTCATAAGCATTGTGAGGATGAGCACCTTGGCCAAACGAATCTCTTCAATTTTGTGCAATGACTATAATTTGAGTTAGTACTCATTGTTTAAATCTTGATATGAAGTAGATAGCTATGTGATATGATTTTGCAGTCTATTTCTCATGTGCTAGCATATTGAATTATTGAGAGAAAACATACACTAAAGATTATTTTTACTTGATGTTTCTTCTTTTGATGCTACATATACACCTTTCATTATTTCATCTATCCCTTCCTTGCATAATGATTGAACTTACACTGCATTATACGTCTATAGCATATAGGTACTAGAACATGATTTCTATTTCATTAATCTTATTGTGTTACACTATATTAACTCTATAAATCTCCTAACGTTGTACTTCAAATCATGTGTATTTAGTTTCACTTGTGCTGTGCAATTCTCTATTACTTTGAAATGCTCATCAAATTAACTTAATTTTTTGGTAGGTTTATATTCATGTTGTTCCACTCCAATTATCCCCCTATTTCTTATGATTTTTTGTGCATGTGAGCCTGTTCTCTCATCAATTTAATATCACAAAAATGTAAAGGGAGAGTTGTGTGTTCACGAAATTTGTAAGTAATCTTCAGCCCCTTTCAATAATATCAAAAGGGGGAGAATCGAGTGTTCAAGAGTATATCCTAGGCAATGGAGTGGATCAAGTGTTCATGACTCTATACTAGGATTGTTGAGTGTATCATCTCGTATAGGGGGAGAACACACATTGGGGGAGCACGTCTATAGGGTGAGCTGTATTGAGTATTTCAATATGCTAAATTTTACTATTACTTATTGGATTTCACTATACCATGTTGTTACTATTTTTATATCTCATGAACGAAAATCTATATCATCAAAAGGGGGTGTGTGGTAAATCTTATGGTTCACATATCTTGAGTATGCCAATATCAAATCCCAGGTTATAATTGATCACACTTGTGTTTTGTAAGTGTGTTGGTTTATAGTTTCAAAAGAATCAATGAACTCAACTCTGCGACCTACTGCCGCGCGCCAGCACTACCGTTGAGCGCTAGCCTGGAGTTAAATTGAATGTGCGCGTGGGAACCTAGCATATGGCGTTAACACTACTGCCCGTGCTAGCTCAGAATTTATTTTGATCGAGCACTCTGTCACAACTATCAAATCCACGCACATCGACCTACAACCAGGCGGTAGCTCTATCGCCGGCAATAGCTTATTTTTCCACGATGTATAAAAGCGCATCTCTTTTCTTGCAAACAACGAGAGATATAAATTCTGATTCTAGGGTCATGTGTTATCTCAATGCAACATTCCAACGTCTTCGTACAAGGAATATAAAGCCGCATCCCTCCCATTTGCACATGAAGATATCTGCGAGCAAAGAACTACAATGACCAAGAGTTGTTGATCGGGTGCAATAGAACGAATATCTTTAGGACCGGTAATGCACCACTCAATGGAGGAATCATCTTGAGGGAGAATCATTTTAAATCTTCTTTACTCTTTTTTATTGTATTTTCTCTTTTTATAATTGTTTGTGGGTGAGGAAAATCGACCGGTAAAGGTCGTCGGAATCCGGGAAGGGTTCCGTGAGAAATTGTCCCAAGGAAGGGATGTCTAGATCAAAGGATTTAGTGGGGCTCTTAGACACTTCCAGGAAGGAAGGCGAAGATCCAGCTCAAAGACCTTTCTAATAAGGGAAAGGGAGAGAGCCAACCGGTCCGAGTAGTGGGTCGGTATAGAAAACAAAAAAGGATTTTTTTTTATTTCACCTCCTCTGATCTCCGGCATCATGGAGATCTAGTTGTTCTTATATGTAAACTACTTTCATTACTTTTGAATAAAATTTTTGTTCGCTATTTATTCTTGTTGTTATTTAGTGGTTGTTTGTCGGTAGATCTCTGAAGGTCGTGTGTGCATCTCTAAGGTGAAGTTTTAGGAAGAAAACGAGTTCTATGACCTACCTCCACGTGCTAGCAAGCTAGCCACTCGCAGTACATCCAGATCCAGTTTTCTTAGGGAAAAATCATATTTAATTCTAAATTAATTTGAAAACCTTATCCACCCCTCCTCCCTTGCTAAGATTGGCCACCCAATCTAATAGGTTGTCCTAGTGTAAGGGCCCTAACTAACTAACTCTATGGAAGGTCTAACCACTCTACCAAAAGCATACAATGTTAGAGAGACTTGGGTGTTAGATTCTTTTGACTAAAGGGGAAATTTGTCTTTCAGATAAATTCTAGGTGCGAAAATCCCCTTAATCTGTGTCATTTCCCTATATCTCTCTAGGGATAATGGGTGGAGTACAAAGCATGGTCCAATGTTGTACATTGTGGCCTAAGATGGTGGAATGCACCTACCTAAGAGCGGAGATGTTTGATCTGCTATTATCATCTGCCACGATGATTAGACCTATGTGGCTAGCAACCCACTTAATAATTGAACTGGGTAGAAGTTTTGACATTTAAATAAAACTCGTCATATCATCTCACTTTAGCATACCTTGAACCTTAAAACTTATAGTACAATTTTGTATGGGAATCCTTGTACGATAAGGAAACTGTAAGAACCTTAATTTATAAGATTGTATGGGCATTCTTATAAATTATGTAATTTTATAGCACCTTATTACTGATTTGCATTACCTTACTGATGTACTGATAAGATAAGTGCTTTGGCCGCACAAGCAATAAAAATGGGAGTTAATCACCAGGTATCAATCTCAGAGGACTGAAATAAGGGTGCGTGATTCAATTATTTTGAAAAGTGGTCGTAAGTGCGCTAATAAAGCATTGGGGGTTTTTTGGTTTGGTTTACTAATAATCTAAAACCTAATTTACCTATATGGGTCACCTTCACCGCTAAGCAGAGGTGGAAACCACTTTGGTCAAACTTGCGAAAACGAGTGAGATTGGTGAGGGTCGAAAGAACCACTTCTTTACGCAGGCTCCTAACAATTGCTAGGATGACACAAACACAATGGAATCTACAATGAAACAAAATAAAGGCGCTACTGACAAGCATGAACAACAAAATACCCACATTGACATGGATGATTATAATAAATGCTGTTAGGGTTCATACAAATCAAACACAAATCCCAAATAGACATTGAGAAAGCAACTACAAGAAAGGAGGAGGGAAGACTACAACTGATGCACGAAGAATCGCCTAGGTTCATGGCCAAAATCGAGGGTTATTAAGCCTCATCTGTACTCGGACTTCGACTAACGTCTATGGTCGAGGAGAGCTGTCACCTTCTCCCAATCTACCCGGCTTTTTTGTCAATACTCGTCGGCACATTCTTCACCGGATAACTCCTTAGGTGTAGCGAGAAATCCCTCGAAACTAAGCTTGGAGGTTTGTAGATGACGGAGGAGGCCAAGGAGGAAGCCTTAGCCTTCGATTTGTAAGAACATGGTTTTCAGAGCTCATCCCCTGGGTGGGCAGCAAAGTAGAGATGAAAAATGACGGAACTTTCTTCCTTGATGTAGGGAAGATGATCCTTTTCATTAGGACAAATACCTGCGACTAAATAGTAGACGTTAGATTTTTAAGAGATATAGTACCAATCGCACGATCATGTATTTAAATCGTGCAATTATTACAGTACAGGAGCCCAGCCTGAGAAGACAAACCAGTCGTGCATTTTTGAACATGCATGAGCGAACTGCTAGTGTGTGAATAATTCCCATTGGGCAGGTTAGAACTAAAAATTAATGCAATATAGGAAGATCATGTGTTTTCCTTCGCGCACGATTGATTCTACTTATGTATTAAGAAAAATGCACTATGGTTGTTCATTAAAAGGAACCTATAGCAATCACATGACTGAAACATTCATGCGTCAAGTAAAATATACAATCGCGCGACGGCGATAGACAATAATTTAATCCTTGAGGGAAGAACCAACTGTATCTAAAGACCCCAATTTTGAGCACACCTCTAGCACAAGTAGAAATGTAACACAATAAGCAATAAAAAGGCATGGGGAGCACCATGTGCTTACCCCCAACATTGAGATGCATAATTGCATACCCGAAGGGAACGAAATGTTCATGAAAGTCCACCTAGTGCCAACTACCTTCACCTATGGGGGGGGGGGGAATAGGTGTCTAGCAGCGTTTTTGCGGAATTAGAATTGTACCTACACAAATAAACCAAACAACACAACGCGGAAAGACACAGGCAAATTATAGTGGTTCCCCGATTTGGGTATGTCCACTCTCCCCCTTCGACCTATCTCCCAAACAGGGACGACTCGGTCACTTCACCAAATGGATTGAAATCCAATCCTCACACTAACAGAAGGAACCCTTCCAAACGAAGGAGTCACCACTCCTACACCACGGGTTGCACCCAACCCTTACAACTAGGAACCAACGTTCCTTTACAACAAAATTGAAAATGGAGTATATTAGAAATACAAACTACTTATGGAGAATAAGGTGTCCCTCTTCGTTCAATGATGTGTTCTTGAAGTCGACGAAGAGTCCACGACGCTAGATCTCACTTGGAGAGAATCTCCCCGAAACCGGCGGCGGCAAGAAGGGCGGCGGCTTGGCTCTCGGGATTGGCGGCAACAACGGAGTGCTGCGGCTGTTCTTTGGAGATTCAACCTTTGTAACAAAGCTAGCAATGTCTTCCAACGGTCACACTAGGATCGATCGTCTCAATCAATTCGGAAGGGGAAGGTTTTCCCGATCTACGAATCAAGAGACAAAGGATCTCTGGTTAGACGCATGAGATGTTGTACTTGGCTGAGCTTCTGTAGCCGGGAGATATGGAAGAAACCATGATCAGCGATGGACGGAAGAGCGAGATTCACGATCTAGGTCACGTCGGCGGCTCGTATTTTTGAATCCGTGTCTTCGTATCTCTGCTGCTCAACAATACCGATGTATTTATACATTAGGTCATCCAAAATGACAGTTGTGGGCCCCACCAAAAAGAAGCCCTAGCTCTGGTTTCAAAATAGCGCCTGGAACATGGTCCGGTCCAGTGAGCGGAAGAATTTTGCCTAAGGCAAATTCGGCGAGAATCAAAGGTGATTATCGACGGATCGGAGAGAATCACTTATGATTCTCGCCAAATTCTACTTGGCAGAATTCTAGCTGAGGATCTTGCCATCCGGAGAGAATCAGCAAGAATCAACATTCATTCTCGACGGATCCGCGAGAATGCAAAGTCATTCTCGACGATTCGGCGAGAAACATTTAGTGATTCTCGCCCATTCTTCCTTAGAAGAATTCTGGACGGCGCTGAGATAGCCGGGTGATTCTCGCCGATTCTGACTTGGCGAATCCTAGAAGGCGTTGAAAGCGTTGAGTCAGCCAGATGCGGTCGGCGGGAATCGATGAGTGATTCTCGACGATTCGGCGAGAATCACTAGTGATTCTCATCGAATCGGCGAGAATCACTTTGTGATTCTCGTCGAATCTAACTTAGCCGATTTCTCGTCTTTCTTCCCGTGAGTTGCTTTGACCCATCCTTGCTCCTTTTCTCCTCTTGATCTGTCTCAGCCCTGTACTTGAAAATAAGTACACTCCAATAGAGAGAGTACACGTAAGCCAACACACTGATCTGCTCAACGAGGGATTACGTTGTGCAGACCCGTGTATATTGACCCACTACACCCTGACATTGGTGTGTACTTAGCGTGGAATAACTGCAAGCAAACCTTGAAACCAAATGATCAAATACACAGTCAATTCACCTTAACTGGTCCAGGGGCTTCTTCAAATCAAGTTATATTGTGGATACAATACCCAACAATCTCCCCCTATTTGAAGAAGCCTAAACTCTACAAGCTAAGGTGAATAGAGTGGATGGAAGAAAAACATAAACTAAATAATCAGTTGAGAAATAATTTCCATACCATTATCTTTAGAGAATTTGGATCCAACTTTGCGAGAGCACCTTAGCCCTTAGCTCCTTAGCCGAGAGGGCAATCTCCCCCTTTTCGGCTTCAATAAATCTAGGACTTGAGCACTCGCCACAATGCTCCCCCTCAGTTCTTGCATTTGGGCTTACGTTTGAGTTTCTTACGAATGCTCCCACTAGATGCACGAGCCTGGAGCTTCAGTAGCCTTTATTCCTCATAGTTTAGCATGCCCAGTTCAGTTTTGAAGAGACTAAACTTGGCCTCATCTAGGGGCTTTGTGAAAATATCTGCAATCTGCTTATCCGTGGGGGACATAGCAGAGAGAGATGTCCTTGTTTTCCACGTGCTCCCTAATGAAGTGGTAGCGCACTTCAATATGCTTCGTCCTGCTGTGCGATACCGGATTATTCGCAATGGCAATTGCACTGGAGGAGTCGCAGTACATTGGTACTTCCTTGAACTGAAGGTCATAGTCTGCTAACTGGTTTCTGATCCATAGTAGTTGTGCGCAACAGCTGCCTGCTGAGATATACTCAAATTCAGCTGTGGAGGTTGCAACACAATTTTGCTTCTTACTATTCCAAGATATAAGCCTTCTCCCGAGGAATTGACACGTCCCGGAAGTGCTTTTCCGATCATCCCTGCTTCCTGCAAAATCAGCATCTGAAAAGCTTATTAGCTCGACATCATTGTTTCTCGGGTACCACAAGCCAAGATTAGGTGTACCCTTAAGGTATCTAAGAATTCGCTTTGCAGCGACATAGTGATATTCCTTAGTGTTCACCTAATATCTGGCACAAATGCATGTGGAGAACATAATGTCCGGTCTACTTGCAGTAAGGTAGAGCAGGGATCCAATAATGCTTCTGTATTTGGTTTCATAAAAAGGTTTCCCTTTCTCTTCCTTGTCCAAAGACATGGTGGATCCCATTTGAGTCCTCATAGAGGTTGCATTCTCCATTTCGAATTTCTTGAGGAGTTCATGTGTGAACTTCGTTTGAGAAATGAAAATTCCATCCTCAGACTTTTTCACTTGAAGTCCCAAGAAATACTTTAGCTCTCCCATACTGCTCATTTCAAACTTTCCTTGCATAAGTTTAGAAAACTTTTTGCAAAGATTGTTATCCGTAGAGCCGAATATAATGTCATAAACATAGATTTGCACCAGCAAGATCTTGCCTTTGACTTCCCTAAGAAACAATATCTTATCTATTTTTCCTCTAGAGAACTTGTTCTCAAGAAGAAAACTAGACAGAGTCTCTTGCCAAGCTTGAGGAGCTTGTTTTAAGTCATATAAAGCCTTATTAAGAAAATATACATGATTGGGATAAGTTGTATTAACAAAACCTTGGGGTTGTGCGACGTATACTTCCTCTTTCAGATTGCCATTTAAGAATGCAGATTTCACGTCCATCTGATAGAAGCATACGCCAGGAACAATCTGATCGCCTCGAGCCGTGCCACTGGTGCAAAGGTCTGGTCGAAGTCAATTCCCTCCTCCTGTCTGTAACCTTGAGCCACTAGCCTGGCCTTGTTCTTTATGATGACACCATGTTCATCCAGTTTGTTTCTGAAGATCCACTTGGTGCCGATCACGTTCTGCCCCCTTGGTCTGGGAACCATCGTCTAGGCGTTGCATCTTTCAAATTGATGTAGTTCATCTTGCATGTCCAATATCCATGCTGCATCTTTGTTCGCCTCGTCGAACTTCTTTGACTCAACCTGTGACAGGAAACTAAGATGCAAAATCTCATTAATAGTACCTCTTCGAGTTCTGACACTGTCACGAGGATCTCCGATGATCTGATCTCTAGGATGATCCCTCACGTGTCGGAGCTCTAGGAGTCTGGCATCAGGAGCTCTGACATCTTCTTGAGCTTCTCCTTCTTCTAATAGGTTTGCTCCATTCTGATCTTCAACTTCTCCAGTTGACGTTGAGGTAGAAACCTTGACGTACTTAGGAGTTACATCTTTAGCAGTCTCATCGAGACTCAGCTGTTCAAGTCTTGCACCTGCATCATCAAGAATACCGCTGGAAGAATTGCTATTAAGCAAGCTTCCTTCATCAAATACAACATTAATTGATTCTTCAACCACTAGGGTTTTCTTATTGAAAACCCTATATGCCCGACTATGGCTACTATAGCCCATAAATATGCCTTCGAAGCATTTTTCACCAAACTTAGTACGCGGGTACTTCCTGTTATTCAGTACATAACATTTGCAGCCAAAGATCATTAAATAGGACATGGTTGGCTTCCTGCCTTTCAGTAGCTCATAAGGCGTCTTATGATGATTCTTGTTGATCAAGGCCCGGTTTTGTACATGACACGCCGTATTGACAGCCTCTGCCTAGAAGTATTCTGGGAGAGAAGCGTCATTCAACATTATCGTGCAAGCTTCAATAAGAGTTCTATTTCTCCTCTCCGCAACCCCATTTTGCTGAGGAGTACGCGGGGAGGAAAATTCATGAAAGATATCATGCTCTTCACAAAACTCTGTCATAGCACCAGACTCGAACTCTGTTCCATGATCACTTCTGATTTTGACCACCGAGCAGTTAAGTTCGTTCTGAATCTGCCTGACAAAATTGGTGAAGATGTCAAACGTATCTGACTTGCATTTTAAGAAGAACACCCAAGTAAACCGAGAGCGATCATCAACAATCACTAGCGTATAAGACTTGCCTCCCAAGCTATGAACTTGAATTGGACCAAACAAGTCCATATGCAGAAGATAAAGACACCTGGAGGAGTCTTTGTCAACGATGCCCTTAAAGGTAGCCCGAGTCTGTTTGCCCTTCTGGCATGCAGGACAGTGGCTATCTTTGATTCACTTAATGATGGGAGCATCCCTTACTAAGTTTTTAGAAAACAGCATACTAATTGTCTTGAAATTAATATGTGCCAATCTGTTGTACTATTGTTCACAAAGAGATGCACTGCCTGTTGCTACTAGGCATACGGGGGTAGATGGATCTAAACTAAGAAAATCTAAGCAGAAGATATTTCTGCTCATAATGCCTGTTAATACCGTCTCCGAAGAGGCACACGATATTATCAAGCATTTATCTTTGCAGAACTTAACGTCATATCCTTTAAAAAATAACTGACTTACACTGATCAGGTTATGATTTAACCCTTCAACGTAAGCCACGCCGGTGATAGAGATTATACCGGTTGAAATCATACCATAACCCCTGGTGACTCCTCGATCTGATCCCCCAAAGATGACTTTGGGTCCATTCTCGACTGGAGAGTAATCACGCAGTAGGCTTCTTGTCCCGGTCATATGCTGGGTGTAAGATCCTGTCTCCTCATCCCGAGGCTAACCCGGATCTTATGCCCAGAACCGCCGCCTTACGGTGACACTAACGTACGGGTTAGTCGTCACCGCAAGACGCCGATTCTGCCGGCTAGTACGATCATAACCTGTCGGCCAATATGAGAATAAAATCATAATATCAGAGTAAACGCAGAAAAAGTCCACAGCCACAGCACATATATATATCAAAAGAGAATGAAATATCAGTCCGCAATGAGTACAACAAATATAAGTAAATAGGGCTTATGCCCAGTACATCATGATCACTCTCACTCTCACATACAGCAGCGGAAAAACTAAAACTCTCTCACATCACACCTGTAGACGTGCTCCGGTAGTAGTAGCTGGTATCTGCTCCTCAAGTCCTGCCTCCTCGACGTGCTGGTCCACCTCCTCGAGCTCCTAAAATAGTAAGGTCACCGACCATTAGTCAAAAAGACTAAGTCGTATCCTCAACACCTCCTCCTGCAACTCCTAGGCACCGTGCGGGAGGACGAAGTGGAGGACAAACAAGGGGTGACAAAAGCGGAGCAGGTGACAGGAAACTAAGCAGAATATATAATCAAGTAAATAATGAAATGTAACCTACACTTATGCGGGTACGCATAAGTAAGGGGTCTTCTGCAGGGCTCCCATTGTATAAAATGTCCCATACCATTTTATACAATGGGGTGTCAGGTGTCACAAGCATATATATATATAAAAGAAAAGTAACCTCAACATATAAACATGCCCACTCAGGCTTATAGGCTAAGGGATCGTAAAGCAGGTCCTAATGTATAAGCGTCCCATACCACTTATACATTAGATGACTTAAGTTGTTATGAAGGTTAATGTTATGCAACTATATGGTGGGTATGATATGAACATGCAGTGCAACACACACACACGACTCCGTGATCACAGACCTTTAGTTCCCACTTTTCGAGAGCTTGCATCACTCTCAGGTACTACCGTTGTGGCTACGGCAGCAGCGGAGCGGGCGTCTCCGCCTTCTAGGCGGGTATACACACTACCAGGCCTAGACCTCTCTTGTATGCCTCTGTACACCGCCAGTGCACTCTAGAGTCTCTGCGTACCACTTTGCTGACGACCCGTCAGTCTTGTTGGGTCGGGTGCGCGTTATTAGGAAAAGTCCTCCAGACTCCAGTATAAACATCCTACTGGTCCTTCTAACCCTCGCACCCGCCTGGTCCACCGTACTGCCGTCGGTGTGACGACCGGCCAGTACCGTATGGCCCGCCACTAGTATATGCACATGCAAGTATAGTGTATTGAGCCTCCAGCTCGATGGACTATCCAGTCCCCAAATCTCTCCAACCCGTCACGGGTGAGTATGTGCTACAAAAACTCCAACCCTGCCTGGGTGAGTGTATATAAACCAATCCCTTTCTCTACCTCTGCACGGGTGAGAACATGTCCAGTTCACTTAACCTATTAGACTACTCTTGTCTACAGATTATCATATTTAGAGTCTTAAGGTTAATCCCAGAACAGCCCAAGGTATTCCCGGTGAAGGGCTCTCAGGGGCACTAGGAGCTACGATGGGCTGAAACCCAAAGCTCCCTTTCTCAAGGATATTTACTTTAGTTGTTGCCTACCCCGAATCCCTTATTCTCTCTCCTGTTACATAGAGTGACCTAGTGACTTAAGGTATGGATTAAGGAGTGACGGTCTTCCGTCAACTCTTCCTAGGCAAGTCTCATGTTGCACTGTTACTCTCGCCTCTAGAATGCAACTGCCATCCAGGGTTATACTTCCGAACTTAGACTCTAACTCAGTTGTTGATTCATCCCCTGGCGGCCTATAGTCCAGCCTACTTTCACTAAGCGCACCCCATGACCTAACACCACCCTGAGATCGAACTTCTAAATTCTTGGTCCAACTGACCCCAAATATTTACCCTAGGGTGGTATGGACTAATGAAATGAGTGTGTTGATTTTCATAATTTTCCTAGGTCATTAAGGCATTTAATTAAATCTTTTAGAATTATTCCCTTGGTCATTTTACACATGAAGTATCATCAATTAAAATCTTCTGACCTATGGGAATTTTCCTGAGTTGCATATGGGTAAAATATTACTGTCTACAAGATTTCATAATTTTCCTTTTAATATATCTATTTATCCCATAATTAATAAAATTTCTACACAAGTGTCATTTTCCAAATGAAGTACAAGAAATATATTTACCAAAATTCCAGGAAAATTACTAAGCATTTATATTAATATTTTATGACTAATGGCAGAGTTTGATTTATTTCCACAGTGTAATGGTCTACCAAAATTTATTCCTAATTATTTACCAAAAATGCCATTATGCTAATAAATAATTTAACAGTGTACCCATAATTCTGATAAAATTCTACAAGACTAGTAAGACAGTCATGCAACTCTAGGATTAATTTCATAATTTTCCAACAAGTATTTATACCAAATCATAAATATTTGCAAAAAGGGTAGAATGGTAAATTCAAGGTATTTGCTCCAATAATTCTCAAACAGAGGTATAAAATTTTCCTATGTCAAATAAAACATCATTCTTTGAATTGACTGAATTTGGGAATCTTGCCTTGATCAAAACCTATTCCTACAATTTATTTTCCAAAAAGGCTTTTATTTTGGAAATACCAAATAATAGGATTTTTTAATCCCAAAAATTCCATAATAAATTCTAGGGGTGAACTCTACTCTAATTAATCCCTGGAATAAATTCCACAATTTTTGGATGCCTCAACTAGGCTAAATACACAAAATATCATTTCTTGCTAAGTGCACCCCAAGGCTATATTTAGCCAACACATGCAAGTGAGTTAACCCAACTTGCAGTTGTCCAATTGATCTGAAATTTCTACCAGACACCAATAATGTCCCTAAGGACATGCCACCAAAATTTGGGGCCATTTGGGTGCATATAATTACATTTATACCCTTAATTTACTTTTTGATATAATGATAAAAACTATAGGAAAATGTTTCCCAAAAATTCCAAATTTTTGGCAGGGTCTAGACATACCCTAAATACACACATGACCAAAATTTCAGGTCATGATGACACTTGGTTTGGCTTGGGCATCAATTTTAATTTATGCCCTAGTCTAGGAGCAGTCCTAGAAAAACAGCCCTACAGGACAACCTACTGGACCAAAACTTGAATTTAGGGTGGCAGCTTAAAGTTAACACATCCACCTACCATTTTCATTCAGGGGTCAACCTATGGTGAGGTCTCTAGGTACCCTAAAATTGACATGCAAAGTGACTGCTAAAGTGTGACAAAAATCATCATTATTCTACATATAATAATATCAGGATTTAATAATAGGATTCAATCAGGCCGCACGATTTTTAAAGCAGATCGAACGACATCTAGGTCGTCTTCTCCATCCATGCATACAGGGCCAACCCGTGCAGGCGGGTTTTGCGGGGTCATTTCCGGCCATCGCCGGCGGCGGAGCCTCCGGCCAAGTCATTCCCCGGCCTCACGGTGGTCGGGGCTTGAGTTGGCCGGCGGCTGGGCGGCGGAGAGAGGCGGACGGCGGCGGCGCAACCAAGCCGAGAGCTCCAAAAATACGCCATTTTTACAGAAAAGCAAGCTTTTGAATTCCTATTGTCGAGCTCGTTTGAGCTCGACCTCTAGCCTAGAGGATCTAGGATACTAGCACAGTAAGAGGGGAAGGGATACAGACATGTGGTGGCGGCTGAGGCTGAGGGTGGCGGCGGTTTCCCATAGCATGCAAACTCCGGCAAACTCCTCCTCGGTTGGCCATGGCAGCTGCTGTTCCTCGTTCTCTCTCTCTCTCTCTGGGGTAGGGATGAATGGAATGAGGGTGTGGGTCGGTTTGGGGGCTGAGTTAAGAGGGGAGGGCGATTTCACCTATGTGGGGCGATTTCACCAAGGGAGAGCTCGGGTTGGGGGGTTGAGCTGGCTGGCTGCTTGGGAGATGGGCCCCACTGCACTTGCTGGGTCAGTTAACCACTAATGGGTCGGGTTCTAAGGTGGAGCTGGGTTGGTGAGAGGAGAGAAGGGGGAAGTTAGCTCACATACATGGAATGGGCTAGGTAGGCTCGGGGTTGGGCTTGGGCTTGACCCAAGGCTGCATGCTGGGTCCCCTCTCCTCCTAATACCCCTACATGGTCAGCCAACCCATTATGGGTTGGTGGGATGAGCCCAAGTGGCCCAAAGTAACTCCTTAACATTTTCTCTCTCCTATTCCTCCTCTTTTCTCTCTCCTAGGTAATTTCCCAAAATTACTATTGCATGCCCCTATTTTTCTCTTCCCTAGGGGGTATAGGGTCACTTTAGACCCACCTAATGAGTTTTGGTTGATTTGGGTGGACCCAACCCAGAGAATTGGGTTAGGGCACCATTTTCACTATTTAGGTCAAAGGTGTTGACTTGACTCATCATGGGTCAACTGGTTGACCCCATGGCCTACCTTAGGGTCCACTTAGATTGTATTTAGGGTTAGGGCATCATGGTGGGGTCATGGTGTGGCTAGGGTTCCTGTTTAGGCTAGTTTGACCTAATTTGACTTTGGCCCCATGGTGGGCCCCACATGGCTACAACCCACTATCTAGGGTCAAACCTAGCTTATTACCCTAATACCCACCCCATGCCTTACCCAATCTAAGTTAAGGGGTCTGGAAGTAACATTGGGATGTTACAAATCCAATAAACAAAAGAAATAATTTCGTCCCCGAAATTTAAGTTTGGGTCTACGGGTTCCAATTGCTGAACTTTTAAGGAACTTTTAAAAGATAACATAAAGAGTACCTGACGTAAATAGTTCCGGATGGCGCTCCAGCATCAGATCCCTAGGTTCCCAGGTGTGCTCCTCCTTTCCATGGTTGGACCACAACACCTTTACGAGCGGAACCTTCTTTTTCCTCAACACTCGGACGGCTGAATCGTCGATCCGGATCGGCTCCAATCTAACTGAACGGTCAGGCTCTACCAGTCCAGCTGTAGTAGTGATATGCTGCTCAGGTCGAAGAAGAGCTCTTCGCAAGGAAGAGACATGGAAAACATCATGTAGGCTGCTCAGCTCCGGAGGTAGCTGCAGCCGGTAAGCCAAGGGGCCCACACGCTCCAAAATCAAGTAGGGTCCCATGTACCGGGGGCTGAGCTTCTTGTGTCTCCGTATACGAGAAACACCGTGTACCCGTCGAATTTTCAGAAAAACTCTGTCCCCAACCTGGAACTCCACCTTCCGGTGTCGTGCATCATAATATTTTGCCTGTCTGCTCTGAGCCTCCAAAAGCCGATCCCTGATCAAGCGAATTTGGGCCTCCGTATCTTCCACAAAATCTGACCCGAGGGCTCGAGTATCCACATCCTGAACCCAAGACAACGGAGTCCGGCATTTCCTCCCATAAAGTGCCTCGTAAGGAGCCATCCCAATGCTGGCCTGGTGGCTGTTGTTGTAAGAGAATTCGATCAGTGGCAGTAGCCTCTCCCAGGGCTTCCCTGTATCCAGAATACATAACCTGAGCAGGTCCTCCATAGTCCGTATCGTCCGCTCTGTCTGACCGTCGGTCTGCGGGTGGAAGGCAGTGCTAAAAGAAAGCCTGGACCCCAAGTAAGCATGCACTGCCCTCCATTCCCTGGAGGTGAAGCGACCGTCTCTATCTGAAACAATAGACCTGGGTACTCCGTGATACCGGATGAACTGCTCTACAAACAACCTCACCAACACAGCAACTGGGGTATCTTTTCTGACCGGGATAAACCGTGCTACCTTGGTCAACCTGTCCACAATGACCCAGACAGAATCGTGCCCAGAATGGGAGCGAGGGAGTCCGTGTACAAAATCCATGAAAATATCCTCGAACTTCCATTCTGGGACTGGCAGTGGCTGTAATACACCGCCTGGGCTCTTGCATTCGGCCTTCACTCGCTGGCAAGTCTCGCAGTGTGTCACAAGATATATGATCTCCCTCTTCATTCCTGGCCAGTACATGGTCCGTCGTAAGTCAGCCCACATCTTGGTGATGCCGGGATGCACTGAATATCTGGAGTAGTGTGCCTCTCTGAGGATGTCATCCCGGATCCCACCTCCTGCTGGAATGTACACCCGACCACGAAATCGAAGAAGATCGTCCTCCAGCGTGTAGTCCTCATACTTGCCTCCTTCCAAAGCGCCAAAAATAGGCTCTAGATCAGTATCCAATCTCTGATGTGTAAGAATGCGCTTCTGTATATCATCATCGCTGACCAAAGAGTTCAGGTACTCTCGATAGATTACTGGCTCGGCTTCCGAAACTATGGTAATTTGCATATCCTCCATCATGCGTAGCAGCTCCATAGACATCACCCGGGGCTCCGGTCCAGAAGTGCCGGCTCTCCTGCTCAAAGCATCTGCTACAGTATTCGCCTTCCCCGGGTGATAGTGCATCTTATAGTCATATTCGCAGAGGAACTCAAGCCACCTCCTCTATCGCAGGTTCAGAACCTTCTGCGTGTCGATGTACTTGAGATTCTTATGGTCGGAGTATATATCACAATGAATCCCGTAGAGGTAATGTCTCCATGTCTTGAGGGCAAAGACTACGGCCCCGAGCTCGAGATCATGTACTGGATAGTTATGCTCATGCTTCTTCAGCTGTCGCGAAGCATAAGCGATAACATGTCCATGTTGCATCAGGACTGCACCCATCCCTTGATAGGAGGCATCTGTATATATCTGGAATCCTTCGCTCCCAGAGGGAAGTGCAAGGATGGGGGATGAAGTGAGCCGGTCCTTGAGCTTTTGAAATGCTGACTCACACTGCTCTGTCCAGTCAAATGCGGCATCCTTTTTCGTCAAGGACGTGAGGGGGAGGGCTATCCTCGAGAACCCCTCCACGAACTTGCGATAATAACCTGCTAGGCCCAAGAAGCTACGGATGTCCGACGCTGTCTTTGGTTGTGGCCAATCCCGCACCGCCTCTATCTTAGCCGGATCCACTGCTAATCCAGCTCCACTGATCGTGTGTCCTAGGAAAGCCACTTCCTGAAGCCAGAACTGGTCTTAGAGAACTTCGCATACATCTGGAATTCTCTTAACTGCTGCAATACCAGCGCTAGGTGCTCTGCATGCTCTTCTCGAGACCGTGAGTAAATCAAAATATCATCAATAAAAACTATGACAAACCGATCTAGATAAGGCTCGAATACACGGTTCATGAGCGTCATGAACGCCGAGGGGGCATTCGTGAGCCCAAATGGCATCACCGTGAATTCATATAGCCCGTAGCGTGAGCTGAAAGCCGTCTTCAGTATATCTTCTTCCCTGATGCGGAGCTGATAATAACCCGAGCGCAAATCCAATTTTGAAAACCAGCAAGCTCCTTAAAGCTGATCGAAGAGCTCATCTATCCGTGGCAGTGGATATGTATTCCGAACCGTCAATCGGTTCAGTTCTCTATAATCTATATATAGTCTTAGCGAACCATCCTTCTTCTTCACAAATAAAACGGGTGCTCCCCAAGGCGAAGAACTCGGTCATACAAAACCCGATTCCACCAGTTCCTGTAACTGTGTCCTGAATTCTGCCAATTCTCTAGGTGCCATCTTGTAGGGAGCCCGGGACACTGGTCTCGCCCCTAGCACCAACTGAATCCTGAAGTCCAAGTCTCGTGATGGTGGTAGTCCAGGTAACTTTTCCGGAAAGACATCAGCATAATCTCATGCCACTGGAATATCGGCTAGGGAACTCTCTACTACTGCCATCTCTAAGCAAATGAGGTATACCTCTTCCCCCTGTTCATAGGCCTTGACAGCCTGTACTGAAGATAAAGAAAGGCGGGGGATGGAACGGATACCTTCAGTGGTGACGTAGGAGTCTCCATGTCTGAGTGTGATCCTCTTCGAGGGGCAATCTATCTGCGCGTAGTTCCAATGAAGCCAGTTCATGCCTAGGATCAGATCAAAATCCGGTAGCCTCAAAACTGTTGCCGGAGCTTCGAACGCTTTGCCTCCTATCTCGACATCCATATTGCAGCAGTCTGTGGTTAGAAGTTCCGTACCATCAGGGAGTCGCACTCTCTTTTCCAAACCGGAAAACTTCTCCACTCCTTCTAATCCTTCAATAAACGAGTCCGACACGAAGGAGTGTGACGCACCCGTGTCGAAGAGGGTATGAGCGGGCTTGCCGCTAATCATCACTATGCCTGGGTTCGTTTGAGTTCAAAGAATAGTATTACTTTTAATGTCCAAGGTACTCTTAAAATTTACAATTTATAAATCCTACAAAATTTTAAGTACCTGTAATCACCTCCTCTGGGTCCCTCTGCTCCGTGAGGTCCAGTGCGTATACCTGCTCCCGGTCTCGGCCTCGGCCGTGATATCCTCGGCCTCGTCCTCGGCCTCGGCCTCGGCCTCGGCCTCGGCCTCGGCCTCGGCCTCGTCCTCGTCCTCGGCCTTGGTGAACTGGAGGGGCCACTGGAGGTGGAGGAGGAGGAAGAGGGTGGACCTGAAGCGGGCACTACGTCCTGATGTGCCCAGGTTGGCCGCAACCAAAGCAGGTGATCTGCCTCTGACCTCGATCATCCTGTCTCATCGGTCCGGGAATCTGTATAGGTGGGGGAGCCAATGGTGGAGGGGGCCCCTGATCCTGCCTGTAGTTGGGACGACGACGTCCCCCACCTCTCCTGTATCCAATAGTCTTGCCTCTCTGAGATGATCTGCTGCTTTCCCCAAAAGACTGCCCATCCAGCGATCTCTTCCCTCTGCCTTGCACCATCAGCTGGTCAGCCTCCAGCTTCTTTGCCATCTCGATGATCTGCGCCATGGTACCGTGAGCAATGAACAGCAAGGGCTGCCTCAAAGAATCACGGAGTCCGTGATAGAATCTCTTCGCATACTTCTGGTCGTCCCAGTCATGGAAGCCTGCAAACCTAGCCAGGTGGGAGAATTCTCTCTGGTACTCAATGACTGATCGGCTCCCCTGCTGGAGGTTCAGAAACCTCGCCTCCAAAGCATCTCGGTCTGTGGAGGATACAAAGTGCTCCAAGAATACGTCACTGAACTCCTCCCAAGATATGTCCATTAGCTCCCTGTCGGCGAATGTAGAGTCTCGCACCGACTTCCACCACCTCTTTGCATGAGCATCTAGTGCCGAGGTGGCAAGAGGAACTGCCTGTCTGACGGGGCAGCTGATGCCAGCTAGCAGCTCCTGGATGGTCTCCAACCACTCCTTTGTCTTCACAGCATCTTCTGTCCCGCGATACAATGGCGCAGACAGACTTTTAAACGCACTCAGCCAGTTCGACCCTGGGTTGGGTAGCTGTACCGGGGCTTGCTGATCTCTGAATGCGTCCAGGATCGCCGTCAGCGTTTGCCCCATCTCTGTCTGCATGAACAGAATGGTAGCCGGAGGGGGAGGAACCTCATCCTGTGGAGGCTGCATAAAGGTAAGATAATGTCAAAATTGGCCTAACTCATTGTTTAATGGACTGTTTTATGTGGCTTTTACACATGGGCACACCATTGCTTCCGCTGCATAGTTTGTCCGCAAACTAATGCTCGCGCGGGGTGTTCCAGTGTGGTGGACTGTATTCTCATATCATCGTGTGTTCAAGTGATACCAGTTTGTAAGATCCTGTCTCCTCATCCCGAGGCTAACCCGGATCTTATGCCCAGAACCGCCGCCTTACGGTGACACTAACGTACGGGTTAGTCGTCACCGCAAGACGCCGATTCTGCCGGCTAGTACGATCATAACCTGTCGGCCAATATGAGAATAAAATCATAATATCAGAGTAAACGCAGAAAAAGTCCACAACCACAGCACATATATATATATATCAAAAGAGAATGAAATATCAGTCCGCAATGAGTACAACAAATATAAGTAAATAGGGCTTATGCCCAGTACATCGTGATCACTCTCACTCTCACATACAGCAGCGGAAAAACTAAAACTCTCTCACATCACACCTGTAGACATGCTCCGGTAGTAGTAGCTGGTATCTGCTCCTCAAGTCCTGCCTCCTCGACGTGCTGGTCCACCTCCTCGAGCTCCTAAAATAGTAAGGTCACCGACCATTAGTCAAAAAGACTAAGTCGTATCCTCAACACCTCCTCCTGCAACTCCTAGGCACCGTGCGGGAGGACGAAGTGGAGGACAAACAAGGGGTGACAAAAGCGGAGCAGGTGACAGGAAACTAAGCAGAATATGTAATCAAGTAAATAATGAAATGTAACCTATACTTATGCGGGTACGCATAAGTAAGGGGTCTTCTGCAGGGCTCCCATTGTATAAAATGTCCCATACCATTTTATACAATGGGGTGTCAGGTGTCACAAGCATATATATATAAAAGAAAAGTAACCTCAACATATAAACATGCCCACTCAGGCTTATAGGCTAAGGGATCGTAAAGCAGGTCCTAATGTATAAGCGTCCCATACCACTTATACATTAGATGACTTAAGTTGTTATGAAGGTTAATGTTATGCAACTATATGGTGGGTATGATATGAACATGCAGTGCAACACACACACACGACTCCGTGATCACAGACCTTTAGTTCCCACTTTTCGAGAGCTAGCATCACTCTCAAAGAATTCTCGACGTGAACAGAGACAAAGGGCTGATCTTTGAATAGGGAAAAGAGTGGATCCGCAGGGTCCCAAATTGGCTTGTTCGAAAAAAGCCTTGTTCTTTGGAAGATCTATCTCGTGTCTGGTACTGCATGGTTCCACTCTGCAAGAACTCCGAATCATTCTCTTGAGGTACTACCGTTGTGGCTACGGCAGCAGCGGAGCGGGCGTCTCCGCCTTCTAGGCGGGTATACACACTACCAGGCCTAGACCTCTCTTGTACGCCTCTGTACACCGCCAGTGCACTCTAGAGTCTCTGCGTACCACTTTGCTGACGACCCGTCAGTCTTGTTGGGTCGGGTGAGCGTTATTAGGAAAAGTCCTCCAGACTCCAGTATAAACATCCTACTGGTCCTTCTAACCCTCGCACCCGCCTGGTCCACCGTACTGCCGTCGGTGTGACGACCGGCCAGTACCGCATGGCCCGCCACTAGTATATGCACATGCAAGTATAGTGTATTGAGCCTCCAGCTCGATGGACTATCCAGTCCCCAAATCTCTCCAACCCGTCACGGGTGAGTATGTGCTACAAAAACTCCAACCCTGCCTGGGTGAGTGTATATAAACCAATCCCTTTCTCCAACTCTGCATGGGTGAGAACATGTCCAGTTCACTTAACCTATTAAACTACTCTTGTCTACAGATTATCATATTTAGAGTCTTAAGGTTAATCCCAGGACTGCCCAAGGTATTCCCGGTGAAGGGCTCTCAGGGGCACTAGGAGCTACGATGGGCTGAAACCCAAAGCTCCCTTTCTCAAGGATATTTACTTTAGTTGTTGCCTACCCCGAATCCCTTATTCTCTCTCCTGTTACATTGAGTGACCTAGTGACTTAAGGTATGGATTAAGGAGTGACGGTCTTCCGTCAACTCTTCCTAGGCAAGTCTCATGTTGCACTGTTACTCTCGCCTCTAGAATGCAACTGCCATCCAGGGTTATACTTCCGAACTTAGACTCTAACTCAGTTGTTGATTCATCCCCTGGCGGCCTATAGTCCAGCCTACTTTTACTAAGCGCACCCCATGACCTAACACCACCCTGAGATCGAACTTCTAAATTCTTGGTCCAACTGACCCCAAATATTTACCCTAGGGTGGTATGGACTAATGAAATAAGTGTGCTGATTTTCATAATTTTCCTAGGTCATTAAGGCCTTTAATTAAATCTTTTAGAATAATTCCCTAGGTCATTTTACACATGAAGTATCATCAATTAAAATCTTCTGACCTATGGGAATTTTCCTGAGTTGCATATGGGTAAAATATTACTGTCTACAAGAATTCATAATTTTCCTTTTAATATATCTATTTATCCCACAATTAATAAAATTTCTACACAAGTGTCATTTTCCAAATGAAGTACAAGAAATATATTTACCAAAATTCCAGGAAAATTACTAAGCATTTATATTACTATTTTATGACTAATGGCAGAGTTTCATTTATTTCCACAGTGTAATGGTCTACCAAAATTCATTCCTAATTATTTACCAAAAATTCCATTATGCTAATAAATAATTTAACATTGTACCCATAATTCTGATAAAATTCTACAAGTCTAGTAAGACAGTCATGCAACTCTAGGATTAATTTCATAATTCTCCAACAAGTATTTATACCAAATCATAAATATTTGCAAAAAGGGTAGAATGGTAAATTCAAGGTATTTGCTCCAATAATTCTCAAACAGAGGTATAAAATTTTCCTATGTCAAATAAAACATCATTCTTTGACTTGACTGAATTTGGGAATCTTGCCTTGATCAAAACCTATTCCTACAATTTATTTTCCAAAAAGGCTTTTATTTTGGAAATACCAAATAATAGGATTTTTTTAATCCCAAAAATTCCATAATAAATTCTAGGGGTGAACTCTACTCTAATTAATCCCTGGAATAAATTCCACAATTTTTGGATGCCTCAACTAGGCTAAATACACAAAATATCATTTCTTGCTAAGTGCACCCCAAGGCTATATTTAGCCAACACATGCAAGTGGGTTAACCCAACATGCAGTGGTCCAATTGCTCTGAAATTTCTACCAGACACCAATAATGTCCCTAAGGACATGCCACCAAAATTTGGGGCCATTTGGGTGCATATAATTACATTTATACCCTTAATTTACTTTTTGATATAATGATAAAACTATAGGAAATTTTTCCCAAAAATTCCAAATTTTTGGCACAATCTAGACATACCCTAAATACACACATGACCAAAATTTCAGGTCATGATGACACTTGGTTTGGCTTGGGCATCAATTTTAATTTATGCCCTAGTCTAGGAGCAGTCCTAGAAAAACAGCCCTACAGGACAACCTACTGGACCAAAACTTGAATTTATGGTGGCAGCTTAAAGTTAACACATCCACCTACCATTTTCATTCAGGGGGTCAACCTATGGTGAGGTCTCTAGGTACCCTAAAATTGACATGCAAAGTGACTGCTAAAGTGTGACAAAAATCATCATTATTCTACATATAATAATATCAGGATTTAATAATAGGATTCAATCAGGCCGCACGATTTTTAAAGCAGATCGAACGACATCTGGGTCGTCTTCTCCATGCATGCATGCAGGGCCAACCCGTGCAGGCGGGTTTTGAGGGGCCATTTCCGGCCATCGCCGGCGGCGGAGCCTTCGACCAAGTCATTCCCCGGCCTCACGGTGGTCGGGACTTGAGTTCGCCGGCGGCTGGGCGGCGGAGAGCGGCGGACGGCGGCGGCGCAACCAAGCCGAGAGCTCCAAAAATACGCCATTTTTACAGAAAAGCAAGCTTTTGAATTCCTATTGTCGAGCTCGTTTGAGCTCGACCTCTAGCCTAGAGGATCTAGGATACTAGCACAGTAAGAGGGGAAGGGATACGGACATGTGGTGGCGGCTGAGGCTGAGGGTGGCGGCGGTTTCCCATAGCATGCAAACTCCGGCGAACTCCTCCTCAGTTGGCCATGGCAGCTGCTGTTCCTCGTTCTCTCTCTCTCTCTGGGGTAGGGATGAATGGAATGAGGGTGTAGGTCGGTTTGGGGGCTGAGTTAAGAGGGGAGGGCGATTTCACCTATGTGGGGCGATTTCACCAAGGGAGAGCTCGGGTTGGGGGGTTGAGCTGGCTGTCTGCTTGGGAGATGGGCCCCACTGCACTTGCTGGGTCAGTTAACCCCTAATGGGTCGGGTTCTAAGGTGGAGCTGGGTTGGTGAGAGGAGAGAAGGGGGAAGTTGGCTCACATACATGGAATGGGCTAGGTAGGCTCGGGTTTGGGCTTGGGCTTGACCCAAGGCTGCATGGTGGGTCCCCTCTCCTCCTAATACCCCTACATGGTCAGCCAACCCATTATGGGTTGGTGGGATGAGCCCAAGTGGCCCAAAGTAACTCCTTAACATTTTCTCTCTCCTATTCCTCCTCTTTTCTCTCTCCTAGGTATTTTCCCAAAATTACTATTGCATGCCCCTATTTTTCTCTTCCCTAGGGGGTATAGGGTCACTTTAGACCCACCTAATGAGTTTGGGTTGATTTGGGTGGACCCAACCCAGAGAATTGGGCTAGGGCACCATTTTCACTATTTAGGTCAAAGGTGTTGACTTGACTCATCATGGGTCAACTGGTTGACCCCATGGCCTACCTTAGGGTCCACTTAGATTGTATTTAGGGTTAGGGCATCATGGTGGGGTCATGGTGTGGCTAGGGTTCCTGTTTAGGCTAGTTTGACCTAATTTGACTATGGCCCCATGGTGGGCCCCACATGGCTACAACCCACTATCTAGGGTCAAACCTAGCTTATTACCCTAACACCCACCCCATGCCTAACCCAATCAAAGTTAAGGGGTCTGGAAGTAACATTGGGATGTTACACCGGGAACATCAACTGTCCAAGTACCATATGGGAGTTTTGGTGGCCTTTGGACATTCCTGCAAAATAGAATTAATTTCCCTTAGGAACCCAATCAAACTTGGGTCCTAGATTCCTCGTTAGCATGCTCCGCCTCGAATGGTTAGCCCTACGAGTGGTCTGCCTCGCATTGCCAACATGAGGAGTCTCGTTATTCCTCGGATTAAACCAGCAATCCACGGCAAAGTGACCAACTTTTCCACAGCATCAGAAGTAAAATCTATTATACTTTCTCCTAGGCACCTGCTTCACCCTTGGAACGGAAGGTTTAGCCGGGGCCTCGGACCTGGAGGTGGAGGCATCATGATGACAACAGTCGCATGATTTCTTCACCTCCTGGTTTCTCAGTGTAACAGGGTTAGCCTTGGGTCCCTGCTTCCTATTATGGCCGCTAGAGAAGTGGCCATAATCCTCCATCTGAACTTCCTCATAAGGTGCCTTAAAGACACTCTCGCCAAAGTTGCGGGGGAAGGCCCACCCCTCATACCGGCTCTTGGGCTTTTCAACCGAGGGCCGGAAGAAGTGGCCATAAGTTGACTCAAAGTCCTGTTCATTGCAGGGATAGCAAGGCTTCCTGAATACAACAGGGTTGAGTGGGGCCTTTCCCTTTTCTGCAGTAGAGGCCTTCTTAGCAGCCTTATTTCTCCTCTACTTTTTGTTTCTCCTGGATGATTTACCAGGCACACCCACATGCCCCAAGACAGCCCCCTTTGCCTGAGCAGAGAAGGTATTAACCAATGGAAGAACAGTCTTTGGCATAGAGAAGCTTTGGGCAATCTTCTTTTCTGCTGTAAGTTGTTCTTCCAACTTATTGATTTCTTCCTGTTTAAGGTCAAGGAGACTTACAGACTCTGAGTGCTTAGAGATCAGGTCCAGGTGCTCCTGTCGGAGAGAAATCAAGCTAGTGATCTCTTCCCTTAGGGAGACACCCTCGACCTTAAGGAATTTGACTTCCTTTTTCTAAGCCCTCAATCTCTTGCGGCATTCCTCGAAGGTGTTGAGCAAAAGCTCATACGTTTCGAGGAGCTCAGCTTCTCTGGCAGATCGGCTGTCCTCGAGATCATCATTAGGAGACTCATAGTCAGAGTCAGAGAGGGGGGTATGAGCTTTTACCTTCCCAGATAACGGGGGGGGGGGGGGCATTCTCCTTCTGTGTCAGAGCGACCCACCAGCCCGAAGTAGGCTTCCTCATCATCACTGGAGTCTGAGGAATAAGACTCACTCAGTGTCTTTGACTTTTTGGCGATGTAGCTCCTCTCCTTCTTCTTATCTCTAGAGGTCCTGTGCTCTTCTCCCTTCCCCTTCTCTCTCTTGCCATGATGGCAGTCGGCCACGACGTGTCCTGGCTTATTGCATCCAAAACAAATGATGTCAGTATTACGATGTTTGTTCGGTTTTGATTCATACCTGTCAGAAGAATAATTCTTATTCTGATTTCTGGAGGAGGAGCCGTCTCTCTTTCTTTGATTCCTCATCTTGAGGAACTTCTTGAATTCTCGGGTGATGAGGGAGAAGTCTTCTTCAGACAACTCTGAGCCGGAAGAGCATGGCTCGGAGTCTTCCTCCTCATCCTTTTTCCCGGCACGGGATGAAGCCGCACCCTTGCCCTTCCTGGAGTGAATGGATTTTAGGGCCACAGTCTTTTCCTTGGCTGCAGCCTTCTCTACTTCATCTTCAGCTTTCCTCGTGTTCAACTGGAGCTCATAGGACATGAGCTTCCCAAAGAGTATCTGAGGATCAGTTTCAGCTAATCTGCCAAACTCTCAGATGGCACAGATCTTCGTGTCCCATTCCTTAATAAGGGACCTAAGGAATTTATCATTAATTTCACCATTAGTGAACACTCTTCCGTATCCCTTGAGAGCATTGACGATCTTGAGGAAGTTTTCGAAGGTGACTTCGATCTCTTCCTTTGGCCCGTTCCTGAAGGCCTCATATTTCTGATTCAGGAGGGATCTCCGATCATCCCTCACTTCATCTGTGCCCTCCATCAGGATAATCAAGCTGTGCCAGATATCCTTGGCTGTCCTGTAGTTGCAGAAGTTCTGCATCATGGAGTCATCGACTGCGCTGATCAGTATGTTCTGTGCCTTCTTGTCAAGTCCGACCAACACCATCTCGTCCTTGTCCATTTCAGAAAGCTTCTTTGGCACCTTTTTTGTAGGATCAATGGTGGAGGCCTTAGTAGGAATATAAGGTCCCTCCTCCACGACCATGAAGAGTCGAGGGTCGACTGCTTCCATGTAAAATCTAACCCTTTCCTTCTACATAGGGAAGTTTAGCCTGGTGCACACTAGGATCTTGCCTAAGTACTTGAGTCCGTCCATAGTAGATATCTGCCTTGTACTTGACACTAGTGGCAGGAACTTACTCTAGGTGTTAACCCCTTTTTGATGAGCAACCTCCCTCTGATACCACTTGAAAGTCCACCTAGTGCCAACTACCTTCACCTATGGGGGGGGAATAGGTGTCTAGCAACGTTTTTGCGGAATTAGAATTGTACCTGCACAAATAAACCAAACAACACAGCAGAGAAAGACACAAGCAAATTATAGTGGTTCCCCGATTTGGGTACGTCCACTCTCCCCCTTCGACCTATCTCCCAACCAGGGACGACTCGGTCACTTCACCAACAGGATTGAAATACAATCCTCACACTAATGGAAGGAACCCTTCAAAAGAATGGAGTCACAACTCCTACACCACGGGTTGCACCCAACCCTTACAACTAGGAACCAACGGTCCTTTACAACAAAATTTAAAATGGAGTGTATTAGAAATACAAACTACTTATGGAGAATAAGGTGTCCCTCTTCGTTCGACGACGTGTTCTTGAAGTCGACGAAGAGTCCATGACCCTAGATCTCACTTGGAGAGAATCTCCCCGAAACCAGCGGCGGCAAGAAGGGCGGCGGCTTGGCTCTCGGGATTGGCGGCGACAACGAAGTGCTGCGGCAGTTCTTTGGAGATTCAACCTTCGTAGCAAAGCTAGCAAGGTCTTCCAATGGTCACACTAGGATCGATCGTCTCGATCGATTCAGAAGGGGAAGGTTTTCCCGATCTACGAATCAAGAGACAAAGGATCTCTGGTTAGACGCGTGAGATGCTGTGCTTGGCTGAGCTTCTGTAGCCGGGAGATCTGGAAGAAACCACGATCAGCGACGGCAATCAACTGGCACGAGCGGCGACGAAGGCGGAGCGAGATTCACGATCTAGGTCACATCGACGGCTCGTATTTTTGAATCCGTGTCTTCGTATATCTGCTGCTCAACAATAGCGATGTATTTATACATTAGGTCATCCAAAATGACCGTTGTGGGCCCCACCAAAAAGAAGCCCAAGCTCTGGTTTCAAAACAGCGCCTGGAACTTGGTCCGTTCTACTGAGCGGCAGAATTTTTCCCAAGGCAAATTCAGCGAGAATCAAAGGTGATTCTCGACGGATCGGCGAGAATCACTTATGATTCTCGCCGAATTCTACTTGGCAGAATTCTGGCTGAGGATCTTGACATCCAGAGAGAATCGGCAAGAATCAACATTCATTCTCGACGGATCGGCGAGAATGCAAAGTCATTCTCGGTGATTCGGCGAGAATCACATAGTTATTCTCGCCGATTCTGCCTTAGCAGAATTCTGGACGGTGCTGAGACAGCCGGGTGATTCTCGTCGATTCTGACTTGGCAGAATCCTAGAAGGTGTTGAAAGCATTGAGTCAGCCAGATGCGGTCGGCGCGAATCGATGAGTGATTCTGGACGATTCGGCGAGAATCACTATTCTCGTCAAATCGGCGAGAACCACTTAGTGATTCTCGTAGAATCTAACTTAGACGATTTCTCGTCTTTCTTCCTGTGAGTTCCTTTGACCCATCCTTGCTCCTTGTCTCCTCTTGATCTGTCTCAGCCCTGTACTTGAAAATAAGTACACTCCAATAGAGAGAGTACACGTAAGCCAACACACTGATCTGCTCAACGAGGGATTACGTTGCGCAGGCCCGTGTATATTGACCCACTGCACCCTGACATTGGTGTGTACTTAGCGTGGAATAACTACAAGCACAACTTGAAACCAAATGATCAAATACACAGTCAATTCACCTTAACTGGTCCAGGGGCTTCTTCAAATCAAGGTACATTGTGGATACAATACCCAACAGTTCACTTTATGTGAGATTCGTGAACAAGTGAAATATAAGCAATAGTGATCAGAGTGTGAAGTACAAGTGCGTGAAAACTAGCCCAGATGAATTTGAAAAACCCTATATAAATCGGACTCATCACTTACTTTAAACTCTAATTTCACTATAATCTCACTGCTATACATATATACTAAAACAAAGAACCTCAACATATAAGAATGTACGGGAATCCTTATAAGCTGAGTTATTTACATCTCCCATTCTGTTGGAACCCGATTACTTATTTGGATAAGGATCACTATTATTTATGTAGGATGATTAGTTTGACCCATTTTATATAGTCTAGGGTCTTGGGTTTATTTCTAGGGTTGCTACTTCAGAAGAATTCTAGAGAAGTGTTTCTCGAGGAATGAGAATTCAGATCGACGAAAGCTGAGCTCAGTTTGACGAACGCCGAGCTCAATTCGACGAACTATGAGTTCTAACTCTGAGTTTTGCTCGACGAACTTTGGGCGCTGTTCAACGAACGATGATCACAACTCAGAATCTCGGCTCGACGAACACAAGGATCAGTTAGATAAACTCCAGGCTCAGGTCGACGATCTCTAGGCTCAATTAGACTAATTTCTTGTAGTGTTCAATGTTTAGGCAGTTTTATATTCTGAATGCAGAATGATTTTTAAAGGCTTAATTTCAGTCAATTACACTATGATATTTAATGCAAAATATTCTTAATGAATATTGTGGTTTCAGGCAGCATTAAATATGGATTTATCAGAGAGTTTAATTTTAATTTACTACCAAGAGCAGTTATAATTCTCAGAGATTCTTCAGGCATTTCAGAATGGTTTAAATTCAAATGTTTGAATTCTTCTCAGAGATTATATATTCAGATTATTGCTGCTTCAAAGGGTGACACTCTTACAGATCTCATAAGTTTACAGAGTTAGACATTAAGGGTGACACACTATTACTTTTTTAGAGACTTATAGATGAACATATTTTTTAACAGATTTTCTGCTTCAGTATCTGCTAGTGAAAAATCTTCAACCAGTCAAATAGAATAAGGCCTACACCCTAAAGAAAATCATCCCCTCCTAATCTCAAATCTCTACTCAAATTAGGGCGAGCTTTTTGCATCTTCATCCACTAAAGTCTTCTCAGATATATTTGATAGAGACGATATCATCAACTCTCTTAGTTTATTTCTTAAACTGTGTACAGGATTTTTAACTCCCTATAAAAGTTATCTCTTGGTTCATAAGTCACCTGATCAAAAGACTTAAGCTTGGTTTTTGGGGGCCTGATAAAAAGCTCAAAGGGTTGCAAGATCTCCCTTAGAAAATAGATCTTCTGGTGGCAGGGCACTTGATCAAAAACCTTTTGTGGATACCTGCCAGGGTGGTAAAAGAGTAGACGTACCCAGATTTATAGGGGAACTACAATAAAATTCTGTGTGTCATCTGTGATTGCTTTACTTTCTATTGTTTGCTGTGATTTTCCTTTATATATATCACTTACTTTAAATCCGCTATAAAAATAAAAGTATTTAAAATACTATATTCACCCCTAGAGTAAAGTTAGATCTATCCCTCACTTTCAATTGGTGTCAGTGGTTGGTTCTTTGGTTTTACAGGCTAACACCTGAACCAGCAGATCTGATAGATATTATTTTCTATAGTTTATTTTTCTTATCCTGGCACAAAATAAAGAGTATTCAAGCACTAGACCTCCTACTTGCAATCTAAATAAGTTTACACTATGGAAAGTAAGGATTAGGTTATACATGAACTCTCTTGATAAAGATATCTACAATTCCATTTTGATAGGTCCACCTCAACCACAGGCAGCAGCAAGTACCAGTACAGTACCACCTCTAGAGTGGATAGAAGCTCAAAAAAGCTAAAAATTGTTGATGCAAGGCTATGAACATTCTAGCCAAAACAATGTCTGATGACATTTTTCAAAAGGTTGTTGAATGCTCTCAGCAAAAGCCATCTAGGACTCCCTCAATATAATGGTAGTTGGATCAGCTGATGAAAGAAAGGACAGAAGATCTCACTTGATTTCTCAATATGAGAATTTCAAAAAGGGATAAAGTGAATCAGTTACAGATATATACACAAGACTCAGTATCATAATTAATGAGCTAAAATCTTTGGAAAAATACATTACATTGATAGAGGTCAACGATAAAATTCTCATGTATTTCCCTAGCACATGAGATTCAAGAATCTGGCCAATTAGAGATGCCAAATGTGTGAATGAAATAACAACTGAGACTTTTTTTTAGCAAGCTAAAATCTTATGAGCAGGTCATCAAAACAAGGGAAGCTTAACAAAAGACTCTACCCACAGTGAAGATGGAAAAGAGCATTGCTTTCCAAGCAACTGAATAAGAACAAGTTCCATAGGATGAAGATCTTATGGGTTTCTGATGTAGGCCACTACGTTTGCCACTATAACGGCAAAGGGAATTACACGTACGCCTCTCTATTCCCGATATTACTCACACACAATAATTAAACGCAGCACACTCACGAACAACGTTATCAACTATTGCTAACCTACGGTAGCCACACCGAAAAAGATCGAACAAACGGCTATAGGCCGATGTTCTCTCAAGCTAAAAGGACCATTATTGGGTCCGACCGAGCGATGGTTGTACCAAAAGAGATCTACCGAAAAGTTCGATTTTGAAATGGTAGATCTCCCCTAACAAAACGAAAGCGAGGCTCGCCAAACCTCTCGGAAAATTAAGCAACTTTAAAAAAACAACTTATGCTTTCGGAAAGATGAAACCATGATCGAAAAACAATTCCAAAATAACACAACGGTATTCCACCAAATAAAATTCTAGAAAATAGATTCATACAAGAGGTAGAAAATCTCGTTACCAACCCGGAATGGATGATTCCAATTCGCTTGAGGATCGCTCTTCCATGGTTCCGCTGGAGTTTCGCCAAATGGAGAGAAACCCGTCTGCTTCCTTCACTTCACGCCGGGATGGATGAAAATCACAAAGGGAGGAGCCTCTTTTTTTTTTGCCTTGGCCGATCTCAATATGAAGGAGATGGTGGGTCGGCAAAGAGGGTGGTTGTGGCCGAACTATTGGAGGTGGAGTTGAGGGTGGTCGGCTAGGTGGAGGAGAAAAGAGAGGAGGAAGAGGGGAGGAGGCTTGTGGCCAAATTCCACAAGGAGGGAAGGAGAGGGGAAGGAGGTCGGCGGCCAAGAGATGGGAGCAAGAGGGAGATCCGAAATTTTGAAGAGGGAGAGAGGGAAAAAAGGGGGGAAACCAATTTTAGGTTTTCAAAATTCTTTCATTCTTTTTCTAATGAAAATAATAGAGTCCATGCCTATATATAGGCTTACAACAAGACTTGGCTATTTGCAACCCAATTAAAAATTAAACATTACAAAAATTTAAAAATAACTTGATGAAAATTAAAATGCAAATAATTAGAATAATATTTAAAGCCTTCATAAGTCTTCATCGTCGCCGTCGCAATCATGTTGGGGTCGTCGTCATCTTCTTCCATCATTATCTTTAGCATGTAAGATAACATCATCGCCGCCGCCGCCATCGCCGTCATCATCCTTAACCTGTAGGAGAACGTCGTCGCCGTCGCCATCTTCATCTTCAACTTTATCACGCTGGGGGTTGCCGCCATCAATCCTCCCCCGCTCAAAATAACTCATCACCGATGAGTTGGCATGGAGGTGCTGGCGCCGAAGAACATCATCCAAATGAACCTTCGCCTGGTCGCCGGAGACCGGGCGAGCAGACCATCGTATCACATAACGCTGAGTACCTCCACTTGGAGAGGAGAACAAAACACCAACAATGAACCTGTCTAGGCAAAATTTTGTCCTACGAAACATGGGCAAAGCTTTAGGCAAATAAAGAAGAAAAATTTCTGCATCAACAGTCAACGTACCTCCGTTGGAGACCAATGGAGAGAACGATCCAAGAACAAGCTCACCCCCCAACCCGAATGACAATATAGTGGCACCAAACATAGAGTTATATATTTCAAATGGTGGAAAAACACAATGCGTGAAATTGGAATCATTTAAACTAGGGGAATTACCCCATTCAGTGGTTAACTTCAACAGACATGTTGTTTCTCCTAATTGATTAAAAATCCGAAAAGTTCTAACTCGCCGACTCGCCAACGTTTCTATAGTGCCCGAAGGCATCCATTCAGGGACGAGACACACCAAGAGTAAACCGAAAACCTTATAGGGAGACACCCTCTTATGTAAGTTAGCGATATATTCATAAGAAGACATGTGTGTGACTAACGCTTCCTTACCATGCTTATGTAAATTAAGAACAAGAGAGGCAAATACTAGTGCATGTTGACTTGTCATAAAAAATGGCGGTAACAGAACTACATAAGGTGGCACAAACGGAAATAAATATGGTGGCGCAAACAGAAAGTAATAGGGTGGCACTAGCGGAACTACATCAGGAGGCACTAGTAGAATGAAATCAGGTGGTACTAACTGAATGCAATCCGATGGCACAAGAGATGGCCACGTCATTAACGTGCTCTCAGAGATTTGGTGAATCTTAGAAAATTGAGAGGGTACAGAATTAATGAGACTGTCATCATCACCCAACACAACATCTAATAACACACGACGCGACATGTCCCAAAGAGGGTCCAGCATGGATGGTAAAACTAATTGACTCAAATCAGGCAAATTAAACGCACAACCCAAAGGATCCGCTGGTCGGGTCAACATATCAGGAGTGATTATCGGTAACACTAACAACGAGAAAGAGTTAAGATCGTATTTAAATTCATGTCACGGAGTTAGCAAAAGGGGACGCTTATCCGGGTCTACCTCAATAACGACCTCCAAAAGTATAACTCTCTCACTTGGAAATTCTTCCAACTCATAAATCGTGACATCAGTAGTAGTAAAAATCTCAGGAATGGGCGCATCGATAGATTCCGGAGGAGGGGCTACGTCATACGCAGTGTAAAAATATGGATTTATCGTCCAAGTAAAATCCTTCGGGTGCAAGCCATCAAACTCAACCGAAAAATCAAATAGAAGATTTTCCCTCACGATAAACTCATCTGGCTCATCATCACCCAACTCACTCTCTGAATAACACTCCTCACAGGAGGACTCTACCAACTCATCCGAAAGTTCTTCCAACAATAAATGTTGATCATATAGTAAGTCTTCCAAATCAGTTGGGGCATCCATCTATTTGTGATTAGAGAAATCGACTGGAACATCCTCACTTACAAGATCCTCAGGAAAATCAGAGATATTCTCATTAGGTGTAATCGTAGCCTCTAACATGTCGAGGCTGGTAGTTTGGAGAGGGCTCTAAACACTAGGGTGATCAGTCACAACGCTACTGTGGCTAGTAATGGGCAAAGTAATACTCTCACAGGTCAAACTATCATCATCCCAAACATCATCTAACTCACGAATGGGTAAGCTCTCAGCGTAAGGTAACTCTTCCGATTCAGCCAGATTATCAATCGACTTAGGGTCATCCAAAGACTCCACTACGATCAAGATTGATGGCTCCGAAATGTCGTCGAAGGGGAGTGGAGATGATTCCTCATAAGAGAAATCCTCATCCAGGTCACTAGGGTAACTAATATCCTCAATGTCGATACACTCGTCAGTGATAATAGCCTCATCCTCAGTGACGGGCGCAATCGTAGAATCAGCCTCAGACTCATCAGGGGAGTAAATAACTAGATTTGACAGCTCAGGGGGCGACTCTAAGGAGACTACGGGCATTGTCAGAATAGAATGATCGATAGTGCCAAACCCAGTCGTTTCACTAGTCTCACGTGTCTTGATCGCCTGACTACCCATGAGGATAGGAACACTCTCATAATCAAGTTGGGGTCTAGTGCCCTGGCGGGGAGAAGTAAACTTATGTGACGTCCTAGCACGAGAGTACGGGTTGTCGTACTGGTACGGTGTAGGCATAATCATAGGTGGCATTTCACTCAGATTTTCAGATGACTGAGAACGATAGTGGGAAGGGTAATACCCATCCGTTAACAGATTCTTCATAATATTCCAACCTACAAGTGACTCTTCGAGGGATGTCCCAAAACGTCTCTCCACATTGAACCAGAAGGTCTGGGCTCGACTAAATAATTGAAGTCTCGCGACGGGGATCCTGTGGGGTCCACAATCTGATATCTCTCAAAATAGCGCTCCATAGCCTTCACCCAGAATAAAAACTCTTGCGTTCCACCTAGCCCATCATAGGTCGGAGCTGGAACTCTAACATGCCTAGATGAGTGCGGTACAACTTGATTAACCTTTAGTTGGCCAATCAACCCCTTAATCTCTTCCACTACCGGAATATGGAAAGGCTTTCTAACGTTCATGACGGAACCTAAAGATTTCATTCGAGAAACGTTAACATCGTAGGCCAATTTTTAGTTTTAATTTTCAGCGGGAAAATGGGGATAGACTACGCGGAGTAAGTGCACAAATACAAAGAAATATAGTCTGATCCTGATTAATTTTCAAAGATAGATTTGTTCCCGCTAATATTTCAAAATAATATATAATTTTTTTTTGATATTCTTGCTGGCAAAAATATGGAGATTATTAATTCATTTTTTTCTGATTTTTTTATTACTGAGAATAAAATTTAGCCGGCTATTGGCAGAGCACAAATTTTTTATTTTGTTTTTTTGTAATTTGGAGAAAAATTTGAAATTTGGAATTTGAATTTTTTTGAATTTTGAAATTTGGAATTTGAAATTTGAAATTGGAAATTGGAAATTTGAAATTTGAAATTTGAAATTTGAAATTTGAAATTTGAAATTTGAAATTTCAATTTTCTAATTTGAAATTTGAAATTTGAAATTTTGAAATTTGAAATTTGAAATTTTGAAATTTGAAATTTGAAATTTGAAATTTGAAATTTTAATTTAAAATTTTGAAATTTGAAATTTGAAATCTGAAATCTAAAATTTGAAATTTATTTGTTTTTTAATTTGAAATTTGAATGCGTATGTACGTACCACATAAGAGGGGGAGGAGTGCCAATTAGGAAATAGACGAGAGCCTCCCTCTAATACCAAATTGATGTAGGCCACTACGTTTGCCACTTTAATGGCTAAGGGAATTACACGTACGCCTCTCTATTCCCGATATTACGCTCACACAATAATTAAATGCAGCACACTCACGAACAACGTTATAAACTATTGCTAACGTACGGTAGGCACACCTAATAAAGATCGAACAAACGGCTATAGGCCGATGTTCTCTCAAGCTAAAAGGACCAATATTGGGTCCGACCGAGCGATAGTTTTACTAAAAGAGACCTACCGAAAAGTTCGATTCGGAAATGGTAGATCTCCCCCAACAAAATGAAAGCGAGGCTCGCCAAACCTCTCGGAAAATTAAGCAACTTGAAAAAAAACAACTTATGCTATCGGAAAGATGAAACCATGATCGAAAAACAATTCCAAAATAACACAACGGTATTCCACCAAATAAAATTCTAGAAAATAGATTCACACAAGAGGTAAAAAATCTTGTTACCCAACTGGAATGGATGATTCCGGTTCGCTTGAGGATCGCTCTTCCACGGTTCCGCCGGAGTTTCGCCAAATGGAGAGAAACTCATCCGCTTCCTTCGCTTCATGCCGGGATGGATGAAAATCACAAAGGGAGGAGCCTCTTTTTTTATTGCCTTGGCCGATCTCAATATGAAGGAGATGGTGGGTCGGCTAAGAGGGTGGTGGTGGCCGAACAATTGTAGGTGGAGTTCAGGGTGGTCAGCTAGGTGGAGGAGAAAAGAGAGGAGGAAGAGGGGAGGAGGCTTGTGGCCGAATTCCACAAGGAGGGAAGGAGAGGGGAAGGAGGCCGGCGGCCAAGAGAGGGGAGCAAGAGGGAGATCCGAAATTTTGAAGAGGGAGAGAGGGAAAAAAGGGGGGAACCAATTTTAGGTTTTCAAAATTCTTTCATTCTTTTTCTAATGAAAATAATAGAGTCCATGCCTATATATAGGCTTACAACAATACTTGGCTATTTGCAGCCAAAATAAAAATTAAACATTACCAAAATTTAAAAATAACACTATGAAAATTAAAATGCAAATAATTAAAATAATATTTAAAGCCTTCATAAGTCGTCATCGTCGCCATCGCCATCATGTTGGGGTCGTCATCGTCTTCTTCCATCATTATCTTCAACATGTAGGATAACTCGTCGGCGCCGCCTCCATCGCTGTCATCATCCTTAACATGTAGGAGAACGCCATCGCCATCGCCATCTTCATCTTCAACTTTATCACGCTGGGGGTTGCCGCCATCAGTCTCCTGTCTAAAAGGTTATATAAGATAAAAAGAAAAGACTTCAGGAGAAGATCATCCAGGAACAAAGACAAACTAAGGTATGATAAAACTCTAACCAAAGAAATTGTTTTTTATGGTTGCAGGAAACCAGGACACAATTTTCCAGAGTGTCTTGAAAATCAAAACAATGACAAGAAGAAGGAGAAAGACTCTAGGAAGCAATCACACAAATCCTCTTCCAGTAAACACAAATAGTAGGATAGAGGCTTTGTAGTTAAAACTTGGAGTGAGTTAGACTGTAAAACTTCATTTAGTTCAAGTGAAGAAGAAGAAGAGTCAAGATCTAAAGAAGTCTGTCTGATGGCAATCAATGCTTCATGCAGCAATTTTAATTCTGAAACTGAGTATAAAAAACACCAGGTAATTTTAACTTTTGATTTTACTTCAGAACAGTTTAAAATAGATTTCAAATTACTTTGTAAAGACTTAATACAATCTGAGAAAGAAAAAAATTTCTCAGAGAAAAATTAATTGAATTGAACATACTATATTCCGAAAATATTAAACTTGAAGAAGAGTTGAAGATTCTTAAGGAACAAGTAATTTCACTAGAAAAAAATTATCTGAGGCTAAGTTGTTTGATGAATCTCTTAATGGGAGAAGTATCAAACTGATGAACATCACAAGCATAGTCAATGGCAGACTAAATGGAAAACTAGGATTGGGAGCTTTATCAAATTAACCTCATCTTTTACAAAAAAAAATTATCTACACCAATAAAATATACTTCTGCTAAAGGAAGAGAAAAGTTAGAAGATATAGATAAAGCTACATAAGTTTAACAAAAGAATAAACTAATTCAAAATATTAATCTTCATAAAAACTATGTTCAACAAAATTCGTTGAACCGAGACCGATTAAAAAAATATTATTTGTCGAACAGAGCTCGATAAACACAGAACACAGGATTTGAGTATAACAGATATCGGCCAACGTGGACCACAAAAAGTGAATATGACTATTCTGTTAATGGAGCTCGACGAACTCACCACCATTCGTCGAATGCAGCTCGACAAAATCTTTATCATTCGCCGAACTCAAATTTTTCAGATAGAAATTAAATTTCTATTCAAAAGAATAATCAAACACAAAGATTATAAAATATTTTTACGGAGTGGATTATTCCTCCTAGGATATATCATCCACTTGGTTATAAAAATCAACCTAAATATTCTTTTATTTCAAATTATTATGAAAGAAAATTAGGACCCAAGGTAATTTTGGTCAAGAACACCTAATTGGTTTTATAAAGGAAAAGAACTATCCTACCACAGAGGAACAGTGGTATTTGGATACTGGATGTTCAAAACATATGATAGGAAGAAAGGCTAATCTAAAAGATTTTAAAGCAAAGTTTGGACCTAAAGTCATCTTTGGAGACTCCAACTGTGGATAGACAGAAGGCTATGGTAATGTCAAGGTTGGAGCAGTTACCTTCAGGAAGGTATCCTATGTGAAATGTCTCAAGCATAACCTTATTTCCATTAGTCAATTATGTGATGAAGGATATCCGATATCTTTTAATAAATCTTTATGTGATATTTCATCCAATACTAATAAAATTGTTTTAACTAGAGTTAGATAGGGCAACATTTTTTTAGTAAATTTTAACACTGCTAAAACGAAATTATGCTTGTTTAATCAAATTAGTAAATCTAATGAACTTTGGCATAAAACACGAAGACATTTAAACCTTAGAACTCTTTCTAAATTATCTAAAGACAACCTTATCAGAGGACTACCTTTTGGTTCTTACAAAAAAGAAGGACTTTGCAGGGCTTTTCAATTAGGCAAGCAAAAAAAGTTGTTTTAAATATATATCTAAGAGTGATTCACCCAGAGTTTTGTATTTGCTACATATGGACCTTTTTGGACATATTGCAGTACAAAGTTTGGGAGGAAAGTTATATACCTTAGTTAATGTTGATGATTTCTCAAGATTCACTTGGGTGTTCTTTCTTAGAAATAAGACAAATAACTTCAAAGTTCTTACAGACTTTCTTAGGAACATCAAGATTGAGTACTCTACTCAGATTGCATTGATCAAAAGTGATCATGGCACTGAGTTTGAATCTCTTTTGATGAAAGAATTTTGTGAGAAAGAAGGTATTATGCATTGTTTTTCTGCTCCTACAACTCCTCAACAAAATTGGGTAGCTAAAAGGAAAAATAGAACTCTAATTGAATCTGCTGGAACATTGCTTGCAGATACTTATTTACCCCAATTCTTTTGGGCAGAGGCAGTAAGCACAATAAACTAAGTTATTAATAGAAGTCTCATGCATTAACAGAATGATAAGACTCCCTTTGAATTACATAAAAATAAGAAACCTAAAGTAAATTTTTTCAATGTTTTTTGGTGTAGATGTTACATAGATAATAATGACAAGAGACACTTAAGAAAATTTGAAGCCAAAGATGTAGAAGGAATATTTCTTGGATATTATCAAGTCAGGAAAGCTTATAGGGTCTTTAATAAATCTACCTAAAAGATAGAAGATTCTATACATGTTTCTTTTGATGAAACTATCATGTTTTATAAGGAGAGGGGTTGCTCTATCATAGATTCTTTTGAGGTGCCAAATCTGTATGAGAAATTGGATGAGATAATCCTAACACAAGAGGATTCATTGCATCCTTCTCAAAAAAATGCAGAAGACAGTGATGAAGAAAATCCTGAAATTTATGCTAGAATAATAATAGCTAATGAAATTCCATAAGAGGAATTACCAACACAAGTTATTGAACAACCAACTCCACCTATTGATTTTGTCACACTTAGAGATCATCCTAGATCTCATGTGATTGGAGACATATCAGCTGTTGTGCAAACAAGGCATCAACTGAATCAAGATCAGTTGCATACTTGTTTTCTCTCTCAGATTCAACCTCAATCCATCAAAGATGCAGAACAAGATCCCCACTAGATCATTGTAATGCAAGAGAAACTTAATTAGTTTGAGAGATGTAGAGTTTGAGACTTAGTTCCAAGACCCAAAGAATATCCAGCCATTAGAACCAAATGGGTCTTCAGGAATAAGTTGGATGCTCAAGGAGTCATAGTTAGAAATAAAGTTAGATTGGTAGCTCAAGTATACTCACATGAGGAAGGCATAGATTATGATCAAACATTTGCTCCTATTTCAAGAATAGAGGCTATCAAGATATTTCTTGTATTTGCAGCATTCAAGAAATTCAAGGTATATCAGATGGATGTGAAGAGTGCATTTCTAAATTGAAAACTCATAGAGGATGTTTATGTAGAACAACCACCATGCTTTATCTATCCAACTCACTCTTCTTATGTTTTTAAACTCAATAATGCCCTTTATGGTCTTAAACAAGATCCAAGAACTTGGTATTAGACCCTTGCTAGTTTTCTTTTAGAAAAAAAATTTAGTAGAGGCATGGTAGATAAAACATTATTTTTTAGACTTCATAAGTTTAAAATTCTACTAGTTCAAATATATGTTTACGATATAATTTTTTGATCTACAGATTCCAAACTTTGCAAAAGGTTTTCTGACCTAATGCATTCTAATTTTGAAATAAGTAGCAATGTTAAATTATCCTACTTTCTTTGTTTACTAGAGAAATAAACACCTGATGGCATTTTCATATCCCAATCTAAATATGCTAAAGAGCTAATTAAAAGATTTGGGATGTGAGATGCCTCCTTTATGAAAACTCAAATGGCTAGCAAATATTATAGTTGATAATGATGAACAGGGTATATCTGTTGATGAATAAACATATAAGACTATTATTGGGTCTCTATTATATTTAATAAGTAGACCAGATATTATGTTTGCAACCTGTATTTGTGCTAGGCTCCAAGTTAAACCTAAAGAATCTCACCTAGTTTTAGTAAAAAAAAAATTTGAAATATATAAACGGTTATCCTAATCTAGGACTCTAATATCCTATTGAGTCAGGATTTGAATTAACTCAATTCACAGATGCTAACTTGCAGGATACAGTGTTGACAGAAAGAGCACATCAGGAACTTTTCAGTTTCTTGGTGATAGGCTTATTTCATGGTTTTGTAAGAAATAAACATCTGTGTCTACTTTAACTATTGAAGTTGAATACATTGCAGCTGGTAGTTGTTGTTCACATATTTTGTGGATTCAAAATCTGTTATTAAATTATGTTTATAACTTAAATAATTAAACTATTTTCTTTGATAATACTAGTGTAATATCAATTGCATAAAATCCAGTCCTTCATAGTAAGATTAAGTAAATAGAAATTAGACATCATTTTATAAGAGACAATGTAGACAAAAAAAATTAAACCAGAATTTATTTCTACTGATTTTCAAAGAGCTGATATTTTCTTAGATGAAAAGAACATAAGTTCTTCTTAAATCAGTTAGGAATGATTAATGGAGAGTCTTTACTTTGATTTTTGTTCTGGGATCGACGAATTGTACACCTTTCATCGAATGGAGCTCGGCAAACTGTGAACTTTTCGTGAAGCATTCGTCAAACAGAGATCAATGAACTTTCATTGTGAAACTTTCGTCGATCGGAGATTGATGTTTTAGTTTCGAGTACCTTTTGTCGAACGGAGCTTGGCGAAATGTAATTCTTTCGCGAAACTTTCGTCGAACAGAGATTGACGAAATTTATTTCTTGTTTGAAAATTTTCATCGAACAAAGTTCGATGCTTTATTTTTCGTCGGACGGAGTTCACCTTCTCAACTTCTGAAAACTTATAATAAGGTTTTCATCGAACTCTATCTCGTGCATTTCCTATTTCCCTTGCATTTGATCTCTCTATTTTGCAGTCTAATGGCAATTCCTCGGGCAATCCTCTCAGCAATGAAATTTGATGCAGGCTTCGATATTGACATGGAATCTTTCTCTCATTCAAATCAAGATTTTTGGGATATTTTGAAACTATTTGAGGCTAAGAATCTGCGGAATTTTTTGACTAACAGGATCAATCTTCCAGTGGTAGAAATCAAAGAATGGATTCATACTGCCAAATTTCAGGATACCCCAGTCATTATTGGATATATCTTAGGGAATCGGGTTCCTCTTACCCCAGAAATTTTTTCTAAAATTTTTTGTTTTGTTAATGGCGAAGATGATATAAATTTATCTTGTTATGAATTTGAGATAACTCTTGACTGATTGGGTCATTCTCAAGGGAACCCTAACCATCTTTTGTAAAAGAACTTTTTAATAGAATATAAGTTCTTAGCAGATGTAGTTGGAAAGGTACTTTTGGGCAAACATTCATCCCACGACTATGTTACAAGGCACCAATTTTTGTTGATGTGTTCCTTGGTTGATCAGAAAAATGTTAACTGGGTTCAATTGATCACCAACATGTTTGGAGGTTATGGAAGGATCTTAGGAATTTTCTTATAGGCTAAGTGTGCAGAGATTTTGGTCTCTCAGATCATTTAGATTAATGCATCTAAGAGGATTACCTCTGTCCTTTTTGGAAAAAGTGAAAGAGTGATGTCCAAGCCATCCAGGGCTGCACCCTCTAAGGCAGCTTTTGAAAGCACCAATGCTATTTCAGCCACTCTCCTTACCCTAGAAGAAGCTTATGCTCCTCTTATTTCTTCTCCTCTACCATCTCCACACCATTCACCTAGGCAACCATCTCCACCTTCTCAACTACCTACATTATCTGTATAAGTTCCATACACTACCATCCATACAGATTCCTCTACTAAACAACTATCTCCACCTTATTCATCTTTAAATCAATTAACTTCTCCTCATCAGTCAACTTCATCTCCACTTCTTTCATCTCCACTTCATTTCTATTTATTTCCTTTATCTCCACAACATTCATCTCCACCTCTCCCATCTCCACCTCATTCACCAATCCCGGAAGAAATAGTTCCTGATGTCATTCCCCCTATAATCAATCTTACATCTATACCGCAGTCATCTTTCCTATTTCAAAACTGTGATAACTATTCTCATCCATCATCTTCCAATCCATCCTCTTCATCTGCTCAGCATCCTCCTGAGTATATATATTTGGATTTCTCATCAATTGATACTAATCTTTTGGACTTCATCACTCCTACTCTCAGGAAACTTATAGAAGAAGCCTTGGCTCCTGTTGTGGCTTCTATAGCTGAACCCTCTTCTAAGCTAACCTCTTGCTCTTTTGTCCCTTCTTCTGTGGGCATAGATTCACACCTCCCGAGATCTAGGCAGTGGGAGATGTTTCATGAAGAAGATCCAAATACTGCAGTTTCGGTTTCAGCCAATGCAGAAGTTCCAGAGGTTACAACAACAGCTGTTTACGACTCAGAAATGATTGAAGTTTCAGTATAATATGAGTTGTCGGTAGAACTAGAATTTATTACTGTTGGTGATGTTATTACTCATCCCATAGTTGATTTACATTCTCTTTTATCAGGTTTTGACATTCTGCCTAATTATCTTCCTGCTTTTTCAGTTTTAAAAAAAGATTTATCTAGAGCTATATTGTCTTACTATAACACCCCAGAAATCTCAAAATGTGTTTGCAAACAGTTTTGGGTTGGAGGCTGTTTGACACGGCCTGGGACACGGGCGTGTCCCAGGGCGTGTTGGGGGTACACGGCCTGGGACACGAGCGTGTCCCAGGGCGTGTTCAGGTTAGTCGACGATCGATAGTCGACGATCGTCGAGCCTGGGACACGGCCATGGACACGGGCGTGTCCCAGGGCGTGTCACTCAATAAAATTCGAAAATGGCCTGTTCGAGTCAGAAGATTACACGGCCTTGAACCAAGCCTTGAACACGGGCGTGTCAGGGTGGACACGGGCGTGTCCGATGCCGGGTGCCTACCCGTGTACTGCTTGCAGCTCGATGAGGCAGGGGTGACACGGGCGTGTCTCAGGAATGACACGGGCGTGTCGATGCCCGTGTTCTGGTAAATCTCAGTCGGTACGAATGCCGCGTGTGCCGCTTAAGGGTACACGGCCTGTGATACGGGCGTGTCACAGGCCGTGTCAGCCAAAAAAGTAAGTTTTTGGGCAAATTGTGGCCGTTTAAATTCTCTCTTTGGATCCAAGGGCTCAGGTGATTCCTGGCTGGATTAAATTCGTCAAGGAATGAGGAAGAAGTCATTCTTCATTTTGCTTAAGAAAGAGAGAAAGAGAGAGGAGGAAGAAGAAGGAGGAGGAGAGCAAGCCACCGGCGAAGCTCCCGTGGTCCGATTTGTGATCCGAAGCCGGCGTTGTGAAGGCAAAGCTACTGCGGTTCTTTCTCACCGACTAGTTTGCAATGGCTCCCAAGAGATCGACAAGGGTAACGATCTCCCTTCTTGGACATGTGAAGTCCTTCTTTTCTGCATTGCATAGGGAAAACCCTTCCCCGCGAGTGTGCGGTGGGCTGTGGTGTCCCTTGGGGTAGATATGTGAAGTCCCCCTTGTTAGAGGCCGGAATTGGAGTACGGCTCTAGGCATGCTGTGTGAAGCCCATCTGGACATGGTCTGGATTGGTGATGCTTGTTTGCATATCGGAGAAGGCTCTGTGATTATGGCTTGTGTTGCCTTGTGCCTACCTGTTGCTTGGTGCAGCAGGAAGTACTGGATGATGTCCAGGAAATGAAGAGGGTTGGATGCAACTCTTGTGGCCGTGTGTTGCCACTTTGTGTGCGGTTGAGCCGTTGGGCTGCAACTCGATGTAAAGGCAGATTGCCGAACAGGAAAGGTGAAACCCATCCGCGCCTATAAATAGCCATGGATACTTCCGTATTCGAGGTGGCACGGCGACTTGAGCAATGGGGGGTGGCTGATCCGTACCTGCGTTAGGTCCGTCCGACTTGGAAGCATGGTTATAGGTTTTGTTGGAGCGCCTAATGAGAGTGTTAGGCCCGCGCACCGGAAAGACTAGAATGCTCAAATACCGTGTAGACGGTGGTGTTGACCCTGGTATTCCGGTACACCAAGAATGTGCCCTGAGTGCACGGACTGTCGGGCCGTGTGGCCGATAGTTATGATGGCTTGAATGTGCCTGCGCGCACATAGTTGCTATATGATGATGCCATGCTATGCAGGGAAAGAAAGAATGCTAATGCCCCGAGAAAGGGGTAGGATTTTTATAATTGGGTCAGCTGAATGCTGACCGTTGCATTGTTTGCCACCGGTTGGGTGGAGTGTCCCTATGCAGGTACTGGAGAGCCAAGTGGTAAATGAAGGGCTGAAGCCCTACTGCTGTTGCTGCTGCTGCTGCGGCTAGCCCTTGAAGGCTAAGCGAATATTTTTGCTTGTTCTCTTTTACTCATGTATGGCCGGCCTGCGCGCCGAGGTTTGTAAATCATGTTGTATGGAAAGAGGAACTGTAAGGCCTTAAGGCCAAACCTTTGTTGTACATTCCATGGTTATATATATAAAGGTGGTTTATATATTGGACATTCCTGGTTAGAGTTCAAAACTATAACTTAAAGCTTCCGCTAGAATGCTCTGAGTTAGGATTCGTATGGTTTGGTATTATCCTGTGACCTCACCGTCTGTTTGTGGCATATAGTGTGGGGCCCCGGCCGGACCTTCTACGATACGTCATTTAACGGATGGGGTCGTTACATTTTGGTATCAGCTTTTGTCGGTCTTCCTCTTTCGAATTCGTGGTCGAATTCTTTTGTGGGGTGGCGAGCACGTGTTTGTGCGACCTGCTATAACGCTAATGAACTCTGGAATGTCCATTAAGGAATGTACAAAATCTTGTTTGAGGAATCTGCGCGTTCCTTTTTGCGTTGTTTTGCTTGCATACGTTCGCTAATGTGTGTCTTGTCCACCTATAGGTGACGCGTAGTGGTGCTGGGCAGTCTGAGCCCCAGCGCTCTGATGAGAGTGCGGCACCAGCTGAGGTGCCAACACCTCCTCCATCTGCGGAAATGGTTCGCTTAGTTGCTGAGGCGCTATTTTCCATGATTCAGCCGACCGGGAAAGCGCAGCCGGCAGTAGTGCCAGTTCGTGTTGATATAAGACCCGAGCCGGTTGAGGCTGTAGATCCACGAGCAGCTGACCGGCAGTTGAAGCAATTCATGAGCTTCAGTCCTCCTATGTTTACGGGAATGAGATCCCCAACGCAGGCAGAGGATTGGTTATCGCGTGTCAAGCGGATAATGACAGCAATCAGGGCGGAGGAAACTCTAAAGGTCACCTTGGCCACCTTCATGCTTGAAGGAGAGGCGCGTTTGTGGTGGGACGAGGTTGAGGTACACCATTTGGCGGGGAGGCAATTAACGCAAGTGTCGATTGAGGAGTTCTCTCGGATATTTCTGGCGAAACATGTCCCATCGGCGCAACGCATTGCGATGGAAAATGAGTTCCAACGGTTAAAGCAAGGGGAAGATAGCGTGGATATCTACTTGCATGAGTTTACCAGGTTGGGACGATATGCGGGTACAATCTTCGCAGATAACCAAAGGAAAACGAATCGGTTCTATGAAGGATTGCGGGATGAGTTGCGATTCCTGCTTTCGAGTTCAGTGAACCAAGGGTTTCAGGCGTTGGTTGATACTGCGTGCGTGTTGGAGAAGGACATGAGGCGGGTGCAAGGGAATAAGGGCTTGGTTGCGTCGAAGCCAGAGTTTCAAGCACCTCGCCTGAGCAAATCGTTTTACCAGAAGAAAGGGGGCAAGAGGTCCAAGCCGTCTGGGCAAGTGACTACGACCGTTGTGTCGGGAGCGACATCAAGGCCGGATTCTCGTACATGCTATAACTGTGGCCGGGTGGGGCATATAGCTCGTGACTGTCGGGTTGTTCAGCCCAAAGGGGAAAAGAAGACGGGTGCGTCTTATGCTGAGAAGGGCAAAGCGGTGGTTGATTCCTCTGCGTCTCAAGCACAGCCCCGAATCTATCAGCTTGGCCAACAGGAAGCGATTAAGCAAAGTGACGTCGTCACAGGTACGAGTTGATTTAGTTTACTTGCTTAAGTGTTATTGTTTTTGGTTATGTATAGCTTGTGCATGATGTGTGTGCTGTAGGCTTTGTCCTGATTCGGAATAATTTGGCGAGAGCCCTGTTTGACACGGGTGCTTCGCATTCTTTTCTGTCTGAGGATTTCGTATCTCGAATTGGGGTACCAAGTCATGTGACGGTGGATAGTACAAGGGTGCTATTGCCGAATGGCTGTGTGATGCTTGCGGATAGGGCTTGCGATGTGGATGTGCAAATAGGAAGTCAGGATTTCGGTTTGAGTGCAGCTGTGCTACTGTTATCGGAGTTTGATGTGATCTTTGGTATGGACTGGCTCTCGGAGCAGCGTGCCTTTATTGATTGCAACTCCAAGGAGATTACACTAGGCCAGAATACCGGACTTGTGACGAAGTTCGCTGGTATGCGAGGAGTTGGCGGGACTCTGTTGTCTGCACTCCAAGTCGTCAATGCTGTTCGGAAGGGCGCGGAGTTATTCTTCACGCTAATTCAGGCTGTTGAGCCAAATTACAGTGTCGGTGAAGTACTAGTTGTGTCAGAGTTTGCCGACGTGTTTCCTAAAGATCTTCCTGGGTTACCACCCCAGCGGGAGATTGACTTCTCTATTGAGTTGGTGCTAGGTGCGAAACCTGTGGCCCGCTCTCCATATCGCGTAGCGCCAAAAGAGATGGCTGAGTTGAAAGTCCAATTGCAAGAGTTGTTGGAGCAGGGATATATACGCCCAAGTATGTCACCTTGGAGCGCGCCTGTTCTATTTGTGAAAAATAAAGACGGTAGTTTGCGGTTATGTATTGACTACCGCGAGTTGAATAAGCTGACGGAGAAAAACAAATATCCGATCCCACGGATTGATGACCTATTTGATCAGCTGGCAGGATCAACGGTCTATTCCAAGTTGGATTTGAAATCGGGATATTATCAGCTAAGGATTCGGGAAGGTGACATTCCCAAGACGGCGTTTGGAACACGCTACGGGCATTATGAGTTCACGGTAATGCCGTTTGGCCTATGTAATGCGCCTTCGGTATTTATGGACCTAATGCATCGAACGTTCCGAGAGTACTTGGATTTGTTCGTGATTGTGTTTATCGATGACATCTTAGTATACTCTCAGTCGGAAGAGGATCATGCAAACCATTTGCGGTTGGTCTTGCATACCATGCGGAGGAATAAGCTTTATGCCAAATTCTCAAAGTGTGAGTTCTGGCTCTCTTCAGTAGCCTTTTTAGGCCATGTGGTAAGCGGAGAAGGTATCGCGGTGGATCCGTTGAAGATAAGTTCCATTTGAGATTGGCCAGTGATGTCTTCAGTGGCCGAGGTCAGGAGCTTCCTTGGACTTCGGGCTACTATAGACGGTTTGTGGAAAACTTCTCACGGATTGCTTTACCTCTGACCACGCTGACGAGAAAAGATCAAAAGTTCATTTGGACGCCGGAGTGCGTGCGAGCTTTTGAAGACTTGAAGAGTCGTTTGACCACGGCGCCTGTGTTGACATCGCCATGTGGTACAGATGTGTATGAGATCTATAGTGATGCTTCTGGGAGCGGCTTAGGCTGCGTTCTTCTGCAGTTTGGTAAAGTGATTGCTCATGGCTCGCGTCAGTTGAAAGTGCATGAGCGGAATTATCCCGTCCATGATTTGGAGTTGGCGGCGGTAATCTTTGCGCTCAAGTTGTGGAGGCACTATCTATATGGCGTTAAAGTGGATATCTATACAGATCATAAAAGCCTAAAGTATTTGTTGGATCAGAAGGATCTGAATATGCGACAACGAAGATGGATGGAGTTCCTTGGGGACTACACCTTCGAGATTCACTATACTCCCGGGAAGGGAAATGTGGTCGCTGATGCTTTGAGTCGGAAGACTCCGGTACGGGCAAGCTGGTTGCAGAGGCATGATCAGCATTTAATCTAGGAATTGGAAGCATTGGAGATATCTTGTGTTGACAAGGGTTCGTCGACCGATGCATGTTTGAACTAGACGGAGGTGCAATATGACCTTACGGACAGAGTTCGGCGAGCAACGGAGCTTGATGAAAGTCTCCAACGCTATGCAAAAGATGGGTCGGATAACCAATTCTCTTGGGATAACGGTTTGTTACGAAGAAATGGTCGAATGTGCGTCTCGAGTGTGGGTAAATTGAGGGAAGAGTTGATGTACGAAGCCCACTTTGCAAAGTACTCAGTTCACCCAGGGAGCACAAAGATGTACAAAGATCTGAAAAAGCTGTTCTGGTGGCCCGGACTAAAGAAAGATGTCGCACGTTATGTGGCTGAATGCAATACCTGTGCGTTAGTGAAAGCAGAATGCCAGAAGCTTGGCGGTTTCCCGAAGTCGTTACCTATTCCGGAGTGGAAGTTCGATGACATTTCGATGGATTTCGTGCATGGGTTGCCGAGATCTCAACGCGGTCATGATTCAATCTAGGTGATTGTGGACCGGTTGACAAAAGTGGCGCACTTCCTTCCAAACAGAAGAGACGATTCAGTGGAAACCTTGGCCAAGCTTTATGTGGAGCAGGTGGTTCGACTGCACGGTGTTCCTTGGAGCATCGTTAGTGACCGTGATGGGCGGTTCACATCGAATGATTGGCGGCTCGTTCATCAAATGTTGGGTACAAAATTGGCGTTTAGTACGGCCTTTCATCCCCAAACGGATGGTCAGACTGAACGAACCAACAGGACGAGCGAGGACATGCTCCGCATGTGAGCCATAGACTTTGGTAAGAGAAGGGAAGATTATATATTTCTTGTCGAATTTGCCTATAATAATAGCTACCAAGCGAGTATTGGTATGGCACCATTTGAGGCGTTGTATGGTCGTAAATGTCTTACACCTTTAGCTTGGGCAGAAGCAGGCGAATCTAAGCTGAGTGGGAAAAAGGAAGTCGAAGAAGCTACCTCGCTCATACGCTCTATTCGGGAGAGGCTATTGATAGCCCAAGATCGTCAAGCAAAGTACTACAATGCCAAACACCGGAACGTGGAGTTCGCGGTGGGTGATTGGGTATATTTGAAGATCAAACCCTTCAAAGGTGTGTCCAGGATTCGGCATTTGAAAAAGCTAAGTCCGTGGTATCTTGGTCCGTTTGAGGTGGTGGAGCGGGTTGGGGAAGCTGCTTATCGACTAGCACTTTCAGCAGACTTGGGTGGATTATATGATGTATTTCACATCTCAGTCCTTCGTAAGGCGGTGAAGGATCCAGCTCAAGTAGTGGAGAATGATCGGGTACCGGTCGAGTATGGGCTAACGACAAGGGTTAGACCCATTCGGATCGAGGATCGAGCTGAGAAACAGTTGCGGAACAAAGTGATCGAGATGGTCAAGGTCCGATGGGACAATTGTGGCCATGAAGAGCTAACATGGGAGCGAGAGCAGAACATGCGAGCTGAATTTCCCGAGCTGTTTGTATAAACTGTAGACCGTGTACTTCTGTTATATCAGAATTCTCAAGTTCTAGCATTGTTGGTTCTTATGTCCTTACCGTGCAAATTTCGGGACGAAATTTTGTTAAGGGGGGGAGGATTGTAACACCCCAGAAATCTCAAAATGTGTTTGCAAACAGTTTTGGGTTGGAGACTGTTTGACACAGCCTGGGACACGGGCGTGTCCCAGGGCGTGTCGGGGGTACACGGCCTGGGACACGAGCGTGTCCCAGGGCGTGTTCAGGTTAGTCGACGATCGATAGTCGACGATCGTCGAGCCTGGGACACGGCCATGGACACGGGCGTGTCCCAGGGCGTGTCACTCAATAAAATTCGAAAATGGCCTGTTCGAGTCAGAACATTACACGGCCTTGAACCAAGCCTTGAACACGGGCGTGTCAGGGTGGACACGGGCGTGTCCGATGCCGTGTGCCTACCCGTGTACTGCTTGCAGCTCGATGAGGCAGGGGTGACACGGGCGTGTCTCAGGAATGACACGGGCGTGTCAGGTTCGACACGGGCGTGTCGATGCCCGTGTTCTGGTAAATCTCAGTCGGTACGAATGCCGCGTGTGCCGCTTAAGGGTACACGGCCTGTGACACGGGCGTGTCACAGCCGTGTCAGCCAAAAAAGTAAGTTTTTGGGCAAATCGTGGCCGTTTAAATTCTCTCTTTGGATCCAAGGGCTCAGGTGATTCCTGGCTGGATTAAATTCGTCAAGGAATGATGAAGAAGTCATTCTTCATTTTGCTTAAGGAAGAGAGAAAGAGAGAGGAGGAAGAAGAAGGAGGAGGAGAGCAAGCCACCGACGGAGCTCCCGTTGTCCGATTCGTGATCCGAAGCCGGCATTGTGAAGGCAAAGCTGCTGCGGTTCTTTCTCACCGACTAGTTTGCAATGGCTCCCAAGAGATCGACAAGGGTAACGATCTCCCTTCTTGGACATGTGAAGTCCTTCTTTTCTGCATTGCATAGGGAAAACCCTTCCCCGCGAGTGTGCGGTGGGCTGTGGTGTCCCTTGGGGTAGATATGTGAAGTCCCCCTTGTTAGAGGCCGGAATTAGAGTACGACTCTAGGCATGCTGTGTGAAGCCCATCTGGACATGGTCTGGATTGGTGATGCTTGTTTGCATATCGGAGAAGGCTCCGTGATTATGGCTTGTGTTGCCTTGTGCCTACCTGTTGCTTGGTGCAGCAGGAAGTACTGGATGATGTCCAGGAAATGAAGAGGGTTGGATGCAACTCTTGTGGCCGTGTGTTTCCACTTTGTGTGCGGTTGAGCCGTTGGGCTGCAACTCGATGAAAAGGCAGATTGCCGAACAGGAAAGGTGAAACTGACCCGCGCCTATAAATAGCCAAGGATACTTCCGTATTCGAGGTGGCACGGCGACTTGAGCAACGGGGGGTGGCTGATCCGTACCTGCGTTAGGTCCGTCCGACTTGGAAGCCTGGTTATAGGTTTTATTGGAGCGCCTAATGAGAGTCTTAGGCCCGCGCGCCGGAAAGACTAGAATGCTCAAATACCGTGTAGACGGTGGTGTTGACCCTGGTATTCCGGTACACCAAGAATGTGCCCTGAGTGCACGGACTGTCGGGCCGTGTGGCCGATAGTTGTGATGGCTTGAATGTGCCTGCGCACACATAGTTGCTATATGATGATGCCATGCTATGCAGGGAAAGAAAGAATGCTAATGCCCCGAGAAAGGGGTAGGATTTTTATAATTGGGTCAGCTGAATGTTGACCGTTGCATTGTTTGCCACCGGTTGGGTGGAGTGTCCCTATGCAGGTGCTGGAGAGCCAAGTGGTAAATGAAGGGCTGAAGCCCTACTGCTGTTGCTGCTGCTGCTGCAGCTAGCCCTTGAAGGCTAAGCGAATGTTTTTGCTTGTTCTCTTTTACTCATGTATGGCCGGCCTGCGCGCCGAGGTTTGTAAATCATGTTGTATGGAAAGAGGAACTGTAAGGCCTTAAGGCCAAACCTTTGTTGTACATTCCATGGTTATATATATAAAGGTGGTTTATATATTGGACATTCCTGGTTAGAGTTCAAAACTATAACTTAAAGCTTCCGCTAGAATGCTCTGAGTTAGGATTCGTATGGTTTGGTATTATCCTGTGACCTCACCGTCTGTTTGTGGCATATAGTGTGGGGCCCCGGCCGGACCTTCTACGATACGTCATTTAACGGATGGGGTCGTTACACTTACACTGCTCCCATTGATGCTTCTATGTTAGAACAACTGAGATCTAGTCTTAAAGACATTTCTACCAATATTACTCCAGTCCCTCAGCCTATAATAGTTGATGATATAATAGAAGTTATAGAGAAGGATTTCTCCCCTCCTATGTGGGATGAAACTCCAATGCCAAATTTTGATGATCTTCTTAATAAAGATATGGATGAAGCAGCTGATACAGATATTGTATATAAATAGACAAAAGTTCAAGTTGAAGACCATACTAATTTATATAAACAGAAAGATGATTTATATAATCACCCAGCAAAAGAATCTGATGATTCAGAAGATTCTTGGTATAAGAAAAGAAGTTCAAGAAGAAGGCTCTAGTTAAGGTTGCTCCTCAACCTTCATCAATTGCAGATATTCCATATTATATTCTGCATGGGATACCTCTAACTCCAGATCTTCCATACTGGATGAGGTACTCCAAGAGTGAACAAATAAATAAGAAGAAGATGAGGATATATTCTTCCCCTCCAAAGTCTTGTAGAGGACCTCCTCCTCCTCTAGAAGCAGGGTCAGCAGGAGGTGTTTCTTATTCTCAGAGGTCTTCTTCTCATCACTCAAGACCAGGTCAGGGCAAACAGGGCAGATCTTCAAGGTCTGATACTTATACCAGTCAAAGCAGTCAAAGTAGCAAGCAACATTCAAACCAAGAAAGGCCACCTTCTCAAGTTTATGATCTAGAGTTTGATCCAGTGTTTAAAATGGCAAGGTTTAATGAGCAAGTTGCTCTATCTCAGATTAAGAATGCCAGGATAGGGGGTAAGGACCCCTCATAATTCACCACTATATCCTCATACAGATAAAAGGAACTTGACAGATATTCAAAAAAGTGCTTGTTCAATGTTGATAAGTATATGTGTCTGCTTCCTGAAGCAGTAGTTCAAAGAACTACTTCTCTAAAGATTATTGGCTCTCAAGACTTAAAGATGAGCAAAAGGGAAGCAGAGGATCCTACTAGAAAGCTTATTTTCACCAAAACTTTTTCAGAATCTCAGAAAGATTCTTGAATTTTGTTTATGTTTTTGAACTATGTTACTTTTTTTTAAACTCTCAAAGTACTTATTATATATCATTTGAAAATTTTATTTCTGCTAGATATTTATGCTTTGTGTTTTTCTATTTTTGATAATATCCTCACCAAAATAGGGGGAGATTGTTCGAACCATATTACTGATTTGGTCTAGGATCATTATTATTTGTTTAGGATGATTAGTTTGACCCATTTTTTATAGTCTAGGGTCAATGGTTTATTTCTAGGGTTTCTACTTCAGAAGAATTCCAGAGAAGTGCTGCTCGACAAACGTAGAATTCAAATTGACCAAAGCTAAGCTCAGTTCGACAAACTCAGAGTTCTAACTTTGAGTTTAGCTCAACCAACTATGGGCTCCGTTCGACAAATAATGATCACAACTTAGAATCTCAGCTCGACAAACTCGAGGATCAGTTCGACAAACTCCAGGCTTAGTTCGACGAACTCCATGCTCAGTTCGACGATCTCCAGACTCAGTTTAACATATTTCTTATAGCATTCAATGTTCAGGCAGTTTTATATTTTGAAGGCAGAATGATTTTGAAAGGCTTAATTTCAGTCAGTTACACTCTGATATTTAATGCTAAATATTCTTAATGAATATAGTCGTTTCAGGCACCATTGAATATGGATTTATGATAGAGTTTAATTCTAATATATTACCCTGAGCAGTTACAATTCTTAGAGATTATTCAGGTATTTTAGAATAGTTTTAATTCAAATGTTTGAATTCTTCTCATAGATTATATATTCATATTATTACTGCTTTAAAGGGTGACACTCTTATAAATCTCATAAGTTTACAGAGTTAGACATTCAGGGTGACACAATGTTACTGATTTAGAGACTTACTGATCAACATATTTTTTAACAGATTTTCAGCTTCAGTCTCTGCAAGTGAAAAGTCTTCAACCAGTCAAATAGAAGAAGGCCTACACCTTGAAGAAAAGCATCCCTCCAGATCTCAAATCTCTACTCAAATCAGGGGAAGCTTTTTGCATCTTCATCCACTAAAGTCTTCTCAGAGATATTTTATAGAGAAGACATCATCAACTCTCTTAGTTTATTTCTTAAACTGTGCACAGGGTTTTTAACTCCCTTAAAAAGTTATCTCTTTGTTCATAAGTCAACTGATCAAAAGACTTAAGATTGGTGTTTGGGCACCTGATCAAAATCTCAAAGGGTTGTAAGATCTCCCTTAGAAAATAGATCTTCTGGTGGCATGGCACCTGATCAAAAACCTGTAGTGGATACCTAGCAGGGTGGTAGAAGAGTAAACGTACCCAGATTTATTGAGGAACTACTATAAAAATCCTTGTGCCGTTTATGATTTCTTTACTTTCTATTGTGTGCTTTGATTTTTCTTTATATATATATATAAATATATATATATATCACTTACTTTAAATACGCTATAAAAATAAAAGTGTTTAAAATACTCTATTCACCCCCCTCTAGAGTAAAGTTAGATCTTTCCCTCACTTTCACTTTCAATATATCTGCTTCATAAATTCTTTTATCATCGCTCAATATGCTGGTATTACTTCTTATGTATTTTATTTCACCTCCTAACCACTACTCTTGGATACTTTTGGAAGAGAGGGAATCCAACTTAGTCAATATGACTAATTGGTTTTTATAAAACCATCCAGGTGGCCCTGCCATAGTAGGTCTAGCAACATCCACTCCATGCCCTATTTCAGTCCACCTACAAGCCTGTTCTAGAGATCCTAGAACTTACATAGGGGGATATAGATATGCCCGCAGTCATAGATCCTGCTCTTAATCCTACTCCTATAGATGAGGAGTCCCTGAGAGATGAGAGAAACTGCCTATACTCAATGATTCTTTCATGGTATTAGGGTTATAGCGGTATAGTAGTTTCTGGGCATATAGTAGTCCCAATTGTGTCTAAGGTGGTCTGTCATCTTAGTTAATCCATTTTGCCAATTTTGTCTAAGGCGCCTGTCACCTTAGTTAGTTATTAGATGGAAGGGCTCGTATTCACCCTGATAATTTCCGCTATACTTCGTCTTTTTGATATTTTCATTACATGTAATTTCCCATTTCGTGGAAGAACCCTCAAACGTATTATGGTGTCACTCTAGTGAGTTGAGATGGAAGTTAGAATAGTCCTGGAGTGAATTAATCGAGAAGACTCATGAATTCGTCAAGAGGACTCGGCGAATTTATCGAATGAACTCGAGAAGACTCGACAAATTCGCCGAGTGGACTCAAGTGGACTTGTTAAATCTATCGAGATTTATGTCGAAGTACTCGTGAAATTTTCGAGTGAACTCGAGTGGGCCTGTGAATTTATTGAGTGAACTCAAGAAGACTAGAAAAATTCATCGAGTGGAATCGAGTTGACTTGTGAAATCTGTCGAGATGTTTGTCAAAAGGACACATAAAATCGTCAAGTGAACTCGAGAGGGACTGTGAATTCGTCCAGTGAACTCGAGTGGACCAATGAAATCCATCGAGATGTTTGTCCAAAAGACTTGTGTATTTGTCAAAAGGATTCGATGAAAGTCTTTTAGAGATTCATTAGGTAGACTCGTGTATCCATTGAGATTACACGTGTAATGGACTTAATGCACTCGATGATTCGTCGAGTCCGACAATTTGTAGAGTATACATGATGAATGGACTTAGTATTTTCTGAACGAGCTATCTTGATTACCCACGTCTTGGAAGAAGATTACGGGTTGAATCAGTATTTCTTAACTTGTACAGGACGGTGCTTTAACATCCTATCATTTCAGAAAACCTTTTTTATGTGTGGTCCAATGAGAGAGTAACACGTGGCAAGGTAATCTTCAACCCTAAATCAACAACCATTTCTTTATAAGAATAACCCAAACCCTAAACGTTTCTTCATCGATCGACATTTTCCCTCTTCCTGATGAAAGACGAACCGAACATAATACTACCGAAAATCGAATACAGCTATACTGTCGAGAAGGACAGCGTGATTCATGGCCAAAAATTAGGTGAGCTTCCTACCCTCTACCTTGGTGTTAGATCTTTAGATTCAAAGTGTAAGAGAGACATCAGCTCAAGAGAGTTTGATTTAGTAGTTTAAAGGAGATTTTATAGGAAGGAACTATGCTAGAACTTTCGTTCTAGGGCGAAAGGGAAGAGAGTTGTTGGATGTACTTTGTGAGATGGCTGAAGGAAGGAGATGAGCTGGTTTCGTTCATCTATCTTTATGATGCGTGTAAAAGTACTGAACAAAAATTTGTTTTTCTGTGTGTAGCAGACTTTAAGGCCAATTTTTTGTATTATCCGCTCTTATTCAGGCCTTGTGCTCAACATGAAAGTTATAGCCCTCAGGAAGATTTTTCAAAGGAAGGTTACACATTTTTAGGGGAGTTTTTAGCTCTCTGAAAGTACAGACAAAGTTTCTGTGATGTAATATTGAATGTGCAGGTTAAGTTCTATCTAAGTGTACACAGCCAGACTGAAACCATATTTCAGGTGTGATGAATTTAGATTTGGACCACAGGCTCAACATGGATGTTGTAGCCCTTGATAATACCTTTACGATTGGGGGTTGCCCATAATTTTTTGTGGATTATAGCATCCTAAAATCTAGTTTTAGTAAACTATTGGGCGTAGCTATGATGTATTAATATTTAGATGATTCCCATATTCTACAAATTGATTACTCGAGAGATCAGTCGGTTAAATTTTTGATGATAGTGTGACCAAGATTAATAAGCTTTGGAAAGAGTACTATTGTGAGGACTTAGAGGTTTGTGAAATGAAGTTCGGTAGAGATGATTGAATTAATATAAAGTATATATATATGATGAATTCATGAAAGGGTTGAATGTGGTATACACCCAAGGTCATATGATGAGCTTATCCTTGATCTCAAGTATTGAAGGAATGACTAGTATAGTCCACTGCTTAAAGTTATGTTAACTACCTACTTGTAGCAGTGAGGGATTTGTGTAGTAATTAAGATGAGTTGTCTCTTTATGTTTATTATGGGCCCTTCCATGCTTTGAAACACGTTGTAGGTTATGAAATGAAGGGACTCGGTTGAAGACCTTAAAAATAAATTATAGTAACACGCAGGTTCCTCAAACCTGTGTATTATCATTCCTAAGTGAACATTCATGGGTTCTTTCATGTTATAACGGTAACAAACATACATGTTCTCACCACCCCTTAAAAGAATTCGCCCACGAATTCAAATAAGAAAGACCGAAACCAGAGTTTGATACTAAATTGTAACAACCCCATCCGTCCCATAGAATTTAACAGATGGTCCGATCGGGCCTCATGCAATACTCTACGGGCAGTTAGTGGAGTTACGTATTGAAACCATAATTCACAAACGAGCTTCCTAACAAAGAGTGCATTCTAGTTGAAGTTAATTAATTGATTAGAACCCAACCATTTGAATATCCACTAAACCAAATATGAATGAAAAGACAAATACACGAAATAGTAATGGCCTTAAGGCCTTATAATGGTTTCCTGAAATAAAAGTATATTACATATTTTGGCTTGAAGACCGGCCACACATGAGGAGTTAAAGAAAACAGAATTCGCTTTGGCCTTAAAGGGCCGACATAGTTACCTTAGGCTTCAGCCCACTATTTCCCGCTTGGCTCAGCTGTAACTGCACGAAGACATTCCAGCCAAAGGGTGGCAAACAAGGCAACGATCAGCATTAGCTGACCAAATTATAACAACCCCACCCCTCTCTCGGGGAGGCGGTGCTCCTTCCCTACAGGCATTAACATATTTATATATTGGCGATCAGGACATGCAATTTAAGCACCATTCGCCACAGACGTTGGAATGACCGTCTAATACCCCGTGTTCTCAGGGTACATTCTCGGTGCACATTACATCAAAGAGCTATACCTCCATTCTTTGCGATGGCCAGCAATGCTTTAGCTTTTTAGTCTTTTAGGGCCGAAGCCAAAGATAATACCCATGTGATATGACAATATCATGGTGACCCACAAGATACACACTTTCACTTACTCCAAGTTGATCACCAAAGGGTTTGGTGCAATTTAGTTATTTCCCGTGCTCAAATCATCATTATCGCAAGCCACGACGCGGGTCAGGAGTTGAAACCAAAAACTCGGTCTCTATGGAGTTCACCCTTGGGGAAGGGGTGATTACACACTTACTTCTCTCTTGCGAGCCAAACGACAAAGGAAGAATAATAGGGAACAGACCCAAGGGTTCGACATGGAGTTCCCACCACACACCCAAAGACCTTAGAGTGCTTCCCCTCATTAGCCAAATGCTGAGCTAAGGATGCCTCAGAAAGCACAAGAAGACCTTGGAAACAAGAAAGGCATGCCTTCTGAGGTACCACCTTAGGTCTATTCATAGATTTCTAAAAACATCCAGCAAATTGCCAACCTCCGCTATTTCAAACAGCTATATGCAGCCCAACTGGGTCTGCCAACAACATAGCTCCACCATTCCAACAGACTATAGGAAGGCTAACAGGGGAAAAATAGTAAAGATATGTCATAGAAAAACTGGGCGAGTGTCCCTCTGAAACCTCAACTCGCCTGGGGCGGCGAGTATTCGATGGATCTGGCACTCGCCGCCTCTTCCAGCCCTGGGCGAGTGCGTGCCCGGCTTGCTCCACTCACTTACTGCATGCCGATCCCCTAGGAGCGATTGCAAGCTTACCCACTTCAATCGCCCGCTGCTCGTCGAGCCCCTGGGTCGAGGGCGAGTCAAACCGCTCCACTAGCCCCTCAAACAATCCATCCCACTTGGCCAAGCAGTACTGTTGGACTTTAGCTTGTCTAGCTCTTGTCGACCACTACTCACCGGATATGGGGTTGTACACAATCCCCTCTCTTTGCGAGGTTGCCCCAAGCTCGGAAAGAAACATCAACCCCCGCAATATGCGGCGATTATGATAGGGGCCAGAGAATCTCTTGGTGGGCACGACTAGCATTTATAAATACATGTCTGCGTATATGGATGTCCTCCTCCATTCCCCTTACTTGAGCCTTGCTGATATGCCTTTCTCCATAAAAATCCGAGAGAAGCTCAGCCACGCCTGCGAGCTCAATACCGCTCGTGCTGATGCGTTTGTCAGCCATCCTCCCATCACTGCACTGCGCGAACCGACGAAAACCAATCCTGCCAAGAAGGCCAACTCCATCCCAAAAAATGACGAATCCATCTAACGCGACCTAAAATCCGCCTTGACTTCTGGGATCGCCTCCTCAAAACAAGTTGTCTACTTCAAGGGGAAAATGGTCGTCAACATTCCCACCGACCCCGAGAATCATCATTCAAATGTCGAGATCCTCGCACCGCGAGTCCACACCACACACGACGACTCACGGCCTCAGACTCCCCTCGACACTCACTTGCAGAGCAAATCACCCCCCTTTGGGACCACGGAGCTTGATTCGCTGAAGATCAGGTCTCCAACTCGCACTCCTTCTCAACAGCCCGCAAATACTCCTGCACCTTCGGGGGAAAGAGTCGGGGACATCCCGGTTCCAATCTTCAATCTCATCTCTCCAGGGGTCAATCCTAAGGGTCACGACAAGAACATAGCCTTACCTTTTCTGCACATCCTCCACATGCTGCCGAGCTCATCCCATACGCTCCACTTTTATTGACATGTTTTGTCTAGGCATCTTCTCTGCACTAGCACCCTCTATCTATTGGAGTTGATTATTTTTCTTTGTCGTTGGGCTCCCTGCTCCGTATAAAGTCAAAGATTCTTTATAACAAGCTTTCCACTCGACACCCCCTGAGCCCGGGGTGGAGAGCTTCCTTGATGACTCGCTGGATCTTGCCGAGATGAGGCGGCGAGTAGTAGAGGTGCTGAAGAAGCAGGATGCCTCCCTGCGCCAACTTCGAGCTGATAATGCATATAGCGAGCAGAGGCTACAGGATGGGTAGTGGGACTATGTGCTGCTCGCAGACAAGGTGGAGCATGGCTCTGTGACCGTTAAGATGTCCCCCACTGAATTTATGGAGAGAATAGATGAAAACCTGCAAACCTTTGGAAGGGACCTGGACCTGGTCCACGAGTTTGACAACCCACGCTGACCTATGGGTATGGGGGCGAGAGGCCAGGGTAGATGGAAATGGCTCCCTAGCTGAACCAACCGGCCCTTGACCCACAACATCTTATCTTGCACGGGTTGTGTTGGATACACTGAAAAATATGTACCAGATTTGGAGAATCCTCATCTTACTCAATGATATACATCAATTTGTATTTGATGTATGTTTGAGTTTCATTGTGCAGGTATAAGGTTTGTAAAGAAATTTTTATAAGTACAAGTGTCGACAACATAAGTAAAGTTGTGTTGACACCCAGAAGTTGTGTTGACACCAGAAGCAAAGTTGTGTAGACACCAAGAAATTGTGTCGAAACAAAAAGCAGAGGCTGTGTCGATACCCAGAAGTTATGTCGACACTAGAAGAAAGGCATGTGTCGACATTCAGGAATTGTGTCGACACCTGAAGAAGGTTTATGTCGACAGCTAGACACAAACTCAACATCATCTTATAGCAACAGCTATACTGAGTCAGAAGGCTTGTGTCGACACGGAGGACTTGTGTCGACACACACTCAATGACATCTGGATGACACTCAACGCCATCTAACAGCAACAGCTATACTGAGTCAGAAGACTTGTGTCGACAGACAGGACTTGTGTCGACACACGCTCAACGTCGTCTCGATACACACTCAACGACAGCTAGATATAAGCTCAACGCCATTTGCTAGCATCAGTTATGTCAAGAACAGGAACAGTTATGTCGACACACAAGACTTGTGTCGACACATACAAATAGAAGCTGTGTCGAGCAACTGAAGAATGATTATATAAACACATAAAGTGTTATGTCAACATTATCAAGACTTATGTCGACACTTAGTCTATTTGTGTCGACACATATGAAGCAGTCTGCTAAGTGGATCATGTTGAGTTATAAAATCTTTAAGGAATCAGCTTTCATGACTAGTGACTCGACAACTATCATTACCAATGGGTTTGACACCTTTTTCAGAACTGTCAGAAGGTTATTAGAAACCGGATCAGCTGGTAATCTGGAGAAATCTCTATATAATGGACTTATCCGTGATAACTTAAAAAAGATAATAGATACAGAGATAAATAGGTGGATCATCTAAGGAAAGTTTTCAACAATAAGTAAATGGGTGACCCTTAAGAAGGAAGATTTGGGACAGTTTGCAGAGAATATTCAGATCTTATTCTGAATTCAAGAAAGGAGCTGATAGTAGATCAACTTCTACATCAGGAAGAGTTCAACCTTATTTTGGTCTATCAAGAAGCTTTGAAACAGCTAAGTCAGGTTGGATCTGGAGATTCAGTTCACTCAAGAACTGATCAAGAAGCTCTCACCTATAGAGTGATCTATCTGGTGATATTTCTGTATTTCTCAAATACTCAAATTCTTATAGGATCTATTGTTAGATCTGAGTTGTAAGCCTAAAATAACAAAGGGTGAGGTAGGGCTGAGTGCCTGACGTGTAGGACGATTGATAGTCTGAGTTGTAAGCCTTGTTAAAAAGGCTGAGGTAGGGTTGTGGCCTGAGGTAGGATTCTTGGGGAAGGATCTGAAGTAGGACTTGTGTAAGTGTGAGGTGTAGGAACCATTCTTATTCTGAGCTGTAAGATCTTTGGACTTGAGAAAGAGAAAGGAAGTTGGGCTGAATCCAGTTCTCTACTTGATAGGCGAAGGGGGAAAGTGGATGTACCCATACCTTGGGGAACCACTTTAAATCTGGTGTATGTTGTGCTGTGTTTTCTGTACTATGGTTTTCAATCTCTGTGCTAAGTAAGAACTAGTTATATTGCCTAAAATTCTTAAAGATAATTAGAACCTATTCACCCCCCCCCCCCCCTCTAGGTGTTTAGGCTCTTGAAATAAGTCTTTCAAGTGGTATCAGAGGGAGGTTACTCAAATATTGACCTAACAGTCTGAGTGATTCTCCTAGGCAATTAACAAATTTCAAGAATGGGATCAAATGAGAATCAAAAAGAGTTTGGATCTATGAAACTGCCTATTTGAAGGAAAGAATGCATTGGCATTTGGAAGGAAAGGGTCAGATTGTTTATGGAGGCTTCTGATCCAAGAATCTACATTACTGTACAAGAAGGACCCTTCATTCCAATGAAGGTATCATCTATGGATGCAAATGTTAGAACCCCTAAGAACTATTCTTAAATGACAAAGGATTTGATCATCCTGGCAACACTAGACAAAAGAGCATAGAACATTATTATAAGTTCTATAGATGGTGCCACATTTCAGAATCTGGTGCACTGTAAAACCTCCAAGGAAATGTGGGACACCCCGATTGTCTACATGGAGGGAACAGAAGAAGTTAGAGAGGACAGGAAGTCTATGCTGAATCAAGAATATTAGAGCTTTAGACAAGCCAAGACTGATAACATAGCTGAATGTTACAAAAAGTTCATCAGGATAGTTAATGAACAGATGACCTATGGAAGAGTCATCAACACTTATGAACTGAATGACAAGTTTCTCAGGTCTCTGACAATGGACTGGGACAAAAAGATTTGTTCCATCAGAGTGGTGGCCAAGCTTGCTGATACACCTCCTCCCATATTATTTGGAAAGCTGCTATCATATGAAATGCAACTTACTGCCAGGAAGGGGGAAGAGAAGAGAAGAAGGTCTGAGTATAAGGACAAATCAGTAGCCTTCAAGGCTGAAGGCACAAGAGAGGGCAGGAGAAAATCTCCTTCTCCACCCAGAAGGAGTGTTGAGGCAGAATAAGGAATTCCTGATACTACTTCATCAGACAGCCACACCACTGATGAGGACTTTGCTGCCTTTATAAGGCAGTTCAAAAGGTTTTTGAAAAAGAAGAAGTGGAGATCCAGACCATCATCATCCTTTTCCAAGGATGAGTACTATAAGAAAAATAAGATTCCCAAGGAGGACATGTATGCCTCAAAACCTAGTAAACAAACTAACTTAAAGATTGTTTGTTATTACTACAACGGGCCAGGACATGTCATAGCTGACTATCCAGACAAGAGGACTGAATCTAAGGAGAAGAAGAATCATCAACTAAACGGCAAGAAGGAGAAATCCTTTGTTGCTCATAAACTGAAGAGTTAGACAGACTCTTCATCTTCAGGATCGGGAGAAGAAGGAGATGCAGAAGCATATGTTGGGCTATTCTCAACTGAATAGGTTTCTAAGGAGTTAGAATTCCTACAAATGTTGGACTCTATAAATGGAGTGAAAGAACATTATTGTAGAGGACTGATGGCCCTATCAAAAAATGATCAATACCAGGATCAGGCTGGTCCTATTAAGGTAACAATTCTCCCTTTGAGTCTGATTACCTCACTGGATCAGAATCAGAAGCATCAGCATCAAGAGATGAGGATGGTTCTGAGTCTGAAGGGGATGTACACCAACTCATTGATGAGTATGGTGGGTTGCTACAAGCTCTAAAGACAAGCAAGCTTCTTGTCAAGGAGCAGGCCAAGGAGATTGAATCTCTTAAGCTGGCAGCATAAGAATTAGCCAAGTTGATTGATTTGAAAATGAATGAGGTTGCCAAACTAAAGAACATAACTGTCATTCAGATGGGCACAATCTCATTCAGGGAAAATCATATCAAGAATCTGGAGGCAAGACTCCAGAAAGAAAAAGAGTTAGTGTCTAAATTATCTAAGCCAAAATCAGTCTTGCCTTTAATAGACAACTTCATTTCTCAAAAAGATAAGACTGGTCTAGGCTTTAAGGGAAGAACAAGGGCCCCCAATTCACATGAAAAAGGTAAGGCCCCAGTTTATCCACTAGCCTCTAAGCCCCCTATTTTCTTAAGGAAATTGATGAAACCTATAAATAGGTATGATCATTAAATTACACATGGTCACTGTGAGTATGGAGATCACATTGGCAAGTCTGTTAATGCAAGTAGGCGACTCTATAGGCAAGCCCATCAGGTTCAAAAGGAATTCTTGGGGTTTGCTGCTCCAGAACCTACACTCAAAAGAACAACATGCAATAAGGTTGTGAAGTCTATACTTAAGAGAAGGTACAACAGATTTGAGTGTTGGTGTTATGGCAAGGTAGGCCACTTTGCTTTGGATTGCTGGTTTAACACAAGTGGTAAAACCAAGAATAGTTTACCTATCAAAAAAGCAGTAGGTAAACATGATAGTTTTCAAACTAACAAAAACCTAGGACCCAAAACTAATTTGGGTCCTAAGGATGAGTTATTCTGTATTTGATACAGGAGAATCAAAGTGGCCATACCCCTATATGGTACTTGGATAGTGGATGTTCCAGACATATGCCTGGAACAAGAAGAATGTTGAGGGACTATGTACCCATAGAGAATGGACCCAAAGTGATCTTTCGTGGATCAGAAAAAGGAATCATCAAAGGATTTGGGAACATCTCTAGTGATTCAATTACCATCACTAAAGTGGCTTATGTGAAGGAGCTAAAACATAACCTGATTAGCATAAGTCAACTTAGTGATCTAGGTTATGATATCTCTTTCCATAAAGGGGAGTGCCAAATTAAGAGGTCAAGTGATCAAGAGATCATATTGACTGGCACTAGGAGAGTGAATGTATATTGTCTTAACCTAGATTGTGAGTATAATAACTCACCCATTTGCCTAGTTGTAGGTGAGAAAGATTCATTATATGTAAAATGGCACAAGAGGTTAGCTCATCTAAACTATAAGTCAATAAGGCTGCTGTTTAGCATGGGTTTAGTGAGGATTGGTCCTCAGGTCAAGTGCATTAAAGGAGGAGTGTGTTCAGCTTGCCAAAAGGCAAACAGACCAAGTCCTCTTTTCTTGCACTTGATACCAAAGATTCAATTAGATGTTTATATCTCTTGCATATTGATTTGTTTATTTCTATGCCAGTTCATAGTCTTGGTAGGAAAGTATACACTTTATGGTTGTGGATGACTATTCTAGATACACATGGGTTTTCTTCTTGAGGCAAAAATCTAAAACCCCTTGTGTTATTTAGACTTTTATTAGACAAATTCAGAATGAATTTAACAGTTCAGTGGTCAAAATCAGAAGTGACCATGGAACTAAATTTCAGTCTGAATATATGACAAAATTTTGTGAAGAACTTGGGATTCATCAGGAGTTCTCCTCACCCTTAACACCTCAGCAAAATGGAATTGCTGAAAGAAAGAATAGAACTCTTATTGAGACAGGTAGAACTCTACTCAGTGACACTACTCTCCCTGAATATTTCTGGGCTGAGGCAGTAAATATTGCTTGTCATGTTCTCAATAGAGCATCCATAAATAAGAAACTTAAGTTGACTCCCTATCAGATTTTGAAAGGCAAAACACCAAACATTTCTTACTTCAGAATCTTTGGTATCAAGTGTTATGTCCTAGTTAATGGTAAGCACTACCAAACAAAGTTTGCTGCCAAATCCATAGAAGGGATATTTGTTGGGTACAACAATTACAGTAGGGCATACAAGGTCTACAACTTGACTACCCAAGTTTTAGAAGAGTTAGTCCATGTTGTTTTTGATGAGTCTTGATTGATTAACAATGAATTGTCTAGTTCTTCAATTAGTTCTACAGGTATAACAGACAGGCTGGACAAGACGACCATCAATGATGAAGCTCCTACTAGGATAGATGATGGAAAAGATGCATGCTATCTAGAGGGAGAACAAAACTCACTAGATGATGAAGGCAATGAGGAGCATCAGGTGGAGGAAAATGAAGAAGGCCATGAGGTTGACAGGTTTCCTCCAGCAGGAAGACACCTTAAGGATCATCCAGCTCACCAGATAATTAGTGATGCAAGTCAAGGTGTTCTAATAAGGAGCAAGAACATGAACACAATTTTATGTTTAAGTTTCTTGTAACTGATAGAACCCAGGAAGTTTTAAGAATCCATGCTAGATACTAACTGGTTTGATGCTATGCAAGAAGAGCTGAATTAATTCAGAAGGTGTAAAGTCTGGGAACTAGTTACTAAACCTAAGGATCATAACATCATAGGAACCAAGTGGATGTACAGAAACAAACTTGATGAAAATGTAACAATTACCAAGAACAAGGAGAGGATGGTAGCAAAAGGCTACATGCAAGAGGAAGGGATTGACTTTGACCAAACCTTTGCCCCAGTAGCAAGGCTAGAGGCTATAAGGATGGTCTTTGCCTATGTTGCCTATCAAGGATTCAAGGTATATCGAATGGATGTAAAGTCAGCATTTCTGAATGGTGACTTAAAAGAGGAGGTCTATGTTGAACAACCATCAGGTTTGGTACATTATCATTATCCTGATTATGTATATAGGCTTAGGAATGACCTATATGGTTTGAAACAAGCCCCTATGGCTTGGTAAGAAACCTTGTCTACTTTTCGTATTGAGAATAAATTCTCTAGAGGAAAGATTGACAAAACTCTATTCTTTAGGGAATCTAAAGGCAAGATAATCCTACTCTAGATATATGTTGATGACATTATCTTTGGATCTACTGAAAATAACCATTGTAGAAAGTTTGCCAAACTTATGCAAGGGAAATTTGAGATGAACAGTATGAGTGAACTAAAGTTCTTTTTGGGATTTCAAGTAAGACAGACTGATGATGGATTGTCCACATCCCAGTCTAAGTTCACTAAAGAGTTGATTAAGAAATTTGGTATGGACTCAGCCTCCACCATGAAAACTCCAATGGGAACAAGTATGTATATAGGCAAAGATGAGACAGGGAAACCTGTTGATGAGTCTTTGCATTGAGGGATAATTGGCTCCCTACTCTACTTGACAGCTAGTAGACCTGACATCATGTATGTTACATGTGTCTGTGCTAGGTACCAAGCATGCCCAAGGGAATCTCATTATACTGCAGTTAAGAGAATTTTGAGGTATCTTAAGGGCACACTAAATCTAGGTGTTTGATACCCTAAGAATAGAGATTTCACACTTACTGGTTTCTCAGATGCAGATTTTGCAGGATGCAAAGAAGACAGGAAAAGTACTAAAAGAACCTATCAATTCCTAGGTGGAAGGCTGGTATCATGGTGCAGCAAGAAGCAGACCAGTGTAGCTATATCAACAGTTGAGTTTGAATATGTAGCTGTAGGTAGTTGTTGTGCACAATTATTGTGGATAAAGCACCAACTTGAAGATTATGACATCAAGGTAAGTAGAATTCCACTGTTTTGTGATTCTACAAGTGCTATTTTTATTGCTAAGAATCCTGCATCTCACAGTAGAACCAAGCATATAGAAATTAAGTTTCATTTTATACGAGAATATGTAGAGAAGGAAGATATTAATCTAGAATTTGTAAACACAAATAATCAAATAGCTGATATCTTTACAAAACCTCTGGATGAAACTAAATTCAATCATTTTAAAATTGAATTAGGTATGTTGAACCTAGACTAGGTCAACACAAGCATTTCTAAGTAGACTATGTAAGCACAATATTTCCCAGGAAATTTGTCTAAGTACAATGTTTGTGTCGACACAAACAAATTGTGTCGACACACTCAGTATGTTGTGTCGATAAAGAAAAAGGATGTGTCGACACAAAAACAGTATCTGTGTCGACAGAAGTATGGGTGTCGACACAATTATGTCGAGACTTTAAGTTAGCTGATTTTTTTGTCGACACACAAAAATCAATGTCGACACTCTGTGTCGAGTCATGACCAGTCCATGTAGACAATAATATAAGTATGTCGACACATAGACGTGTCAACTAAACCTAAGTTTTGTCGAGACGTAGTATTATTACTAAGGAGTGTCTTTTGAACTCCCCTTTACACCTAGACTTTAAATTGGTGAGGCCAAAATCTTGTCGACTACGCTTTCAAATTTCTCGACTCTAGCCCTCGTGTTGACTTCGATATTCTCTTCTCTTCTCTCTCTCTCTCCCTTCCATCAATGGCGCCCATCAAAGAAGACAAGGTGAATAAAGGCTTTGAACTGGTTTGTGATGGATTCAGGACAGCGTATCAAGAAATTCTGGGTGTAATTACCCTAATTTCAGAAAATGGGTTGGAATTCTTGGTTTCAGAACCAATGAAGATTTGGAAGAAGGAGGTCATGGAATTTTATTCTTCTACAACTGTGGACACAGACAAGAAGAAGATCAAAGCCACTGTACTGGATTCCAGAGTAAAACTTATACTAAAGTCGATTAGGAAAACACTCCAACTTCCTAAGGTCAAGGATGAAGATGACATCATTCCCTCGATGATAAAAGATGCCTTAAGCTGGTGCGGGTTAAACCCTAATACCAATGTTGGATCATCCATCACCAGGAAAGGGATGAATTCACAAGGGAAATTCCTATCAGAGATAGTAGGCAAGGTAATCCTGTACAAAACAGGTGGACATGACAGAATCTCAGATTCTATGTTCAATCTAATGACAAGAAAAATTTTTAAGCTAAAGATAGATTGGGCAACCATAGTACTTGACAAGATACAAGAAGGAATCAAGAAACCAAACTTGGGAAGAATTCTGAGTCTTTGTTTATCTTCAGTAATACCTGATATTATAAACCAACTTCCAGGATCAAAAATCAACCATATGAGAAGAATGGACACAAGAATCCTGTCTAGGTGGGATAGAGTATTAACCAAGGAGGTTTCTACTCCTCAAAAACAGACCAAGAAAGAAAAGAAGAAAAAGGAAGTTGTTCAGCAAGCAGAATCTTCTAGTGATTCTGAAGAGTAAGTGGTCTTCAGTTACGATGAAGACATGCCCTAAAAAGATGTTCAAGATCAAGTAGAGAGCAGTGTGCTCCCAGAGAAGCATGTAGTCATTACTCCAGGAGGAGAAAATCCTGAATTAGAAGCACAAGATATTGTACTTCCAGAGCTGCCTGCTCAAGGGGATGGAATTGTTGATGCTACACTAGAGAGTGAGTATGCAACAGATACAATAATGGATATTGTCTCAGATATCAATAAAGAAGCACTGGACATTGCTGAGCAGGTGGCACAAGATGTGCAGAATGAGCAAATACAACAAGAGGTAACCATGGAAGATCTATTTCCTGATTTACCTGCTGTAAGGACTGAGGGGGAGCAATTCCAGGTAGAACAAGACCTGCCAAGAATTGAGGGGGAGGAGCTGCTAAATGCCCCATCTAATAAGGAACCTGTTGATATAAAAAACTCTTCACAACCCTCTGATGATGAGGAAGCTACTATGTCTAAGAAAAGAAAGATAGTTGAAATAAAGAAAAAGAGCTCAGGCTACAAGAAAGCCTTACACACAGTCACACCACCACCTGCTCCAAGCATGGATTTCAGTTCACTACTGGTCCAGATGCAAGTAAAATTTGATGAATAAAGGCAATCTCTAGAAAAGTATGTGGATGAGTCTAATAAGGAACTGCAGTTTCAGCTGGCTCAAGACATAAAGTCAATCGGATTTGATGTCAATCTACACAAGAAAGAAATGACAGATTGCTTCCATAACGAAGGCAATGCTGTGGTGTATTTGGCTGAGCAACAACAACTCCTGAAGACTGAGGTGGAGGACATTGCCACAAAATAAGGGTATATTTTGGAAAATCAATTTAGGTCCAATGAAAACCTCAATGATTCCCATGCAGAAATCATCCAAAAACTTGGAAGTATTTCAACAGATATGAAAAATAAAATATCAAAGCAGATACAAGTAGATTTATCTGCTCTTCAAATAACTATTGAAGCCTCCCAAAAGATTATTTCTACTACCTTACTTAAGTTCAAAGACTATTACAAAGAAGTACATAATATCTGGCTGATCAGATAAGGTTTCAGAAGATTGATCTGAGGGATCATATTACTAGAGAAGTCATAAAGGGGGAGAGATTATTAGTCAAAGCTATCTCTGACCTAGCTAAATGGATCTCTAATTCCATCAGAGCTACACTTGGCTTTCATCCTCTATGTGATGATGACAATGTTGCTGAATCTGGAGTGCAACCTGCATATATTGAAGGAGATCATCCTGAAGTTGCACATGTTATTTACCCTCCTGCTGATTTTGACATGGTTCAACAAAAAGTACAAACAATATATACTCCTTCACAGGAGGCATCAAAGGTGATCATTGAAAAATTAGAAATGTCAGAGGCTGCCAAGCAAGCTCAAAAGGAGGCACAATTATCCAAGAAAAGGTTCAGGGAATAGGCTGAGTTGAAGCCAGACTTTGAGCAATGGAGCCCTACTTCAAGGAATATCATTTTGACTTTCTTGAAGGCGGTAAAGGATAAGACCCATGACAGGAGTAAGTGGTATTCTGAGTAGGAATGGAAAAAATATCAAGCTAGGCAGGAAGCCATTCTTTAGCATAGAAGAAGTGCAAAAGCTGGGAAGTTAGCAGCTAATGCTCTGGAGCCTAGCAAGTACTTCCCCAAGCCTTTTCACTATTTTTAAAGGCAAAAGATAAAGGCTGAAGAATTAAAGCAGAAGGATCTCAAAGTGAAGAAACCTGCTGAGGATACAGAACCTTCTGTGCAGACAAAGATTAATTCTGGGAAAGGCATTGTAATTAAGGAGCCTAGTCAATCATAGGATAGATAGGCTTATATAGAGTAATGTAACTATTTGTTTTTCTTCTAAGAAAACCATGTAAACCTAGTATTTTCTGATTAATAAATAAAATCAGCTTCACTATTGCCTTGAGTTGTTTACATTGTTTATATATCTTGCACTGAAATATATGTACATCTATTCTTATGTGCTTTATTATAAGTGATGTATATCTTTGACTAAGGTTTATGACTTCTCCAAATAGGGGGAGATTGTTGGGTACACTGAAAAATGTGTACCAGATTTGTAGAAGCCTCATCTTACTCAATGATATATATCAATTTGTATTTGATGTACGTTTGAGTTTCATTGTATAGGTATAAGGTTTGAAAAAAAATTCAAAGTACAACTGTCGATACCAGAAGTAAAGTTGTGTTGACACCCAGAAGTTGTGTCGACACCAGAAGCAAAGTTGTGTAGACACCAAGAAATTGTGTCGACACAAGAAGCAGAGGCTGTATCGACACCCAGGAGTTATGTCGACACCAAAAGAAAGGCATGTGTCGACATTCAGGAATTGTGTCCACACCTGAAGAAGGTTTACGTAGACAGCTAGACACACACTCAATGCCATCTTATAACAACAGCTATACTGAATCAGAAGGCTTGTGTCAACATATAGGACTTGTGTAGACACACACTCAATGACATCTAGATGACACTCAACGCCATCTAACAGCAACAGCTATACTGAGTCAGAAGACTTGTGTCGACACACACTCAACGACAGTTGGATATACACTCAATGTCATATGCCAGCATCAGTTATGTCAAGAACAGGAGGAGTTGTGTTGACACATACAAACAAAAGCTGTGTCGAGTAACTGAAGAATGATTATGTCAACACATGGAGTGTTATGTCGACATCATCAAGACTAGTGTCGACACTAAGTCTATTTGTGTCGACACATATGAAGCAGTCTGCTGAGTGGATCATGCTGAGTTATAAAATCTTTAAGGAATTAGTTGTCATGACTGGTGACTCGACAACTGTCATTACCAACAGGTCTGACACCTTTGTCAGACCTGTCAGAAGGTTGTTACAAACCGGATCAGCCTGTAATCAGGAGAAATCTCTATATAATGGATTGATCCATGACAACATAAAAAATATAACAGGTATAGAGATAAAAAGGTGGATCATCTAACAAAAGTTTTCAATAACAAGTAAAGGGATGACCCTTAAGAAGGCAGATTCTGGACAGTCTGTAGAGAAGATTCAGATCTTATTCTTAATTCAAGAAAGGAGCTGATAGGTGATCAACTTCTACATCAAGAAGAATTCAACCTTATTTTGTTCTATCAAGAAGCTTTGAAACAGCTAAGTCAGGTTGGATCTGGAGATTCAGTTCACTAAAAAACTGATCAAGAAGCTCTCACCTATAGAGTGATCTATCTGGTGATATTTATGTATTTCTCAAATACTCAAATTCTTGTGGGATCTATTGTTAGATCTAAGTTGTAAGACTATAATTATAAAGGCTGAGGTAGGGCTGAGTGCCTGAGGTATAGGACTATTGATTTTCTGAGTTGTAAGCCTAGTTATAAAGGCTGAGGTAGGGCTGTGGCCTAAGGTAGGATTCTTAGGGAAGGATATGTGGTAGGACTTGTGTAAGTCTGAGGTGTAGGAACCATTCTAGTTCTGAGATGTAAGCTCTTTGGATCAGAGAAAAAGGAAGGAAGTTGGGCTGAATCCAGTTCTCTACTGGATAGGCAAAGGGGGAAAGTGTATGTACCTATACCTCGAGGAACCACTATAAATCTAGTGTATGTTGTGCTGTGGTTTGCAATCTCCGTGGTAAGAAAGAACTAGTTATCTTGCCTAAAATTCTTAAAGATAATTAGAACCTATTTACCCCCTCCCCTATAGGTGTTTAGGATCTTTAAATAAGTCTTTCAGGTTGACTGAACTTTCTTTGCTTGTTATGAACTTCATTCTCGGGGATGCAAACATCCCTGTCTGTAATAACTTAAATAATTTTTTAGAACTCAGGGCTACTTTAAAAAAAATGATGTGCTATTTAGGTTCAACTCGCACTGGGAACTGCTAGATCATCTGGTGGCTAGCTGGAATCATCTAGCTGGGGGTGGCGAGCTGGACCGACCCATCAGCTCGACCATAAATCTAATTTTCTATAAATAGGCCCCCTCACAAACCCCCTTGCTATTGGCTTAATTGCATGCATATCCCACTTTGCTGATCTGCTCGATACCTACTCTCGCATCCCAACTCTTTCGCAGACATGGTCAAGATGCGACCTGATGCCGACGGACTTTCCTAGTGTGCCCGTCAGTTCGACGAATACCTCTTCTTTAACGGAAACACCACCGAGCACGAGCTCACCGCCTTCAAGACCTAAAACCACTCTCTTTCTAGTCCATCAAAGGATGTTACAAATAGCTTGCACCTGGTAGCAACGGTAAGTGTCTTGAGGGTGATGGCTGACTCAAAAGCTTATTAGTGTACAACTGGGTTAGACTCTCCGGTGTAAACTTGCAGTCGCGGTACTCTGAAGTGAGCTGGAGTCAGTTCTTGCCGTATTCACTCTGTAAATGGTGATGGATCTTTCTATTCTCTTAGAATATTAGGGAAAGGAAAAAATGGAGGATAAGCTATAGTTGAAAATTTTGAGGGAGTATAGAAAGGAAAAGCTGCTGTGGAAGGAGCAACTACGGGAGTTGAAGGGTGGGGATGTCTTCCCTGAAAACTCAAGAATCTTGCTGGACTTCCTCGGGCTGCTTCCCGAAAGAAGATTTGATGAGCTATGAACTCGTCCTTTTGAGACCGCAAGGAGGTGGTAGCTTGCCCTTTCAGATTGGTTGTTGGATATGTCGGTGGATATATAGGAGGGTAGACCGGCAGGCAAACCGGCAGATGGGCTTACGGGTTCTCCATTCCTAGTGCTAGATGGGCTGGAGGAACTTGTGCTACTATGGATTGTGCATCTAGTCGCTTTGCAATAGCAGTTAGAGCAAGTTTGATTGCTAGAAATTACTGGGCGATTTCCCGACACGATTTCTCCAAGGCTTCCCAAATATAATCTTCACTAAGACTTGAAGGGGCGAGGTTCTCTACAGGTTGATGGTCTGACATATCTAACCATTGGATTTCACCATCTTCTTGAAATCTGAAGGCCGCGTGTTAACTATTGATGCCAAAAATGATCCTCTCTGCACCCTAGAGAGGTGAACACGTTTGATCTAGCATGTGGGGGTAAAAGGAGGTTGATGAGGAACTGTCAGCAGCTGGTTACTTTGATAGTTGGGATTAGTGGTTGCGATCGAGAGAGAGGGTTCTGGCTGTGCCAACAACAGAGTTCGCCCGTCGCGACTTAAATGGCACTCCAGCAATGGGCTTTCCTTTATTATTAATCAATATTAAAGCTTGAGTCACTCCTTTACATAGAAAAATATAAAGGGTACATGGGGGAGCTAGTGGCAAGAAGAAAGAGGTTTCAAGAGGCTGCGTGGACTGATTAAACATGTCACAACGCCGCGTGGGCTACTAATCCCGCAACTCGCTGTCTTAGGTCAATCGTAATGCGTGACAAGGAAGGGAAGATTGCTGAGTTCACTGGGTCTGTAGTTTGACCAACTAGGTCTTATAGTTGCTGCCTAGCTAGACAGACTATTGAGACCGCTGGGATAGGCTACTATAGGAGAAAAGTCTAGGAATCAGGTTTCAAAGGTCAATGTCGAGGCCGCGCGGACAGGTGGTCAGTCCGCAAGAAGGGTTGGCGGATAGAAAGTTGTATCCACAGTGTTTATTGTGTTGGTTGCTCTACGATTGTCCTCTCCCTCTGAGGAGGCATGGGGGTATATTTATAGGATCGAGAAGGGGACATCTAGAACTGGGCTTGATGACAACACACCCGATGGTATGGGAGTACAGAGATCGAGTCTCCCACATGCTGCGCGAGCTGAGGAGATCTCCTGCTGCGGGGTAGAAGCATCCACCACCTACTGGCTGACTTAAGTTGAGTCTGCACTATGCTATGCGAAATTAGGAGGAGATGGCTTGTTACTGCTAGAAGCGAGTTCGCCTCCCGCTGGTATGTTTATTGTCCATTTGTTGGCGGACTGAGACCGAGTCCACCACCTTTAGGCGAACTAAGATTGAGTCCTCCTACTGCAAGCGGACTGAGGTGGAGTCCGCCCCATGCTTAGGTGTTGAATTTTCTAGGCCAAGCGGTCTGATGACGAGGTCACTGCAGATAAGAATGCGAGGTCACCTATTGTAGGCGGATATGAGAGGCGCCTTGCTCTTGGTGGGTTCTTTCTTGTAGCGGCTGAGGGGAGAGTCTGCCACTAGCGATGGGCGGGATAAGAGACCGCTACTCTCACGTCTAGCCGCGTATCCTGATTGTGCAGGCTAGGAAGCAGTCCACACAATCAAAGCGCTGGCAACTACCGGGCGACTACTAGTCTAGCCATACGTACAAAAAAGTCTATCCGTGCGGTTAGCTAAAAAATAGGCCGCGAACCCCCCAGATAAGACAGAGCAGTTCGCGGCTTGCATGCTAGCCATCTTGGAGTGGATAGTTGATTTTTGGGTAACACTTTCTTCTGTTGAGTTCACTCGATGGTTCGTCCAGTTCACATGGCAGATTGTCGAGTGACACTTGATAGTTCGTCGTGTTCACTTGACTATTTTGTCCATCGAGTTCACTCAACGATTTGTCAAGTTCACTCGATGATTCTTCGAGTTCACTTGATGATTTGACCTACCAGCCACCCCCATGACCTTGGGCTCTCACTCCAAAAAGTTTCTCTATCGTACCTAGGCCATACTAGTGAAACAAAGCATGCATGAAGGGTCTAAATCAAAATGGGATGTTACAAATCCAAAAAACAAATAAATATTTACATCCCTGATAACTCTAACTATTTACTTATTTTTATATAGATTTTATTTAATAAATAATTCATTTATATTTAGTTTTTATTAATATTTGTATTAATTCCTTAATTTCTTATTTTAAGTCAATTTGGGCTACGAATAATAAATCGATGCTTGCAGGACTGATCAGGAGAAGAAGCTGAACAAATCTGGAAAAATTGCAAATTACACGCCCCAGTCACGAGCGTGACCCTCAAGTCACGGGCGTTACCCTCAAGTCTCGGGCGACACCAAAAGGTGTGACCCCTTTAGGTGTTCAAGATTGCATTTCCACGTCAATTAAAATTACAGGCCTTGTACACGGGCTTGAACCTTTGGTCACAGGCGTGACTCAAGGGCGTGACATCCAGCTCAGGCATGCCGCGCATTATGAAGCCAGTTTCAGATCCAGGCAGTTTAAAGCTTACACGCCCTTGATCATGGGTGTGACTTAGGGGCATGACCTCTTCAGCAACTTCCAGATTAACTCTCGCCATTTTGAGTTCTCACCATTTCTAGTAACAGTAAAGACACGCCCTAGGTCACAGTCGTGTCCTAGGGGCGTGACCCGCAAAATAATAATTTTGGCAGTTTTTCTCCCAACGTTCCCGAGCTTTCAAGAGGCATGTTACACACCTTACATGCCCCTAGTCATGAGTGTGACTGAGGGGCATGACTCTCCAGAAAAATTCCTATAAATTTTAGATAGATCCAAGCATCTGAGGAATTGAGGAGCATCTAAGGGTCATCTAGTTGTCAACTAGGAGTAGATTTTATGAAGTTTTAGTAGCTTAATTTCCGGTTCTTGTATTTCTTCATTGCAATTTTACTTTTGTAGATTCGCTTTGCTTTGTGTACTTAAATTCAAGCACTTTTTCTATCATTTCTTCCTTTTATGTAGTTTTTACATAATGTCAAATAACTAATTTAAATTAGCACTTGATCATGATGTTCTTTAAATGAAATAAACTTATTTTTTTAAGCTCTCTTTATTTATCGCTTTGATTTACCTTTGATTTCAATTGTGTCGAATTCACCTTTTGATTTTAGATATGTACCCGAGATTTACTGAGAGGTTGTGTATATGAGTAGATCACTAAAAGGTTGAAGGAGTTGCATGCACTCCTCAAGAGAGGATGACAAGAATCTTCCGGTTTAGAGTCAAATACAGTAGCGGGGTTCACCGCATAAAGCAAGCTTACGTGTTTTGACTGGACGAGAGCTCTGAATCGATCAACCTATGTTTAATCGAGAGTGTATTCTAGAGAGAGGTGCTTTTGTAAATTAGAACCTCTACGGTCGAAGTAGGTAGATTAGAAGCTTAAATTTTATGAAATGTTTAGTTTATTTCAAAGGGAATCAAGATTAAGTGTTGATTTTAGTTCATAGTTTTATTAAAATTCTATTTTTATATTCGATAAAATAATATTAATTTGCGTGAGTAGAAGTAGTCAACAGGCCCCGAGTCTAATACGACACTTGATCTTATACTTTAGAACGATAGGTACACTTATCTTATCGATTTAGAATTATGCTCTAGCATGAATTTTAACCATCAATCCCCGAAATAAAGGTTTGTTTTTTGGGTATCAAAGTACAGGGTATGTAAGTTAAGTTCTAGGGTAGCATTGCTACATAAGATCCATAAGCTCCCAAGTATATTCCCCTTTTCCTATGGTTTGACAACAGGACCTTTACTAAATGAACACTCTTTTACCTCAGCCTTTAATATATCAGGATAGACTCTAGTAGGATCGATCTATCAGATGCCACAGGGCTAGAAGTAGCGGTGAAATACTAATCAAGCTGAAGCAGTGCCTTTCGAAGGGAAGAAACATGAAAGACTTCGTGTAAATTTTACAGTTTCAGCAGTAGCTCTAGCCTATAAGCAAAGGGATCGTCCGCTCCAAAATGGTATAAGGCCCCATATATTTTGGGCTGAGTTTCGCCCTTCCACCAATACGTTGCACCCCATGCCTTGGCCTAATTTTTAAGAATACCTTATCACCCTCTTAGAATTCTACCATCCTATGTTTTGCATCATAGTACTTTGCTTGTCGGCGCTGAGACTCTAGAATGGGGTCCTGTATCAGCCTTATTATAGTGTTAGTGTCATCGATGTACTCCACCCCCAATGCCTTTGAATCCTCATCCTAGACCGATGATAAAGGCATTCTGCACCTCCTACCATAAAGTCCCTCATTGAGTGCAATTCTGATGCTTGCATGATGACTGTTATTATATGAAAACTTTGCTGACAGTATAAGTATCTCCCACTACTCTCTCCTATCCAAAATGCAAAACCTCAATAAGTCCTCCATAGTCCTGATAGTCCTCTCAGACTGGTCGCCAGTCCGAGGATGAAAAGTCATGTTGCAGGTAAGGCAAGAGCCAAAATATGCCAGAACTGGCCTCTATTCCTTAGAGGTGAACTGACCATCAGGGTCTTAAACAATTGTCTTTGGCACCCCATGGTATCGAATGAACTTCTCCACAAAGAGACGCACCTAAACATCAAACTGTGCCTCCTTCCTCTTTGGTACGAACCTGTCAACCTTTATCAAGCGATCTATTATCACCCAAACTAAATCATTCCCGGGACGAGACCGGGTAAGGCTGGGAATAGTGTCCATGGAAATATCCTCAAACTTTCACTCGGAAATGGACAACGACTATAATAATCCTCCAGGGCTCTTACACTCCACCTTCACCTACTAACAAACCTCGCAGTGTATAACATAGTATGTGACATCTATCATTATTTCTGGCCAAAACATCGTCTTTGCAAGTTAGTGTACATCTTGGCAATTGGGATGCACTGAATACTTGTTGCAATTAGCCTCTCAAGATGTCTTCCCGAATCCCACCACCTACGGGAATGTAAAGCCTTTTATGTAAATGAATGAGGCCTTCCTTTAGCATGTACCCCTTGGTTGATCCTCCCACAATTTCTTGGAATGCATGGGATAAAATAGAATCCTTCCCTTGATCTGCCCGAATCCAATAACGAATGTCAAAAAATATACTTATGGTGGCCAAGTACTTCATATAGGCCTCGAGATAATCTTTAGAATCCAGCATAATCTCTATCTCTTCGAGCACTCGAGCCAATTCAATCGCCATTAATCGAGATTCGGGGCTCGATATGGGTGTCTTCCTGCTTAGAGCATCCGCCACTGAGTTTGCCTTCCCTGGGTTGAAGTTCAATGTAAACTCATAATTGCACATAAACTCTAGCCACCACCGTTGTCTTAAGTTTAGATCTTTTTGGGTGTATACATCAAGTTCTTATGATCTGAGAAGATCTTATAGTGGACACCGTATAGATAATATCTCCAAATCTTCTGGGCAAAGCCACTGCTCCAAGCTCTAAGTCATGCACTGGGCAATTCACATCATGCTTCATAAGGTTCCTCCAGGCATACACAATCACATGCCCATACTGTATCATTAATGTGTAACGTCCCATTTTGATCTAGACCCCTTGTGCATGTTTTGGGTCACCTTGGGTGGCTTAAGCTTAGTAGGAAATTTTGGTAGAGAGATAGCCCAAGGCCATAGGGGTCGATGGTAGCTTTCAGGACAGAATTTAGTAGGATAGATCTATCAAATGCCATAGGTTTAGAAGTAGCGGTGATATACTTATCAGGCCGAAGCAGTGCCTTTCGAAGGGAAGAAACATGAAAGACATCGTGTAAATTTTGAAGTTCTAGCGGTAGCTGTAGCCAATAAGCCATGGGATCGATCCGCTCAAAAATGGTATAAGGCCCCATATATTGTGGGCTGAGTTTCTCCCTTCCACCATTATGTTGCACCCCATGCCTTGGCCTATTTTTTAAGAATACCTTATCACCCTCTTAGAATTCTACCATCTTATGTTTTGCATTATAGTACTTTGCTTATCGGCTCTGAGACTCTGGAATGGGGTCCTGGATCATCCTTATCATAATGTTAGTGTCATCGATGTACTCCACCCCCAATGCCTTTGTATCCTCAACCTAGACCTATGATAAAGGCATTCTAAACCTCCTACCAAAAAGTCCCTCATAGAGTACAATTCCAATGCTTGCCTGATGACTGTTATTATATGAAAACTCTACCAACGGTATAAGTCTCTCCCACTGCTCTCTCCTATCCAAAATGGAAAATCTCAATAAGTCCTCCATAGTCCTGATAGTCTTCTCAGACTGGTCGCCAGTCCGAGGATGAAAAGTCATGTTTCAGGTAAGAAAGGAGCCTAAATATGCCGGAACTTCCCTCCATTTCTTAATGGTGAAGTGACCATAAGGGTCTTAAACAATTGTCTTGGGCACCCCATGGTGTCGAACGAACTGCTCAAAAAAGAAATGCAACAAAACATCAAATTGTGCCTCCTTCCTCTTAGGTACGAACCTGTCAACCTTAATCAAGCGATCTACTATCACCCAAACTGAATCATTCCCGGGGTAAGATCGGGGAAGGCTGGGAATAGTGTCCATGGAAATATCCTCGAACTTTCACTCGAGAATGGACAACGTCTATAATAATTTTCCAGGGCTCTTACACTCCACCTTCACCTACTGACAAACCTCGCAGTGTATAACATAGTATGTGACATCTATCTTTATTTCTGGCCAAAACATTATCCTTGTAAGTTAGTGTACATCTTGGCAATTGGGATGCACTGAATACTTGTTGCAATTAGCCTCTCAAGATGTCTTCCCGAATCCCACCACCTACGGGAAGGAAAAGTCTTTCATATAAATGAACGAGGCCTTCCTCTAGCATGTACCCCTCATCTGATCCTCCCACAATTGCTTGGAATGCTTGGGATAAAATAGCATCCTTCCCTCGCTCTGCCCGAATCCAATCACGAAAGTCATAAACTATACTTATGGTGGCCAAGTACTTCGTATAGGCCTCGAGATGGTCATTAGATACCATCATAATCTCTATCTCTTCGAGCACTCGAGCCAACTCCATCGCCATTAATCGAGATTCGTGGCTCGACATGGGTGCCTTCCTTCTTATAGCATTCGCCACTGAGTTTGCCTTCCCTGGGTGGAAATTCAATGTAAACTCATAATCACACATAATCTCCAGCCACCACCGTTGTCTCAAGTTCAGGTCGTTTTGGGTGTAGATGTACATCAAGTTCTTATGATCTGAGAAGATTTTCTAGTGGACACCATATAGATAATATCTCCAAATCTTCAGGGCAAAGCCACTACTCCAAGCTCTAAGTCATGCACTAGGTATTTCACCTCATGCTACATAAGTTGCCTCGAGGCATACAAAATCACGTGCCCATACTGTATCATTAATGTGTAACGTCCCATTTTGAGCTAGACCCCTTGTGCAAGTTTTGTGTCACCTTGGGTGCCTTAGGATAAGTAGGAAAGTTTGGGAGAGAGAGAACCCAAGGTCATAGGGGTGGATGGTAGGTTAAGACGGTCAACTAAACAAGACAAATCATCGAGTGGACTCGACAGATAGTCGAGTGATCTCGATGAATTGTCGAGTGAACTTGACGAATTGAATGGTCTTGTGTACCCGAAGAACCGTTGAGTGTCACTTGACAAAGATTTGAGGAAACTCGTCGAATTTTTGGGTCAACTTGACGAATGGGATGGTCAGGTGAACACGACGAACCGTCGAATGTAACTCGATGAAGGGTCAAGTAAACTCGACGAATCGTCAACTGAACACGATGATCGTCAAGTGAACTCGGCTAGTGGAATGGTCGAGCAAACTTGACGATTCATCGAGTGGACTGGATGAATTGTCGAGTGATCTCGATAAATGGACTTGATGTTTCAATTTACATGATGCCTGGAAATCTGAGTGGGGTCCAGTAGTAGTGCGGAATGTCCTGCTCCGGTTCCTCTCATAATTTACTTTTGATAAGATATGTCTTGAAATTGCCCATGCTTATTTAAGTAGCTATGACCAATCCTTTGATGGAGACGACGACCCTCAACATATTGAAGACGGTGACGACGCGGTTACAGAAGAACTTTCTCCGCCTTCAAATGAAGATTTGCAGCGCCGTGATGACCATGTGGAGTGTCGCCATAATATCCGCCCGGTGTGCAAACAAATTTATTAATAATTATTAATAATTATTAATAATTATTAAGTCATTTTTATGTTTGTTATCATTTTCATTTCATGCGTAATGATGGGTGCTTATAACCATCATGTGTTGTTTAAATTATTTGATTTCATGTGCTATGATGGGTGGATATAACCATCATATTTTCAATTTGAATTTTGAATTTTGAATGGAGGGAGATTGAGTGGTGTAGGCTATATATAGCCATGTTATGAAGGTTTGATTAGAGAGAAGAAGAATAAGAAAATAATCCCCCTAAAGATCTTTTGAGATCCTCCTCCCCCCTTGGCAAAATTCGGCCATCCCTCTTTCCCCCACTTCCTTGGCAATTTCGGCCACCATCCTCCCTCTCCTCCTTATGGAATTCGGCCACAAGACTCCTCCCCTCTTTCCCTCCTCTTTTCTTACCTTAACAACCCTCTCGTACGCCTTTTCTCCCCTCAAAACTGACTTCCAACAAATCAACCATTCAAACCACCTCCTTGAAGAAATCAGCCAAGAAAAAGATTTCCTTTGTGGATTCCTACTCTGGCATGACGCGATGAAGATGGACAAGTTTCTCTCCAATCGGCGTGACTCCGGCGGAGCCATTGAAGAACGATCCAAGTAGAGGAATTGGAATCATCCATTCCGATATGGTTACAGATCCTTTCTACCGATTGTGTGTTTCTCTTCCTAGATTAATTCCTATGGTGGTAGATTCTTTGCGTTGAATATTTGATAGCAATAGAAATTATATCATGGTGATCTTTCAATTGATTTTGTTGTCCCTCTTAATTTCCTTTAATTTCAAGAAAGGCTTGGCGAACCTTCGTTTTCTTTTGTTGGGAGAGATCTACCTTTTCCGAATCGTATTTTATTTGGTAGATCTCTTTTGGTACAACACCGCTCGTTCGGACCGGGTAGGTCCTTTTAGTACGAAATAATATTTGCCTATCAACTCTATTCGATCCTAATCTATTTGGCTACCTGTACGCTAGCATATAATTGAAATAATTAAGTAACGTGGTGCCGCGTAGAGCGATTGTGCGAATATAGGATTTTGATTGTGGAGAGGTATTCGTGCTAGTCCGTAGATCTATTCGTTGTCAAATGTGAGAGCCTTCATCAATTTGGTATTAGAGGGAGGTTCACGTACATTTCTTAATTGGCCACCTCCCCCTTTGCTTTGAGCACCAACACACACTTGTACGTTCATTGCACAACATATAAAACTATTTTTAAATTTTTTGGTCTGCAAATAACGGCCTAAAATTTTCAATTTTTCTCAAATTTTAAAAATAATAAAATTCTGGAATTTCTCCATCATTTTCTAAGTAAAAAAACCAAAAAAGATATTTTTCATTAATTCATTCTTTTTATTAAGTTGTTTTAAAATTTAATTGTTGGTCTGCAAATAGCGGCCTATGTTTTTATTTTTTTCAGCAAAAAAATTAAAAATAAAATTTAATAATCTTTTGTATATTTTCTGTAAGAAAATAAAAAATATACATTTGTTATTTTATGTAATTAACGGGAACAATTACATCTTTGAAAATTAAATAGGGTCAGGTTATTTAGTCATTGAATGTGCACCGATTTCGGGTGAGTTTTTCTCTCCGGTTCTCACTAAAATGGCATATCACGTATATGCTGCCCGGTAAGACTATTCATATGCTAAGGATATGGCTAAACACATCCCTAGGGCACACCATATTTATCCTACTTATGACGGTTTAGGATGTCCCCAAAATTTTAGAGATTGGCTTAAGGGATTAGAGCATTATTTTAATAGACACTTATGGGATGACCAAAAAAAGGTTGAATTTTCCCGAGAGCGATTAGTAGGTCAAGCCCAGTTGTTTTGGTTAAACAAAGAGCGTCATGTTGGTAGTTATCGTTATGTTTGGCCGCACATGCATAACCTACTCTCGGATCAATTTGATCCCGCCTACCTTCACCCTTCTAACACGAAGCCTATGAGTGAGTATAGTTTTGGAACTAGATCCATACCTTCCATTAGGAATGATTATAAACCAAACGCCCAGACCAAGCAACAGATAACTGATGATTTGACTAACCTTAAACAAGGGAACAAGTCGGTCTCGGATTATATGCGTCTTTTCAAGTATATGATGGTTAGAAGTGGTGTGAAGGAGTTGCCAGAGATCACCCTCTCTAGGTTTTGTAAGGGGTTAAAACCCTACATCCAGGGTAAATTACTGCTTTTTTTTCACACCGATCTAGACACCACTTTTATTACGGCAGTAGAAATTGAGAAGCACTACGTTCCTAGAAATAAAGCTCACTCGTGTCAGACCGGAAAGGCCATATTAGGACCACCACCCCCCGTTAGGGAAACCTCTCCTAATAGGTTTTTTTCTAGGGACTTGATAGACGTTACCACTAGGTTTATGCCTCTGTTAGCCTCGAAATCTAACCCCCTAGAGATAGTGACTGATGCCCCTGAGGATGCTGATGTTGATATACCAACTTTGGATTTTGAGGATGACCCTGTAGGTCAGAGTATTCTGACATGTTTGTTAGTGCCCGACGATTCTGAGGGAATCCCTAGTGATCTAGAAGACTGAAAGTGAAGGGTTAGATCAGGTGTACTCTAGGGGGGGGGGGGTTAATAGAGTATCTTGGTTTTAAAACTTTGCTATAAATAACACAGCCATAGCAGGAACAAAAGAAAAGAGCATCCAGACAACACAAGAATTTTATAATGGTTCCCCAACCTGGGTACATCCACTCTTCTACCACCCTGGTAGGAATCCACTCAGGTTTTTGTTCAGGTGACTGCCACTAATGAGCTTTTGATCAGGTGCTCAAAAACCAAACCTCAAGTCTTTTGATCTGGTGACTTGTAACCAGGAATAACTTTTGAAGTGAGTTAAGAACCCTTTATATAGTGGGCAATGAGAGATTGATTTTGTATTCTCTTTCTCTAAGTACAACTGAGAAGACTTGTGTGGATTTTTGTAAGACCCCCCTTTTTTTTCTTTTTAAATCACCAAGGTCTTAGCCCAGAATTGCCGCTTTGCGGTGGCACCGACTCACGGGAAGGCAACCACTACAAAACGCCAATTCTGCCGGCCCTTTTCGATCACAAGAGAGAGAAGTAATTATACATAAAATGTAAACAAGTCCACAGAAACATGTAAATAAAAGTGAAATCATATCCAGTCCATCAATAGATAAAAACAGGAAATAGATAAATGGGCTCGAGCCCAGTACATCAGAGTCCTCACTACAATTCACTCATCGCGGAAGCTATAAAAATACTAATCACTCATGGAGCTGGTCGCAGGTGCACCGGTGCTAGACTGTCCCACATCCATGCCCACCGTACTCCGTTGGTGCTGGTCCCTGGACTGCTGGTCCCTGTCTACCATCCGGAGCTCCTGTAATGTTGTGGTTCGAAAACCATTAGTCATAAAGACTAAGCCCTATCATCCCCTACCCCTCCGACCACGGCTCCTAAGCACCGGGCGGAGAGGAGGAAAGGGAAGCTACAAAAGTGGAGAATAATCAAGCAGGTGACAGGGAAGCTAATCTAGTAGTTATTTAGAATGAAGTAGGTCTAACAATCCTACGACAGTAAGTAATAAGGAGAATAATTAATAAGTAGCAATTTGTATAAAAAGACAGCTAGAGAACAGTAAGTAAACAAGCAAGTAAATAAGTATGTAACCTTAACTTATATGAATGCCCATACAAACTTATAAGTTAAGGGGTCTTCTACAAGGCTCCCATCGTATAAAAAGTCCCATACCGATTTATACATTGGGGTGTCGGTTGTATGCAAATATGAGAGTAGTGATATGTTATGCCATGATTCATGCAAGTGCAACTCACGCACACGACTCCATGCGCACAGACCTTTAGTTCCCCCTGTTCGGGCAGCTAGCTTCACTCCCAGGAACCTCTGTAGTGGCAAACGAAGACAGTGGGTCGGGCCCCCCACTCCTAGGCGGGTATCCACACTACCAGGCCTAGCCCTTCCGTACGCCCCTAGAAGAACACAACCTAGAGTATCCACGTACTACTGCTGGCTGTATCCACCAGACTTTCTTTGGCTAAGTGTCCCACACCGCCGAGTCAACGTACTGATGTCGGTGTGAACGACTATCAGATACCGAAAACCCACCACCTTTATTCTGTACTCCAACCCTCGAGCCCTCGGCCCCCCGGACAGTCCCGTCCGTACATCTACCTTCACAGCTATCGTCTGAATGGCAACCAAACCAATTACTCTACCTTCCTAGCTATCGACGTGTGTGTATGTGCAACCCTAGTTATACTAGTTGCTCTTTTAATTTATTATTCCTATGGTTTACGTTAGCCCAGGACTGCCCCCGGCATACCCCGTGAAGGGCTCTCAAGGGGCACTAGGAACCAAGACGGCGGCATTACGGCCCGAAGTTCCCTTTCGCAAGGCACTTATTGTTATTGGTTGATCTCCCTTAACCCGATTCTCTTTCAGTTACTTTAGATCTAACCCTAGAGTATTAAGACTCTTCCTCTTCTTCCCGGGATGGACGATCTTCCGTCGTTCCTGCACGCCACTTAACCTTAACCAGCCTCACACTCTACTTATCCTGACTTCCAATGATGAACTTAATCTTAGCATGCCCTACCAACCAGCAACTACCAAAATTCCATTTCCCAAGTTCATTATTACTCTAGTTCAGTTTCCGTGGTTTTACTATATGCAGACCATCCTAAGCTATATGAGGTACACAAGGGGTGGTACACCAAATTATCTTCCAAATCTCCTATAATATTTACTGGAGGTCTACTATATCATAATTTGTCTAAATCCAGAAACTTATAATTTTCCTAATTAATCTGATATTTATTTAATTTTCCCAAAGGACGGGCCATGGGTCATTTTAAACATGAACTACATGATCCTCCTACGTAATGGCTACCTAAAAATCATGATCTTTAAATAACAGCAAGATAACCTCAAATACAAATTTTCAGAGTTTTACAGAAAGTATTTAGCCTCTAATTAATTTATCTAGTATAATCATGTTAATCCTACGTAAAGAAGGAAGTACTGAAATTTTTCATCGAAAAATTATAGAAAAATTACTAATCAGTAGTATGATATAGAAAAGATCTTTATGCAAAGAATCATAATTTTACCAGCTTGCTAAGCACCACTAAAGATTTAATCAAATATTTAAGGTAAAACATACTTAATGAAGCAAGCCTTAGAATTAAACATCCAAAAATCCCATAAAAATTCACAGAGATTTAAAATCATAATAAACGTTCTCTACTTGAATTTCATCAATTTTCAGGAAGTGTGTATTCTATAATAAATTTTCTAAGCAAATCATACAAGCTACTAAATCGTTAACGAAGTATCCAAAATAATGATTTTAAAATTCATAGTAAAATATCTAGAGCTTGTACCATCCCTATAATTCACTCTACCCAAATCTCATCACTTTTCAATATGATTTAGTGTCATTTCCTATCTCTACAAGTTTTGCACCCTAAACTAGGGTTAGGTTTTTATGTATCCCAACAGTCTTCAAATCTACTAAGATTTCATCCAGAAAACTATAATGGCCCTATGGTCCTCTTCAACAAATTTCGGGTCAATCCAAGGTCATTTGACTCCGTGACCTTCACAAACCACCAAGATCCATCCTTAGGGTTTGGCCTTGGTTCTTAGGGCAAACTTACCCCGATCCACCTCAAACTCTATGAGGGGGTGCTAGAGAATATTACTAGCCAGTGGTAAAAATTTCAGCCTCTATTGAGGTGATCTGACCACTCAAATCTTAAAAGTGCACCTTTAACCTAAGACCCCTTATTAGGGCAAAAATTAGGTTTGATCATTTCTAATCCAAACCATCTTCAAATGAGATGAAAAAAATATACATAACCTTATGGTGAACCTAGGGACCACTCACCAAAATTTGGGAGGGTTTGGAAATTATTTAGTTATCTAATTAAATTAAGCTAGGATTATTGAATTTTCCTAAAAACTATAGAAAAATATTTCCCAAAAATCCTAATTTTTGGATGGTACCTAGATATAGGTAAGGTTAGGTCACATCCCAAATTTCAAGTCATTGTGATGACTGGATTGGAGTGGGGAATTTTTTCTAAGGACAGGACACCCTATGGGTAGACCTCACCAAATTGAGTGCTGAGGTCTATCCAGTGGTCCAAAATGCTTGAAACAAATTTTAGAATTCCCTAGACTCCAAGAGGTACAATATTGGTGTTGACCATTTTTCCTCTAGGAGCCTCTAGGTATTTTTCCCAGATTATTTAATGTGACAGATATTTTCAATCAGAAATTGTTTTAAAAATAGAATCTAATTTAATGGCACTGTTCATCTTCTTCTACAGCCCGAAACCAGAGCCCTGAAAACTTAATTTCCTATAGCTTTTCCAAAGCTATTTCCCGGCCATCCAGCCATCTCCCTGGCCAGCCACCACCACCACCACCTCTGTTGAGGTGAGAGCTATCGTCGGGCGGTGGCACGGCCGCCGGAGAGGCGGTTTCCGGCGAACCCGCCTCCACGAAATTTTCGGAAAACCATGGAAATGCTCACCCGATCCGGCTCTTTTGAGCCCGATATCTCTCCTAACAATTTCTAAGATCTATCCGCAGAAGAAGAGGGAGGGGAGGACCTTGTTCGCGGGCTGGAGGCGTGCAGAGCGTCGGGAAGCCATTGGCGCGGTGGTGGCGTCGCCGGAAATTCTTCAACAGCAAGGGGGAAATCTGAAACAGTTTGATGGAGCGTGTAACCTTTTCCTCTTGCTCTTAGGAGTCTTTTATAGATCAGCAAATGGGAAGGGGAAAGGATGAAACGTTCATGGCCCTTAGTATTCCTCTTAATGACGTTTCGGTTATGGCAAGGCAGTTGAAATGCTGGAAATGAAGAGGTGTTTGCCAGGTGGCGATTTCCTATTGGACCAACATTTCGTTAATTTATTAAATAATCAGAGTAGGAAACGGCCCATAAATACTCCTTGTGTAACTTCCCATAATCAAAATTGATTACAACGTCGGTTATCGAAATTTCCAGTCTGGCTGGCGTTTCGGCCTTGGTCACGAGCGTGACACATAGGTCACGGGCGTGACAGGCTCGGGTGGCCAATTCTGGGATCGACAATCGTCGAACTGAGATCGACGATCGTCGAAGGGTGGTCATGCCCTTGGTCACGGGCGTGACATGTGGATCACGGGCGTGACAAGCCCGGGTGACCAATTCTGGGTTCGACGACGTCAAACTGAGGTCGACGATCGGCGAAGGGTGTTCACGCCCTAGGTCACGGGCGTGACACATGGGTCACGGGAGTGACTGGCCATGAGGCAAATTCTGCGCCCGACGATCGTCTACCTGAGATCGACGATCGTCGAAGGAGTCACGCCCCAGGTCACGGGCGTGACACCTGGGTCACGGGCGTCACATGGCCGGGTTGAAAATTCTGCGCCCGACGATCGTCTCCCTGAGATCGACGATCGTCGAATGAGTCATGCCCTAGGTCACGGGCGTGACGGGTCGGTCACGGGCGTGACCAACCCGTGACCCAAAATCTTGGTCAATTTATTTCAATTTTTGGGCTTCCTAGGGTTCTACCACAACCAACCGACTCCTAGGGGTCTAGTAGGAAATGGGATGTTACAAATCCCAATAAACAAAACAATGATTTTGTCCCCGAAATCAAGGTTAAGCCTACGGGACTCTAATCAGGAAAAGAAGCTTGTAACATCCCATGAGAATTAAAGAAATTACATCTCTACGTTATGTTTGCTTTGTGCGGTTTCAAATCTAAGATTGATTCGCCCATTTAACTAGGTATATACACCCTAATAAACAAAAGATTAGCCCATATTCTTGAAATTTCAGTTCTATTGGTTTAACAAGAAGGCAAATTGATTGTACAGAGGGGTGGTGAGGTATACCTGACGAAAAAGTTCCGGGTATTTTTGCTGCATCAAGTCCTGTGGCTCCCATGTATGCTCCTCCTGCCCATGATTGTTCCACAGAACCTTGACTAACGGAACCTTCTTCCGTCGCAAGACCCGCACTGCTGTATCGTCAATCCTGATAGGCTCCAAGTTGACTGACCGATCCGAGGCCACCGGGCCATCTATCGAGGAGATCAGCTGCTCAGGGCGTAGCAGAGCCCTCCGAAGTGAGGAGACGTGAAAGACGTCATGCAATCCCGCTAACTCCGACGGTAGCTCCAGTCTATAGGCTAAGGGGCCGATCCGCTCCAGGATCCTATAAGGCCCCATATATCTCGGACTGAGCTTCTTCCGCCCACGCACCCGTGAAACTCCGTGCATCGGCCGTATCTTCAAGAAAACTCGGTCCCCCACCTGGAACTCCACTTGACGCTGCCTCGCATCGTAGTATTTCGCCTGTCTGCTCTGGGCTTCCAACATCCTGTCCCGGATCAATCTAATCTGAGCATCTGTATCTCCCACAAACTCCGAGCCTAGTGCCTGCGGGTCCTCATCCTGAACCCATGATAGTGGGGTCCTGCACCTCCTTCCGTACAACGCCTCGTATGGAGCCATGCCTATGCTAGACTGATGAGCGTTATTGTACGAAAACTCGACCAGAGGCAGCAATCTCTCCCAAGGCTCGCCACGGTCCAAAATACACAGTCGCAACAGATCCTTCAGTGTACGGTTGGTGCGCTCTGTCTGTCCGTCGGTCTGAGGGTGAAAAGCTGTGCTGAATGTCAATCGAGAACCCAGATGGGCCTGGACTGACCTCCATTCTCTGGATGTAAAACGCCCATCCCGATCTGAAACGATAGTCTTGGGGACCCCATGATAATGCACAAACTTCTCAACGAACCTCCGTACTAATACTCTGACCGGTGTGTCCTTTGCCACTGGAATGAATCTGGCCACCTTTGTTAGTTTGTCCACTATCACCCAGATCGAGTCATTCCCCGCACGGGATCGAGGCAGCCCATGTATGAAGTCCATGGCTATATCCTCAAACTTCCACTCCGGCACCGGAAGCGGCTGCAGCAAGCCTGCCGGGTTCCTACACTCCGCCTTCACGAGCTGGCAGGCCTCGCAATGCGTCATAAAATACGTAATATCTTTCTTCATACCCGGCCAGTACATCGTCCTCTTCAAATCTTTTGCCATCTTGGTGATCCCCGGGTGTACAGAATATCGGCTGCAGTGAGCTTCCGTCAAAATGTCCTCCCGGATCCGTCCTCCTGCTGGTATGTAGACTCTGCCCCGGAAACACAGGAGCCCATCCCTCAAAGAGTAATCTCCTATCGTGCCTTCCTCCAAGGCTCGGAATATCGGCTCAGCTCTCTCATCCAGCATCTGCCCATCTCTGATGCGGTCTCGAATGTCATCAGTAGTAGCCATCGACCCCAGGTACTCCATGTACAGCTCCGGGTCATCCTCAGACACTAGCGAAATCTGCATCTCCTCGAATGATCTAACCAACTCCAAGGCCATCAGCTGCGGGCCTACTCCTGTCATACTCGCTCTCCGGCTCAGAGCATCCGCGACCACATTCTCCTTCCCCGGGTGGTTGTGCATGGTATACTGGTAGTCCGACAGAAACTCCACCCAGCGTCTCTGTTTGATGTTTAACTCCTTCTGGGTGTCGACGTACTTCAGATTCTTGTGGTCGGAGAAGATATCACAATGTACTCCGTACAGATAGTTTCGCCAGATCTTAAGAGCAAAAATGACTGCCCCCATCTCCAAATCGTGCACGAGGTAGTTCTGCTCGTGCTGCTTCAACTGACGGGAGACATAGGCTATTACGTGCCCATTCTGCATCAGAACGGCACCCATCCCCTGATAGGAACCATCTGTATACACCTGGAATCCCTCCTTCCCTGATGGAAGAGCAAGGATGGGGGCCGAGGTGAGACGATCCTTCAGCTCCTGGAAGGAAGATTCCCATCGAGGCGTCCAGATAAAAGGGGACTCCTTCTTCGTTAGAGATGTAAGAGGGAGGGCAATCTGAGAGAACCCCTTTACGAACTTCCGGTAGTAACCGGCCAGTCCTAAGAAACTTCGAACATCCGAGGCCGACTTTAGTGGTGGCCAATCCCGTACAGCCTGGACCTTCGCCGGATCCACTGCCAGACCTGCTCCACAAATGACATGGCCCAGAAAGACCACCTCCTTTAGCCAGAACTGGCACTTACTGTACTTGGCATACATCTCATGCTCACGCAGCTTCTCCAAGGTCAAGGCCAGATGTCTCGCGTGCTCCTCCTCCGTTCTTGAATAGATAAGGATGTCGTCGATGAACACGATAACGAAGACGTCCAGATACTCTTCGAACACCCGATTCATCAGGGTCATGAATGCTGAGGGTGCATTCGTGAGTCCGAACGACATCACTGTAAATTCGTACAAGCCGTATCTGCTGTTGAAGGCCATCTTCGGGATGTCCTCCTCCCGAATGCGAAGCTGGTAGTACCCTGACCTCAGATCCAGCTTTGAGAACCAATGGGCTCCCTCCAGCTGGTCAAATAGCTCGTCTATCCGTGGTAAGGGATAAGTATTCCGGACTGTCAACCTGTTCAGAGCCCGGTAACCGATGCACAGTCGAAGTGTCCCGTCCTTCTTCTTAACAAACAACACCGGAGCTCCCCATGATGAAGAGCTAGGCCGAACGAACCCGGCCTCCACTAACTCCTGAAGATGGCTCCGAAATTCCACCAAATCCTTTGGGGCCATCCGATAGAGAGCTCTGGATACCGGCTTAGTGTAAGACCCCCTTTTTTTTTTTTTTTTTTTTTTTTAACCACCGGGGTCTTAGGCCCAGAACCGCCGCTTTGCGGTGACTCCTTCACGTCCCGAAGGGTCATCACCACAAGGCGCCGATTCTGCCGGCCAATTTCGATCACAGAAAGTAGCATAATTATTGAAGTAAGAGTAATCAGTCCACAATAATAAAAATCACATATATATATAATAAAACTCCACGAAGGGAGTGTCCACAGAAACATCAGAGTGCTATAAATACAGGCTTATGCCCGGTACAAAATGTCCTCACTACAAGTCTCTCATGCGGAAGCGAAACAGTAAACTACTCAAGATCGAGACTCACGGTCCCGGCTGTGTGAACTCCGGAGCTAGACTGCCCCATCTCTAGGCGCACCGATCTCTGGGGCTGCTCCTCCATGCTGGGCTCCACGATCCCCTAAATGATGCGGTTCGAAAACCGTTAGTCATAAAGACTAAGCCCTATCATCCCCTACCCCTTCCCCCCCATGGCTCCTAGGTACCGAGCAGAGAGGAAGAAAGGGAAGGACATGAAGGTGGAGATTAACATGAAAACAGATGGCAGCGGAAACTAATCTAGCAAGTTGTATTAGGTGAGCAGTTAATAAGTTGTTGTAATAGGTCTAGCAGTAAGAAAAGCAATTAAATGAATTTAAACCTTCACTTATGCGAGAACACATAAGCAAAGGGATCTTTTACAAGGCTCCCATCGTATAAGTGTCCCATACCACTTATACCTTGGGGTGTCGGTTATCAAACAGCAGGGGTTATTATATATTGAAAATAACCTTTGATTTATAAACTTGCCCACACAAGCTTATAGACCAAGGGGTCGTTTTGCAGGTCCTAATGTATAAGCGTCCCATTCCACTTATGCTTTAGGTGTCGAGGTTGTTATGAATGATTATGAAATGCAACTATATGGTGGGTATGTTATGTCATGCAGTGCAACTCACACACCCGACTCTGTGCACACAGACCTTTAGTTCCCCCTTTCGGAGCCGTTACCTCCCAGGATACCTCCGTAGTGGCAGACGGAAGCGGTGGGTTGGGCCTCGCCCACCTCAAAACCAGTAAAAGCACCACTGGTCTGACCTATCGTACGCCTCAACGCTTGGTGCACTAAGCGGACGCCTGCGTACTCTTGCCGGCTGGCGCACCGGACTTCTGCTGGCGAAGTGCTAATCACCCCGCCGAGTCAACGATATCGGTGTCGGTGCAATCGAACTCCCCGATATCGAAAGACCCACCACCTTAACTTTCCTATCTTATGCACATGCAAGTTTAATCGCAAACAAACAGAAACCGAGCCGAAGCTCCCCGGACCAAAACGTCCGTCTCCAAACCAACCGAGCCGAAGCTCCCCGGACCATCCCGTCCGTCTCCAAACCAACCGAGCCGAAGCTCCCCGGACCATCCGTCCGTTTCCAAATCAACCATCCTGTGCCAACAGTGTTATGAAGAGTGCAGCCCTAGTTACTAAGTTACTCTTGTCGATTTGTTATTACAGTTTACGTTAGCCCAGGACTGCCCCCGGTATACCCCGTGAAGGGCTCTCAAGGGGCACTAGGAACCAAGACGGTGCATTACGGCCTGAAGTTCCCTTTCGCAAGGCACTTATTGTTATTGGTTGTTTTCCCTTAGCCCGATTCCCTTCTCATATTACGATGGACTATCCTAGGGTGATTTTTAAACCTTCCACTCTTCGGGAAAGGCGGTCTTTCGCCAAACCCGAGCACCTCTTAACTCTAACTAACACCACTACTCACTACTCTTTATATCTCATCAGATCATGTCCTATTGCATATCACAAACTGCTATATGCAGACCGACCTAATCTACATGTCGAACCGGTTATGCAATGGTCCATTACTCATCCAAATGCCCTAAATTAATTACTGGAGACTTTCCATGATATAAATAACCTAAATCCAGAAAATGGAAATTTTCCTAATTTATTTGGCATTTAATTAAATTCCCCAAAAATCCAAGGACTACCGGTTTGAACATGAAGTACCCTAACTATTCATGCAAGATGTCCAGCAAATTTATGATAATTAGTAGGTTATCTCAGGAGGCTAAATCCTAAGTATCATAATTTTTCTATCATCAAAATGACATGTAAACTATTTTGGAATTAATCTCTAATTTCTATAGTTTATGAATCAAGTACAGAAAATATTCTTCCAAAAATTCTAAATAAATTATGACATGCTGATTAAGGCCTAAAATTTGCACTGGCTAAGTTTCATAATTTTCCAGCAAGCATTTTATCCATAATAATTTTTTAAACATAAAAGCCCTTTCTATCATTTGTGAATAAAGTACTAGATTTACTCAACATAAAATTCTATAAAAATTCAGGGATCAATGTTCTACTACTCAAGATCTAAATCCAGAATTTTAACTGATTATCGTTGATGTAAAGCCTCCAAATAATTGAAACAACAAATTGGGCTAATAATTCTTTAACACATGAAGTATAATATATATTAATCATAAAATTCCAGAAAAATTTCCATAAGTCTAATACATCCTAAAACTCCCTCCTCCCGAGTTTCATAATTTTTGGATTAGATTTAGTGCTTAAAATAATTATATTACATGTTTATCCTATTCCAACATCTCAACTTTCGAGGTACCCAACTACATCCAATTCCTTCACTATTTCAACCAGAGGGTTTTCATCATATCCTCCCCCTCTCCTCCAAATTTCAAGGGCATACAAGAGCTTTTGCTCCTATGTCCTTCACAAACCTCAAACTCCCACCCGTTGGAGTTGAGCCAATCTCTTAGGGTAAAATCCACCCTAAGCCACACCATGTTACCCAAGAGGGTAGACATAGACTCAACAAATCAGTGGCCGACAACTTCAGCCTCTTTTGAGGAGATTTGTCCACTCCATCTCCAATCGTACTTTTCCCCAAAGTACCCCTCACCAAGACCTATCTAGGACTTGATACTTCCCTATTCAAAACTCGACCAATCGAGTAGAAATTTTGTACAGATCTTAATATTGATGCCAGGGACCACCACCCAAAATTTGGGGGAGTTTGGGCTTAATTTCATCTCCTAATTAATTTTATATTGTTTATTAAATTTTTACAAAAACTTTAGGCAAAAGTTCTCCAAAAATTCTCATTTTTGGACAGCCTCTTGATATACATATTATAGGCCTCCAGTCCAAATTTCAAGTCATTTGAACATGTTATGAACCGTGGGCAACCAATTCAATTTCTGGTTAGCCTAGGTCTTGATCCCACCAAAATGAGTGCTGTGGTCAAACCGCTCACCCAAATTGAATAAAATCAATTTTATATTAAAGTAGACCCAGAGGGCTACAACTTTTGTGACTGGTCATTTTTCCTAAAACGGCCTCTAAGTGCCTCATTTTACAGCCCCAAAAATATATTCTAATAATACAATTTCCCATCTTGAAATTTATAATAATCTGTATATTATAAAGTTTATCCTACTGTTCATCTTCTTCATGAACCCGAAATCCAGACACAGGAAAAATCATTTTTCCTGTAAACATTCCGTGATCCGTTGCCGGCCGTCCGGTCACTTCCCTGGCCAGCCACCACCACCACCACCTCCGTTGAGGCGACGGCTATCGGTCGGCGGTGGTTTGGCCGCCGGAGGTGGCGGTTTCCGGCGAACTCAAAAATACCATTTTCATGGTTTTCCCATGAAAACGAGAGACGGGTCCGGCTCCGTTGAGCGCGAACCTCCTTTCTAAGAATCCTAAGATCTACCCATGAAAGAGAAGGAGCAGAGGAGGACCTTGTTCGCGGTTTGGAGGCGAGAAGAGCGACGAGGTGCCATGGCGCGGTGGTGGCGTTGCTGAACTCCTCTTTACAGCAAGAACAAGGATCTGCTTCGTTTGCTTGAGCGTGTAACCCTCTCCTCTTGTCCAAGTGGGCTTTTATAAATCAGGAAGTGGGAAGGTGAATGGGTAAATCCTTAATGGCCATGAAGGCTCCTCCCCTTAACGTTTCGGTTATGATGCAGGGATAAGAAACGGTGGAAAACTGAACCGGTGTATCCAGCTGGCGGTTTTCTATTGGACCACATTTTCCTCATTTATTATATATTTACAGAAGGAAAACGGCCTGAAATTACTCCTGGTGTAACTTCCCAAGCCAGCATTTATTTCCAAGCGCGTTAGAATTATTTCGGGCCTGAACCGCCGTTTCGGCCAATGTCACGGGCGTGACACATAGGTCACGGGCGTGACAGGCCCGGGTAGCCAATCCTGGGTCCGACGATCGTCGAACTGAGATCGACGATCGTCGATGGATGGTCACGGGCGTGACACCTCGGGTCACGGGCGTGACAGGCCCAAATGGCAGATTGTGGGTCGACGATCGTCGAATCGAGATCGACGATCGTCGAAGGCAGGTCACGCCCTAGGTCACGGGCGTGACCTCCATGTCACGGGCGTGACATGCCCGAACGGCAAGTTTCGAGCTCGACGATCGTCGAATTGAGGTCGACGATCGTCGAAGGCTGGTCACGCCCTAGGTCACGGGCGTGACACCCATGTCACGGGCATGACAGGCTCGGGCCGCAAGGTCGACGATCGTCTTACGGCGATCGACGATCGTCGATGGGGTCACGCACATAGTCACGGGCGTGACATCTTGGTCACGGGCGTGACATGCCCAGACAGCGCGTTCGACGATCGTCTCGTGGAGATCGACGATCGTCGAAGTAGTCACGCCCAAGTCACGGGCGTGACGGGTCGGTCACGGGCGTGACCAACCCTTGACCCGAAAACTCAATCGATTTATTTTCACTTTTTGTGCTCCCTGGGGTTCTGACTCGACCATCCGACTCCTAGGGGTCTAGCCAGAAATGGGATGTTACACTTAGCCCCCGGTACGAGCTAAATCTGGAAGTCCTTCTCTCGGTGTGGGGGTAGCCCTGGTAGCTTCTCCGGAAACACGTCTGTGAAGTCCCGCACTACTGGAATATCTGCAATGGAGTCCTTGGCCACGATCGCCTCAAAAAGGACCTGATAAACTTCTTCCCCCTACAGGTGGGCCTTAGCGGCCTGCACAGACGATAGTAAGGTACGGGGTGCTGGTATAATACCTTCGATGACAATGAATGAGTCACCGTGCCTCACGGTGATCCTCTTCGCCACACAATCGATCTGGGCATGGTTCCAATACAGCCAAGTCATGCCCAGGATCAGATCGTAATCTGGCATCTTCAGAACCGTCGCTGGTGCCTCAAATGCCTTCCCGCCGATCCTCGCTTCCATATTGCAATGAGCAGAGGTCATTATCTCTGATCCATCGGGTAGGCGCACCCTCATCATCTTCCCGGTGAATGGCTCCACACCTGCCAGCCCTTTCACGAAATCCTCTAACACGAACGATTGTGACGCACTAGTGTCGAAGAGGGTGTGAGCGGGCTTGCCGCTAACGAAGACTATGCCTGGGGTAATTAAGTGTCTTAGTATTCTTGTTGCAGTTGTCTTTACTTAATTTCTAACTAGGTTATGTCTAGAACACTAGTTTATATGATAAAAATTTAAAAGTACTGCCATACCTGTGATAACCTGCTCCGGGTTCCGGGGCTGTGTCAGGTCTAGAGCTTACATCTGCTCCCTCTTTGGCCTGCGGCCTCGATCCTGAAATCCTCGTCCTCGGTCCTGTCCTCGTCCGCCAAACTATCGGGGAGGTGGAGCGCCCTGATGTGCTGGTGGGGGTGCTCGCCTCACAGGGCAGTTCCTCTTGATATGCCCCGGCTGGTTGCACTGATAGCATACCGGTGGCTGCTCTGCCGTCCTTGGCATTTCCAGCATCTGTATAGGCTGGGGAGCCAATACCCCCTGACTCCTCTACTCCTGTCCAAACTCTTGACGAGGCTAATCCCTGTTCCTTCTCTCTCCAATAACCTGGCCTCGAGGACGATCTCTACGTCCTCCAATCACTGTATCATCAGCCGGTCTCTTCCGGCTCCTTACTGTAAGCTGATCCGCCTCTCTCTTCTTAGCCATCTCGAGAATCCTGGCCAGACTCCCCTCCGAGACGAAAAGGAGGGCCTGTCTCATGTCATCTTGCAGCCCCTTATAAAACCTCCGGGCATAGCCAGCATCATCTAACTGGTAAGCGTCCGTATAGCGGGCCAGGTGAGTGAACTCCTGATAGTACCCCACCACAGTCCTGTTCCCCTGCCTCAACCGCAGGAACCTAACCACCAGGTCATCCCTCGCCGACTGAGGTACAAAATGTCCCAAGAGCGCTGCTCTGAACTCCACCCAACTAATATCAGTGCAGTCCATCCCCGCAAAGGTGGTGTCCAGCTGAGATTTCCACCACCTCTTTCCGTGTGACTCTAAGCAAGAGACTGCCAAAGCGACTGCCTCCTCCGTGGGGCATTGGATCCCTGCCAGCATCTCGTAAATGGTGTCCAACCATTCCTCCGTACATACTGCAGACTCCGTCCCCTGGTAGCATGGTAGGGAAAGTCCTCGGAAGTCCGTCATCCAATTGGCCCCGGGGTTAGGCTGTGGAGCCGGGGCTTGCTGAGCTCTGAAGGCCTCCAGAATGGCCGTCAGTGTTTGCCCCATCTCCGTCTGCTGGAACGGAGCTGGAGCCAGCGGAGGCGGGACCACATTTGGAGCCTGGGGTGTCCCCTGCTGCGGCGTAGGGTTCGTTGCCGGCTACAAGTAAAAATTCCATTTGTTAAAGAGCGAATGAATGGAATTTAAGAAGAGTTAGGATGGATCTTCACATGCGGTTTCCCCTATGGGCACACCACTGCTTCCGCTGCTAGTTTGTCCGCAAACTAAGCTCGCACGGGGGTGGCCCATGGTTTTTGTGGACTACTTCTCTTTCGATCGAGGTCTCCTCTGATACCACTTGTAAGACCCCCCCCCCCTTTTTTTTCTTTTTAAATCACCGGGGTCTTAGCCCAGAATTGCCGCTTTGCGGTGGCACCGACTCATGGGAAGGCAACCACTACAAAACGCCAATTCTGCCGGCCCTTTTCGATCACAAGAGAGAGAAGTAATTATACATAAAATGTAAACAAGCCCACAGAAACATGTAAATAAATGTGAAATCATATCCAGTCCATCAATAGATAAAAACAGGAAATAGATAAATGGGCTCGAGCCCAGTACATCAGAGTCCTCACTACAATTCACTCATCGCAGAAGCTATAAAAATACTAATCACTCACGGAGCTGGTCGCAGGTGCACCGGTGCTAGACTGTCCTACCTCCATGCGCACCGTACTCCACTGGTGCTGGTCCCTGGACTGCTGGTCCCTGTCTCCCATCTGGAGCTCCTGTAATGTTATAGTTCGAAAACCATTAGTCATAAAGACTAAGCCTTATCATCCCCTACCCCTCCCACCACGGCTCCTAAGCACCGGGCGGAGAGGAGGAAAGGGAAGCTACAAAAGTGGAGAATAATCAAGCAGGTGACAGGGAAGCTAATCTAGTAGTTATTTAGAATGAAGTAGGTCTAACAATCCTACGACAGTAAGTAATAAGGAGAACAATTAATAAGTAGCAATTTGTATAAAAAGGCAGCTAGAGAACAGTAAGTAAACAAGCAAGTAAATAAGTATGTAACCTTAACTTATATGAATGCCCATACAAACTTATAAGTTAAGGGGTCTTCTACAAGGCTCCTATCGTATAAAAAGTCCCATACCGATTTATACGTTGGGGTGTCGGTTGTATGCAAATATGAGTGTAGTGATATGCTATGCCATGATTCAAGCAAGTGCAACTCACGCAAATGACTCCATGCGCACAGACCTTTAGTTCCCCCTGTTCGGGCAGCTAGCTTCACTCCCAGGAACCTCCGTAGTGGCAAACGGAGACAGTGGGTCGGGCCCCCCACTCCTAGGCGGGTATCCACACTACTAGGCCTAGCCCTTCCGTACGCCCCTAGAAGAACACAACCTAGAGTATCCGCGTACTACTGCTGGCTGTACCCACCAGATTTTCTTTGGCTAAGTGTCCCACACTGCCGAGTCAACGTACCGATGTCGGTGTGAACGACTATCAGATACCGAAAACCCACCACCTTTATTCTGTACTCCAACCCTCGAGCCCTCGGCCCCCCGGATAGTCCCGTCTGTGCATCTCCCTTCAGAGCTACCGTCTGAATGGCAACCAAGCCAATTACTCTACCTTCCTAGCTACCGAGGTGTGTGTATGTGCAACCCAAGTTATACTAGTTGCTCTTTTAATTTATTATTCCTATGGTTTACGTTAGCCCAGGACTGCCCCCAGCATACCCCGTGAAGGGCTCTCAAGGGGCACTAGGAACCAAGACAGCGGCATTACGACCCGAAGTTCCCTTTCACAAGGCACTTATTGTTATTGGTTGATCTCCCTTAACCCGATTCTCTTTCAGTTACTTTAGATCTAACCCTAGAGTATTAAGACTCTTCCTCTTTTTCCCGGGATGGACGATCTTCCGTCGTTCCCGCACGCCACTTAACCTTAACAAGCCTCACACTCTACTTATCCTGACTTCCAATGATGAACATAATCTTTGCTTGCCCTACCAACCAGCAACTACCAAAATTCCATTTCCCAAGTTCATTATTACTCTAGTTCAGTTTCCGTGGTTTTACTATATGCAGACCATCCTAAGCTATATGAGGTACACAAGGGGTGGTACACCAAATTATCTTCCAAATCTCTTATAATATTTACTGGAGGTCTACCATATCATAATTTGTCTAAATCCAGAAACTTATAATTTTCCTAATTAATCTGATATTTATTTAATTTTCCAAAAGGACGGGCCATGGGTCATTTTAAACATGAACTACATGATCCTCCTAAGTAATGGCTACCCAAAAATCTTGATCTTTAAATAACAGCAAGATAACCTCAAATACAAATTTTTAGAGTTTTACAGAAAGTATTTAGCCTCTAATTAATTTATCTAGTATAATCATGTTAATCCTACGTAAAGAAGGAAGTACTGAAATTTTTCATCGAAAAATTATAGAAAAATTACTAATCAGTAGTATGATATAGAAAAGATCTTTATGCAAAGAATCATAATTTTACCAGCTTGCTAAGCACCACTAAAGATTTAATCAAATATTTAAGGTAAAACATACTTAATGAAGCAAGCCTTAGAATTAAACATCCAAAAATCCCATAAAAATTCACAGAGATTTAAAATCATAATAAACGTTCTCTACTTGAATTTCATCAATTTTCAGGAAGTGTGTATTCTATAATAAATTTTCTAAGCAAATCATACAAGCTACTAAATCGTTAACGAAGTATCCAAAATAATGATTTTAAAATTCATAGTAAAATATCTAGAGCTTGTACCATCCCTATAATTCACTCTACCCAAATCTCATCACTTTTCAATATGATTTAGTGTCATTTCCTATCTCTACAAGTTTTGCACCCTAAACTAGGGTTAGGTTTTTATGTATCCCAACAGTCTTCAAATCTACTAAGATTTCATCCAGAAAACTATAATGGCCCTATGGTCCTCTTCAACAAATTTCGGGTCAATCCAAGGTCATTTGACTCCGTGACCTTCACAAACCACCAAGATCCATCCTTAGGGTTTGGCCTTGGTTCTTAGGGCAAACTTACCCCGATCCACCTCAAACTCTATGAGGGGGTGCTAGAGAATATTACTAGCCAGTGGTAAAAATTTCAGCCTCTATTGAGGTGATCTGACCACTCAAATCTTAAAAGTGCACCTTTAACCTAAGACCCCTTATTAGGGCAAAAATTAGGTTTGATCATTTCTAATCCAAACCATCTTCAAATGAGATGAAAAAAATATACATAACCTTATGGTGAACCTAGGGACCACTCACCAAAATTTGGGAGGGTTTGGAAATTATTTAGTTATCTAATTAAATTAAGCTAGGATTATTGAATTTTCCTAAAAACTATAGAAAAATATTTCCCAAAAATCCTAATTTTTGGATGGTACATAGATATAGTTAAGGTTAGGTCACACCCAAAATTACAAGTTATTGTGATGACTGGATTGGAGTGGGGAATTTTTTCTAAGGTCAGGACACCCTATGGGTAGACCTCACCAAATTGAGTGCTGAGGTCTATCCAGTGGTCCAAAATGCTTGAAACAAATTTTAAAATTCCCTAGACTCCAAGAGGTTCAATATTGGTGTTGACCATTTTTCCTGCAGGAGCCTCTAGGTATTTTTCCCAGATTATTTAAAGTGACAGATATTTTCATTCAGAAATTGTTTTAAAAATAGAATCTAATTTAATGGCACTGTTCATCTTCTTCTACAGCCCGAAACCAGAGCCCTGAAAACTTAATTTCCTGTAGCTTTTCCAAAGCTATTTCCCGGCCATCCAGCCATCTCCCTGGCCAGCCACCACCACCACCACCTCTGTTGAGGTGAGAGCTATCGTAGGGCGGCGGCACGGCCGCCGGAGAGGCGGTTTCCGGCGAACCCGCCTCCACGAAATTTTCAGAAAACCATGGAAATGCTCACCCGATCCGGCTCTTTTGAGCCCGATATCTCTCCTAACAATTTCTAAGATCTATCCGCAGAAGAAGAGGGAAGGGAGGACCTTGTTCGCAGGCTAGAGGCGTGCAGAGCGTCGGGAAGCCATTGGCGCGGTGGTGGCGTCGCCGGAAATTCTTCAACAGCAAGGGGGAAATCTGAAACAGTTAGATGGAGCGTGTAACCTTTTCCTCTTTCTCTTAGGAGTCTTTTATAGATCAGCAAATGGGAAGGGGAAAGGATGAAACGTTCATGGCCCTTAATATTCCTCTTAATGACGTTTCGGTTATGGCAAGGCAGTTGAAATGCTGGAAATGAAGAGGTGTTTGCCAGGTGGCGATTTCCTATTGGACCAACATTTCCTTAATTTATTAAATAATCAGAGTAGGAAACGGCCCATAAATACTCCTGGTGTAACTTCCCATAATCAGAATTGATTACAACGTCGGTTATCGAAATTTCCAGTCTGGCTGGCATTTCGGCCTTGGTCACGGGCGTGACACATAGGTCACGGGCGTGACAGGCCCGGGTGGCCAATTCTGGGATCGACGATCGTCGAAATGAGATCGACGATCGTCGAAGGGTGGTCACACCCTTGGTCTCGGGCGTGACATGTGGATCACGGGCGTGACAAGCCCGGGTGACCAATTCTGGGTTCGACGACGTCGAATTGAGGTCGACGATCGGCGAAGGGTGGTCACGTCCTAGGTCACGGGCGTGACACATGGGTCACAGGCGTGACAGGCCATGAGGCAAATTCCGCGCCCGACGATCGTCTACCTGAGATCGACGATCGTCGAAGGAGTCACGCCCCAGGTCACGGGCGTGACACCTGGGTCACGGGCGTCACATGGCCGGGTTGAAAATTCTGCGCCCGACGATCGTCTCCCTGAGATCGACGATCGTCGAATGAGTCATACCCTAGGTCACGGGCGTGACGGGTCGGTCACGGGCGTGACCAACCCGTGACCCGAAATCTTGGTCAATTTATTTCAATTTTTGGGCTTCCTAGGGTTCTACCACAACCAACCGACTCCTAGGGGTCTAGTCGGAAATGGGATGTTACAATTTTGATGTCAGCAAAGTCTCTCCCTGAGATAATGAAAGGTTCAGGAAGTTGGAGCTTTGCTATAGGGTGATAAGCCTTCAAGCTTTTGCTTTGACCAGAAGAGATTTAGGAACTTCTTGATTGATGTTGTAGTTGTTGTTCTTTGAAGAATCCTTGGATGAGGACAGAAGAAGACTCTTGATTTTGAATAGTTGTTCTTCTTCTTCTTCAACTTAACGTTCTTCCTCTAGTCTAGCACTTGTTTCTCTCTCACTTTGTTCTATGTACTCTCCGTCTTAGAGTGCTGTCGTGAGAGAGAGAGAGCAGAAGATCCTTGTTCAGTACTATTGTTTTGTTCTTATGTGTATCTTCTTTTTGAAAGAGAAGGAAAAATCCCTTTTATATTTTCCATATAAATTTCCTTTTTAAATTTGAATTCCTTCTAGCATTCAATGTTGACGGCCTTGAGAATGTTTGCATTGATTGATTTCCCCAACTATCCCTTTCAAAAATGGCAAGCAATAATCCTTATGAAGACCATAACAAATGCTTCGTCTAACGGTAATATTCAGAGAATATTTTAGCATAAATGACTCAAGAATTATTGCAATAGAATAGGGACAGAAGGATGGGAATAACCAAGTATGGATTCGTCGAGCTAATATCCAAGATCGTCGACCTCAGAATTGCTGACTGCTGCTTGATGAATCTCTCTAATTCTGTGCACCAAGATCATCGAGCTGAGATACAAGATTGTCGAGCTCAGCTCGGAGAATTTTCTCTGAGTTCGTCTAGCTGAGCACGGCTTTCGTCGACCTGAGTTTGACGAACGTCGAACTCATTTTCTGAGTCTTTGATATTTCTCTAAGTCTTGAGTCTTTGGCAATCCGCTGATGGATGATCCAAGCATTGTTAACTCTAAGGACTTGGCCAAGCCTCTAGGACACAACCATGACAATGGATATATGTGTTGGGTCATATGATCCTAACTTAGTGAACCTCGCCCAAATCTAACTAGGGATCCAACAATATCCCCTATTTGGGTAACGTTACTTATTACAGACTCATATTATAATCAAAAATGTACAAAGCAAGAAAACATATATCTGGCAGGAAAAATTAGCATATGCAGCAAATATATATATACAATAAGCTTTGTATCAGGAAATGAGAAAGCAGTTTTAAAATATCACATACTAATCAGTTCAAGTTTCATTTCTTTTGCTTTTTCTCCATGTACTTCTCCTCATTGACTTTGTCTCCATACTGAGTAAATATGATTTCCCTGTTGGGATTTGTAGCTTGAGCCTTGGTCATGGTCATGTCAGTAACCCCAATGATATTTTGAGAAGCAGTCCTTGGGACCACTACTTCTAGATGCAATTTCATGTAGTCGTCAACATTAAATATTTTATTAGCCTTTTCAAACCTGTTAAGCTCTTCCTTTCTGTACTTGGACAATATAGAGTATTGAGAGGGATCCTTCCCTTCAGCTTTAGCTTTTTTAATCAATGAAAGTCCAACCAGTTCCTGAAGTCTGGCCATCTTAGCTGTTGTAGTTGTCTCTAGATATTCAAATGGTATAAGTGGGGAAGAAGGTCTTTTGGGGCTTTTAGCCTTTTGATGTTCAGGGAATTGTTGCTATTTTTTTTTGATGCTGTTGATGTCGATACTATTGCTTGCCAGATGAAAATATACCTTGTTGTCTTTGGTAAGTTTAAAACGGGGTAGACCTTTGGGAAGTTATGTCTGAAGCATCAACAGTTGATGGAGGAGGAGGAGGAGGATGGTCCTTTCTGTATCTTTGAGTGGGAGGAGGTGAATATCTCCTTCCCTCTTCCTTTATTTCTTTTGATTTTTGGACACCCACATCCATGTTGGTATGTCCTTATAAGGGGTAATTTTATGCAGTATATAATATGGAGTGTCATTTGCTGGATTTGGTTTGGGGGCAAGAGGTGGAGGAGCTTTCCTCTTCTTGGATGTTTTCTTTTTCTTAGAATCCTCATCTGAGCCCTGATCATTATCATCATCATCATCAGAATCTTGTGGGTTGTCATATAATGCATTTATTTCTCTTAGAGTCTCAGCAGATATTTTAGGTTTTTCAGCCTGGAAGGGAGCTGAAGAAGGAGCTGGAGAACTGCACACTTAAATGCTTTCAACAACTAACTTATTTTCCTCTTATATATCAGCCATGATCAATGCATCAAGATTAGGCATTGGTGAATGATCCATAACAAAAACTTGAGCAAGAGGAAATGAGATAGTGGGGAAATAGCTCTTGGAGGAGATGGACTGGCTGGGATTTCTAAAACAGCAAAAATGGCCTTAAGTTGCCCGGCAACCTTGGGGCTTATTGGTGAGGTATAAGGGACTATAACCATTAGTTCTGTTATTGTTGATGTTGGTACTACTACATCTGATGCTGCTTCTACTCCTGTATCTGCTGCAACTATTTTGTCTGCTGCATCTGCTGCTGGTGCTGATGCTGCATCTACTGCTGCTTCTGCTGCAACTATTTTGTCTGTTGCTTCTTCTGCTACAACTATTTTGTCTACTACTGGTGCTGTTGCTACTTCTTCATGGAGTATCTCCCACTGCCTAGTTTCAGTGGCAACTGAATTCAGGCCCCTATCTGAAAAGGGATCAACAGAGAGGGCAGTGATTTGGACAGTAAGGGAGGAGATGGAAATATCAAGAGGGGAAATAGCCTCTGCTATGATAGTTTTGAGAAGGGGTGTGAGAAGTGCAATGAGTGGTGGTATGATATATGGATCCAAGAGTGGTGTGGCAGAGGTTGTGTAATGGAGTGTTTGAATGGGGGCAGAGGTAGGGATGGTAGTAGTTTGTGGAGTTGGAGGTGTTACATCTTGCATGTGAGTTTCTTATAGAGGGTCATCTTTAGGAGGAGTATTGAGTGGGAGGATAGTATATGGAATGTTGGTGGGGATTACAGGTTGGATAGGGGGATGTCAGCCAAGTACTGTGGAAGAGGAGATGGTGGTGGTAATGGTATTAATGTATCATGCTGGGGGGAAGGAGTATGAGAGGGAATATGGGTTGGAGATGTATGTATTTGGGATGATGGAGGTGTGGGAGTAGAGACTGTGATATGAGTGGAAGGTGAGGTTTGTTGATGTGATGTCTGAGAGAGTGTTTGGATAGCTGGAGGTTGTGGAATGGAGGATGGAACCTCTTCAGTAGGGTGGGATGTGGCTGGTGTAGACCTGGAACTCTCTGAAGTTCTGATGGAAGAGGAGGTAGCCTTGGAGGGCATGGTGATAGTCCTCTCCAATTTGCTAAAGAGGGCATAAGTGAGCCTCTTGTTAACATTTATGAATATGGTCTGGGAGACCAGGGATTTAGCAGCCTTCTCTTTTAGGAAGATCCCTAAGATCCTTCCAAAACAAATCTCTTTCTTAGTATTCTTCTTCTTAATCAGTTCAAACATGATCTGAGCCCAGTTAAATTGTTTCTTGTTTACCACTGCACACATTACACGAAATTGGTGCCTGTTTATGTAGTCATGGGCAGTGTGCTTGCCCAGCAGGACATTCCCTACAATGTCTGCTAGATACTTAAATTCAGCAGACAGTTGTTTCTTCAGCAGTTTGTTTGGGTTAGCTCCAGAATAACCCATTAGACTAAGCATCTCAGCATACTCTTCATTCTCAATATCCAATTCTTGTGTTCCATTGTTTAATCCAAAAATTTCAATTAGCACTAGAGGGGCAAGGGAGACGGCAGTCCCCGATATTTTTCCTGTCATTGTATTCTCTTTTGTGGTGGATGTAGTATAGACCCACTCACGGATTTCATTGCCAGATATTTTGATCTTTGTGGAAAGAAGATTCTTAAACTGCTGTCCTTCAAGCAGTTGCAGGATTTCTAGAAAGATGGGGTCAGATTATTTGAAAGACTCGAAGTCGACATCAAAGCAAGTATCGAACTTCATTGCTACGAGAGTTCCTGCTAGAATCGTCATTAGAGCACCTGCAAGAGAAAAACGAAGATCAAGTGCAAGGAACTAAAAGCGCGGTACGGAGGTTGAAGAAAACCTAAATATAAGGTTGTTCAAAATATGAATCGACAAACTCCGTTCCACGAAAATTAAGAAATTCTTCGATCTGAGGTCGGCGAAAAAATTTGGAGTTAAACAATTCGTTGAACTTAGTCTGATGGTTTGAAGACATTTCACCGAGCTCCGTTCGACGAAAGTTTTCTGAAGTAGATTCGTTGATCTCCGTTTGACGAAACTAACTTCACTCATAGAGAGTTCGTCGATCTCCAGTCGACGAATATCTCAAGAACTTTTCCTAGTTCGTCGAACTTCATTCGACGAACTTTGAAAAATTCATCGAGTACAGACAGAAACTATACTAAGTCTTCTCCATTGATCATTCGAAGCTGATTTACGAATAACAAGTGGTTTCTTTCATCCAGGAGTTTGGTGAAAATGTCAGCCCTTTGTAAATCAGTGTAGATATAGACAAGTTTAATTTTCTTTTTGTCTACACACTCTCTAATGAAATGATGCCTAATGTCTATATGGTTAGTCCTAATGTGATTGACTGGATTTTGTGCTATAGCTATTGAACTTGTGTTATCACATAAGAGGGTTGAATTATTTAAGTTGAAGCAATAGTCTAGGAGTCTGTTTTGGATCCACAGCATCTGGGAACAGCAACTGCCAGCTGCAATATATTCAGCTTTAGCAGTTGATGTAGACACAGATCACTGCTTTTTACAAAATAAGGACACTAATCTCATACCAAGGAACTGGCAGGTTCCTGAGGTACAATTTTTATCCACCCTACATCCAGCAAAGTACGCATCTGAGTATCCAATTAACTCAAATCATAACTCAGTAGGATACCAGAGTCCGAGACTAGGACAACCCTTTATATATCTTAAATTTATTTTTAGAAAAACTAGGTGAGATTCTTTAAGGTTTACTTGGAACCTAACACAAAGACATGTGGCAAACATGATGTCAGGCCTGCTTATTGTAAGGTATAGTAGGGACCCAACAATGCCCCTATATAATTTCTGATCCACAGGTTTCCCATGTGCATCAGAGTCTATTACAGTATTTGTAGCCATGGGTGTTTTCTTTGCTGAGGCATCAGCCATCCCAAACTTTTTTCTAAGATCTTTAGCATATTTAGCCTGGGAGATGAAGATGCTATCAGGGAGATGCTTCACTTGGAGACCAAGGAAGTACGAGAGCTCACCCATTCTACTCATCTCAAATTTTGAATGCATAAGGTCAAAGAACTTCTTACATAATTTAAGATCAGTAGGCCCAAATATGATGTCATCCACATATATTTGTACCAATAAGGTTTGGTCCTTATGATGTCTAGTGAATAACATTTTATCTTCTATGCTTCTAATGAATTTATTCTATATCAAAAAACTGGCTAGGGTCTCATACCAAGATCTTGGAGCTTACTTTAAAACATAAAGAGCTTTATGTAATTTAAATACATGAAAGGGATAAGTTGGAGAGACAAAACCTGGAGGTTGTTCAACATACACCTCTTCTTTGAGTACTCCATTTAGAAATGCACTATTCACATCCATTTGATATACCTTGAATTTTTTGTAGGCAGCAAAGGCAAGAAATATTAGGATTACTTCTAACCTTGTAACAAGTGCAAAGGTTTGGTCATAGTCTATCCCTTCTTCTTGCCTATAACCTTGAGCAACAAGCCTAGCCTTATTTCTCACAATTACACCTTGGGCATCTAATTTGTTTCTATATACCCATTTGGTTCCATTGAATGGGTAGTCTTGGGGACTTGGAACCAAATCCCATACTCTATATCTCTCAAATTGGTTGAGCTCCTCTTGCATAGCAATGATCCAGTGGGGATCTTGCTCAGCATCTTTTATGGATTGAGGTTTAACTTGAGAGAGGAAACAGGCATGCATCAAGTCTTTGTTTAGTTGATGCCTTGTCTGTACACCTACTGAAATGTCTCCAATCACTTGAGATATGGGGTGATCCCTTAGTGTGACAAAGTCAGTGGGTGGAGTTGGTTTAGCAACAAAATTTTTAATTAGTTCCTCTTGTGGAATTATGTTTGATGTTGGATGTTGTTCAACTTCTTCCAATTGTTCTTCTTCACTGTCTTCATAAACATGTGGAGAAGGATGTGTTGGAGCCTTATGGGTGAGGCTTAATTCATCCAAAGTCTCACACAAGTGAGGTACCTACAAAGGATTACTAGTAGAACTCTCTTTCTCCTTGCAAGACATATTAGTCTTATCAAAGGTAATATGAATTGATTCTTCAATTTTTAAGGATGATTTATTGAATACCCTATAAGCTTTGCTTACTTGGGAATATCCTAGAAAAATTCCCTCTTTAGCCTTAGCTTCAAACTTTCTAATATATTTCTTGTTGTTATTATGTATATAGCATATGCAACCAAACACTTTAAACAAGGTGATTTTAGGTTTCTTCCCTTTAAGTAATTAATAGGGAGTCTTATTCTTAAGTTTATGTATCAAACTTCTGTTCAGTACATGATTTTTTGTGCTTACAGCCTCTGCCCAAAAGGATAGCGGCATGTAAGCATCTCTAAGTAATATGCCTGCAGCTTCAACTAGGGACATATTTTTCCTTTCAGCTACCCCATTTTGTTGAGGAGTTCTAGGAGCTGCGAAACAGTGTATGATACCTTCCTTCTCACAGAACTCATGCATAAAAAAAATACAAACTCAATGCCATGATCACTTCTGATCAATGCGACTTGAGTAGAGTACTCAATCTTTATGGTCTTGAGAAAATCTGTAAGAACTTTAAAGGTATCTGACTTAGATCTCAGAAAGAACACCCAAGTGAACCTTAAGAAGTCATCTACAATAACTAAAGTGTAGGATTTACCTCCTAGGCTTTGTATAATAATGGGTCCAAAGAGATCCATGTGTAGCAAGTGCAAGATCCTAGGTGAATCACTTTTATTTAGTGATTTAAAGCTAGATTTAGTTTTCTTGCCTAGTTTACAAGCCCTACAGAGACCTTCCTTCTTGTAGGAACAAGAATGTAAACCTCTCACAAGGTTATCTTTTGATAGCCTAGCAATATTTTTCATGTTTACATGTCCTACCCTTTTTTTCCATAAGTCATTCTGATAACTAATTATGTTAAGTAAGTAGATATCTGAATTGGCAGAATGAAAATCAACTAAGTATATGTTTCCTTTTCTATTCCTAATTAAAACATTTTGTTTTTCTTTATTTGAAATAATACAAGATGTTGAGTGAAAGTGTACCAGATAACCTTCATCACATAATTGGCTTATGGAGATGAGGTTGTGCTTGAGTCCTCTTACGTAAGTCACCCTCTTGAAAGTGACAGCTCCAATCCTTACTTCTCCATAGCCTTCATATTGGCCACACTTTGAGTCACCAAAGATTAACTTTGGTCCCAGCTTGGACTTGTAGTTGATAAGGTTTTCCTTGTTGCCAGTCATGTGTTTAGAGCAACCACTGTCCAGGTACCATAGTTTATTCAAAACTGGACAACTCTTGATCTGCAAAGAAAATAGTTAGTTATTCTTGACCCAGGTTACCTTTGGTCCTTCATATTGCTGATATGAAAAACTAGATATAACAGAGAATTCTTGTAAAGATTTGTATCCTAATGGATGATATCTTTTAGGTGGAATTATCAAATCAGCTAATGGATTAAATGGTTTCGTAGATGTATTAGAGTTGTTGTTATAGTAATTATTATTAGTAAGTCTTTTTGTGTTCGACGAAATGTTGTGAGTTCGTCGACTAGAGTTCGATGAATTGGGATTAGATTGTCGATCTCTGCTCAGAGAATGAACAAGTTCATTTTCTGTGCCCCAAGTTTGTCGATCTCTGCTCGACGAACTATACACAGTTCGTCGGTCACAGTAAGACGAATGATTATTATAGAAATTTGCATTCAGAGATCGTAGTTTTGAGGTCGACGATCTGTTCATATATAGTCGATCTTAGTTCGATGATAACTGCTGAACATTGTTACTTTTATTATTCTTCTGGTTTTTAAGTTTGTTCTTAGTTTCAATTTGATCAAAAATTCAATAACCTTATTATCCTGTTCAATGTTTTTCTTTCCTTTATCAGAAACAAAATTTACAGGTTTAGAAAGATGATTCTTTTGGATTAGGGTTGTTTCACTAGATGATGCTCCTAATCCTAGTCTGCAGTTATTAGTTCTAGCATTTAATGTGCTAGTTATATCTAGCAATTTTAAACTTCTGCCAATCAATGCTTCTTCTAATATCTTAGCTTTGCTAAGTTAGGATTTCAGAACGATGATTTGTTCATTTGCAGAATTTAGTTCATTAGATAGATTAGCATTTTCAGAAGTGATTTTATCTAGATCATTTAATTTTTCTCTAAGAAGTTTGATTTCCTTGTCAGAGCATATAAAATCTAAGCATAAATTTTTAAATTCAAATTTAAATTCATCAGATTCAAAATCATAATATGTTAATACCTGATCTTCAGCTGACATGTTTTCTTCATTATCAGATTTATCTGTATCTGATCTGCTACTATTAGCATCAATTGCCATGAGGCAATCTTCCTTTGACTTTGCCTCCTCTTCTTCTTCACTGGAGCTGGAAGATGTGGATTCATTTTCTGTGTCACTCAATGTGTCAGCCACAAATCCTTTGTCCTTCTTTTTGTACTTGCTAGAAGAGGGCTTGCAGTAATGCTTGCTTCTAGAATCCTTCTCCCATCTCTTTTCCTTCTTTTGATTCTCTGGACACTCTGAGAGGAAGTGTCAAGGTTTACTGTAGCCAAAGCAAACCACTTGTTTAGTGGGGTTTTTGTCATACCTTGGCTTATCATCCTGTTTGGATGACTTTCTTCTGAAATCTTTCTTTGCCATTTTGTAGAATATTCTAGCAAATAAGCTCATCAACTCTTCATTAATTGTAGGAGTCTCTATCTCCTCAGCAGACTTGAATGCAATGTTGTGCTCCTTCCTTGCGGGTGGAGGTGTTCTCAGCTCAGCTGCTTCTCTGGATTTGATGAGCTGCTTATAGGACTTCAGCTTTCCCAAAAGAGATTCAGTGGAAATCTCAATTAGGCTCCTGGCCTTCTTGATGAGCTAAGTCCTTGAATCACATGAGCTTGGAAAGCACATAAGAATTTTATCATTCACCTCTATGATAGTCATGTCTTTATCCAAGGTATTTAGCTCATTGATGATTGAGCTCAACCAATTTTTATATGTCTGCTACAGATTCAGCTTCCTCCTTCTTGAAATTCTCATATTGGGATATGAGATTGGATCTTCTATCATTCCTTTCATCTGCAAATCCAGCCACCATTTGATTGAGGGAATCCCAGATGGCCTTGGCTGATGTACATTCAGCCACTTTCTGAAATATGTCATCTGACATTGTTTGGTCTAGAATGTTCATTGCTTTAGCATCAGCAACTTTGGCCTTTCTCTGAGCCTCAGTCCACTCTGGTGGTGGAACTGCATTAGTGCTGGATGTTGTTGTAGAGGTAGATACCTGAGGGGGACCTGTCAAAATAGAGTTGTAGATATCTTCATCAATAGAGTTCATATACAATTTTATTCTTGCCTTCCATATGGCAAACTTGTTTAGATTGCATACTGGAGGTCTGGTGCTTGCATATTCTTTGTTCTATGTGATGCTCTGTGTATAAATCTAATAGAGATGAAATGATAGATATAACTTAGGATCTTTTGTTCAAGGGTTAGCTTGTACAACCAAAAGAACCTCCTCTAATACCAATTGAAAGTGAGGGGTTAGATCTGGTATACTCTAGAGGGGGGTGAATAGAGTATCTTTGGGTTTTAAAACTTTGCTGTAATTAAAAACTTATTCCTAAACAAATATGATTTGTCACAAGCACATCAAGTATAAATAATCATAAACACAGCAACCTAACTAGCAAAGCCACAGCAGGAACAAAAGAAAAGAGCATCCTGACAACACAAGAATTTTTTAGTGGTTCCCCAACCTGGGTACATCCACTCTTCTACCACCCTGGTAGAAAACCACTAAGGTTTTTATTTAGGTGACTGCCACCAATGAGCTTTTCATCAGGTGCTCAAAAACCAAACCCCAAGTGTTTTGATCAGCTGACTTTCAACCAGGAATAACTTTTGAAGGGAGTTAAGAACCCTTTATACAGTGGGAGATGAGAGATTGATTTTGTCTTCTCTTTCTCTAAGTATAATTGAGAAGACTTGTGTGGATTTTGATGTTAGCAAAGGCTCCCCCTGAGATAATGAAAGGTTCAGGAAGTTGGAGCTTTGTTGCAGGTTGATAGGCCTTCAAGCTATTGCTTTGACCAGATGAGATTTAAGAACTTCTTAACTGATGTTGTAGTTGTTGTTCATTGAAGAATCCTGGGATGAGGACAGAAGAAGACTCTTGATTTTTAATGGTTGTTCTTCTTCTTCTTAAACTTTACGTTCTTCCTATTGTCTAGCACTTGTTTCTCTTTATCACTTTGTTCTATGTACTCTGCGTCTCAGAGTGCTGTCGAGAGAGAGAGAGAAGAAGATCCTTGTTCACACCTATTGTTCTTTTTTTCTGTGTATCTTCTTTTTGAAAGAGAAGGAAAAATCTCGTTTATATTTTCCATATAAATTTCCTTTTGAAATTTGAATTCCTTCCTGCATTCAATGCCGACGGCTTTGAGAATGTTTGCATTGATTGATTTCCCCAACTATCCCTTTGAAAAATGGCAAGCAATAATCCTGATGAAGACCATAACTAATGCTCCGTCTAATGGTAATATTCAGAGAATATTTTAGCATTAATTACTCTGGAATTATTGCAATAGAATAGGTACAGAAGGATGGGAATAACAAAGTCTCGATTCGTCGAGCTAAGATCCAAGATTGTTGACCTCATAACTGCTGACTGCTTCTTGATGAATCTTTCAAATTTTGTGCACCAAGATCGTCGTGCTCAGCTTAGAGAATTTTCTCTGAGTTTGTCTAGCTGAGCACAGCTTTCGTCGACCTGAGTTTGACGAATGTCGAACTTATTTTCTGATTCTTTGATATTTCTCTAAGTCTTGAGTCTTTGGCAGTATGTTGATGGATGGTCCATGCATTGTTAACTCTAAGGACTTGGCCTATACTCTAGGACACAACCATGATCCTGGCTAAACATGTTGGGTCATATGATCCTAACTTAGTGAACCTAGCCCAAATAAAACTAGGGATCCAACAAAGACGATGTCTGGGATTATGATGATAGTCTGATCTGTGAGAGTAGTACATTGACTATTACTAGCCCTACTAGTGTTGTGACTGATCACCCTAGTATTGAGAGCTCTCTCAAAAATACGATCCCCATCGTGTTAGAGCCTACGATTACACCTACTGAGAATATACCTTTGTTATCTGAGGAGCCTGTGAGTGAGGATTTCAATATTATTATTGATGACCCGGACTTAAAGGATGTTCCAACTGATTGGGAAGACTCACCTTATGTGAGAAGTTTATGTTTCGATGATTTTAGCGCTATGACCCGGACGATAGTTCTTTATTATTATCTCCATTATCTGAAGTTCACTCTGAGTTTAAATTTACGTCGGGTTCGATTTTTCCTATTTCTGAGGCCTTTACTGATTCTGAATTTGATGACGTGTCTAATGTGTTTGAATAATTTTCATGTGAGAGAGTTATACTTTTGCAAGACGTTATTAAAGTAAGCCCGGATGAGAGTCCCCTGATGCTGACTCTATGGCATGAAATTGAATATGATTTTAACTCTCTCCCGATTTTAGTTTTCCCAACTCTCCCACCTGATCTGTTGACTCATTTAGTGGACCCTTTAGGACGCGAGTTTCGTATGTTTGATCTGAGTAAATTAATTTTGCCAACACTGTGGGCCCCTTCTTTGGACATGTCTCGTCGTACACGTTTTAGTGCGTTAATGGAATTTGTGTTTGCCCATGATATCTTTTTTGATAGCTTTGTATCCTCTCGACTTTCTAAGAATAACCAAATCTCTGAGTATACGTTAGTGATGTTGCCGTCTGTTGTGCCATCTGATTTAATTATGTTGGTGCCACCTGATGTAGTTCTGATGGTGCCACCTTATTTAGTTCCATTGGTGCCACCTTATTTAGTTCTGTTACCTCCACCGAATATATTAAATAAGCTTGCACAAGTTTATGCTTCTCATGATAACATTTTATATAAGCACATTAGTGAAACGCTAGCCATACAAATTATATCTTGTCAAATTCATGCTATCTTGCATAAAAGAGAGTCTCACTATATGATTTGCAATTTAGTTGTGGTGCGTCTCATCCCTAAACGGTTACCTTCGGGCACTATAGAAAGTTAGCGAGTTTGCAAACTAGACCTTTTTTGGATATTAATGAAATTAGGAGAATACGCATATCATTTGAAATTATCCACTGATTGGGGTATTACCACTATTTTTAATGTTTCTAATTTAACGATATATGTTTCTCCACCACTTGAATTATCTGTCTATCCGTTTGGGTCCGCTTTGTTTTCTTATGGTTTGGGTAGTGAGTTTGTACCTGGATCGCTCTCTTCATCGGTCTTCACTGGAGGTACATTGGTTGTTGATGTAGAAATTTCTTATCCTTTATTGCTTAATGCTTTTCCGAGGTTCTCTAGGACCACATTTTTGCATGACCAGAACTCCAGGTTGAAGGGCTCTCTTCTCCATGTGGTGTTGTTTGCCGCTACGTGTTTCTTTGGGATGATGCTCTCCTACACCAGTACTTTTAGACCAACTCATCAGTGATGCGTACTTTTGAGCGGGGGAGGACTGATGGAGATGACGGACCTCAACATATTAAAGACGGTGACATCGCGCCTATAGAAGAACTTTCTCCGCCTTCAAATGAAGATTTACAGCGCCGTGATGACCATATGGAGCGTCGCCATAATATCCGCTCGGGGCGCAAACAAATTTTTTAATATTTATTAATAATTATTATTAATTATTAATAATTATTAAGTCATTTTTATGTTTATTTTAATTTTCCTTTCATGTGTAATGATGGGTGCTTATAACCATCAGTGTTATTTAAATTATGTCATTTCATGTGCAATGATGGTTGCATATAACCATCATATTTTCAATTTGTATTTTGAATTTTTAATGGAGGGAGATTGAGTGGTGTAGGCTTTATATAGACATGTTATGAAGGTATGATTAGATAGAAGAATAATAAGAAAATAATCCCCCTAACGATCATTTGAGATCCTCCTCCCCCCTTGGCAAAATTCGGCCATCCGTCTTTCCCCCTCTTCCTTGGCAATTTCGGCCACCCTCCTCCCTCTCCTCGTGTGGAATTCGGCCACAATACTCCTCCCCTCTTTCCCTCCTCTTTTCTCACCTTAACAACCCTCTCCTACTCCTTTTCTCCCCTCAAAACCGACCTCCAACAAAGAAACCATTCAACCCACCTCCTTGAAGAAATCAGCCCAGGCAAAGATTTCCTTTGTGGATTCCTACTCCGGCGTGACGCGACGAAGGCGGACAAGTTTCTCTCCAACCGGTGTGACTCTGGCGGAGCCGTTGAAGAACTATCCAAGTAGAGGAATCAGAATCATCCATTATGATATGGTAACGAATCTTTTCTACCGATTGTGTGTTTCTCGTCCTAGATTAATGCCTGTGGTGGTAGATTCCTAGCGTTGAATTTTTGATAGCAATAGAAATTATATCGTTGTGATCTTTCAATTGCTTTTGTTGTCCCTCTTAATTTCCTTTAATTTCGAGAAAGGCTTTGCGAACCTTCATTTTAGAGATCTACCTTTTCCAAATCGTATTTTTTTTGGTTGATCTCTTTTGGTACAACACCGCTCATTCGGACCGGGTAGGTCCATTTAGAAGGAAAGAATATTGGCATATCGCCTCTATTCAATCCTAATCGGTTTGGCTACCTGTACGCTAGCATATAGTTGATAGAAATAATTAACATGGTGCCGCGTAGAGCGATTGTGCGAATATAGTATTTGGATTGTGGAGAGGTATTTGTACTAGTCCGTAGATCTATTCATTGTCAAACGTGTAAGCCTGCATTATCCTTTCTCTTCCCAATGTTGGGAGGTGGATTTGGTCCATTAAAGAAGTGACATATTGCGTATATCATTCAAAGGTATGGGAGGGATTTTTCCCTTCACTATAGAATTAAGTAAAGCCTTCCTCCTCCGAGGCTTTTCCTCACCGCTTAAGAACTGAGACTAGAAACTTTCATGGAAGAATGAAGCATGGAGCATGTCATCGGAAGCTGAGCGTCACCATGTTGCCGAGAAGAAGAAACCAATCCATGACGGAAAATCAAGTGAGCTTTCTACCCTGCTAGATCATTAGATCGAAAATTAGACAAGACATCAGCCTTAATAGAGCATGAATTTGGAGGGTAAATGGAGTTTTTTAGGAAGAGACTAGGCTAGATCTTTCGTTATAGTGCGTTGATTGCCACAAAAATATCTTTGATAATTTCCTCTCTTCATTACGAAGATGACAGACTTGATTTCGTGAAGAATAGTGGTCTAATGAGGGATTAATGAAGAAGAGAAGTTGAACAAATCTTGTGCTTTGCTAGAGGAAGAAGATGAATAGATGACGTACATATTGTCTTCAAGATTCGTGCAGAAACTCTACATTTTCATTAGAGAGAAAATCTTATTTTTTAAGCGTGACGGACATTATGCATGATTTTAGGCATGATACGTTCAAGTTCAGGTCTCGAGCTCAACATAAAAGTTATAGCCCTCAGAAAAAACTTTCTAACGAGTAGTTTCCAATTGTCTGGGGAGCTGTGTAGATCTCTAAAGTGAGTTTGAAATTACTGTCGTTAAATTAATTAACTTGTAAGTGTAGGATAGATTCTGTCCAAGTTTGTGCAACCGTATTAAAATCCATGTTTAGGCAAGATAGACTTAGTCCTGGACATGAAACTTTACATGAAAGTTGTAGTCCTTGGAAATACCTTTCTAGAATGGGGTTAAACTTAATTTTTAGTGGTTTGTTGCTTTGGTAAATCTAGTTTCCGTAAGCTATGTCATAAACATACAGATTTTGATGTTTTATAGAATTTTTATCAAAATATTCATTTGATACATAAGAAAATTAGTAGTCACATGCTTGATGATATTGTTATCACCCCTATTTAATTTTATAATTTTTGGATAAGTATTTGCATAGAAATTGATATATGGTATTATAATTATTGCCTTTGTAAATGATTACCATGATGTCTGGATGGGGGTGAAACTTTGTGAGAATGTTTAAAATGATAGACTTAATATATGGTATGAATCAAAGCGAATATGGATGTCGTATGATCCTTCAAATTAATACTTATTAGATGTTTTTCTCGCATTCAGAAGCCTGTATTTTTAGAATTATAGAGATGCGCGAATACTTGTATGAGGTAATAGATGACGGAGATTGTATGTTGGAGAGCGGGGCATATGTAAGATGATGACCTCGCCAAATTGTTAAGGCACAGGTTGTCCTTTAGGACCCTTGGAATTAGTATTCCATGTTTTTCTCGCATTGATGTGATGTGTTATGGCAACACACCACTCGATTGATTGTTGGTAAGCATAGGATATATTGTATCTGGAATGTATTGTGTAAGGATGCGATTGGATGTCCTTGGGTAATTCTTGCAAGTTTTGTACATGGGAATTATATGGTGTGTTTGTTGATACACGGTTGTTGAATGATCCTAAGTCAAGGATTACTTTCAGCATTTCCACGGGCTTACTGGTCATCACAACGACAAAAGCTGGTAGATAGACTTTGACCGCTTGGGTGGGTTATTTGGTGCTTACTTCCCAAAGAACCATTCTATGCCAGTTGAGCCGGTTGGGTAAGGATCTTTGGTGTTTACTTCCTAAAGACCCCGTCAATGCTGTTTAGGCTAGTTGGGCTAGGCTCCTGGTGTTTACTTCCCAAGAACCCTTCTTTGATGTAGTACGTAGGAGCTACGCTATTGTTTTTTGTTAGCGTTGAGACATATAGAGGCGTTGGCCTTGTAGTGTGTTTGCACGCCTAGTAGGGGAAATGACCGCTCCACTTTCACTATTTAGCCATGACGGGTGATGCCTTAGAGGTTTGTTGCCCCTCAAAAAGTGGGAACTAAAGGCCCATGTCGACATAATAAGACAGAGTGCATGTGTAAACATGGGTGCTTCATCATCCATTCATTACATTGCATTACAATGCATTGTGTCACATTAGATCCTTGATGCGCAGATACGGCAAGTGTACCGGTCTAACAAGTAATATAAAACGGGATTCAATCCTCCAAGTATTGATCTCAGGGGAGTTCAATTTAGGTGCATGATTCATTTTTTCGAAAAAGCATTTGTTAGTGCGGAAACGTAGCAATGGGGGGCTTTGATTTGTTTTACTAAAATTATAAAACTTAATTTATCTATGCGGGTCGCCTTCACAACTTTGATCGGGTGGATTACCCAATTGGGTAATGATTCAGATGGTGGATTGAGTGAGTGTGTTGTAGTCACATCTTCACTATGCATGCTCCTAACAATGTCTAGGATAACACAAACACACAGGAATCGAACGCACGATGGATGGAGGTGAACCACGAAATTATCAAGCACACCTAATCACCACATAGACCTAATGAGAAACATGAAAATGCAATTAGGGTTATTAAGGATCATTCCAAACATCCAAACAATGTAAAATAATCTACCATAAAGAAGAAGGAGGAGAGAATACAACCAACGCACGAAGACTCATCTTAGTTCTCGGCCGGAATTGAGGTTTGTCTCTCCTTGTCCACGCACTGACTTTGAGAGTCGTCCGGGGTAGAGAAGGGCTACCACTATCTTCCAATGACCCATCTTCTTCGCGAATCACCATCGGTCATGTTCATACCGTAAAACATCAGAGATTTAGAGAAATTGTTTGAAATAAGGCTTGAATGGTTGTAGATAACGGTGGAGCCGGAGAGGAATACCTAGTAAAGGATTTGCACCAAAATGATGGCCGAAGTTCCTCCCCAAGGTGGGCGGCAAGGTAGGGTGAAAAATGGCAGATTTGGGCGTCCATGATGCTCTGTGAACCAAGGACTTGATAACTAGGGCGAAATACTGTGTCCTAAATAGTAAACATTTGATTTTAAGATACATAGGACCAATCATATGATTGTTCGTTTGGATCGAGCGATCATACTTACGCAGGCAGCATAAGCTGAAGCTACAGGGACATCGTGCGATTTTGTTCATGCACGAGCAAAATGATCGTGCATGACCAAAAATGCACGAGGTCAGGAAGAAAAGGAATTTCGATGAATATAATGCAGTTCGTGCATTTTTCTTCGCACACGATTGAATCTAATCATTAGTTAAGAGAAATGCACAACGGCTGTTCAACCAAAATGATTTGTGGCAATCGCACAAACAAAATGGCAATACGTCAAAAAAATGCATGATCGTGCATTTTCCCCAGATAATAATTCCAAACACAAGGAACAACCCATCTGCATACAATTAAAACCAAATGGAGTACAACTCCATTAAATACAGATAATTCCAGACAATACAAGAATAAATAAATATGGGGAGCACCGTGTGCTTACCCCAACAACAAAATGCGCAATCACACAACCCAATGGGACTAAATAGTGCACAGTGTGTATCTAATCAATTTAATTAAACTATTAGCAATAAACTACCAATAATGTAGTGAACGTGCAGGAAACTTGCCCAGATGAGTTCGAAAAACCCTATATATTTCAGACTCATCACACCAACAGACTTAAACATTCTTTACTCATCCTGAGCTAATCATCTCATGATGAAATGTAAAAGAACGGGTTGGCATAGTAATTGCAAACACAAAGTATAATAAGAAATCAACTACTCATGTACATAAAAGAACTTATAGAAAAGGTCCTAAAAATGCAAACTAGCTTATATTTTCTGAGGAGCGTATCAACATTTTATTTTACTCAAAAATCGGATCTCGGTAAATCATTTGGTCTTGCTTAGACGAAAGCATATAGGATCGTGAGGTGAGAATTACAAGATACAGGGGCTCGGGTTAATCTCCAATGGAATCCACCAATGTCGGTCACCATAAGCTTGCCCATTTGCACTCTCTCCACGACACTGTTACAGTTCAATGCAAATCCATAGGACTTGGATTAAAATGACGGCCTGCGTTTTGGCTGGATGTACAAAAGATAAACAGGGCGGCACACGCACAAACCCAAATGAGATAGCACAACTAGAAATCTGAACACCCCACAATAAAACATGCAGGTGCACCGCTTGCCATGACTTAGATTTAACTATATGGGTGTGTACACCCCCTAATCCAAAACAAAAAATGCTACCAAAATGATTTTCAATAGTCTTTTCCACTCTTTTTTCACAATAAATTATTTTTATTTTTTTTATTCAATTTTGTTTTCTTTTCTTTTTCCAATTTTTTCACAATCATACACTTTTTTCATAAATGAGCATAAATAAAATTGAGTGCACCAGTCGTATAAGTAATATAATATGTGCGTCAATCCCCATGTATCTATCTCAAAGGAGTGCAGTTAAGGTGCATGATTCAATTATTTGGAAAAGCGTTTGTGTGTGCGCAAACGGAGCAATGCGGGGGGGGGGGGGGGGGGGGTTGATTTGGTTTACTAAAATTATAAAAACTAATTTATCTAGCGGGTCTACTTCACCGCTTCGCTCGAGTGGAATACCCACATGGGTAATGATTTGGATGGTGGATCTAGTGAGGGTCATTGTCACCTATATGCTACGCATGCTCCTAGCAATCCCTAGGACGACACAAATATATTGTAACCGAACACACGGTGGATGGAGGTGCACCAAAAATTTAACAACCACACATAAGCACCACATAGACATAGTGAGAAACATGAAAATGCATTTAGGGTCATTAAACATCATTCCAATTATCCAAACAATATCAAATAATCTACCACAAGGAAGGAGGATAAAATACAACCAATGCATAAAGACTCATCATGTTTCTCGATCGAAATCGTTGTTTGTCACTCCTCTCTTACGCTCGGACTGCGACTGCCGTCTGGGGTAGAGAAGGGCTATCACTGCCTTCCAATGACCTGTCTTATTCATTTATCACCTCCGGTCGCGTTCAAACCGGATAATATTGAAGATGTAAGTAAATTTTTTGAAACAAGGAATGAATGGTTGGAGATGATGGCGGAGGCTAGAGAGGAATCCCTAGCAAAGGATTTGCACCAAAATGATGGCCGGAGTTCCTCCCTAAGATGGGCGGCATGGTAGGGAAAAAAAGCGGATTCGGGCCTTCCCGATGCTTTGGGAACCAAGGGCTTGATATATATAGTGAAATCCTGTGACTGAAAAAGTAATCGTTATATTTTAAGGGACTCACAACCAAATGCAAGATCGTACGTTTGGATCGTGCGATAATACTTGCACAGGCAGCCCAACCTAAAGCTACAGGGAGATCGTGTTATTTTGTTTACGCACGAGAGAAATGATCTTGCGTGACCAAAAACTTAAGAGGTCAGGCAGAAGAGGCATTTTGATGAATCCCAGGTAGGCCGTGTAACGTCCTCCCTAACACACGACTCTAAAGGATGACCGCGGGCACCACCAGCACCACGCTTGAAAGGGTTCAGCCTTAACTAGTCAACAGACCATGCACACAAACACCTCTCTTGGCTCGCAGGTGGGTTGTTGGATGCCGCAACCTCCCTTTGATGAGGGAAAGTCAAGTTAAGCGCCCCTACGAAAACTTCCAAGGTGGTCACCCTTCTCAGGACTACTCTAGCCCGAGCAAGCTTAACTATGAAGTGATTTCACTTCAAATCACCAATTGAGCTGCACTGATCCTACGATAAAGAAGTCATTGAACGTGGCGTTGCCCCCGCTCGATTATTCGAATTGCAGACAAACTAAATTAGTGGAAGTAGTTGTTTTCCCATTTGTGATTCACACTGAGTATGTCCACTCGTTACCCTACGTTTAGCCAACCTTACCCAAAAATTTGTGATTTGTACATAGATTCTGGTATATACATAGCTAATGACAGGCATTCCCATTCCTCCGATCACTACTTACTTTCGGTAATTGGAGCAGCGACAGACCTTAACGACAATTTTAGATGCCATCAGGTCTTAACAGGCCCGAGTGCAGCAGCAAGCCCTGGGCTCCATTTAGTTGAGGCCTATCCGAGGTCTTTCTCCACCCGCTTACCATGGGACAGAGTAGGTTGTTCACATAGAAGAGTGGTTGAATTATGTTCAAGAATTGATGTCCAAAATCCGATGTCTAGTCAATAAGTATGTTACACTAGTTGTATATATCCTAGAATCACATGCAAAGAGGTGGTGGAAGTCCCTTATGAGCTCCATAATTGTAGGATGTGAATACACTGACATTAGTTAGAAAGAGTTTTTTGATGCTTTCTTAGAGTATTTTTTTCCTTTAACTACTCGAGATGAACTTGAAGAAAGATTCCTGTAGTCAAAACAAGGTTCTAAGTTTGTTATGGAGTACCAACAGGAGTTTCAGCACCTCTCCATGTTTGCTGACTCCTATGACTTTGATGATCATGGGTACGCGAAGCTTTCTATAAAGGTTTGTCAGACTCTCTAAGGTAGGCCCTTTTATTTATAGCTGACTCGAGTCTCGCTTAGATAATAGATATGGAAAAAAGATTGGTGGCCCACCATCTTGTTGTCCACACTAGTGGTAAGAGACCTGTAGAGGGTGTAATGGAAACATGACCAAGCTTTAGAAGGAGACAAAATACTGGAGGTGGAGCAGGAAAGAAATGAGGTGGAAGACGCTTCCATCAAAATTTTAGAATGGATCATTCGGCCCCGCAGCCAACAATTCCTCCACCCCCCGTAGTTTCAGCATTATCAACAACTTAGAGAGAAATTCAGGCAAGTTTGTTTCCAGTGTCATCAACCGAGCCACATCTAACATTATTTCCCACAGCTAGGTGGCAATGTTCCCCCGGTTTTTCCTCTGGCAGCTTAGCGAGGATGATGACAATTACATGGTCTAGGATGAGGACAACAAGGTACGAACCCTGGACCTGATCGAGATCAGTTTTTGCTTTAGATATGACTCAAGAGCGGATCCCATAAGATGTTATTGCAGGTATTTCGTAGTCAAATAGATATGTTATAAGCATTCATCCTTAGTATTCCTGATATTTTGCTAGAAATCTTGTTTTGAAATTATTATAACCTAACATTTAGGCATTGTCACTGTTAGTGGGAGACCAACCCACACACTATTTGATACTGGTGCTACCCATTTGTTTATCTCAATGGACTTTGTGAAGAATCTGAATGGTGTGCAATATTTCACCGAGTAACACGAAGAGTACGCCTCCTAGATGGCTCCGTGATGACCTCATTCACCAAGTGTAACTTTGATGTATATATTGGAGGGAAGATTTTCGAGACCCCTCCAGCAGTGTTAGGGATGCCATATTTCGATCTTATTATGGGCATGACATGGAAAGATTGGTATCATGCCATGATCAATTGTGCGGTAAAGCAAGAATAATACCGACAAGGAAATCCAAACACAACATGCCGCCAAGGCAAAGGACAAGATCCATGGCATAAAACCAGGTGAGCTTCCTACCCTCTCCCTTAGTGCTAGATCTTTAGATCCAAAGTGTAGGAGAGACATCTGCTCAAGAGAGTTTGATTTGTAAGTTTACTAGAGAGTCCTTAGGAAGGGACCATGCCTGAAATTCGTTCAAGGGCGCCGATCGCCGCATGATTATCTTCAATCATCTCCTCTCTTCCTTATGAAGATGGCAGACTTGATTTAAATAAGAATTGTGGTCTAATGAGAGAGAAAGGGTAGAGAGATGTTGGTTGTGCTTTGTATAATTGCTGGAGGAAGAATATGAACCTACGTCATTCGTCTATCGTTACGATGCATGCAAAAGTGTTGTATATAAATATATTTTCTGTGCGCAGCAGACTTCAAGGGCTTTTTTAGATATGATACGATCTTATTTAGGTCTTAAGCTCGACATGAAAGTTGTATCCCTCGGAAAGACCTATCCAATGGATGCTTAGATGTTTTCAAGGAGTTCTGTAGCTCCGGGAATTGTCAGTCAAAGTTGTTGTACTATTATAGTATATGTGTAGGTTGTCATCTATCTATGTGTACACGGCCAGGCAGAAACCCGATTTCGGGAGTGATGGATTTTTATTTGGACCTCAGGCTCAACAAGGCAGTTGTAGCCCTTTAGAATACCTTTCCGATTTGAGGTTTTTCATAATTATTGGTGTACTGTAGTTCTTGAAATACAGTTATTATAAACTATGGCGTGTAGTCATGATGTATTAATACTTGATGATTTCCTTATTCTACGAGTTGATTATGTTGGGTACACTGGAAACTGTGTACCCTATTTGGAGAAGCCTTACTTAACTCAATGATATTCATTAATGTGTATTTGATGGGATGTTGAGATTCAATGTGCATGTTAAAGAAATGCAGGATAATTTTCTAAGTACAAGTGTCGACACTTGTGAGGGAAATGTGTCGACACCAGAAGCAAGATTGTGTCGACACACAGAAATTTTGTCAGTAGCAGTTATGTCGACACCTAGGACTTGTGTCGATACACACTAAATTCCAGCTATGTTGAATATAAGAAGTAGTTGTGTTGGCACACTGGACTTATGTCGACACAAACTCAACACCAGCTATGTTGAAGACCAGAAGTAGTTGTGTCGACACACAGGACTTGTGTTGACACACACTCAACACCAGCTATGTTGAATACCAGAAGTAGTTGTGTCGTCACATAGGACTTGTGTCGACACACACTCAAAGAAATCTGTCAACAATAGGTATATTGAGACTGAAAGGCTTATGTCGACACACAGGACTTGTGTCAACACACACTCAAAGAAATCTGTCAACACCAGCTATGTAGAGACCAGAAGCAGTTGTGTCGACACACAGGACTTGTGTTGACACATCCAACAGAACCATTGGCGAGAAGATAAAGAATGACTGTTGTTGTGTATTGTATCCACGATGTACCTGATTTGAAGAAGCCCCTGAACAAGCTAAGTTGAATAGATAATGTATTTGATGATTTTCTTCAAGATGTTCTTGAAGTTATTCCACGCTAAGTGCACACCAATGTAAGGGTGCAGTGGGTCAATATACACGGGTCTGCGCAACGTAATCCCTCGTTGAGCAGATCAGTGTGTTGGCTTACGTGTACTCTCTCTATTTGAGTGTACTTATTTTCAAGTAAAGGGCTGAGACAGATCAAGAGCAGATAAGGATCAAGGATGGGTCAAAGCAACTCACGGGAAGAAAGATGAAAAATCTTCTAAGTCAGATTCGACGAGAATCACTATATGATTCTCGCCGATTCGACGAGAATCACTAGTGATTCTCTCCGAATCGTTGAGAATCACTCGCTGATTCCCGCCGACTGCATCCGGCTGACTCAACGCTTGCAAAATTCACGCTAAGTAAGAATCGTCGAGAGTCATTAAGTGATTCTCGACGAATCGTCGAGAATGACTCTTCATTCTCGCCGATTCGTCGAGAATGGATTGTGACTCTCGTCGATTCACTCCGGATGGCAAGCTCCTCAGCTAAAATTCTTCTAAGGATAATTTGACGGGAATCATAAGTGATTCTCGCCGATTCGTCAAGAATCACCAATGATTCCCGCCGAATTTTCCTTAGGCGAATTCCGTTGGCTTGCTGGACCGGACCAAGTGTTCAGGCGCTGTTTGAACCGAAATTAGGGTTTCGTCTGGTGGGGCCCACAACGGTCATAAAGGATGATCTACAGTATAAATACTCGTTTATTTTGAACATTATAAACAATCCCGAACACACGAAAAAGAAAGAGCCGCCAACTTGACCTAGCAGATCGCGGATTTCCTTCCGCCTCCGTCGCCTCTCGAAAGATTGTCGCCGCCGCTGATCGGATTCTTCTTGATCTCTCGGCGATAAAAACTTAGCCAAGCAACGCGTCTCACGTTGCTTTCTTAAGATCCATTGTCTCTTGGTTTGTTGAACGAGAATACTTTCCCCTTCTGAATCGATTGAGACGATCGATCCAAGTAAGATCGTTGGTAGACCTTGCTAGCTTTGTTACGAAGTTTGGATCTACAAAGCATCGCAGCCACAATCCTTTGTCGCCGCTGATCTCGGGAAGATCTTCTCCAAGAGAGTGCTTAGGTCGTGGACTCTTCGTCTTCTTCAAGAACGCTTCATCGAACGAAGAGGGACACCGAGCGCTCCATACATAGTTTGTATTTTGTACATTCTATTTTTACTTTTGTTGTAAAGGAACATTGGTTACTCATTGTAAGGGTTGGGTGCAACCCGTGGTGGAGGAGTAGTTACTCCTTCGGGTGGAAGGGTTTCTTCCATAGTGAAAGGATTGGATTTCTATCCTGTTGGTGAAGTGACCGAGTCGTCCCTTGTTGGGAGATAGGTTGAAGGGGGAGAGTGGACGTACCCAAATCGGGGAACCACTATAACTGCCTGTGTGTTTCTGTGTTGTGCTTGTTTTATTTTATTGTGCAGGTAAATTTTTAATTCCGCAAAATGACTGCAAATCACCTATCCCCCCCATAGGTGAAGGTAGTTGACACTAGAGTGACTTTCAAGTGGTATCAGAGGGAGGTTACTCATCAAAAAGGTTAACACCTTGAGTAAGTTCTTGCAACTAGTGTCAAGAAGAAGGAATATATCTACTATGGACGGACTCAAGTACTATGGCAAGATCCCAGTGTGCACCAGGCTAAACTTTCCTATCTGGAAGGAAAGGATTAGATTTTACATGGAAGCAGTCGACCCCCGACTCTTCATGATCGTGGAGGATGGACCTTATATTCCCACTAAGGCCTCCACCATTGATCCTACCAAAATGGTGCCAAATAAGTTTTCTTAAAGGGACAAGGACGAGATGGTGCTGTTCGGACTTGACAAGAAGGCACAGAACATTCTAGTCAGCGTAGTCGATGACTCCATGATGCAGAACTTCTGCAACTGCAGGACACCCAAGGATATCTGGCACTGCCTGATTATTTTGATGGAGGGAATAGATGAAGTGAGGGATGATCGGAGATCCCTCCTGAACCAGAAATATGAGGCCTTCAAGCAAGGGCCCAAGGAAGAGATCGGAGTTACCTTCGAGAATTTCCTAAAGATCGTCAATGCCCTAAAGGGATATGGAAGAGTATTCACTGATGGTGAACTGAATGATAAATTCCTTAGGTCCCTTACTAAGGAATGGGACACGAAGATCTGCGCCATCCGAGAGTTTGGCAAATTAGTAGAAACTGATCCTCAGATACTATTTGGGAAGCTTATGTCCTATGAGCTTCAGCTAAACACGAGGAAAGCAGAAGAAGAAGCCGAGAAAGCCGCAGCAAAAGAAAAGATTGGGGCCCTGAAAGCCATTCACTCCAGGAAAGGCAAGGGGGCTGCCCCGTCCAGTTTGTGGAAAAAGGATGAGGAGGAAGACTCCGAGCCATGCTCCTCCGGCTCAGAGCTGTCTGAAGAAGACTTCTCCCTCATCACCAGAGAATTCAAGAAGTTCCTCAAGATGAGGAATCAAAGAAAGAGAGACGGCTCCTTCTCCAGAAATAAGAAGAAGAATTATTCTTATGACATGTATGAATCAAAACCGAAAAAACATCGTCATGCTGACATCATTTGTTTTGGGTGCAATAAACCAGGACACGTCGTGGCTGACTACCATCAAGGTAAGAGAGAGAAGGGGAAGGGAGAGGAGCACAGACCCTCTGGAGATAAAAAGAAGGAGAGAAGCTACATCGCTAAGGAGCCAAAGACATTGAGTGAATCTGATACTTCAGACATCAGTGATGATGAGGAAGCCTACTTCGTGCTAATGGGTCTCTCTGACTCAGAAGGAGAATTCCCCCCATTTACTAGGAAGGTAAAAGATCGCACCCCCCTCTCTGACTCTGACTATGAGTCTCATGATGATGATCTCGAGGATAGCCCTTCTGCCCGAGAAGCCGAGCTCCTCGAAAAGTATGAGCTTTTGCTCAACACCTTCGAGGAATGCCGCAAGAGATTGAGGGCTCAGAAAAAGGAAGTCAAATTCCTTAAGGTCGAGGGTGTCTCCCTAAGGGAAGAGATCACTAGCTTGATTTCTCTCCGACTGGAGCACCTGGACCTGGTCTCTAAGCACTCTGAGTCTCTAAGTCTCCTTGAACTTAAACAGGAAGAAATCAATAAGTTGAAAGAACAACTTGCGGCAGAAAGGAAGATTGTCAAAAGCTTCTCTATGCAAAAGACTGTTCTTCCACTAGTTGATACCTTTTCTGCTCAGGCTAAGGGGGCTGGCTTGGGGCATGTGGGTGTGCCTAGTAAATCATCCAGGAGAAACAGAAAGCAGAGGAAAAATAAGGCTGCTAAGTAGGCCTCTGCTACAGAAAAGGGAAAGGCCCCACTCAACCCTGTTGAATTCAGGAAGCCTAGCTTTCCTGGCAATGAATAGGACTTGTAGTCAACCTATGGCCACTTCTTCCGGCCCTCGGTTGAAAAGCCCAAGAGCCGGTATGATGGTTGGGCCTTCCCCCGCAACTACGGTGAGAATGTCTTTAAGGCACCTTATGAGGAAATCCAAGTGGAGGATTATGGCCACTTCTCTTGCGGCCATAATAGGAAGCAGGAACCAAAAGCCAAGCCTGTTATATTGAAGGAACAGGAGGTGAAGAAATCATGTGACTGCTGTCATCATGATGGCTCCACCTCCAGATCCAAGGCCCCGGCTGGACCCACCGTTCCAAGGGTGAAGTAGGAGCCTAGGAAAAGGTACAATAGATTTGACTGTTGGTGCTAAGGCAAAGTTGGTCACTTTGCCGTGGATTTCAGGTTTAATCCGAGATATAACGAGACTCCTCATGTTAGCAATGCGAGACCGACCACTCGTAGGGTTAACCATCCGAGGGGGAGTGTGCTAACAAGGAATCTAGGACCCAAGTTCGATTGGGTTAACCATCCGATGGGATAGGTGAAGGGGGAGAGTGGACGTACCCACAAATTGGGGAACCAGTATAAACCATTTTTTCTGTACTGTGAATTTTCTATGATTGTTATTCTTTGTGTTGTGATAATTGTGCTGTGTATAACTTTGTTAATTACCTAAGTTGTTAAAAAGGATTAGAACCTATTCACCCCCTAGGTGTTTAGGTTCTTTAAACCAAATCTTTCAAGTGGTATCAGAGGGAGGTTCCTCAAATATATACCTAACAATCTGAGTAGATCATCAAGGCAATTAACTGTTAGCCAGAATGGGTTCAAGTGAGAATCAGAAGGAAATTGGATCCATGAAACTTCCTATCTGTAGGAAATTAAAGTTTGGCATATGGAAAGAGAGGGTCAGATTGTTCATGGAGGCATCTGATCCAAGAATTTACATCATAGTTCTAGAAGGACCTTTCATTCCTATGAACATATCAGTTCTTGATGCAAATCTCAAAACTCCAAAGAGTTATTCTGAAATGACTAAGGAAGAGATCATCCTAGCAACCTTAGATAAGAGAGCACAAAATATAATTGTGAGTACTATAGATTATTCTACATTCAATAATCCGGTACATTCCAAAACCTACAAGGAGATGTGGGACACTTTGATTGTCTACATGGAGGGAACTGAAGAAGTAAGAGAGGATAAAAAGTCCATGTTAAATCAAGAATATGAGAGCTTTAAACAAGTCAAGACTGACAGCATAGCTGAATGTTACAAGAAATGTTTTAGAATTATAAATGTGCTAATGACCTGTGGAAGAGTCTTTAGCACATATGAATTGAATGAAAAGTTTCTCAGGTCACTAACCAAGGACTGGGATACAAAAATATGTGCCATCAGAGAGGTGGCCAGGCATATTGATACACCTCCACTAACCTTGTTTGGAAAACTGTTTTCTTATGAGTTGCAGCTCACTGCCAGAAATGAGGAGGAGAAAAGCAATAGGTCTTAATATAAAGAAAAGCCAGTAGCCTTCAAGGCTAAAGCTACAAGATAGGGTAGGAGAAAGTCTCCTCCTCCACCCAGGAGAATTGCTGATGGTGAATCAGAAAATCCTGACATCAACAGTTTAGATAGCCATAACTCTGATGAAGATTTTGCTTCCTTTGCAAGACAGTTTCAGAGGTTCATGAAGAAGAAGAAATCGAGAACAAAGCTATCTACATCCTTATCCAAAGATGACTATTATAAGAAGAAGAAACCTTCCAAGGATGACAAGTATGGCTCTAATCCTAATAAACAAACTACTTTTAAAATTGTTTGCTATTGCTGCAACAGGCCTAGACATGTTATAGCAGATTGTCCTGACAAGAGAAAGGTGTCTATGGATAAGAAGAAGCATCAAAATAAGGGAAAGAAGGAGAGGTCCCTAGTTGCCCAGAAGTAGGAGAGTTATACTGACTCTTCATCATCAGAATTAGGAGAAGAGGATGAAATAAAAGCTTATATAGGATTGTTCACTACAGAAGAGGATTCTGTGGAAATAGAATCTTGCAAATGTTGGATTGCATAAATGGAAGTTAAGATCAATATTGTAGAGGGTTGATGTCTCTATCTGAGGAAGATCAGTGCCAGGATCATCCTGGTCCCAATAAGGTATACAATCCATCCTTAGTTTCTTATTATTATACTGTATCTGAATCAGAAGCATATATTTCAAGAGATGTGGATGGTTCTGAGTCTGAACGGGATGTTCATCAATTAATTGATGAGTATGGTGATCTGTTGCAAGCTCTTAAGAGAAGCAAATTCCTTGTCAAGAATCAGGCTGAGGAAATTGAATCTTTGTTAGGTACAATAGAAAATATGTACCTGATTTGGAGAAGCCTCACTTAGCTCAATGATATACATCAAGGTGTATTTGATGTTATTTTGAGTTTATATGTGCAGGTTAAGAATGTGCTAGAATGCAGGAAAAAGATTCTAAGTCCATATGTCGACACCTGAGGAAGCTGTGTCGACACTTCAGTAAGATTGTGTCGTCACTTGGAAATGGCTGTGTCGACACTTCAGTGAGTTATTGTCGACACCGGGAGGCAGTGTCGACACACAGAGGCAGAGTCGACATCAACTGTGTCGACACCTGAAGGCAGTGTCGACACAAAGAATTCTTAGTCTACATCAACTGTGTCGACACACAAGACTTGTGTCGACACTCAGCAGTGTTTCAACAATGTCGAGTGCTGAAAAGTGAAGAAGTGATTGTGTTGACACAAATAATCAGTGTCGACACATTCTCAAGATGTAGTGTCAAGAACTTGTGTCGACATCAAGACAGCTATGTCGATAACACCAAAGTCTGTGTCGACACTTAAGTCACTTGTGTCGACACATATTGACAGATGATCTCGACACTTTATGTCAGTCAGTCTCGATGCTTTGATGACAAAGACAACGACTCAAGATCCGTTTGATGACTTGACAGCTGTGAGTTACAACAGGTTTACTGAAGCTGTCAGACTTATCAGAAGTTAGTTAGAAACCGGATCAGCCGGTTACCATGGATGAAGTCTATATATAGATGGATTCAGAAGAAGAAAGGAGTTGATAATACACACAACTAACACACCTATTGTGAGATTGATCTCTGATTAAAAAAGTACAAGTCACAAAGAAGAAGATCTTCGTGAGAAGATCTAAGAAGACGTTCTGAAGTAGTTTTCTATTCAGATTCTGTCTAAGTTGAATTCAATCAAGAATTCAGAAATATCTTCAAGAGGTTTGGATAGAGAGAGATCCAGCTATTTGAAGTCAAGAAGGAGACAATCACAGGTCTCTCAAGAAGCAGATACTGAACTAATCTGTCAAGAAGATTCAGATCTATTTCCTGAGTCTATGAAGGAAGCTGCCAGTCAGTTATATTCAAAGGAAATCAACCCAACTAAGTTCAGATTCAAGAAGCTTTGAAGAAAGCTAAGATCAAGTTTATTTCAGCCATCAGCCTCTTCAAGAAGCTGATCAAAAGAGTTCTTATCCCTTCTCTCTCAACAGGAGTAAGAGATTATAAAATTCCTTATCAAATTCTGTAGGATCTATTCATAGATCTGAGTTGTAATCCTATTTTATAAATGCTGAGTGTAGGAGATTTGTTCTCTGAGTGGTAGGGCTGTTTATGCCTGAGTTATAGGAGAAGGTATTCTCTGAGTTGTAAGCCTTGTTGCAAGGCTGAGGTAGGGCTTGTTAGCCTGAGTTGTAGGAATGTGGAAACATTCTGAGTTGTAGGAATCCTTCTGGATTTTGAGCTGTAGGATCTGAGATACAGGAAGAAGTTAGGCCGAATCTAGCATACTGCTGGATAGGTGAAGGGGGAAAGTGGATGTACCAAGACCTTAGGGAACCACTATAAATACAATGTGCAATCTGTGAATTGTGTAGCTGCAGAATCTGTGATTGTGTGTGCTGAGTTTGCTGCAGAATTTTCTGTTTTATATTACAGCATTGTAGTGATATTCTGTCTTAATTTTAAAATAAGAATTAGAACCTATTCACCCCCCCCCTTAGGTTTTTAGGTAGTCTTGAAGGTAAAACTATCAAGTGGTATCAAAGGGAGGTTACTCAAAGAAGGACTTAACAGTCTGAGTTAGATCCCTAAGGCAGAATCAAGAATCAAGAAAATGGGTTCTGGAGAGAATCACAAGGAACTAGGGTCAATGAAATTACCCTTCTGCAGGAAAGAGATTTTTGGAATCTGAAAAGAAAGGGTTAGGTTGTTTATGGAGGCCTCTGACCCAAGGATATATATCACAGTAAAAGAAGGTCCATATTTCCCAATGAATGTGTCTGTTCTAGATGCAAATCAAAGAACTCCTAAAGATTTTTCTGAAATGAATAAGGATGAGATTATACTGGCAACTATGGATAAAAGAGCTCAGAATATCATAGTGAGTGCCATAGATGATTCTACTTGTAAGACCCCCCTCCCGGAACACAACACACGGCACGAGGGGAGTCTTATGCCCGAAATAGCCGCCTTGCGGTAGCACTAACGCACGGGTTAGCCTTTACCACAAGACGCCTATTCCGCCAGCTACAATCCATATCACAACAATTATGCCAACCCAACCATAACAGAAAAGTAAAACTAAAAGCAGTTCAGTTCACAACTAAGTTAAAGTCCAAAAGTAGCGGAAGATAACAAGCACAACATGCTTGTACAAATAAACAAGAGTCTAGAAATGTTTTGCCAAACGGCTACATGAAAACACTCACTACTGTCACTGACGGTGCCGATGGCACCACCACCTCAGGTCCTATCATCCGGGCCTGGCTGTCCTGCTGCATAGTCCGTTGCCGCTCTACCTGCGGGGTTTCCTCCTAAAAAGGAAGACGTAGCAACCGTTAGTCATAAGACTAAGTGGCTTCACATCCGCTCCCCCGGCGACTCCTCGGCACCGGGCGGAGAAAGGAACAAGGTACAATATATATATATATGCAAGTAAACAAGCAGGTGACAATAAGTATGGTGAAGTATAAACTACGCTACACAACTAGCAATTCTACGAATATCAATAATATATAAATGACAGCAGGTATAATTAATCAGAATAATAACTTAACTTATAAGAGTGCCCATACAAACTTATATGTTAAGGATCGGCTTAACAGTAAAGTAACTCATCGTATAAGAGTGCCCATACAAACTTATACGATGAGGATCTTGTGTATGCAATGAATGACATGAAGTGAATGTTATGCTATGACCGAATCATGCGCACGCACATGCAAGTTTGCTATGTCGACACAGACTAGAAGTTCCCACTTTTCGAGCAGGTAGCTAACCTCTCAGGCGTCGTCCGTCGTGGCCAGACGGCGACAGTGGAGCGGGCGTCTCCACTACTAGGTGGTATCACACTACCTATCCTAGGCCCCCGTACGCCTCAACGCTAAGAACACAACAGCGGAGCTCACATGCGTACTACGGCTCAGAAGGGGTCTTGGGTAAATGTGCACCAAGAACACAGCCCAACCTGGCCTTTGATTTCGAACCGGATGGAACCTCGAAAACGCACGAGGTGCAAGCCCAACCGTTCTCATGGCACGGAGGAGATCTCGGGTTATGGACACCAAGTATCTAACCCTACCGCCCAAGGTCTACCCATTGGCTCCCATCGGTGTGACGACTGGCGAACCCGTAGACCTGCCACATTCATTATCTCAACACCGCGACACGATGAATCGTCGCACAACACATGCCCCAAAACAACTCACTCGATGCTACCCGTAGGGAGACTACCACTCTAAGCATCGGTTGTTAATAAACCCCTTGGGCTCGGATTACGGTTACAAAATATTCCTCACATAGTGTTCATCATATTCACGCCCCTCTATTCACTGATTTCACCTCAATACTTCGCATAATTAATATGTTCAACATCAAACTATATAAATAAATTCAATACCAATCTCAACTCTTAATTACTAGCCTTCCCATCCAATCCATTTCTCTACCATTGCATGGTTATCCCTTATTACACAACCAAATGAGTAACCATACTAAATTATAGTAACAACAACATTATAGATATATGGGAGCAAGATAACAAATGAGTAAATCACAATCATTGCAAGAGGGCTAGCATTATAATTTAACAAGTGCAATAACATAGGGTAATCCGATACTAAAACTGGGATTCCCGGAGCTACAGGAATCCGATCACAATGCACAACCCCTCGTTGGAAAGGTATTCGTGAGGGCTACGACTTTCGTGTTGAGTCGATCACCCAGATCTGGTAACATACCAGAAATTCAACTCGAATACGTACAGGAAACAGTTTCCTGTACAGGAATTTTCCCGAACGCAGCGGACTCGAACCAGCTTTCCCGTGGCTACAGGTATCGCATGGAAACGAGCAACCACTCGTTGGAAAGGTAATTTCGAGGGCTACGACTTTCGTGTTGAGTCGTTCACCCAGATTTGGCCAGAACACCTCCGAAATTGGCCACGAAGGTCGCCACGTGCAGAAATCAGATTTCTGCACGCATCTTAAGGCGAGATGAACGGCATCCGTTCATCTTCTTCCTTGCAACGACCTCGCATAAACTTCTCCAGAAATCACACCCAACCTTATTTCTCCTTTCAAAGCCAAACCCTCAACGAAAACCCCTCTCATCTCCACTTTGAAGGATGAGAAGGTTGAGGGAGACTAAGCCTAAAACCTAGGCATGGCTTTAACCTAAGAACTCTCCTCCTCACATCAAGACTCTATGGAGTCGATGTCTCTCCTATCATAACTATAGATCTAGCACCAAGGGAGAGGGGAGGAAGCTCACCTCAAGTCCAGCGGTACCACCATGGCCGGCCATGAGCCTCGCACTCCTTCGCGGCGGCATTGTTTTTCCCTTGACGATGGCGGCGCTTTGATTCCTCCAAAGATGGCTCCGGCAAGCTCTTCCTCCTCCTCCAGCCAAGAACTCTCTCAGGAATTTCGGGGCAGAAGAAAGGAGAATGAATGCTAGGGTTTCCAACTTTTTCCTTTTTATACATCGCAGACACGGGTAGGCACACGGCCGTGTTCCTACCCGTGTTCAGGTGACACGGCCGTGTGGCATGCCGTGTCTAGGGCCGTGTTCCTCCCAGATCCACTTTCTGCCGGGTCAGGGTTGCGGCACACGGGTAGGGACACGGCCGTGTCCCGACCCGTGTCCTTGGCACACGGCTAGGGACACGCCCGTGTCCCAACCCGTGTCCTTGGCACACGGCTAGGGACACGCCCGTGTCCCAATGCCGTGTACCTCTCTGACTGGTAAGCCTATTTTTATGAGGCACACGGGTATGGACACGGCCGTGTCCATACCCGTGTCAGCCAAAAATGCTGTTTTGCCTTGTTTTCCTCATTTCCCGTACGTCCGCACCTGTTCACCCACATCCCCCATTGGGCTCACCACAGCCCCCTTGACTCAAATACGCAATCAAGGGGCCTAGCGCGAATTGGGACGTTACAAATCCTATAAACAAAATAAAAGATTTCGTCCCCGAAATCAGGGTCAGGCTATGGGAGTGAAATACATAAAAAAGGGAACTATGCTTTCAAATAAAATTTTTACCTGGAGTAAATAATTCCGGGTAGCGCCCTTGCATCAAATCCCTTGGCTCCCATGTGCACTCTTCCTTCCCATGATTAGACCATAGCACCTTCACCAAGGGAACACTCTTGCGGCGCAAGGTTCTTGTCTCGTTATCAACGATCCTCACCGGCTCCAGTCGCACAGACCTATCAGACGCCACGGCACCATCCGCCGTGGGGATATACTGTTCAGGTCGCAACAAAGCCTTCCGAAGCGACGATACATGGAACACGTCGTGAAGGTTCTCCAGCTCCGGTGGTAACTCCAACCGATAGGCCAGAGGGCCAATCCTTTCCACTACAACATAGGGCCCAACATACCTTGGGCTGAGCTTCTTGACTCCACGTACTCGTGACACTCCGTGCATCGGTCGAATCTTCAGGAACACCTTATCACCCACTTGAAACTCTACCATACGGTGCCTTGCGTTGTAATATTTCGCCTGTCGGCTTTGAGCCTCTAGCATTCGATTCCGGATCAACCTAACCACCGCGTCCGTGTCATCAATATACTCATTTCCCAATGTCTTCGGATCTTCGTCTTGCACCCAGGACAAGGGTGTTCTACACCTCCTTCCATACAAAGCTTCATGAGGTGCCATTCCAATACTAGCTTGATGACTGTTATTATAAGAGAACTCCACGAGAGGTAAGAGTCCCTCCCATGGTTCTCCTTTATTTAGCACACACAACCTCAATAGGTCCTCCAACGTTCGGATGGTTCGTTCAGATTGCCCGTCCGTTTGTGGGTGAAAGGCTGTGCTAAAGGCGAGGCGCGAGCCCAAATAAGCCTGTACAGCCCTCCATTCTCTTGAAGTAAACCGACCATCCCGGTCGGAGACGATCGTCTTGGGCACACCATGGTACCGCACAAATTGTTCCACAAAGAGACGCACTAAGACGCCCACTTGCGCCTCCTTCTTCATTGGGATAAATCGGGCTACCTTGGTCAACCGGTCAACTATCACCCACACAGAATCATTCCCCGAGCGCGAGCGAGGTAACCCGTGGACGAAGTCCATGGAGATGTCCTCAAATTTCCATTCGGGGATGGGCAACGACTGTAGCATTCCACCGGGGCTTCGGCACTCTGCCTTCACCATTTGGCAGGCCACACAATGAGTAACAAAGTACTTGACATCCCTCTTCATGCCCGGCCAACACATCGTCTTTCTCAAATCGGTGTACATCTTCGCGATCCCCGGGTGCACCGAGTACTTGGAGCAATGGGCCTCCTTTAGAATATCCTCCCGAATGTTGTCACCTTCGGGGATGTAAAGCCGGCCACGAAAATGGACGAGGCCGTCTTTTAGGGAGTATTCTTCCGTAGTCCCATCCTCCATTGACTTGAAAGCCGGGGTTAAAGCCGCATCCTTCTTTTGTTCCGTACGGATCCGGTCTCGTATGTTGCAAACTATACTCATCGCGGCCAAATATTCTGTATACTCTTCCGGTTGATTCTTAAAGATCAAAGTAACTTCCATCTCTTGCAGTGTTCGGATTAACTCCATCCTCATCAAGCGGGATTCCGTGTTCGCTTCCGGCGCTTTCCGGCTCAAGGCATCAGCTACGGAATTAACCTTCCCGGGGTGGTAGTTCAAGGTGAAATCATAGTCGCACAAGAACTCCAACCACCGCCGCTGTCTCAAGTTTAACTCCTTTTGGGTGTGAACGTACTTCAGATTTTTGTGATCCGAGTAGATCTCGCAGTGGACGCCGTATAAATAATGCCTCCACATCTTCAAGGCGAATACCACCGCTCCCAACTCTAGATCATGCACCGGGTAGCTGGCTTCATGCTTCTTCAACTGTCTTGAAGCATAAGCGATCACATGCCCATTCTGCATCAACACAGCTCCCATCCCTTGATACGACGCATCCGTGTAGACTTGAAAGCCCTCCTTCCCAGATGGAAGAGCTAGGATGGGTGCAGTCGTCAATCTGTCTTTCAACTCCTGGAATGCAGCTTTGCACTGGGGTGTCCATTCAAACGGCACACCCTTCTTGGTCAGCGTGGTAAGGGGAAGGGCGATCTTCGAGAAGCCTTTCACGAACTTGCGATAGTACCCGGCAAGTCCAAGAAAGCTTCGTATGTCGGCCGCTGACTTCAATGGCGACCACTCCTTCACGGCCCGCACCTTGGCCGGATCTACAGCTAGCCCCGCTCCACTAATCACATGGCCCAAGAACGCGACCTCTCGAAGCCAAAACTCACATTTGCTGAACTTGGCAAACAAAGTGTGCTCCTTTAGTTTCCTCAGCACTAAAGTTAGATGTTCGGCGTGTTCTGCTTCAGTCTTGGAGTAGACTAGGATATCATCGATGAACACGATGACAAAGATGTCCAAATAAGGGCTGAACACCTTGTTCATCAAGCTCATAAAGGCAGAAGGGGCGTTCGTGAGCCCAAACGGCATCACGGTGAATTCATACAAACCATATCTCGAACTGAACGCCGTCTTCTGAATGTCATCTTCTTGTATCCTCAGCTGATAATATCCCGAACGCAGATCTAACTTGGAGAACCAATACGATCCCACCAATTGATCAAATAATTCATCAATGCGCGGTAGGGGATAGGTGTTCCGCACCGTTAACCGGTTCAACTCTCGATAATCAATACATAACCGCAAGGTGCCATCCTTCTTTTTGACGAACAACACGGGCGCTCCCCAAGGCGACGAGCTTGGGCGAACGAACCCTGTTTCCACCAATTCCTGAAGCTGGACTCTAAACTCTGCAAGTTCCTTCGGAGCCATTCGGTATGGAGCTCGCGAGACGGGCTTGGCACCCGGAATTAGCTTGATTTGGAAGTCCACTTCTCTATGCGGGGGTAGTCCTGGCAATCTCTCGGGAAATACCTCGGGAAATTCTCGCACCACCCGCACATCCTTGACTTCTAGTGCTAACTTCTTCAACTCGAAGCAAATTACATAGACCTCGTCCCCTTCCATATGAGATTTCATAACTTGGATTGAAGACAATAATTTACGGGGTGCGAATTTAATACCTTGGAAGATGACTTCCAAATCTCCATGCCTCAACATAACTTGCTTCTCCGCACAATTGATCCTGGCGTGGTGCCAGTTCAACCACCTCATGCCCAGGATGAGATCAAACTCCGGGATTCTTAACACTGTAGCCGGAGTTTCAAAGAACTTTCCTCCAATAAGGGTGTCGAAGTCGCAACTTGCTGACGACGTCATCTCAGAGCCGTCCGGAAGGCGCACTCTTTGAGTAGTGCCCGTGAAGTGTTGCACTCCCTCCAAGTCCTTCACGAAGTCCTCCGAAATGAACGAGTGAGACGCACCCGTGTCAAATAACGTATAGGCGGGCTTCCCGCTAACCATGACAGTGCCTAGGTTCCAAAAAGGTAATCACCGTTCAAAATTGCGCGTAACATTTGTATCGTAAATCTAACAAGTCATATAATATTAATAAATTTTGCACGTACCGGTGATGACTTCCTGCGGATTTCTCTCCTGAGTCATATCCAATGCGAATACATGCTCCCGTGCATGTCCTTGATTTCTCCCTGGTGGTCCTCTTCCTCGGCCACGCATGTGCCCTCGTCCCCGTAGAGCTACTGGAGGGGGAGCAATAGGGGCACCACCGATCAGTCGCGGGCAAACTCGTCGGACATGCCCCGGTTGATTGCACTCAAAACATATCATCTCACGTCGGCCCCCAGGTTGTTGATAATATTGCTGCTGCGGTGGTGGTGGTAAAGGTAGTGGTTGCGGAGTTGGGTACTCCACCCGATAGTTCCGGTTGACCCACCGACCGCCTCTGTAGTTTCCCCTTCCTCTGCCATGATCATTCCGCCTTCTGTTACTAGGGCCGACTTCAATTACACCTTCCGCAGGTCTCTTGCCACATCCCATGTGGTCCGCCTCCAGTCTCTTTGCCATGTCAATGATTTCTGCCAGGCTTCCATCGGCTATAAACAAAAGGGCCTGCCTCAGGGGGTCCCTTAACCCTTTGTAGAAGCGCTTCGCATAGCCTCTATCGTCCAACTCATAGGAATCGGCAAACCTAGCGAGGTGTTGGAACTCCCTCTGGTACTCCGTTACCGAATTCGATCCCTGCTTCAGCTGCAGAAATTTTTCTTCAAGTCCATCCCGAGCAGAAGAAGGGATGAAGTGATCCAGAAAAGCCTCGGTGAACTCGTTCCAACCGATGTCCGTGTACAACCGCCCTTGGAAGATGGAGCCCATGAGGGACTTCCACCACCTTTTGGCGTGCAGCTCTAGCAGCGTCACTACCAATGTCACCGCCATGCTGTTCGGACATCTTATGCCAGCCATCAATTCCTGCACGGTATCAAGCCATTCCTCGGTGCGCACCGGCAATTCTGTCCCAAGATAGGCAGGAGGGGACAGGGCACGGAAGGTGCTCAACCAGTTGGAGCTTGGCGCTTGTTGCTGCACCGGAGCTTGCTGGGCTTTAAATGCATCCAATATGGCTGACAGCGTTTGTCCCAGTTCCGACTGCTGGAATTGTGAAGGGACGGAAGGGGTAGGAGTGCCCCCAACCGGCTCCACCTGCGCTGGGACCTATACGCAAGGTACAAACTAGGGTCAGGTTGGCTAAAACTAATGTCAAAGTTGGACAACTTAGTGTGAATTACATATGGGCACACCACTGCTTCCGCTAAGTCGGTTTGTCCCCAAACCGACTAATCGAACGGGAGTGGCCCATTGTTACCTGACTGCTGTAGGTGAAGATCGGCTTAGTCTGATACCATTTGTAAGACCCCCCTCCCGGAACACAACACACGGCACGAGGGGAGTCTTATGCCCGAAATAGCCGCCTTGCGGTAGCACTAACGCACGGGTTAGCCTTTACCACAAGACGCCTATTCCGCCGGCTACAATCCATATCACAACAATTATGCCAACCCAACCATAACAGAAAAGTAAAACTAAAAGCAGTTCAGTTCACAACTAAGTTAAAGTCCAAAAGTAGCGGAAGATAACAAGCACAACATGCTTGTACAAATAAACAAGAGTCTAGAAATGTTTTGCCAAACGGCTACATGAAAACACTCACTACTGTCACTGACGGTGCCGATGGCACCACCACCTCAGGTCCTATCATTCGGGCCTGGCTGTCCTGCTGCATAGTCCGTTGCCGCTCTACCTGCGGGGTTTCCTCCTAAAAAGGAAGACGTAGCAACCGTTAGTCATAAGACTAAGTGGCTTCACATCCGCTCCCCCGGCGACTCCTCGGCACCGGGCGGAGAAAGGAACAAGGTACAATATATATATATATATATGCAAGTAAACAAGCAGGTGACAATAAGTATGGTGAAGTATAAACTACGCTACACAACTAGCAATTCTACGAATATCAATAATATATAAATGACAGCAGGTATAATTAATCAGAATAATAACTTAACTTATAAGAGTGCCCATACAAACTTATAAGTTAAGGATCGGCTTAACAGTAAAGTAACTCATCGTATAAGAGTGCCCATACAAACTTATACGATGAGGATCTTGTGTATGCAATGAATGACATGAAGTGAATGTTATGCTATGACCGAATCATGCGCACGCACATGCAAGTTTGCTATGTCGACACAGACTAGAAGTTCCCACTTTTCGAGCAGGTAGCTAACCTCTCAGGCGTCGTCCGTCGTGGCCAGACGGCGACAGTGGAGCGGGCGTCTCCACTACTAGGTGGTATCACACTACCTATCCTAGGCCCCCGTACGCCTCAACGCTAAGAACACAACAGCGGAGCTCACATGCGTACTACGGCTCAGAAGGGGTCTTGGGTAAATGTGCACCAAGAACACAGCCCAACCTGGCCTTTGATTTCGAACCGGATGGAACCTCGGAAACGCACGAGGTGCAAGCCCAACCGTTCTCATGGCACGGAGGAGATCTCGGGTTATGGACACCAAGTATCTAACCCTACCGCCCAAGGTCTACCCATTGGCTCCCATCGGTGTGACGACTGGCGAACCCGTAGACCTGCCACATTCATTATCTCAACACCGCGACACGATGAATCGTCGCACAACACATGCCCCAAAACAACTCACTCGATGCTACCCGTAGGGAGACTACCACTCTAAGCATCGGTTGTTAATAAACCCCTTGGGCTCGGATTACGGTTACAAAATATTCCTCACATAGTGTTCATCATATTCACGCCCCTCTATTCACTGATTTCACCTCAATACTTCGCATAATTAATATGTTCAACATCAAACTATATAAATAAATTCAATACCAATCTCAACTCTTAATTACTAGCCTTCCCATCCAATCCATTTCTCTACCATTGCATGGTTATCCCTTATTACACAACCAAATGAGTAACCATACTAAATTATAGTAACAACAACATTATAGATATATGGGAGCAAGATAACAAATGAGTAAATCACAATCATTGCAAGAGGGCTAGCATTATAATTTAACAAGTGCAATAACATAGGGTAATCCGATACTAAAACTGGGATTCCCGGAGCTACAGGAATCCGATCACAATGCACAACCCCTCGTTGGAAAGGTATTCGCGAGGGCTACGACTTTCGTGTTGAGTCGATCACCCAGATCTGGTCGCAACATACCAGAAATTCAACTCGAATACGTACAGGAAACAGTTTCCTGTACAGGAATTTTCCCGAACGCAGCGGACTCGAACCAGCTTTCCCGTGGCTACAGGTATCGCATGGAAACGAGCAACCACTCGTTGGAAAGGTAATTTCGAGGGCTACGACTTTCGTGTTGAGTCGTTCACCCAGATTTGGCCAGAACACCTCCGAAATTGGCCACGAAGGTCGCCACGTGCAGAAATCAGATTTCTGCACGCATCTTAAGGCGAGATGAACGGCATCCGTTCATCTTCTTCCTTGCAACGACCTCGCATAAACTTCTCCAGAAATCACACCCAACCTTATTTCTCCTTTCAAAGCCAAACCCTCAACGAAAACCCCTCTCATCTCCACTTTGAAGGATGAGAAGGTTGAGGGAGACTAAGCCTAAAACCTAGGCATGGCTTTAACCTAAGAACTCTCCTCCTCACATCAAGACTCTATGGAGTCGATGTCTCTCCTATCATAACTATAGATCTAGCACCAAGGGAGAGGGGAGGAAGCTCACCTCAAGTCCAGCGGTACCACCATGGCCGGCCATGAGCCTCGCACTCCTTCGCGGCGGCATTGTTTTTCCCTTGACGATGGCGGCGCTTTGATTCCTCCAAAGATGGCTCCGGCAAGCTCTTCCTCCTCCTCCAGCCAAGAACTCTCTCAGGAATTTCGGGGCAGAAGAAAGGAGAATGAATGCTAGGGTTTCCAACTTTTTCCTTTTTATACATCGCAGACACGGGTAGGCACACGGCCGTGTTCCTACCCGTGTTCAGGTGACACGGCCGTGTGGCATGCCGTGTCTAGGGCCGTGTTCCTCCCAGATCCACTTTCTGCCGGGTCAGGGTTGCGGCACACGGGTAGGGACACGGCCGTGTCCCGACCCGTGTCCTTGGCACACGGCTAGGGACACGCCCGTGTCCCAACCCGTGTCCTTGGCACACGGCTAGGGACACGCCCGTGTCCCAATGCCGTGTACCTCTCTGACTGGTAAGCCTATTTTTATGAGGCACACGGGTATGGACACGGCCGTGTCCATACCCGTGTCAGCCAAAAATGCTGTTTTGCCTTGTTTTCCTCATTTCCCGTACGTCCGCACCTGTTCACCCACATCCCCCATTGGGCTCACCACAGCCCCCTTGACTCAAATACGCAATCAAGGGGCCTAGCGCGAATTGGGACGTTACACTACTTTCCAAAATTTGATTCACTGCAAAACCTCCAAGGAAATGTGGGACACTTTGATTGTCTACATGGAGGGTTCTGCAGAAGTTAGATAAGACAAAAAGTCTATGCATAATCAAGAATATGAGAGTTTCAGACAAGGGAAGTCTGATAGCATATCTGAATGCTACAAGAAATTCTACAGGACAGTGAATGAACTGATGTCCTATGGAAGGGTCTTCAGTACTTATGAGCTGAATGACAAATTCCTAAGATCCTTGACAAAGGATTGGGATACCAAGATTTGTGCCATTAGAGAAGTGTCCAAACTAGCAGACATTTCTCCTCCAACCTTATTTGGAAAGTTGCTATCATATGAAATACAACTAATATCTAGGAAGGAGGAAGAAAGAAATACAAAAGGAGAGCATAGAGAAAGGTCTGTGGCCTTCAAGGTTGAAGCCACTGGAAAGAATAAAAGGATATCTCCATCACCTCCTAAGGAAGTTGCTGAAGTTATCTCAGATAATTAAAATAATCAGAACTCAGATAGCAGTGATTCAGATGCAGATTTTTCTACCTTTACCAGGTAGTTTCAGAGGTTCTTGAAGAAGAAGTAGTGGAAGTCATGACCCTCCACATCACAGCTAGTTGATGACTACTATAAAAAGAGAAAATCATCAAGAAAGGAAAGGAGAAGGTCTAAGCCCAGCAAAGCTACAACATCAAAAATTGTTTGCTATTGCTGCAATAAGCCTGGAAATGTGGTGGCTGAGTGTACAGAAATGAGGAAGGAGTAAGCAGACAGAAAGAAGACTCAACAAAAGGGCAAGAAGGAGAAATCCTTTATTACTAAGAAGGAGAAGAGTCTTACAGATTAATCCTCCTCAGAGTCAGAATCTGAAGCTGAAGCATACATTAAACTGTATGCAGCTAGTGAAGAAGATGAGTTTATGCAATTGCTAAACTCTATCTATGAACAAGAAGACCATCATTGCATGGGACTGATGGCTGAATCAGAAGACAACAAGTGCAATGATCAGCCTGGTCCTAGCAAGGTATAATGTTTGTCTAGTAATTCAGTTTGTAGTACTGGCACAGAGTCAGATACATCTGCATCAAGTTATGTGGATGGATATGAGTCTTAAGGTGATATTCATCTACTGATAGATGAATATGGGGACTTGTTACAGGCTCTAAAGAAAAGCAAGAACCTGGACAAAACTCAGGCTAAGGAAATTGCAGATCTTAAGATGGCTGCATCTGGTTTAGAGAAAGAATTGGATCAAAAAATGAATGAGGTTGCCAAGCTGAAAACATTTACTGTTATTCAGATAGGTACAATCACATATAAAAATGATCTAATCAGAAGTATGGAAGTCAGACTTCAAAAGGAGAAAGATTTGGTGGCTAGTTACTCTAAGCCAAAATCAGTCTTACCCATAATAGATGAGTTTGTGGCTCAAAAGGGTAAGGCAGGATTAGGCTTTAAAGGTAACACCAGGGCTTTCCAATTCAAAAGAAAAGTCAAAGCTGTAACGCCCCCGAATTTTCGATGATTTATTTTAAATCCTTCTTCGGCGTTACGTTGACGTTTTCCGTCTCGAGCCGTTGTTAGAGTACCTCGCTAGGTGTTCTTAGAGGTTTAGCCTGTTTGCGGGTTTCCCCAGCTAGCCGGTGTCTGTTTTGGAGACCCGGTTGAGCCTTTCAGGGAATTCTCGTGTTTGGCTTCGGGCGAGGTTAGCTCGAGTTTTGTTCGTCGGAAGTCGTTTTTGACTTCGCCGTTGTGTTCGTAGCACGGGTATTTAGCTACGGTGCGATTTTGGTCGATATCCGAGGACGTCGCGTTTTCGCGTCGTTTTGGCGGTAGCTAATTTGTGCGAGTCGTCATTTCTTTTCTATGACGGCATGTCTCTTGGCGCATGTGTCGCGTGGCGCGCGACTCGTGCGAGCCGGTGTGGTTTATTGTTTGGTGTGCGTGTTGTGCGTGTGAGGTTAATTATATTTGCGCGTGCGTGCCGGTATTTTTGTACGTGCTCGTGCGCGCGTGTGCGTGCGCGCGGGGTTGAGTATGTGTGCGCGAGCGCGTGTTTTTAGGCGTGTTTATGTTTTATTAGTGTGTTATTGGTGTTAGTAATTGATTAGGAGGGTTATAATAAGTTAGTTAGTGGGTTAATTTGATTATGGGTTAGAAATTGGTTGTTAAATAATAGTATAAATACTTTAGATTAAGTTATGTGATTAGGTTAGTATTAAGTTAGTATTAAGTTTATTGTTTAAAACTTGAGTTAGTTTATAGATTTCTTAACCCTCCCCCTAATAAAACCTAAGCAGCCGCCCCCCCCTTTTTATCAAAATAAACCGCAGCTTCTTCCTCCCTGTACGAGCCCGACCGAGCGGAAACGGCGACCTAGCCGACCCCCCTTCCGCCGCCCGCCGCCGGCCGCTCCGGCCTCCCCTTTCCGATCCGAGCCCGGATCCGCGTTCCCCTCGCCGAGGCCTACGAGCCTAGGTACTCATTTCGATCTCTCTCCATGATTTTCCATTTCGATTTCATTTCGTTTTGGAGTTCTTTTGGGTGTTTTTGTTCCTTTTGTTGATTAGATACTATATAGTTTGTGGATTTGGTGATTCGTTGGAGGTTTCGAAATTTTTGGGCGTCCGCCATAGCGCCGTTGTGCTGGCGAAATTTTTGGTGATTTAGCAAGGCAAGTGCTTCCCCTCTTTTCGCCGTTTGGCCTCCCTTTTTGTTAAATTCCTTGATAATTTCTTTTATTCGTGCAATTAGAAATTTTTAATTGAAATTCTCCTAACCCTAACCCCTTTGAAAACGCGCTAGAAAAATTAGGATGTTTACCCTCCCGCTAGTAGTTTCCGATTTAGGACGACGCCGTGGTAGGTGTGTAGCGTGGATGTGGGTTAGCGTCGGGTTGAGTTTATGTTAGGCCTAGGTGTAGGTCTAGGTTTTGGGATTTTTCCTAGGTTGCCTATTTGGAGGTGTTTAGGTGTAATTGTGCACGCTCGGCCTATGGTCGTGCGTCTTTTAAATCGTGCGACCCGATGTCGGTGCTCGTACGCTAGGCTTAGAATCGAGTGAGTGTACTCACTCGCAGCGGCGTTGCGTAATCGCAACGACTAATCCCTTAGCGTTGATTTCTCCCCGAGTGTTTTGCTCGTGTATCGAGAGTCCCCTGTCGGCTGTTACCTTCCGAAGGCCGAATCGTGGGTTGTGGTCAGTAGTGGTGGTGGATGGCTCTTTTATGGGTTGTGTGGCGTGATGTAGCCTTGACCACACTCTTTACCTTGACCCGTGTAGTTTCTGGGCAAGTGAGTGATGGGTCTTTTGTGCCTTCACGTGTCAACCCTTGAGCAATTTGTTGACTCGGAATTAGTGGTTGGGCGATTTGGAACGCTTTCAACCTGATTTCAAGTTTCTTGTTTTTGCTACTGCCGCCTCTCACAGTTTAGGATGTTAGGCGTTTCTTCCGTAGGTGTTGCAGCATTTTTTTTTTTTTGGCATCATGGCCATGTTGACTCTGCAGGTTTTTAGGCAGAGTAGTTGCTGTTTACCCGCACTTGGTGCAGGTTTGCTTTTCGCCCTTCTTTGGGCATTGTTGTTTTTACTCTAGTTGTACTCTCTTTACCTTACTTTACCTGCTTTTACCTTACTCCTTTTTAGCACTTGCATTCCTTTTCCTTGCTCTGAGGTGTTCTACTTTTCTGAATGCCTCAGGTTCAGGACAGTAGCCAGTAGGTGGCTTGCTGTGGAGCTGTTGGAGGTTTCCTTTCTGTTGGCTGTTGAGACTCTCTTGAGTCGTAGTGAGGTAGTTTTACTGTTTCCTTACAGACATGTGTACTTGCCAGTGGGTTAGTGTCGTATGTGACGCCCCTGGTAGTTTTTACCTTTGCACTGGATATGTCTACTTTTACTGCTACCCTGTTTTTGGGGACTTAGTTTACTTGCTCTGGGAAGTTTTATGTTAGGTTGCTAGCTATTTTAAAACTATAAAAGCAAAACTATTTTATGTATATAAAGCATGATCAGCATGATTTCTAAAAAGAACTCACTTAGCGTACTTTCTTAATTACGTATAACAAATGAATTTTCCTATATATGTATAAATTAAAACAAGAGTTTCGGTTCAGCGTAAGGCCCCTTCGGGATCACTTATGCGCTCATTTAGGATGTTGACATAAATGAAGTATTTTCCGCTACGTATAAAAATCAGTTTTGAAACCGTGGACTCTTTGGTCCACTGAGCCGAGGGATACGGCCAATAAATAAATCAAGTTTTTATAATCAAATAAGTCTTGATTTGAAAGGATTTGGAGTGTCGCCTGAACGTCGGCAGTTATCCCCTGCTCGACGTGGCATCACAGCGCGTAGATTTTCTCTTACTCTGATTTAATAAATAGTGAGAAAAATGCGGGTTGTGACAGTTGGTATCAGAGGGAGGTTGCTTGACAATTGGTCGGGCAACCTTCCTTTGTTTGTGTTAGATGTTTAGAGTCATATCATACACACACCGACATGTCATCGGCACGTTTTGGCTGAAGCACGAACACTGCACTACACTCATAAGCATAACATGAAGTATACGGGGCATATTATGTATTTTACGATACATGATATGTGGTTGTATATGGATCCACCATAGGGGCAACATGCGAGGGTTATGTATTATGGGGTGCATAACCTCACCGCATGGATGCGACTAGCACGTTTTCTTTTTTAGTTGCATGAGAATGTTATGTATTATGGGATGCATAACATTTTCATGTGTACTCCGCCATGGCATGCACTAGGGCCTTTTTAGAATGCATAGCATAATCATGCATAGCATAACATCGCATAAGCACAACGCGCCAAGCTAAAGACGTGCAGGATGACATGTGTACACACATAATTTTTGAGTCAAATTAATATAAATTCATGCATTCCCGATCTAGGCACAAGAGTCAGTGATGGTGGTGAACCATCTTAGGCTAAGCATATCATTTCCTTTATTAATAAATGAAATAAATTTCCAGAGCAAATATAGCAGTAGAAGAGCATATTTATGTACATATTGTCTGTACGTGTCTGTTGTTCGTTCTAGTAGTTATAGTGCGTTCTAATAATTGTGATGTTTGTTTCTTTTAGGATGGCGCCGAAGCGTAGAGTAACGAGGTCGACTCCCCAGTCTGAGGGTGAGTCCTCTGGTGCTCAAAGTGATGCATTGGTGGAAAGCCTGAGGCAGAGTAACGAGGCCTTATCAAGGCAGGTGGTGGAGTTGCAGGCCCAGATGCAGTCCTTTTTATCCGGAGCGGCGGGTCAGACTCCGGGAGTTCAGGACCCCGCCGTGGGTACAGCTGTCCTAGCCCCTCCTGCCCCTCCTGCTCCTCCCGTGCCTCCAGTGGTGGTGCCCCCCGGGATGGCTTTCATCTCCCAGTTTCAGCGGCTGCGACCTCCTACCTACGATGGTAAGGCGGACTTTATGGTACTGGATGACTGGATGATCACCATGGAGGAGATGTTCCATTACTCCGGGGTGACTGAGGACCAGAAGGTGATGTTAGCCGCCTATCAGCTGAAGGGGCTAGCGAAGAGCTGGTGGATGCGAGAGAAGGAAGGCATGGTGGGAGGATGTACTTGGGCATCCTTCAAAGAGATCCTGATGAGGAAGTTTCTACCGTCAGTAGAGCGAGACAGGCTGATGAATGACTTTATTCATCTGAAGCAGAGGCAGCTCTCCGTCAGCGATTACGAGATTGAGTTTAGCAAACTCAGTCGCTTTGGTCCTAGCTTGGTGAGCTCCGAGGAGGACAGGGTGAAGCGGTTTCTTGGTGGCCTGAGGAGCGACGTTCAGCAGCTAGCGGTCGCTCACGGAGCGGTGACTTTTGCAGGGGCAGTTGAGGCCGCTTTTAAGGTAGAGGCTATCGAAAACGCGAAGCAGCGCGGACAGCAGGCGAGAAGCGAGAAGAGGAGGTCAGTTGAGGAAAAGGGTCCCCAGGTTCTTGGTGCTGCTTCTGAGAAGAAGAGCAAGGTAGTGTGCAGTTTCTGTGGCCATCCGGGCCACCCAGCTGAGAGGTGCTTCAAGAGGGCAAGGGTCCAGAAGAAGGAGCATGTGCATGCTATCCAGGGTGCTCCTAGGAGGGATGTTCCTTGTCCGGTCTGCAAGCGACCCGGTCACGATGCTGCTCAGTGCTGGTCCAAGGATCGTGTTTGCTTCCAGTGTGGCCAGAAGGGCCATATAAAGTCGAGGTGCCCTCAGGTTCAGTCCGCTCTACATGCAGTTCCGCTCCAGGCTTTACCTCCGCCTCAGCCGGTGGACAAGGGTAAAGGGAAGCTGAATGTGGTATCTTCAGCGGAGGCTGAGACTTCGACGCAGGTCATTTCAGGTAAACCCCCCTCGCTTGACTTTCTCTTTTGTAGCAGTTTTAGTGTTGCTATGGTTTTGTTTATTGCTTGTGCGTTTATGGTTTTGTTTGTGTATAGGGAAATTTAAGGTAAGGAACCGCTGGGCCCGCGTTCTATTTGACTCAGGTGCTACCCACTCTTTTGTGGCTAGGGCCTTTGTCGAGCGGTGCCAGTGGGTTGTTGATCGTGTTGGTGGTGCCTTTAGCGTCAAGTTCCCCTCGGGTGAATCCGTGATATCAGATCAGGGCATTCTGGACTGCCCTATTTTGTTGGGGGATTATCTGGCCAAGGCTGATCTGAAAGTGTTGGACTTAGAGGATTTCGATGTCATCCTGGGTATGGACTGGTTGTCCCGATATGATGCAGTGATTCAGTGCAGGGGAAAACGCTTGGATTTTAGGAAGGACAGCGGTCAGCCCGGGAGTGTTTTCGGTGATTCGCGTCGGGACTCTCCGACGTTTTCTGCGGTATGTGCTCAGAGGGTTTTTCCTGCTGGTTGTTTTGCTTGTTTAGTCTCAGTGTTGGGGACTGTTAGCAGTGTGCCGCTTTTGGATGAGATTCCGGTTGCGCGAGAGTTTCCTGACGTGTTTCCTAGCGATCTTCCCGGTCTTCCTCCAGACAGGGATGTGGAGTTCGTGATTGATTTGGAGCCTGGTACGCGTCCGATTGCCAAGGCGCCGTATCGGATGGCCCCGCGAGAGCTGGAGGAGCTTCGTACTCAGCTTGATGAGTAATTGGAGAAGGGCTTCATAAGGCAGAGCTCGTCGCCCTGGGGTGCTCCGGTTCTCTTTGTGAAGAAGAAGGACGGTTCGATGCGCCTTTGTATCGACTATAGAGAGTTGAACAAAGTCACCATCAAGAACAGGTATCCACTGCCCAGAATCGACGACTTATTTGATCAGTTGCGTGGCAGTTCAGTATTTTCGAAGATAGACCTCCGTTCGGGTTACCATCAGCTTAGGATCCGAGAGTCGGATGTTCCACGGACGGCTTTCCGATCGAGGCATGGTCATTTCGAGTTCCTGGTCATGTCTTTTGGGCTGACCAATGCGCCTTCAGCATTTATGGACATGATGAACCGGGTGTTCAAGGACTTTCTGGACAAGTTTGTCGTCGTGTTCATTGACGACGTTCTGATTTATTCTCGGAATGCGGCGGAGCATGATCAGCATTTGCGGTTGGTGTTATCCGCCTTGAGGGATCATCAGTTGTATGCCAAGCTGAGCAAATGCGAGTTCTGGTTGCCTCAGGTTTCCTTCCTGGGTCATGTGGTGAACAAAGATGGTATTTCAGTGGACCCGGAGAAGATCTCAGCAGTGATGGATTGGAGTAGGCCGAGCACACCCAAGGAGATCAGGAGCTTCTTGGGGTTGGCCGGCTATTATAGGAGATTCGTCGAGGGCTTTTCTACCTTGGCAGCGCCCTTGACAAAGCTGACGCAGAAGCATGCGGCGTTCGTTTGGAGTGATAAGTGCGAGGAGGCCTTTCTGGAGCTAAAGAGCCGGTTATGTTCTGCCCCTGTGTTGACCTTACCGGCGGAGGGGCAGGACTATGATGTTTATGTGGATGCCTCGCACGTTGGACTCGGTGGCGTGTTGATGCAGGAGGGGAAGGTGATCGCATATGGGTCTCGTCAGTTGAAGATTCATGAGCGGAACTATCCTACGCACGACCTCGAGTTCGCAGCGGTGATTTTTGCCTTGAAGCTGTGGAGACACTTACTTTATGGGGCCCAGTGCAGGATCTTTACCGATCATAAGAGCCTGAAGTACGTGTTCACTCAGAAGGAGCTGAATTTGCGCCAGCGGCGGTGGCTTGAGTATGTTGCTGATTATGATGTTGAGATTCAGTACCATCCGGGCAAGGCCAATGTGGTGGCCGACGCCTTGAGCCGGAAGACGGGGAAGGTCTTCAATCTCACCGCGGATCGTTTAGTGGAGGAGTTTCTATTGATGGATATCACCGCAGGACGCTGTGAGTTGCAGAGCAGTTTGGTAGTGGCAGAGCCGTCATGGATTTCTCTCACCAGATTGCATCAGAAAGAGGATCCGGATTTGTTGCACTTGTACCTCAGAGCTGAGAGGGGAGAGTTGCCAGATTTCTCCATCGACGAGGCGGGTACTTTGAAGTACCGCGGCAGGTTTTGCATCCCCGCAGTTGGAGACATCAGAGTATTGGTTTGCAAAGAGGCTCACGGATCCAGTGTTTCCTACCACCCGGGATCTACGAAGATGTACCATGATCTGAAGCAGATCGCTTGGTGGTATGGGATGAAGGGTGATATAGCTCGTTTTGTCTCGGAGTGTTACACTTGCAGGCGGGTGAAGGCCGACCATGGCAGGCCTGGTGGCAAGTTGGCACCTTTGGAGATCCCGACTTGGAAGTGGGAAAGCATCTCGATGGATTTCATCACAGGCTTACCGAGATCTCCGAGAGGGTTTGATTCTGTTTGGGTGATCGTGGACCGATTGACGAAGTGTGCGCACTTCGTACCTTATAAGATCGATTACTCGATGAAGAAGATTGCTGAGTTGTACTTGGATGAGGTCGTCAGATTGCACGGCGTTCCAGTTAGCATCGTTTCAGATCGAGACTCTCGGTTTACATCTCGTTTCTGGAGGAGTTTGCAGGAGGGTTTGGGCACTGATTTGAGGTATTCCACAGCTTACCATCCGCAGACCAACGGGCAGACCGAGCGTGTGAATCAGATTGTGGAGGATATGATCAGGTGCTATATTCTTGATCATGGAGGTGCTTGGGATGAGCGTTTGCGACTCATGGAATTTGCCTACAACAACAGCTACCAAGAGAGTCTACAGATGGCTCCCTTCGAGGCGTTGTATGGGAGGCGCTGCAGAACCCCTTTGTTTTGGGCCGAGGCCGGTGAGAGGCCTGTTTTGGGTCCTGATGCACTCGAAGAGATGGAGGTTTCCGTGAAACTTATTCGGGAGAAGCTTCGAGTTGCCCAGGAGAGGTATGAGAAGAACGCCAATCGGCGTAGGTCCGATTTAGAGTTTTCAGTGGATGATTTGGTCTTCTTGAAGGTATCTCCGATGGTAGGAGTGAAGAGGTTTGGCAAGAATCGGAAGTTGGATCCGAGATTTGTGGGCCCGTTCAGGATTTTGGAGCGTATTGGTGTGGCTGCTTATAGGCTGGATCTGCCAGCTAGCTTCCCGGGGGTTCATAATGTCTTTCATGTGAGCCAGTTGCGGAAGTGTGTGCGGAGCAGTGGGCAAGTCTTGGATGCTGTGCCCCAGTTGGAGCCTAATCTCTCGTACGTCGAGGTGCCGGTCCGCATTTTGGAAGCTCAAGCTCGAGTGTTGCGGACGAAGTCTATTCCTATGGTAAAGGTTCTTTGGAAGAATCAGGATTTGGAGAGCGCGACTTGGGAGCTAGAGTCGGCTATGAGGGAGGCTCACCCTCATTTGTTCCCCTGAGTTGTCGGGTACGTTCCCTTTCTAGTAGTTTGTTTCTTTCCTTCTGTTGTAGGAGTAGTTTTCGCAAAGTTTCGGGTCGAAACTTTTTGTTAGGGGGAGTGACTGTAACGCCCCCGAATTTTCGATGATTTATTTTAAATCCTTCTTCGGCGTTACGTTGACGTTTTCCGTCTCGAGCCGTTGTTAGAGTACCTCGCTAGGTGTTCTTAGAGGTTTAGCCTGTTTGCGGGTTTCCCCAGCTAGCCGGTGTCTGTTTTGGAGACCCAGTTGAGCCTTTCAGGGAATTCTCGTGTTTGGCTTCGGGCGAGGTTAGCTCGAGTTTTGTTCGTCGGAAGTCGTTTTTGACTTCGCCGTTGTGTTCGTAGCACGGGTATTTAGCTACGGTGCGATTTTGGTCGATATCCGAGGACGTCGCGTTTTCGCGTCGTTTTGGCGGTAGCTAATTTGTGCGAGTCGTCATTTCTTTTCTATGACGGAATGTCTCTTGGCGCATGTGTCGCGTGGCGCGCGACTCGTGCGAGCCGGTGTGGTTTATTGTTTGGTGTGCGTGTTGTGCGTGTGAGGTTAATTATATTTGCGCGTGCGTGCCGGTATTTTTGTACGTGCTCGTGCGCGCGTGTGCGTGCGCGCGGGGTTGAGTATGTGTGCGCGAGCGCGTGTTTTTAGGCGTGTTTATGTTTTATTAGTGTGTTATTGGTGTTAGTAATTGATTAGGAGGGTTATAATAAGTTAGTTAGTGGGTTAATTTGATTATGGGTTAGAAATTGGTTGTTAAATAATAGTATAAATACTTTAGATTAAGTTATGTGATTAGGTTAGTATTAAGTTAGTATTAAGTTTATTGTTTAAAACTTGAGTTAGTTTATAGATTTCTTAACCCTCCCCCTAATAAAACCTAAGCAGCCGCCCCCCCCTTTTTATCAAAATAAACCGCAGCTTCTTCCTCCCTGTACGAGCCCGACCGAGCGGAAACGGCGACCTAGCCGACCCCCCTTCCGCCGCCCGCCGCCGGCCGCTCCGGCCTCCCCTTTCCGATCCGAGCCCGGATCCGCGTTCCCCTCGCCGAGGCCTACGAGCCTAGGTACTCATTTCGATCTCTCTCCATGATTTTCCATTTCGATTTCATTTCGTTTTGGAGTTCTTTTGGGTGTTTTTGTTCCTTTTGTTGATTAGATACTATATAGGTTGTGGATTTGGTGATTCGTTGGAGGTTTCGAAATTTTTGGGCGTCCGCCATAGCGCCGTTGTGCTGGCGAAATTTTTGGTGATTTAGCAAGGCAAGTGCTTCCCCTCTTTTCGCCGTTTGGCCTCCCTTTTTGTTAAATTCCTTGATAATTTCTTTTATTCGTGCAATTAGAAATTTTTAATTGAAATTCTCCTAACCCTAACCCCTTTGAAAACGCGCTAGAAAAATTAGGATGTTTACCCTCCCGCTAGTAGTTTCCGATTTAGGACGACGCCGTGGTAGGTGTGTAGCGTGGATGTGGGTTAGCGTCGGGTTGAGTTTATGTTAGGCCTAGGTGTAGGTCTAGGTTTTGGGATTTTTCCTAGGTTGCCTATTTGGAGGTGTTTAGGTGTAATTGTGCACGCTCGGCCTATGGTCGTGCGTCTTTTAAATCGTGCGACCCGATGTCGGTGCTCGTACGCTAGGCTTAGAATCGAGTGAGTGTACTCACTCGCAGCGGCGTTGCGTAATCGCAACGACTAATCCCTTAGCGTTGATTTCTCCCCGAGTGTTTTGCTCGTGTATCGAGAGTCCCTTGTCGGCTGTTACCTTCCGAAGGCCGAATCGTGGGTTGTGGTCAGTAGTGGTGGTGGATGGCTCTTTTATGGGTTGTGTGGCGTGATGTAGCCTTGACCACACTCTTTACCTTGGCCCGAGTAGTTTCTGGGCAAGTGAGTGATGGGTCTTTTGTGCCTTCACGTGTCAACCCTTGAGCAATTTGTTGACTCGGAATTAGTGGTTGGGCGATTTGGAACGCTTTCAACCTGATTTCAAGTTTCTTGTTTTTGCTACTGCCGCCTCTCACAGTTTAGGATGTTAGGCGTTTCTTCCGTAGGTGTTGCAGCATTTTTTTTTTTTGGCATCATGGCCATGTTGACTCTGCAGGTTTTTAGGCAGAGTAGTTGCTGTTTACCCGCACTTGGTGCAGGTTTGCTTTTCGCCCTTCTTTGGGCATTGTTGTTTTTACTCTAGTTGTACTCTCTTTACCTTACTTTACCTGCTTTTACCTTACTCCTTTTTAGCACTTGCATTCCTTTTCCTTGCTCTGAGGTGTTCTACTTTTCTGAATGCCTCAGGTTCAGGACAGTAGCCAGTAGGTGGCTTGCTGTGGAGCTGTTGGAGGTTTCCTTTCTGTTGGCTGTTGAGACTCTCTTGAGTCGTAGTGAGGTAGTTTTACTGTTTCCTTACAGACATGTGTACTTGCCAGTGGGTTAGTGTCGTATGTGACGCCCCTGGTAGTTTTTACCTTTGCACTGGATATGTCTACTTTTACTGCTACCCTGTTTTTGGGGACTTAGTTTACTTGCTCTGGGAAGTTTTATGTTAGGTTGCTAGCTATTTTAAAACTATAAAAGCAAAACTATTTTATGTATATAAAGCATGATCAGCATGATTTCTAAAAAGAACTCACTTAGCGTACTTTCTTAATTACGTATAACAAATGAATTTTCCTATATATGTATAAATTAAAACAAGAGTTTCGGTTCAGCGTAAGGCCCCTTCGGGATCACTTATGCGCTCATTTAGGATGTTGACATAAATGAAGTATTTTCCGCTACGTATAAAAATCAGTTTTGAAACCGTGGACTCTTTGGTCCACTGAGCCGAGGGATACGGCCAATAAATAAATCAAGTTTTTATAATCAAATAAGTCTTGATTTGAAAGGATTTGGAGTGTCGCCTGAACGTCGGCAGTTATCCCCTGCTCGACGTGGCATCACAGCGCGTAGATTTTCTCTTACTCTGATTTAATAAATAGTGAGAAAAATGCGGGTTGTGACAAAAGCACCAGTCCAGCAAGTAAATTTCAAAGTGCCTGTAATGTTTAGAAAGGTACAAGTGCCTTCTAACAAATATGATCTTGAAAACATTCATGGTCATAATAAGACTGATGTTCTGAATAACAAGGGTGTTAATGCCAATAAGTCAGCCCATGTTAATAAACCCCATGTTCCAAGGAAAACAGTGGGTGTAGCTGCAGCAGCACCAGCATAGAACAGAAATTTTTCTGCCAAAAATGTATCTAGACCTAGATACAACAAGTATGAATGTTGGTGCTGTGGAAAGAAAGGCCATTTTGCCTTAGACTTCTAGCATAACATAAGTGTCAGGAAGAACAACAGTCTACAAGTTAGAAGAGTTGCTGGTAGATTTGATATGAATGGTGCTAACTTGAACCAAGGACCCAAGACTTACTTGGGTTCTAAGGGAAAGTAATTCTTTATTGCAGGAAAGTCCAAGTTGCCATGCCCCTATATGGTACTTGGACAGTGGATGTTCCAGGCACATGACTGGAATAAAGGGGCTATTGAAGGAGTACTCACCTATCAAGGTTGGGCCTAAAGTGATCTTTGGTGGATCTGAAAGAGGAATCATCAATGGATTTGGTAACATTTCTTCAAACCAAATTACCATCACTCAAGTGGCTTATGTAAAAGGTTTGAAACACAACCTAATAAGCAAAAGTCAGCTGAGTGATCTAGGATATGACATTTCATTTGTTAAGAATGGATGTCATATCAAAATATCAAGTGATCAAAAGGTTATATTGACTGTGTATAGAAAAAGAAATGTTTATTGTCTTGACTTTGTGTGTGAGAACAAGGTTTCACCTATTTGTCTTGTAGCTGATGAGAGAGCATCTCATTGTGTCAAATGGCACAAGAGGCTGGCTCATATTAACTACAAAAATATTGGCCAACTCTGTAGCAAAGAGTTAGTGAGGAATGGTCCTCAGGTTAAGTGTATAAAGGATGGGATATGTTCATCTTGTCAAAAGGGCAAGCCGACAAAATCCTCCTTTCATAGCCTTGAAAACAAGGATTCAGTCAGGTGTTTATACCTACTGCATATGGATTTATTTGGTCATATGCCAGTTCATAGTCTAGGTAGAAAGGTCTACACTTTTGTGGTTGTAGATGACTATTCTAGATATTCCTGGGTGTTCTTTCTGAGACAGAAATCTGAAACCCCAAGTGTTTTACATAGTTTTGTCAAACAAATTCAAGAATGAACTGAATAGTACAGTTGTCAAAATAAGAAGTGACCATGGCACTGAATTTCAATCTGAAAGTATGACAAGATTATGTGAAGAATTTGGGATTTTTTAAGAGTTCTCCTCACCTAGCACACCTCAGCAAAATGATATTGCTGAAAGGAAGAATAGGACATTGATTGAAGCTGGTAGAACTCTATTGAGTGACACTTCTCTCCCAGAATACTTTTGGGCTGAGGCAGTTAGTACTGCATGTCATGTGATCAATAGGGCCTCTATTACAAAAAGCGACAAAAAGACACCCTATGAGATCATGAAAGGTAGAAAACAAAATTTATCCTATTTTAGAATCTTTGGTTGCAAGTGTTATATCCTTAACAATGGCATGTCTTATCTAACTAAGTTTGCTGCCAAATCCCAAGATGGGATATTTGTTGGGTACATCATCAATAGTAAGGCTTATAGGGTCTACAACTTGATTATACAGGGTGTAGAAGATTCTGTACATGTTGTATTTGATGAAACTAGATTAATCAACAGTGAGTTGCCTTGTCATTCATGCAGTCCAATAGGTATAAGCAATAGAATGGACAAGCTTTCCATTACAGAAGGATCAACTGCAGATGAAGAATTGGAGAATGATGGCTACTGTCTAGGGGGAGTACAGGACTCTCTAGAAGATGATGACAACCAAGAGATACAACATAATGAAGAAACTGGAGGTGTTCAGCCAGAAGGAAGTCTACCTCCAGCTGTAAGACATCTAAAGGATCATCCAGCAAATCAGATAATTGGTGATCCAAGACATGGAGTGCAAACTAGAAGTAGAAATCTGAATACAGTCTTTCACTCATGTTTTCTATCTCAACTAGAGCCAAAGAAATTTGAAGAAGCTATCCAAGACCAACATTAGATTAATGCTATGGAAGAGGAGCTTAATCAGTTTAGAAGATGCAAGGTCTGGGAGTTAGTTCCTAAACCAAAAGACCACAACATCATTGGTACAAAGTGGATTTTTAGGAATAAGATGGATGAGAGTGGAGTTATTGTATAGAACAAAGCAAAATTGGTTGCAAAAGGATACATGCAGGAAGAGGGAATAGACTTTGATCAAACATTTTCCCCAGTAGCAAGACTGGAAGCAATCAGGATGTTCCTTGCCTATGCAGCATATCAAGGCTTCAAGGTATATCAAATGGATGTGAAATCAGCATTCCTGAATGGTGATCTAAAAGAAGAAGTCTATGTAGAGCAGCCATCAGGTTTTGTAGATTCTCTTAAACCTTGTTATGTCTATAGTCTTAGGAAAGCATTGAATGGGTTAAAGCAAGCCCCAAGGGCTTAGTATGAAACCCTGTTTACTTTCCTTATTGAGAACAAATTCTCAAGAGGTAAAATAGACAAAACTCTATTCCTAAGAGAATCTAAAGGTAAGATAATCTTAGTTCAGATCTATGTAGATGACATAATATTTGGGTCTACAGAGAACAACCTTTGCAAGAAGTTTGCCAAACTTATGCAAGGGAAGTTTGAAATGAGCAGTATGGGGGAACTTAAGTTCTTCTTGGGACTCCAAGTAAGTCAGACTGGAGATGGCTTGTCCATATCCCAGTCTAAGTTCACCAAGGAGTAAATTAAGAAGTATGGTATGGAATCATCCTCCACCATGAGAACTCCTATTGGAACAAGTATGCCTATATGCAAAGATGATGCAGGTAATCCTGTAGATGAGTCTTTGTATAGAGGAATAATTGGTCCTCATTAATATCTCACTACTAGTAGACCATACATTATGTATGCTACATGCGTATGTTCTAGGTACCAAGAATGCCCTAAAGAATCACATTATACTGCAGTCAAGAGGATTTTGAGAAATCTAAAGGCCACACCTAATCTAGGCCTTTGGTACCCTAGGAATGGAGATTTTCTACTAACAGGTTATTTAGATGCAGATTTTTCAGGCTGTAGAGAAGATAGAAAAAGTACTACAAGTACATGCCAATTCTTGGGAGGAATGTTGATATCCTGGAGCAGTAAGAAGCAGACTAGTGTGGCAATATCCACAGCTGAGTCTGAATATGTGGCAGCAGGAACTTGCTGTGCACAGCTGTTGTGGATTCAGCATCAGCTAAGGGACTATGGTATTAAAGTAAGTAGAACACCTTTATTGTGTGATTCTAAAAGTGTCATTTCTATTGCAAACAATCCTGTTTCACATAGTAGGACTAAGCATATAGAGATAAGATATCATTTTCTTACAGAACATGTAGAAAAAGAAGATATCTCATTAGAATTTGTTAAAACTGATTATCAAATTGCAGATGTATTTACAAAGCCTCTGGATTAAACTAAATTCAATATGTTTAAAATTGAATTAGGAATGCTGACTATAGATTAGTTTACCAAAAATTGGCTAAGTAAAATGGTGTCGACACATTCAGTAATAAAGTGTCGACACAGAGAAATTATGTCGACAATTCAGGGAAATTGTGTCGACCCAGAGTAAAAGTGTCGACACCTAAGGGACTATATGTCGACACATCAAGACAAGCGGTGTCGACACATCCAGAAGGGTTGTGTCGACACATCCAGAGAAGTGGTGTCCTCACATTCATACCTTGTGTCGACACTTCGAATAAGTGTCGACACAGAATTTCTGTTCCTCGTCTTCGTAAGTCAAGTGTCGACACATCTTCATTTTATGTCGACACATAGAGGTCAACTTTGTTGTCGAGACATTAGGAGTTTGTGTCAACACATTACAATTGTGTCAACACATTTAGAATGTTTTTGCCCGCCTTTTGACCTACTTTGATTAGAAGGGAATAAATAGGTAAAGAACTTATTCTGTCGACACGCTCACCAGGTTTTCGAGACAAAAACCTTGTGTTGACATTCTCTCTTCTCTCCAACCAAGCTTTCTCTTCATTTCAATGGCGCCCAAGGTTGAAGACAACATCAATGAAGGGTATGAGTTGGTTAGGCATGCATTCGCCGATGTCGCAACAGAGATCAAACAGGTCATTTCTCTTCTTGTAGACAACGACTTAGAATATCTTGTCTCTGACCCTACAAAGATATGGAAGAAAGAAGTATTCAAGTTCTATATTACATCATCAATGGACTCAACAGGATTGAAGATCAAATCCACTGTACATGGAGAAAAAGTCAAACTATCTCAGAAGAGGTTGAGCAAGATTCTCCATCTTCCTAGAATACATGAGGAGGAATAGGTCCCAGCCACAAGGACCAGGGAGGCGCTTCAATGGTGTGGATTGGATCCAACCTTAAAGATAGGAGCAGCCATCAACAGAAAAGGCATGAATCATCAAGGGAAATTCCTGTCTAAAATAGTAGGAAAAGTGATATTATGTAAACCAGATGGCAATGATAGGATATAAGCCTATATGTTCAGCTTGATGATACGGGTAATCTTTAAGATTCAAACCAATTGGTCTGCAGTACTGTTTGATAAGATAAAAGAAGGGATCAAGAAGCTAAACTTTGCTAGGATCATAAGTCTGTACCTGGCTGGAATAATTCCAGAGGTGATGCAACAGATTCCTGGATCAAAGAAAAATCACATGAGGAGAACGGACATAAGGTTATTCTCAAGATGGGATAGAGTTCTTTCAAAGGAGATGCCTGATGTGGACAGGCAAGAGCTAATAGAAAAATCACCAGCACATGACCTTTCTGAGCATGGTCATGAAGATGCACAAGTCCAGGAAAAGACTATATCTGCACAGGTGCAGGGGGAGCCAATTACTGCACATTTGCAGGGGGATCCAGATTCTGAACAGGTACAGGAGGAAGAAAGAATCAATTTATCAGAGGACATTGTTTCTCAAACTGATCTTGATATTTCTTGAGTTGCTACTGCTGCTGAGAAAGTACTATCTCCTGCTCACACTCAACAAGAATTCACTCATAAAGAGATATTTCATGATCTTGAAGGAGCAGCAGATAAAATATAGACCCTAATTAAGATTTGATGGGGAGATAGTAAGGTTTGAGGGGGAGCAGGTTAATATTGAGGAGGAGCAACATGGTGCTGAGAAAGAAATTTCTTCCACTCCTTAAGAGAGAGTTAATATTTAAAGTTCTTCAGAGTCTGAGCATGAAGAGGTCAGGGAGGCCAAGAAAAAAAAAACTAATGGTCTTTAAGAGAAGAAGTCAAAGCTATAAGATGGCTATCCAAACAACTACTTCACAATCTACTTCTGATTTTGATTATAGCAAGCTTATGGTGACTTTACAAATGAAGCTGGATGAGCAAACACTGGCCTTGGAAAAATATATAGATGAAAGCCATAAGGCTCTTCAATTTGATCTGGCACAAGACATAAAATCTATCAGATTTGAAGTCAACCAGTATAAGAAAGAGATGACAGATTGCTTCCACAAGGGAGGCAATGCTGTGGTATTTCTTGCCAAGCAACAAGCAGAAATAAAGAATCAAGTGGATGAGATTGCTGTCAAACAAGGCTATGTCCTTGAAAATCAAATAAGAATGAATGACAATCTGACTGAATCTCACAATGAGATAGTCACTGAGTTAAAAAATGTTGTTACTGGAATGACTGCTGCAAGGGCAAAAGAAATTGAAGACTATGATAAGAAGCTACAGGCTGCCCTAGATTCAGTTAAAACTGCCATCACTTCATCTCAAAAGTTAATTAATGACAAGCTTCAAAAGTTAAAGCCATTCTTTAAAGATGGAGTCAATTACTTGGATGGGCAAATCAGATTTCAAAAAGAGGTCTTAAGAGATCATATGAGCAGAGAAGTCATAAAGGGGGAGAGGGTGCTAGTATTTGTTGGCTCTTATCATGCCAAATGGGTAACCAATACCATTAGAGCCACTCTGGGATATCCACCCTTATGTGATGATGATAATATGGCAGAGTTAGGTGTGCAAACAGCTCTACTTGAAGGCGATCAACCTGAGGTTGCCCAAGTCATTTACCCCCCTGCAGATATTGAAATGATACATCAACAAGTTTAGTCTATGTACTGTAACACCTCTACCCGTCAAGAAAAATATAATAGAGGGTCCGACCGGGGCCCCACACTATATTCCACAAACAGGAGGAGACGCTACAAAATAATATCAAAACAAACGCATCCTAACACAGAGCATTCTAGCGGAAGCTTCACGGTTGAAAACTTGAACTCAAGAGTAACAAGAACTGTCCATTATAACATAGGAATGTATACAACCAAAGTATCTGGCCTTAATGCCTTACAAATTTCTCTTAACAAGGTGTGTTTTACAGACATCGGCATGCAGGCCGACCATACATGAACAAGAAGAAAAAAACATAAAGCCTTTTAGGGTAGCAACGCAGCTTGGGCTTCAGCCCGCTAAGTCTCGCTCGGACTAGCACCTCCTGCACCTGCAAGAACCAATCCACAAAGCAGTGATAAACAGGGCAACGTTCAGCATTCAGCTGACAAATTATAACGACCCTGCCCCTGGCACGGGGCAGCGGAATTCCATCCCTGCAAAGCATGTCTCAACAGTATGTATAGAAACCCACGCAAGACATGCACGACTGCACAGTCAATACATATCACAAACGCCGGCACGACGGCCCGACGCTCCGTGCACTCAGGGCACATTCGGGTGTACCGGAAAAACCGGATCCCACCAATGAGCATTTAGTCTAGCACGATGGCCCGAGACTTTCATTATGCCGTTAACGAAAGCCCAATGCCTTGGCGCTCTCATGTCCAGCCTACATAACGCAGGTACGGATCAGCCACCCCCCCCCCCCCCCCGTTGCTCAAACCGCCTTTCCACTACTAATTACATCGTACTTGAGGCCGTATATAAAGGCGCGGGTCGGTTTCACCTTGCATGTTAAGCACGAAGCCTCATTTTATATAGTGTCAGCCCAGTGGCTCAACACCACATAAAGTGACAACTCACGGTCACAAGAGTTGAACCAACTCTCACAATTTCCTGGACTTCCTCCAGTACTTCCTGCTGCACCAAGCGACAGGTATGCACCACAGATTGCACACAAACAATCAAATACTCGGAGATTCCTCCAAATGCCAACAAGCATCACCAATCCAGACCAGCACGTCCAGATGGGCTTCACACAGCATGCCTAGATCCATACTCTAATTCTGGACTCTAACAAGGGGGACTTCATATTTCTACCCCAAGGGACACCACAACCCACCGCACACTCGCGAGGACGGGTTTTCCCTATGCAAATGCAGGAAAGTAGGACTTCAAATGTCCAAGACGGAAATCGTTAACCTTGGAAGTCACCTCAGAGCCATGGACAGAATTGAGACGGATGAAAGCCTTCGCAACAGCCTTGCCTTCGTAAATTCGAAATCAGCTCGCGATTTGGACCACCGCAGCACCACCGGCGGCCAGATTCCTCTTCTTCTTCCTTGCCTTGCTCTCCTCTCTCTCTTAACTTTATAAAGAGAAAGATGAAACTCAAATGAGCTTTCTCTTCTTCAATCCCGATGTTATCAACCCAGGGAAGAGCCCAAACGATTGGATCTTGGTCAAAGAAAATGAACGGCTATGATCAGCTCTGAATTTTATTTCCTGGGCCGAACACGGGTTGTGACACGCCCGTGTCACAGGCCGTGTTCCTAAAGCGGTGCACAACCGACTGAAAATAAACCAAAACACGGGCATTGACACGCCCGTGTCAAGCCTGACACGCCCGTGTCACCCAGTACACGGGCGTGTACCTAGCCGTGTCACCCCTGTAACACGATCTCCAAAATCACCCGAGCAGGATACGGCTAAGCGACATGCCCGTGTCCCTAGCCGTGTGCCAAACACGCCCCTGTGACACGCCCGTGTCACAGGCTGTGTTCCACACTCGACGATCAGTTCTCGAGTACTCGTCAAGAATAGGGACATGCCCTAGGACATGCCCGTATCCCAGGCCGTATACACCTAACACGCCCTAAGACACGCCCGTGTCTCAGGCCGTATCAGCCAACCTGAATCCCACTTTGGCTTTTGAGATTTCTGGTGTGTTACAACCCTCCCCTCCTTAATAAAATTTCATACCGAAATTTTGATGCAGTAGGGAGATGCAAGCATGACATAAAAAGTGATACTTTTACATATATGTCGCAACACCATACAGACGAGCAAACAGTTTACACAAATAACTCGGGGAACTCAGCTCGCATGGTCTGCTCTCGCTCCCATGTTTGCTCTTCTTGGCCACAATTGTCCCACCGGAATTTGACCATCCCGATCGTTTTGTTCCGTAACTGTTTCTCGGCTCGATCCTCGATCTGAATGGGCCTCACCTTTGTCGTTAGCCCATACTCAACCGGCACCCGATAATTCTCAATCACTGGAGCTAGGTCTTTGACTGCTTTTTGTAGTATCGAGATGTGGAACACATTAGGCAATCCACCCAATTCTGATGAAAGAGCTAGCCGATAGGCAGCTTCCCCAACTCGCTCCACCACTTCAAACGGACCAAGGTATCGCGGACTTAGCTTTTTAAACCGCCGAATCCGAGATATGCTTTTGAAGGGTTTAATCTTTAAATAGACCCAGTCACCCACCGCGAACTCCACGTTCCGGTGCTTAGCATTGTAATACTTGGCTTGCCAATCCTGGGCTATTAGTAGTCTCTCTCGAATAGAGCGTATTGTTTAGTTAGCAACCTCGAGTTCCTTTTGTCCCAAAAGTTTGGATTCGCCGGTTTCTGCCCAAGCTAACGGTGTACGGCACTTGCGACCATACAAAGCTTCAAATAGTGCCATACCGATACTCGCTTGGTAGCTATTATTATAGGAAAACTCCACCATAACAAGATGATCTTCCCATTTCTTACCGAAGTCCAGGGCGCACATATGGAGCATATCCTCCATTGTTCTGTTTGTTCGTTCAGTTTGGCCATCCGTTTGTGGATTAAAGGCCATACAGAATGCTAACTTCATGATCAACAGCTGATGAATTAGCCTCCAATCTTTCGAAGTAAATCGCCCATCTCGGTCACTTACGATGCTCCGGGGAACACCGTGCAATCGAACAATCTGCTCCACATAGAGCTTTGCCAACATTTCCAAAGAATCGTCCCGCTTGTTCGGTAGAAAGTGGGCCACCTTTGTCAACCGGTCTACAATCACCCAGATTGAGTCATTCCCACGTTGAGATCTCGGCAATCCGTGCACGAAATCCATTAAAATATCCTCAAACTTCCACTGTGGAACAGACAACGATTTCAGGAAACTACTCGGCCATTGACATTCTGCCTTTACCAAAGAACACGTACGACAATTAGCCACATGCGAGGCTATGTTATTCTTTAAACTGGGCCACCAGAACAATTTCTTCATGTCCTTGTACATTTTTGTACTCCCAGGGTGAATGGAGTACTTTGTAAAGTGTGCTTCATATAACAATTCTTCTCGCAATTTACCCACATAAGGGACGCACAATCGGCCATCCTTCCGTAATAAACCGTCATCCCAGGAGAATTGGTCACCAGACCCCTCCTTTGCATAGCGCTGGAGACTTTCATAAAACTCCGTTGCCCGCCGAACCCTGTCCGCAATGTCATATTGAACCTCCATCCAGTTCAAGCATGCATCGGCCAAAGAATCCCTTTCCACACAAGATATCTCCAACGCTTCCAACTCCTGGATTAGACGCTCATCATGTATCCGCAACCAACATGCCCGCACCGGAGTCCGACGACTCAAGGCATCAGCGACCACATTTGCCTTTCCGGGAACATAGTGAATGTCGAAGGTATAATCCCCTAGGAATTCCATCCACCTCCTTTGTCGCATATTCAAATCCTTTTGATCGAGCAGATACTTTAGGCTTTAATGATCTGTATAAATATCTACCTTCACGCCATAAAGATAGTGCTGCCACAACTTTAGCGTAAAGATCACCGCCGCCAACTCCAAGTCGTGGACGAGGTAATTACGTTCATGCACTTTCAATTGACTTGAGCCATAAGAGATCACCTTGCCAAACTGCAGGAGAACGCAACCTAAGCCGCTTCCTGACGCATCGCTGTATTTATCAAAACCGTCTGTACCACATGGCGACGTCAAAATAGGCGCCGTGGTCAAACGACCTTTTAGCTCCTCAAATGCTCGCGCTCACTCCAGCGTCCAAACGAACTTCTGATCTTTTCTCGTCAACGTATTCAAAGGCAAAGCAATTCGGGAGAAGTTCGCCACAAATCGTCTATAGTAGTCTGCCAGTCCAAGAAAACTCCTGACTTCGACCACCGAAGACATCACTGGACAATCACGAATGGCACTTATCTTTGCCGGATCCACCGATATGCCCTCTTCACTTACCACATGGCCCAGAAAAGCCACAGACGAGAGCCAGAACTCACACTTAGAGAACTTGGCATACAGCTTATTTTTCCGCAAGGTATGCAATACCAACTGCAAATGGTTTGCATGATCTTCCTACGACTGTGCGTACATAATGATATCATCAATGAACACAATCACAAACAGATCCAAGTATTCGCAGATCGTTCGATGCATGAGATCCATGAATACCAAAGGCGCATTACATAAGCCGAACTACATCACTGTGAACTCATAGTGACCGTAGCGTGTGCCAAATGCTTTCTTGGGAATGCCACCTTCCCTAATCCGCAATTGGTAATACCCGGATTTCAAATCTAACTTGGAATAGACGGTTGAGCATGCTAGCTCATCGAACAAGTCATCGATCCGTGGAATCGGATACTTGTTTTTCTCCTTCAGCTTATTCAGTTCGCGATAATTAATACATATCCGCAAACTACCATCTTTCTTTTTCACAAAAAGAACAGGCGCGCTCAAGGGTGACATACTTGGGCGTATGTATCCCTGCTCCAACAGCTCTTGCAACTGAACTTTCAGTTCGGCCATCTCTTTTGGCGCTACCCGATACGGCGAACGGGCCACAGGTTTCGCACCCGGCACAAGCTCGATAGCGAAGTCGATTTCCCGTTGGGGAGGTAACCCCGGAAGGTCCTTTGGAAACACATCAACATACTCCGACACAATCGGCACTTCACTCACACTAGCCTTCGGCGCCACCACCTCTACGAGTGTAAAGAACATCTCCGCACCCTTCCGAACTGCCTTAACGACTTGGAGAGCAGATAACAACATCCCACTCATCCCTTGTATACCAATGGACTTGGTCTCTTGTTCAGTATTCTGCCCGAGTGTGACCTCTTTTGAAGTGCAATCTATACAGGCACGCTGATGGCGACGGCCACTAGGACGACCAACATGGGACAGAAGTTGACGATGATGCGATGCCGGCCAAGGACCTGCGGCGCCGTAGCGGTCATGGCTACAAGCTTCGCCCTCGCAATAAGACCAAGGCTACATTTTGATTTTATGAGCATGGGTGTGCCTTTATCTGTTTCATGCTTATTATTTGAAAACAATGTTTATTTGCATTTTCTTTTATGTGGTGTGCACTTAGCCACTTGTATTTGCTTATGATGTAAGCCTTATATAAGACCATGAACTCTTCATAATTGGTAGAAATTATTGAAATCAAAACTTGAAAATTTTCCAACCCTAATTTTCCCTCTCTCTTTCTCCTAGCCGCCACCCCCCCCCCTCTTCCTTCCTCCTCCAAGCCGCAGGCCCCAAGGCTCCCTCCTCTCTAGTGCTCGGCCACCACCTCTCCCCATCTTGCTCTCGGCCGCCCCCTTCTCTCTAGTGCTCGGCTACCCTCATCTCCCTCTTGCTCTCGGCCACGAGATCCTCTCTCTCCAAGGATATTTCGGCCCATGCATGAGAGGTTTCTTGCAAGGAAGAAGTTAGGGATTCCTCCACAGCGTGAATTGAAGGAGTTTAGCACGTTCATCATCCGTAGCGCGTTTTCGTAGACTTTCAACGGAGGAGCGATCAAACTTGGTGGATCCACGCAACGTGGATCTACAAATCCTAGAGGGGTAACGAAACTACCTACCAAGAGTTTTCTTTCTCTAGATAGTTCTTGTGGTGGACGAATTTTTGCGTTATTTTCCGATTTGTTTTTCTTTGCGGTTAATCAACTAATAGATCGGTATTTTTCGTTTGGATTTCCGAAAGACTCGTAAGAGGATTGGCGATCCTCGCTCTTTTTTTTGTTGGGATAGATCCTACAATCTTTCGAATCGTTTATTCTTGGTGGATCTATTTTGGTACAACCCAAAGCTTGTTCGGGATCAAGATTATCCCCTTTAGCCGGAAAGAATTTGTCCTATAGCCAACATTCGATCTATTTGCGGAACGGCGATCCGTATGTTAGCGCGAACGATAAATAAAATAATTGTTGTGGCTGCGATTTCGTTAGCGTGTGGATTAGAGAGCGTTGAGCGTTGTCGTAAGCGTCGTCGTGGCCTCCGTGACGTATCTCTAGGATATAACCTACATCACACGCGTCTCTGACAGCCAGAACATACCAAAGATTATATCAAATTCCTTGATTGGCAATACTAATGTTTCCACCTTGAACTCCCAACTCCCTATCGTGACCTCAAGACCGCAAGATTTATCCGCGCACATAAAACATCTGTTAGGTAACAACACCTTTACACTGTCTGTCGTGGTCCGTATAGGTACCTCGACATAAAAGACGAAATCTTCAGAAAGAAACGAATGTGAAGCACCTGTGTAAAACAGTGCTCGCGCCGGATACTCTCTTATAAGGACAAACCCTAAAACATCACAATCAAAACAAGCACAACACACAGTATAAAAGAACATTAAAAATTGCGCGCACCTGTGACGACATCCGCCTGCTTAATGGCCTCCTGTTGTCAAAGGTTGAAGACCCTGGGCTATACATGCGAGGAAGAAGACTCCACCACAGTCTTCCCTTTCTCCGCATAAGACACTCCCGTCTTCTTATAACCCTTTGGAAGACCAACTCGGCAATCACGTGCAAAGTGTCCCAACTTTCCGTACGTAAAACAAGCGCGAGATCCATTCCCAGATGTCTCTGTCACAATCGCAGAAGGTGCTTGTCCAGTAGACTTGGACTTCTTTCCCCATCTATTACGATACCCAAACTTCTCCGGACGCGGCGGCTTGAACTCTGGCTTTATCAAAGCCAAGGTCCCTTTTGCCTGCCCTCTTCTCATGTCCATCTCCAAAGACCGAGCCGTACAGACTAAGGCTTGAAATCCGTGCCTCACAGAACTCGAGAGCAAATACCGCAGCTCATCTCGCAGTCCCATATAAAACCTACTAGTCTTACGCTCTTCTTCGACGAAGATTGTACCCGCATATCTTCCCAAACGTGTTAACTCATGCAGATAATCATCCACACGACGATCTCCTTGGGTTAACCATTGAAATTCCATTTCAATCGATATCCTTTGCTGCATTGGTAGATGTTGTGCAAAGAACAACCGAGAAAATTCGTCCATCGGGACCTCTGGAAGTTGTCTACCGGCCAAGTGATGCAGTTCAATCGCATCACACCATAAACGAGCCTCTCCTTCCAGTAGGAAAGTGGCCAACATAACCTTCTGTCCCCCCTCAACCTTGATCGCTCTAATGATCCTCTTGATCCTTGCAAGCCAATCCTCTGCTTGGGCCGGTGACCCTGCCCCAGTAAATTGTGGAGGATTGAAGCTCAAGAATTGCTTCAATTGTTGATCTGCTGCCCGCGGATCAACTATAGCTTCTACCGGTTCTTGCCGTACCCCAGCATGCGTTGGAATCACTGCAGGATGTGCCTGCCTAGCCTGTTGAGCATTCATCATAGAAAGTACCGTTTTCGTGATGAAACGTACCGTTTTAGCGGATGGAGGAGGTGTGGGCACCTCAACTGGTGCCGCACGTTCCACAGTATGTTGAGGTTCAGATTGACCCGCAGCACTTCTAGTCACCTATATGTGTAAAACACACAATTTAGCGACCAAGTAAAACGGCAAACATACAAAAAGAATACACAGGTTAATTAAACAAGTGTATTTGCATTCCTAAGTGGACATTCTTGAGTTCAACTTAAGTTTTACAATGATAACACAGACATGTTCTCTCCACCCCTCAAAAGAATTCATCCGCGAATTCGGAAGAGATCGACCAACAAGCTGATACCAAATTGTAACACCTCTACCCGTCAAGAAGAATATAATAGAGGGTCCAGCCGGGGCCCCACACCATATTCCACAAACAGGAGAAGACGCTACGAAATAATATCAAAACCAACGCATCCTAATACAGAGCATTCTAGCGGAAGCTTCACGGTTGAAAACTTGAACTCAAGAGTAACAAGAACTGTCCGCTATAACATAGGAATGTATACAACCAAAGTATCTGGCCTTAAGGCCTTACACATTTCTCTTAACAAGGTGTGGTTTAAATACATCGGCACGCAGGCCGGCCACACATGAACAAGAAGACACAAAATAAATCCTTCTAGGGAAGCAACGCAGCGTGGGCTTTAGCCCGCTAAGTCCCGCTCGGACCAACACCTCCTGCACCTGCAAGAACCAATCCACCAAGCAGTGGTAAACAGGGCAACGGTCAGCATTCAGCTAACCAATTATAACGAACCTGCCCCTAGCACGGGGAAGCGGAATTCCATCTCTGCAAAGCATGTTTCAACAGTATGTATAGCAACCCACGCAAGACGTGCACGACCGCACAGTCAATACATATCACAAATGCCGGCACGACGGCCCGACGCACTGTGCACTCAGGGCACATTCGGGTGTACCGGAAACACTGGATCCTACCAATGAGCATTTAGTCTGACACGATGGCCCGTGACTCTCATTATGACGCTGATGAAAGCCCAATGCCTTGGCGCTCTCATGTCCAGCCTACATCACGCAGGTACGGATTAGCCACCCCCCATTGCTCAAACCACCTTGCCACTACCAATGCATCATACCTGAGGCCACAAATAAAGGCGCGGGTGAGTTTCACCTTGACTGTTCGGCACGAAGCCTCATTTTATATAGTTGCAGCCTAACGGCTCAACACCACGTAAAGTGACAACTCACGGTCACAAGAGTTGAACCAACTCTCACAATTTCCTGGACTTCCTCCAGTACTTCCTGTTGCACCAAGCAATAGGTATGCACCACAGATTGCACGCAAACAATCAAATACTCAGAGATTCCTCCGAATGCAAACAAGCATCACCAATCCAGACCAGCACGTCCAGATGGGCTTCACACAGCATGCCTAGATCCGTACTCCAATTTCGGACTATAACAAGGGGGACTTCACATATCTACCCCAAGGGACACCACAACCCACCGCACACTCGTGGGGACGGGTTTTCCCTATGCAGATGCAGGAAAGTAGGACTTCACATGTCCAAGATGGAAATCGTTACCCTTGGAAGTCGCCTCGGAGCCATGGAGAGAATTGAGACGGATGAAAGCCTTCGCAGCAGCCTTGCCTTCGTAAATCCAAACTCGGCTCGCGATTTGGACCACCGCAGCATAACCGGCGGCCGGATTCCTCTTCTTCTTCCTTGCCTTGCTCTCCTCTCTCTCTTAACTTTAGAAAGAGAAAGATGAAACTCAAATGAGCTTGCTCTGCTTCAATCCCGGCCTTATCAACCCAGGGAAGAGCCCAGACCATTGGATCTTGGTCAAAGAAAATGAACGGCTCTGATCAGCCCTTAATTTGATTTCCTGGGACGAACACGGGTTGTGACACGCCCGTGTCATAGGCCGTGTTCCTAAAGCGGTGCACAACCGAATGAAAAAAAAACAAGAACACGGGCATTGACACGCCCGTGTCAAGCCTAACACGCCCGTGTCACCCAGTACACGGCCGTGTACCTGGCCATGTCACCCCTGTAAAATGATCTCCAAAATCACCCGAGCAGGATACGGCTAAGGCACACGCCCGTGTCCCTAGCCGATTTCCAAACACGCCCCTGTGACACGCCTGTGTCACAGGCCGTGTTCCACACTCGACGACCAGTTCTCGAGTACTCGTCGAGAATAGGGATATGCCCTGGGACACGCCCGTGTCCCAGGCCGTGTACACCTAACACGCCCTAAGACACGCCCGTGTCTCAGGCCGTGTCAGCCAACCTAAATCCCAGTTTGGCTTTTGAGATTTTTGGGGTATTACATGTACAGCCGTCCTCTACCAGTTACTAATGTTATTATTGAAAAGGTAGATATGCCTGAATTTGGTCTGAAAGCTCAGCAAGATGCTCAATTATCAAAGAAAAGATTTAGAGAGCAGGCAGAGTTAAAACCTGACTTTGAGCAATGGAGCCGCAATTTTAGAAATATCATATTAATTGCCTGGAAAGCTGTCACATACCAAGTTCATGAAAGGGGTAAATGGTATAATGAGCAGGAATGGCAGAAGTATGAGGCAAGGCAAGAAGCTATAATTCAATACAGAAGGAAGGCTAAGATGGGGAAGCTACCTCCTGATGCTCAGAAGCCTAGTAAGTATTTCCCTAAGCCTTTTCATTACTTTTAAAGGCAAAGGATCAAGGTTGAAGCACAAAAGAAAGCTGAGTTGAAAGGCAAGAAGCTCATTGAAGATACAGAACCTTCTGTGCAGGCTCAGATTAAACTAGGGAAAGGAATAGTCATAAAGGAGCCAACCCAGCCTTAGTTTTGTTTTACTATTTTTTGTCCAAGAACTATGCAATTGTTAGTTTGTTAAACAAATCAATTTAAACAACATGTAACAAACATTTTTGAGTTAATATACAAAACATTGTTCTGTGATCATTTTCTTTTACTTCTTTATTTTGTGATGTAACTATGATATGTGTTTTGTTTATAAAGTTCCCTGTAATATAATGCTTATGTACATCATCATGTTTATTTTCTAAGTGGTGTATATCATTGGCTAAAGGGTTATGACTTCTCCAAATAGGGGGAGATTGTTGGGTACATTAGAAAATATGTACCTGATTTGGAGAAGCCTCACTTAGCTCAATGATATACATCAAGGCGTATTTGATGTTATTTTGAGTTTATATGTGCAGGTTAAGAATGTGCTAGAGTGCAGGAAAAAGATTCTAAGTCCATATGTAGACACCTGAGGAAGCTGTGTCAACACTTCAGTAAGATTGTGTCGACACTTGGAAATGGCTGTGTCGACACTTCAGTGAGTTTGTGTCGACACCGGGAGGCAGTGTTGACACACAGAGGCAGAGTCGACATCAACTGTGTCGACACCTGAAGGCAGTATCGACACACGAAATTCTTAGTCTACATCAACTGTGTCGACACACAGGACTTGTGCCGACACTCAGCAGTGTTTTAACAATGTCGAGTGCTGAAAAGTGAAGAAGTGATTGTGTCGACACAAATAATCAGTGTCGACACATTCTCATGATGCAGTGTCAAGAAGCTATGTCGACATCAAGGCAGCTATGTCGACAACACCAAAGTCTGTGTCGATATTTAAGTCACTTGTGTCGACACATATTGACAGATGATCTCGACACTTTATGTCAGTCAGTCTCGACGCTTTGCTGACAAAGACAAAGACTTAAGATCTGTTTAATCACTTGATAGCTGTGAGTTATAACAGGTTTACTGAAGCTGTCAGACTTGTCAGAAGTTAGTTAGAAACCGGATCAGCCGGTTACCATGGATGAAGTCTATATATAGATGGATTAAGAAGAAGAAAGGAGTAGATAATACACACAACTAACACACCTATTGTGAGATTGATCTCTGATCAAGAAAGTACAAGTCACAAAGAAGATCTTCGTGAGAAGATCTAAGAAGAAGTTCTGAAGTTGTTTTCTATTCAGATTCTGTCTAAGTTGAATTCAATCAAGAATTCAGAAGTATCTTTATGAGGTTTGGATAGAGAGATATCCAGCTATTTGAAGTCAAGAAGGAGACAATCACAGGTCTCTCAAGAAGCAGATACTGAACTAATCTGTCAAGAAGATTCAGATCTATTTCTGGAGTCTAAGAAGGAAGCTGCCAGTCTGTTATATTCAAAGGAAATCAACCAAACTAAGTTCAGATTCAAGAAGCTTTGAAGAAAGCTAAGATCAAGTTGATTTCAGCCATCAACCTCTTCAAGAAGCTGATCAAGAAAGTTCTTATCCCTTCTCTCTCAACAGGGGTAAGAGATTATAAAATTCCTTATCAAATTCTGTAGGATCTATTCATAGATCTGAGTTGTAAGCCTGTTTTATAAAGGCTGAGTGTAGGAGATTTGTTCTCTGAGTGGTAAGGCTATTTATGCCTGAGTTGTAGGAGAAGGTATTCTCTGAGTTGTAGGTCTTGTGGCAAGGATGAGGTAGGGCTTGTTAGCCTGAGTTGTAGGAATGTGGAAACATTCTGAGTTGTAGGAATCCTTCTGGATTATGAGCTGTAGGATCTGAGGATCTGAGATAAAGGAAGAAGTTAGGCCGAATCTAGTATACTGCTGGATAGGTGAAGGGGGAAAGTAGATGTACCCAAACCTTGGGGAAACACTATAAATACTGTGTGCAATCTGTGAATTGTGTAGCTGTAGAATCTGTGATTGTGTGTGCTGAGTTTGATGAAGAATTGTCTATTTATATTACAGCATTGTAGTGATATTCTGTCTTAATTTTAAAACAAGAATTAGAACTTATTCACCCCCTATTGGTGTTTAGGTAGTCTTGAAGGTAAAACTATCAATCTCTCAAACTGGCTGCATCTGATTCAGCAAAGATGTCTGATTTTAAATTGAAAGAGGTTGCTAAACTGAAAAATATAACTATTATTCAGATGGGTACAATCACTTTCAAAAATAATCACATCAAAAATCTTGAAGTAAGACTTCAGAAAGAAAAGGATCTTGTGGCTAAATTCTCTAAGCCAAAGTCAATCTTACCCATAATTGATAATTTCATCTCCAAATGGGTAAGATGGGATTAGGATTTAAGGGAAGAACAAGGGCAGCCAATTATCAAAGAAAATGCAAATCCCCAGTTCAGCCACTAGCTATAAATCCCCCTATTTCTTTTAGAAAAGTTATACAGCCTACTAACAGGTATGATCATGACAGCACTGATGGTCACTATAAGTATGGTGATCTAAATTGCAAGGGTACAAATGCTAATAGGGCACCCCATGAGAAAACCCATCAGGTTCTTAAGGAATCCTTATTGTTTGCTACTCCAGCACCTGCACTAAAAAGGACTGCTGACAGCAATATTGTTAAGCCTGTACTTAAGAAAAGGTATAACAGATTTGAGTGCTGGTGTTGTTGCAAGGTGGGCCACTTTGCCATTAATTGTTAGTTCAATACTAGTATTCAAGATAAGGACAGCTTACCTGTCAGAAAGGCTGCAGGTAAGCATGTCAAATATCAAGCTGACCTGGACCTAGGACCCAATAACAATTGGGATTCTAAGGATAGATAATTTTATTTGATGCAGGTGAGTCCAAGTGGCCATACCCCTATATGGTACATAGACAGTGGATGTTCCAGGCACATGACTGGAACAAGAATAATGCTGAAGGATTACTCTCCCATAAAAAATGGACCCAAAGTGATCTTTTGTGGATCTGAAAAGGGAGTCATCAAAGGGTTTGGTAACATTTCCAATTACTATATCACTATCACCCAAGTGGCTTATGTGAAAGGTCTAAAACATAACCTAATTAGCATAAGCCAACTAAGTGATCTTGGTTATGAAACTTCTTTCCTCAAGAGTGTGTGCCAAATAAGAAGGTCGAGTGATCAAAAGAACATTCTGTCAGGCTCTAGGAACGGAATTGTCTACTGTCTTAACTTTGATTGTGAGAATAAGATCTCTCCTATTTGTCTAGTTGCAGATGAGAAAGCATCTCATTGTGTCCAATGGCACAAGAGGCTAGCTCACCTGAACTACAAGTCAATAGGCAAACTCTTTAGTATGGAGTTAGTGAGGAATGTTCCTCAGGTCAAGTGCATTAAAGAGGGTGTATGCTCAGCTTGACAAAAGGGCAAACAGACCAGGACCTCTTTCCATGTACATGATACCAAAGATTCTGTAAGATGTCTATATCTTCTGCATATGGATTTATATGGTCCTATGCTAGTTCATAGTCTAGGTAGGAAAGCTTACACATTTGTAATTATGGATGACTATTGTAGATTTACATGGGTTTTCTTCTTGAGGAAGAAATCAGAAACCCCAACAATCTTCCAGAACTTGTTAGGTAAATTCAGAATGAACTTAACAATTCAGTGGTTAAAATTAGAAGTGACCATGAGACTGAATTTTAGTCTGAATGCATGATAAAGTTCTGTGAAGAACATGGGATTCATCAGGAGTTCTCCTTACCTAGAACTCCCCAGCAAAATGGGGTTGTTGAAAGAAAGAATATGAATCTTATTAAGGCAAGTAGAACACTACTAAGTGACACTTATCTCCCAGAATATTTCTGGGCTGAGGCAGTAAATACTACATGTCTTGTTTTCAATAGAGCATCCATCAATAAAAGACACAAGAAGACACTCTATGAGATTATGAAAGGCAAAAAACCAAACATATCCTACTTTAGAATCTTTTGTAGCAAGTGTTATGTTCTAAATAATGGCAAGCACTATCTAACTAACTTTGCTGCTAAATCCCTAGAAGGGATATTTGTTGGGTACATCAAAAATTGTAGAGCTTACCAGATCTACAACTTGACTACACAAGTTGTAGAAGAATCTATCCATGTAGTCTTTGATGAGTCTAAGCTAATTAACTATGAGTTGTCTAGCACTTCTGTTAGTCCTACAGGTTTGAAGGAAAAGATGGACAAGCTAACAATTACTGAAGACCAACCTGCAAGACAGGATGAAGAAAATGATGGATGTTTTCCAGGGGGAGTACAAGTCTCACTGGATGGAGATGAAGAAAATGAAGTACATATAGATGAAGATAATGAAGAAGACCAAGTGGTGGATAGATTTCCTTCAGCAAGAAGACATTTGAAGGATCATCCATCACACAAAATCATTAGTGATGCAAGACATGGAGTTTTGACCAGAAGCAAGAGCATTAACACATTTCTATGTTCAAGTTTCCTATCCCAGATGAAACCTAAGAAGTTTGAAGAGGCTATAAAAGACACAAATTAGATTGATGTCATGCATGAAGAGTTGAATCAATTCAGAAGATGTAAAGTCTGGGAGTTGGTTCCTAAACCAAAGAACCACAATGTCATAGGAATTAAGTGGATCTACAGGAACAAGTTAGATGAAAATGTCACTATAATCAAGAACAAAACCAGACTGGTAGCAAAGGGCTACAGACAGGAAGAAGGGATAGACTTTGATCAGACATTTTCCCCAGTAGCCGGGTTGGAAGAAATAAGACTGTTCCTAGCTTATGCAGCTTATCAAGGGTTCAAAGTATTTCAAATGGATGTAAAGTCAGCATTTTTTAATGGTGACTTAAAAGAGGAAGTTTATGTTGAACAACCTTCAGGTTTTGTAGATTCTCTTTATCCCAACTATATATATAGGCTTAAGAAAGCTCTATTTGGATTGAAACAAGCCCCTAATGCTTGGTATGAAACACTGTCTGCTTTCCTTATTGAGAATAAATTCTCAAGAGGGAAAATTGACAAGGCTCTATTCTTTAGGGAATCAAAAGGTAAGATAATCATAGTCCAAGTATATGTTGATGACATTATCTTTGGTTCTAATGAAAACAACCATTATAGTAAGTTTGCCAAACTTATGCAAGGGAAGTTTTAGATGAGCAGCATGGGTGAGCTGAAATTCTTCTTGGGACTCCAAGTTTGACAAGCTTATGATGGATTGTCCATTTATCAATCTAAGTTCACCAAGGAGTTAGATAAAAAATATGGCATAGAGTCAGCCTCCACCATGAAAACTCCAATGGCGACAAGTATGCCTATAGGCAAAGATGAGGCATGTAAACCTGTTGATGAGTCTTTGTATAGAGGGATAATTGGCTCCCTACTTTACTTGACTACTAGTAGACCTGACATCATGTATGCCACATATGTCTGTGTTAGGTACCAAGCCTGCCCAAAGGAATCACATTATACTGCAGTCAAGAGAATTTTCAGATATCTTAAGTGCACACATAATCTAGGTCTTTGGTACCCTAAGAATAGAGATTTCTTACTAACAAGTTTTTTAGATACAGACTTTGCAGGCTACAAAGAAGACAGGAAAAGCACCACAGGAACATATCAGTTCCTAGGTGGAAGATTGGTGTCATGGAGTAGTAAAAAGCAAACAAAGGTAACTATTTTCACTGCTGAATCAGAGTATATAGCTGCAGGCAGTTGCTGTGCTCAGTTGTTGTGGATACAACATCAACTTGAAGACTATGACATCAAGGTAAGTAGAATTCCATTATATTGTGATTCTACTAGTGCTATATCTATTTCTAGAAATCTTATTTCACATAGCAGAACTAGCATATAGAAATCAAGTTTCACTTCATCAGAGAACATGTTGAAAAACAAGACATATGTCTAGAATTTGTCAACACTAACAATCAAATTGCTTATATATTTACAAAACCTCTGGATGAAAGTAAATTCAATTATTTTAAAATTGAATTAGGTATGTTAAACCTAGAATGAGATGGTTAGTCAGCACAAAATTTCTCAAGAAATTTGGCTAAGTTAGAAAGTTTGTGTCGACACACGCCAATTGTGTCGACACTATCAGCAAATTGTGTCGACACCACTCTGTCGAGACCATGTACTAGTAGATTTTTGTGTCGACACACAACAATCATTGTCGACATATAGACATATCAACACCCTCAATACTCTGTCAAGACTTAAGTAGTCTATGTCGATACAGACAAAAGTATGTTGACACATAAATATGTCGACACCTACAAACTATTGCCGAGACCTAGGTCATCTATGTTGACATATGTAAAATTGTGTTGACCAAGTAAAATCCCTAGTTAGGCACGTCTTTTGATCTTCCTTTTACAAGTATACTATAAATAGGAGAAGACAAAATCTGGCTGACTGTGCTTTCAGAACTCTCGACTCTAGACTTTGTGTCGATAAAAAAAATCTCCCGTCGACTCTCTTCTCTCTCTTTCACCAATGGCGCCACAACAGGAAGACAAGATCAATGTAGGATATGAACTGGTACACAAGGCATTTGAGATTGCCTCGCTAGAAATCAAGGGCGTGATTACCCTAATCACAGAAAAAGGATTGGAATACTTGGTCTCTGCACCTTCAAGGATATGGAAGAAAGAAGTTCTTGAATTTTACTCTTCCGCAATAATGGATTCTCAAGAAAATAAGATAAATTCCTCTGTTAATGGTACTCAAGTAAAACTCTCACTAAAGAGTATACGAAAGACTCTTCAGCTACCCAAGATTATAGAAGAAGATGATATGGCATCCTCAATGACAAGGGATGCACTCCAATGGTGTGGGCTGGATCCCAATACCAAGATTGGATCTTCACTAAACAGGAAGGGAATGAATCCCCAGGGTAAGTATCTATCCGAGATAATGGCCAAAGTTATTCTCTGCAAAATAGGAGGACATGATAATAGGATCTCTGCCTACATGTTCAAACTCATTACCAGAGTTATCTTCGAAGTGAAAACAGATTGGTCCATTGTAATTTTTAACAAGATCAAAGAAAGTGCCAAGAAGCCTAATCATGGAAGGATATTGAGCTTGTATCTAGCTTCCACCATCCCCGAAGTGATGAATCAAACTTCAGGACCAAGATAAATCACATGGGAAGAATGGATTTGAGAATACTATCTAGATGGGATAGAGTTTTGACCAAAGATGTTTCTACTCCACAGAAATAAGTGAAGAATGATAAGAAAAATAAACCTACCATCCAGGAAGCTAAATCTTCCAGTGATTCTAAAGAGTAGGTTGTCTTCAGCTCAGATGAAGAACAACCAAGAAAATCACCTACACCACAACCAGCTAAAGAGGCTCAAGCCTAAGGGGAGAGCATTCAACAACTAGAAAACCAGATGGTCTCCACTCTAGGGGAGACAACACTGATATTACAATTGTTCAAGAACCTGAATAATCACAACAGCCATCCCAATGGGGGAGGTATTGCTGAAGTTTCCCTGGAGAGTGAGTATGTAACTGATACTGTTATGGACATAGTATAAGAAATCAACAATGCAGCAACAGTCATCACTGAAAAAGAAGCACAGGATGTGTATATGCCAGATCTAGATCAAGATGAGCACCTCCACTCCTCTAGCTTAGAGAAAACCCTGGACAACGATCTTAATGTCCAAGGAGAACCATTTATTGGACAAAAGAACATTATAACTCCTATTTAAATGAAGTAGGAGGTAAATTTGGAAGAGTTGTTCCCTGAACCCCAAGATGCAAGAACTGAGGGGGAGCTGCAAAGGACAGAGGGGGAGATGCCACTGCATGCCTCTAGTACCAAGGAAACTTTGGATATACAAAGTTCATCAAATTCTTCTAATGATGAAGAAGCTTCCAAGGCTGAGAAAAGGAAGCCGGTGGCTCTTAGGAAAAGAAGCATGGGCAGTAAGATAGCCTTACAAACAGTGCCTCAAGCATCTGCTCCAGAAATGGACTTCAGTTCACTATTCGTGAAACTACAAGTGAAATTGGATGAGCAAAGACTTGCTTTGGAAAAGTATGTGGATGAGTCCCATAAAGAAATGCAGTTCAAGCTTGCTCAAGATATTGAATCTATCAGATTTGAAGTCAATTTGAATAAGAAAGAGATGACAGATTGCTTTTATATGGGAGGTAATGTTGTAGAATATCTGGCCACCGAACAACAAGAAATGAAGACTCAAATAGCTGACATTGCCGAAAAACAAGGATATATTCTAAAAAATCAATTCAGAATGAATGAAAATTTCACAGACTCACATAATGCTATTCTAACAAAAATGGGAGATATTGCTACTAATATGAAAACTGAAGTATCTAACCAGATCAAAGAAGATCTAGCTGCTGTACAAACAACAATTTTGGCATCTCAAAAGCCTATTTCTGATAAACTAGAGAAATTCAGACTCTACTACAAAGAGGGCATAGATTATCTAGCAGATCAGTTAATGTTTCAGAAAGATGATCTAAGAGATCATGTGGCCAGAGAAGTCATAAAAGGGGAGAGAGTGTTAGTCAAAGCCAGCTCTGATCATGCTTAATGGGTATCTAATACCATCAGAGCTACTCATGGATATCCACCCCTTTGTGATGAAGATTACACTGCTGAATCTGGTATTCAACCAGCTCACATTGAAGGGGTTCAGCAGGAAGTTGCACAAGTAATCTATCCTCCATCAAATTTTGAAGTAGTACAACATGAGGCACATAATGTTATTATTGAAAAAGTTGAAATGTCTGAAGTTGCTAAGGATGCAGAGAAAGAGGCTCAACTTTCTAAGAAAATATTCAGAGAACATGCAGAATTAAAGCTTGATTTTGAGCAATGGAGTCCAACCTCCATAAATATCATTTTTACTGCCTTGAAGGCTGTAAAAGACAATATGCATGATAGAGGTAAATGGTACTCTGAACAAGAATGTGGTAAATATCTGAAAAGGCAAGATGCCATATATAAGTTCAGAAGGGATAAAAAACTGGGAAGTTACCTACTAACTCTGTGGAGCCTAGCAAGTACTTCTCAAAGCATTATCATTACCTTGAAAGGCAAAAGATTAAGGCAGAAGAGCTCAAAAATAAATATCTGAAAGGGAAGAAGCTAGCTGTAATATCCCATTTCCGACTAGACCCCTAGGAGTCAGTTGGTTGTGGTAGAACCCTAGGGAGCCCAAAACTTGAAATAAATCGACCAAGAAATCGGGTCACGGGTTGGTCACGCCCGTGACCGACCCGTCACGCCCATGACATAGGGCGTGACCACATTCGATGATCGTCGATTTCAGTTCGACGATCGTCGAACCCAAAATTTGTCACCAGACCTGTCACGCCCGTGACTCGCCATGTCAAGCCCGTGACATAGGGTGTGACCATGATCGTCGATTCCAGGTCGACGGTCGTCGACCCAAAATTGGCCCCACGGGCATGTCACACCCGTGACCCGCCATGTCACGCCCGTGACATAGGGTGTGACACGCTCGACGATCGTCGATTCCAGTTCGACGTCGTCGAACCAAATTTGGCCACACGGGCCTGTCACGCCCGTGACCCAAGTGTCACACCCGTGACCACCCTTCGACGATCGTCGATCTCAGTTCGATGATCGTCGAACCCAGAACTGGCTAACTGGGCCTGTCACGCCCGTGACCTATGTGTCACGCCCGTGACCAAGGCCGAAATGACAAGCCAGGTTGGAAATTTCGGTAACCGACGCCATAATAAATTCTGACCATGGGAATGAAAATCAAGAGTATTTATGGGTCGTTCCCTACTTTAATTATGTTAATAATTAAGGAAAAGTGGTCAACATAGAAACTGTAGCCCTTGAAGTCTAGTTTTATTCAAAATTAATTTCACTCAATTTGGAATCCTGGTTAGACCACAACACCCTTTTTGGTGAGGTCTATCCAGAGGGCTGTCTTGACCTTAGAAAAATTCCCCACTCCAATCCAGTCATCAAAATGACTTGAAATTTGGGGTGTGGCCTAATCTTACCTATATCTAGGTGCTATCCAAAAATGAGAATTTTTGGAGAATATTTTTCTATAGTTGTTAGGAAAATTCAATAATCCTAGCCGAATTTAATTAGATAGTTAAATAATTTCCAAACCCTCCCAAATTCTGGTGAGTGGTCCCTGGGGTCACCATAAGGTTCTGTATAATTTTCCATCTCATTTGTAGATGGTTTGGACTAGAAATGATCAACCCTAAGTTTTGCCCTAATAAGGGGTCTTAGGTTAAAAGTGCACTTTTGAAGTTTGAGTGGTGAGATCACCTCAACAGAGGCTGAGATTTTTACCACTGGCTAGTAATATTCTCTAGCACCCCCTCATGGAGTTTGAGGTAGATCGGGGTAAGTTTACCCTAAGGACCAAGGCCAAACCCTAAGGATGGATCTTGGTGGTTTGTGAAGGTCATGTGGTCAAATGACCTTGGATTGACCCGAAATTGGGTGAAGGGAACCATAGGGCAAATATAGTTCTCTGGATGAAATTTTAGTAAATTTGGAGACCGTTGGGATACCTGAAAATCTAACCCTAGTTTAGGGCGTAAAACTTGTAGAGATAGGAAATGACACTAAATCACATTGAAAAGTGGTGAAATTTGGGGAGAGTGAATTATAGGGATGGTACAAGCTCTGGATATTTTTCTATGAATTTTATGTTCATTATTTTGGATACTTCCTTTAATGATTTAGTAGTTGTATGATTTGCTTAGAAAATTTATTAGGGAATACACACTCTTTGGAAAGTGATGAAATTTAAGCAGAGAACGTTTATTATGAATTTAAATCTCTGTGAATTTTTATGGGATTTTAGGAAGATTAATTCTAAGGCTCGCTTCATTAAGTATGTTTTACCTTGATTATTTGATTAAATCTTTAGTGGTGGTTAGCAAGCTAGTAAAATTATGATTCTCTGCACAAAGATCTTTTATATATCATACTACTGACTAGTGATTTTTCTATAATTTTTAGATGAATAATTTCAGTACTTCCTTCACTACGTAGAATTAATATGATTATACTAAATAAATTATTTAGAGGTTAAATACTTTCTATAAAATTCTGAGAATTTGTATTTGACGTTGTTTTGCTGTTATTTAATGATCATGATTTTTGAGTAGCCATTACTTAGGAAGATCATGTAGTTCATGTTTAAAATGACCCGTGGCACGTCCTTTGGGAAAATTAAATAAATATCAGATTAATTAGGAAAATTATAAGTTTCTGAATTTAGACAAAGTATGATATGGTAGAACTCCAGTAAATATTATAGGAGATTTGGAAGATAATTTGGTGTACCTCCCCTTGGGTACCTCATATAGTTTAGGATGGTCTGCATATAGTAAAGCCATGGAATTTTGATAGTTGATGGTTGGTAGGGCAAACTAGGATCGAGTTCATCATTGGGAGACTTGTTGGAATAAGGGAGTACGGGAACGATGAAAGATCGTCCATCCCAGGAAGAAGAGGAAGAGTCTTAATACTCTAGGGTTAGAACTAAAGTAACTAAAAGGGGATCGGGCTAAGGGAGATCAACCAATAATAATAAGTGCCTTGCGAAAGGGAACTTTGGGCCGTAATGCCGCCATCTTGGTTCCTAGTGCCCCTTGAGAGCCCTTCACGGGGTATACCGGGGGCAGTCCTGGTCTAACGTAAACCATAGGGATAATAAATTAAAAGAGCAACTAGTATAACTAGGGTTGCACACACTCACTCCCTGATAGCTAGGAAAGTAGGATAATAGGACTTGATGCCATTCAGACAGTAGCTCTGAAGGTAGATGCATGGACAGGACTGTCCGGGGGGCCGAGGGCTCGAGGGTTGGAGTACAGAATAAAGGTGGTGGGTCTTCGGTACCTGATCGTCGTTCACACTGACATCGGTACGCTGACTCGGCGGTGTGGGACACTTAGCCAAAGAAAGTCTGGAGGGTACATCCAGCAGCAGTACGCGGATACTCTATGTTGTGTTCTTCTAGGGGCGTACGGGAGGGCTAGGCCTGGTAGTGTGGATGCCCGCCTAGGAGTGGGGGGCCCGACCCACTGTCTCCGTTTTCCACTACGGAGGTTCCTGGGAGTGAAGCTAGCTGCCCGAAAAGGGGGAACTAAAGGTCTGTGCGCATAGAGTCGTGTGCGTGAGTTGCACTTGCATGAATCATGGCATAGCATATCACTACACTCATATTTGCATACAACCGACACCCCAACGTATAAATTGGTATGAGACTTTTTATACGATGGGAGCTTTGCAGAAGATCCCTTAACTTATAAGTTTGTATGGGCATTCATATAAGTTAAGGTTACATACTTACTTACTTGTTGCTTACTTACTATTCTCTAGCTGCCTTTTATACAATTTGCTATTTATTAATTGTTCTACCTATTACAACATTTATACTGTTCACCTGTTATAACTTGCTAGTGAGGTCTACCGTCACCTGCTTGACTATTCTCCACTTTTGTAGCTTCCCTTTCCTCCTCTCCGCCCGGTGCTTAGGAGCCGTGGTGGGAGGGGTAGGGGATGATAGGGCTTAGTCTTTATGACTAATGGTTTTCGAACCAAACATTACAGGAGCTCCGGATGGGAGACAGGGACCAGCACCAGCGGAGTACAGTGCGGATGGAGGTGGGACAGTCTAGCACCGGTGCACCTGCGACCAGCTCCGTGAGTGATTAGTATTTTCTTAGCTTCCGCGATGAGTGACTTGTAGTGAGGACTCTGATGTACTGGGCTCGAGCCCATTTATCTAATTTCCTATTATATGTATTGATGGACTGGATATGATTCACTTTTATTTACATGTTTCTGTGAACTTGTTTACATTTTTTGTATAAATACTTCTCTCTCTTGTGATCGAAAAGGGCCGGAAGAATTGGCGTTTTGTAGTGGTTGCCTTCCCGAGATGTCGGTGCCACCGCAAAGCGGCAATTCTGGGCTAAGACCCCGGTGGTTGAAAAAAAAGGGGGGGGGGGGGGTCTTACAAGTGGTATCAGAGGCAAACCTCGATCGAAAGAGAAGTAGTCCACAAAAACCTTGGGCCACCCCCCGTGTGAGCTTAGTTTGTGGACAAACTAGCATCGGAAGCATTTGTGTGCCCATAAGTGAAATCACATGTGAAATTCCATCATAACTCTTCTTAAATTCCATTCATTCGCTCTCTAACAAATGGAATTTTTGCTTGTAGCCTGCGACGAACCCTACATCGCAGCAGGGGACACCTTAGGCTCCGAATGTGGTCCCGACTCCGCCAGCACCCGTTTCGTTCCAGCAGACGGAGATGGGGCAAACACTAACGACCATCCTGGAGGCCTTCAGAGCTCAGCAAGCCCCGGCCCCACAGCCAAACCCCGAGGCCAATTGGAGACGGTCTTCCGAGGACTTTCCCCTCCATCCTACCAGGGGACGGAGTCTGCAGTACGTACGGAGGAGTGTTTGAACACCATTTACGAGATGCTGGCAGGGATTCGATGCCCCACGGAGGAGGCAGTCGCTTTGACAGTCTCCTGCTTAGAGTCACACGGAAAGAGATGGTGGAAATCTCAGCTGGACACCACCTTTGCAGGGATGGACTGTGCTGATATTACTTGGGAGGAGTTCAGAGCAGCGCTCTTGGGACATTTTGTACCTCAGTCGGCGAGAGATGACCTGGAGGATAGATTCCTGCTGTTGAGGCAGGGGAACAGGACCGTGGTGGAGTACTATCAGGAGTTCACTCACCTGGCCCGTTATGCGGACGCTTACCAGTTAGACGATGCTGGCTACGCCCGGAGGTTTTATAAGGGGCTGCATGATGACATGAGGCAGGCCCTCCTTTTCGTTTCAGAGGGGAGTCTGGCCAGGATTCTGGAGATGGCTAAGAAGAGAGAGGCGGATCAGCTTACAGTGAAGAATCGGAAGAGACCGGCTGATGATTCAGTGATTGGAGGTCATAGAGACCGTCCTCGGGGCCAGGTTATCGGGGAGAGAAGGAATGGGGATCAGACTCGTCAGGAGTTTGTGCAGGAGCAGAGGACTCAGGGGGTATTGGCTCCCCAGCCTATACAGATGCTGGAAATGCCAAGGACGGCAGGGCAGCCACCGGTATGCTATCAGTGCAACCAGCCGGGGCATATCAAGCAGAACTGCCCTGTGGGGCGAGCACCCCCACCAACACATCAGGGCGCTCCACCTCCCCGACAGTTTGGCGGACGAGGACAGGACTGAGGACGAGGATTTCAGGATCGAGGTCGTAGGCCAGAGAGAGAGCAGGTGTATGCTCTAGACCTGACACAGCCTCGGAACCCGGAGCAGGTTATCACAGGTATGGCAGCATTTTTTTTATATTTTCTTCATATAAACTACTATTTTAGACGTAACCTGGTTAGAAATTAAGAGAAGATAAGCTGCAACAAGAATACTAAGACACTTAATCACCCCAGGCATAGTCTTCGTTAGCGGCAAGCCCGCTCATACCCTCTTCGACACTGGTGCGTCGCAATCATTCGTGTCGGAGGATTTCGTGAAAGGACTGGCAGGAGTGGAGCTAAGCACCAGGAAGATGCTGAGGGTGCGCCTACCCGATGGATCAGAGATATTGACCTCTACTCATTGTGATATGAAAGCGAGGATCGGCGGAAAGGCGTTTGAGGCACCAGCGACGGTTTTGAGGATGCCAGATTATGATCTGATTCTGGGCATGACCTGGCTGTACTGGAACTATGCCCAGATCGATTGCGTGGCGAAGAGGATCACCGTGAGGCACGACGACTCCTTCATTGTTATCGAAGGTATTATATCAGCACCCCGTACTTTACTATCGTCTGTGCAGGCCGTTAAGGCCCACCTGCAGGGGGAAGAGATTTATCAGGTCCTCTTTGAGGCAGTCGTAGCCAAGGATTCCATTGCAGATATTCCGGTAGTGCGGGACTTCGCCGACGTGTTTCCAGAGAAGCTACCAGGGTTACCCCCGCACCGAGAGAAGGACTTTCAGATTCAGCTCGTACCGGGGGCTAAGCCGGTATCCAGAGCTCCCTATCGAATGGCCCCAAAGGAGTTGGTGGAATTTCGAAGTCAGCTTCAGGAGTTAGTGGAGGCCGGGTTCGTTCGGCCTAGCTCATCACCGTGGGTAGCTCCGGTGCTGTTCGTTAAGAAGAAGGACGGGACCCTTCGACTGTGCATCGATTACCGGGCTCTGAACAGGTTGACAGTCCGGAATACTTATCCTTTACCACGGATAGACGAGCTTTTTGATCAGCTGGAGGGAGCTCATTGGTTCTCAAAGCTGGATCTGAGGTCAGGATACTACCAGCTCCGTATTCGGGAGGAGGACATCCCGAAGACGGCCTTCAGCAGCAGATACGGCTTGTACGAGTTTACCGTGATGCCATTCGGGCTCACGAATGCACCCTCCGCATTCATGACTTTGATGAATCGGGTGTTCGAGGAGTATCTGGATGTCTTTGTCATTGTATTCATCGACGACATTCTCATCTATTCAAGGACGGAGGAGGAGCACGCGAGACATCTAGCCTTGACCTTGGAGAAGCTGCGTGAGCACGAGATGTATGCCAAGTACAGCAAGTGCCAGTTCTGGCTAAAGAAGGTGGCCTTTCTGGGCCATGTCATCAGTGGAGCAGGTCTGGCAGTGGATCCGGCAAAGATCCAGGCAGTACGGGATTGGCCACCACTAAAGTCGGCCACGGATGTTCGAAGTTTCTTGGGACTTGCCGTTTACTACCGGAAGTTCGTAAAGGGGTTCTCTCAGATTGCCCTCCCTCTTACGTCTCTGACGAAGAAGGAGTCCCCTTTTATTTGGACGCCGCGATGCGAATCTGCCTTCCAGGAGCTGAAGGATCGTCTCACCTCGGCTCCCATCCTTGCTCTTCCATCAGGGAAGGAGGGATTCCAGGTGTATGCAGATGCTTCCTATCAGGGGATGGGTGCCGTCCTTATGCAGAATGGGCACGTAATAGCCTATGCCTCCCGTCAATTGAAGCAGCACGAGCAGAACTACCCCGTGCACTATTTGGAGATGGGGGCAGTCATTTTTGCTCTTAAGATCTGGCGGCACTATCTCTACGGGGTACATTGTGATATCTTCTCCGACCACAAGAATTTGAAGTACGTCGACACCCAGAAGGAGTTAAACATCAGGCAGAGACGTTGGGTGGAGTTTCTTTCGGACTACCAGTATACCATGCACTACCATCCGGGGAAGGCGAACGTGGTTGCGGATGCTCTGAGCCGGAGAGCGAGTACGACTTGAGTAGGCCCGCAGCTGATGGCTTTGGAGTTGATTAGATCATTCGAGGAGATGCAGATTTCGCTAGTGTCTGAGGATGACCCGGAGCTGTACATGGAGTACCTGGGGTCGATGGCTACTACTGATGACATTCGAGACCGCATCAGAGATGGGCAAATGCGGGACGAGAGAGCTGATCCGATATTCCGAGCCTTGGAGGAAGGCACGACAGGGGATTACTCTTTGAGGGATGGGCTCCTGTGTTTCCAGGGCAGAGTCTACATACCAGCAGGAGGACGGATCTGGGAGGATATTTTGACGGAGGCTCACTGCAGCCGGTATTCGGTACACCCGGGGATCACCAAGATGGTAAAGGATTTAAAGAGGATGATGTATTGGCCGGGTATGAAGAAAGATATTACGTATTTTGTGACGCATTGTGAGGCCTGCCAGCTCGTGAAGGCGGAGTGTAGGAACCCGGCAGGTTTGTTGCAACCGCTTCCAGTGCCAGAGTGGAAGTTTGAGGATATAGCCATGGACTTCATACATGGGCTACCTAGATCCCGTGCGGGGAACGACTCGATCTGGGTGATAGTGGACAGGCTGACAAAGGTGGCCAGATTCATCCCAGTGGCAAAGGACACACCGGTCAGTGTATTAGTACGGAGGTTCATTGAGCAGTTTGTGCGTTATCATGGGGTGCCCAAGACTATCATTTCGGATCGGGATTGGCGGTTTACATCCAGGGAATGGAGGTCAGTCCAGGCCCATCTGGGTTCTCGGTTGACATTCAGCACAGCTTTCCACCCTCAGACCGACGGACAAACAGAGCGCACAAACCGTACACTGGAAGATCTGTTACGACTGTGTATTTTGGACCGTGGCGAGCCTTGGGAGAGATTGTTGCCACTGGTCGAGTTTTCATACAACAACGCTCATCAGTCCAGCATAGGCATGGCTCCATACGAAGCGTTGTACGGAAGGAGGTGCAGAACCCCACTATCATGGGTTCAGGACGAGGATCCGCAGGAACTGGGCTCAGAGTTTGTGGGAGATACAGATGCTCAGATTAGATTGATCCGAGACAGGATGTTGGAAGCCCAAAACAGACAGGCAAAATACTACGATGCGAGGCATCATCAAGTGGAGTTCCAGGTGGGGGACCGAGTTTTCTTGAAGATACGGCCGATGCACGGATTCTCGCGGGTGCGTGGGCGGAAGAAGCTCAGTCCAAGATATATGGGGCCTTATAGGATCTCGGAGCGGATCGGCCCCTTAGCCTATAGACTGGAGCTACCGCCGGATTTAGCGGGATTGTATGACATCTTCCACATCTCCTCACTTCGGAGGGCTCTGCTACGCCCTGAGCAGCTGATTTCCTCGGCAGATGGCCCAGTGGCCTCGGATCGGTCAGTCGATTTGGAGCCTATCAGGATTGACGATACAGCAGTGCGGGTCTTGCGACGAAAAAAGGTCCCGTTAGTCAAGGTTCTGTGGAACAATCATGGGCAGGAGGAGCATACATGGGAGCCACAGGACTTGATGCGGCAAAAATACCCGGAACTTTTTCGTCAGGTATACCTCACAACCCCTCTGGACAATCAATTTGCCTTCCTGTTTTAAACCAATGGAACTGAAATTTCAAGAATAGGGGCTAATCTTTTGTTTATTGGGGTGTATATACCTAGTTAAGTGGACGAATTAATCTTAGATTCGAAACCGCACAAACAAACTTAACGTAGAGAGATAATCTTTCAGTTCTCATGGGATGTTACAAGCTTATTTTTCCCGATTAGAGTCCCGTAGGCTTAACCTTGATTTCAGGGACGAAATCTTTGTTTTGTTTATTGGGATTTGTAACATCCCATTTCCGGCTAGACCCCTAGGAGTCAGTTGGTTGTGGTAGAACCCTAGGGAGCCCAAAACTTGAAATAAATCGACCAAGAAATCGGGTCACGGGTTGGTCACGCCCGTGACCGACCCGTCACGCCCGTGACATAGGGCGTGAACATATTCGACGATCGTCGATTTCAGTTCGACGATCGTCGAACCCAAAATTTATCACCAGACCTGTCACGCCCGTGACTCGCCATGTCACGCCCGTGACATAGGGCGTGACCATGATCGTAGATTCCAGGTCGACGGTCGTCGACCCAAAATTGGCCCCACGGGCATGTCATGCCCGTGACCCTCCATGTCACGCCCGTGACATAGGGCGTGACACGCTTGACGATCGTCGATTCCAGTTCGACGTCGTCGAACCAAATTTGGCCACACGGGCCTGTCACGCCCGTGACCCAAGTGTCACGCCCGTGCCCGCCCTTCGACGATCGTCGATCTCAGTTCGACGATCGTCGAACCCAGAACTGGCTAACCGGGCCTGTCACGCCCATGACCTATGTGTCACGCCCGTGACCAAGGCCGAAATGACAAGCCAGGTTGGAAATTTCGGTAACCGACGCCATAATAAATTCTGACCATGGGAATGAAAATCAAGAGTATTTATGGGTCGTTCCCTACTTTAATTATGTTAATAATTAAAGAAAAGTGGTCAACATAGAAACTGTAGCCCTTGAAGTCTAGTTTTATTCAAAATTAATTTCACTCAATTTGGAATCCTGGTTAGACCACAACACCCTTTTTGGTGAGGTCTATCCAGAGGGCTGTCTTGACCTTAGAAAAATTCCCCACTCCAATCCAGTCATCAAAATGACTTGAAATTTGGGGTGTGGCCTAATCTTACCTATATCTAGGTGCTATCCAAAAATGAGAATTTTTGGAGAATATTTTTCTATAGTTGTTAGGAAAATTCAATAATCCTTGCCGAATTTAATTAGATAGTTAAATAATTTCTAAACCCTCCCAAATTCTGGTGAGTGGTCCCTGGGGTCACCATAAGGTTCTGTATAATTTTCCATCTCATTTTTAGATGGTTTGGACTAGAAATGATCAACCCTAAGTTTTGCCCTAATAAGGGGTCTTAGGTTAAAAGTGCACTTTTGAAGTTTGAGTGGTGAGATCACCTCAACAGAGGCTGAGATTTTTACCACTGGCTAGTAATATTCTCTAGCACCCCCTCATGGAGTTTGAGGTGGATCGGGGTAAGTTTACCCTAAGGACCAAGGCCAAACCCTAAGGATGGATCTTGGTGGTTTGTGAAGGTCATGTGGTCAAATTACCTTGGATTGACCCGAAATTGGGTGAAGGGAACCATAGGGCCAATATAGTTCTCTGGATGAAATTTTAGTAAATTTGGAGACCGTTGGGATACCTGAAAATCTAACCCTAGTTTAGGGCGTAAAACTTGTAGAGATAGGAAATGACACTAAATCACATTGAAAAGTGGTGAGATTTGGGGAGAGTGAATTATAGGGATGGTACAAGCTCTGGATATTTTTCTATGAATTTTATGTTCATTATTTTGGATAATTCCTTTAATGATTTAGTAGTTGTATGATTTGCTTAGAAAATTTATTAGGGAATACACACTCTCTGGAAAGTGATGAAATTTAAGCAGAGAACGTTTATTATGATTTTAAATCTCTATGAATTTTTATGGGATTTTAGGAAGATTAATTCTAAGGCTCGCTTCATTAAGTTTGTTTTACCTTGATTATTTGATTAAATCTTTAGTGGTGGTTAGCAAGCTAGTAAAATTATGATTCTCTGCACAAAGATCTTTTATATATCATACTACTGACTAGTGATTTTTCTATAATTTTTAGATGAATAATTTCAGTACTTCCTTCACTACGTAGAATTAATATGCTTATACTAAATAAATTATTTAGAGGTTAAATACTTTCTATAAAATTCTGAGAATTTGTATTTGAGGTTATTTTGCTGTTATTTAATGATCATGATTTTTGAGTAGCCATTACTTAGGAAGATCATGTAGTTCATGTTTAAAATGACCCGTGGCACGTCCTTTGGGAAAATTAAATAAATATCAGATTAATTAGGAAAATTATAAGTTTCTGGATTTAGACAAAGTATGATATGGTAGACCTCCAGTAAATATTATAGGAGATTTGGAAGATAATTTGGTGTACCTCCCCTTGGGTACCTCATATAGTTTAGGATGGTCTACATATAGTAAAGCCACGGAATTTTGATAGTTGATGGTTGGTAGGGCAAACTAGGATCGAGTTCATCATTGGGAGACTTGTTGGAATAAGGGAGTACGGGAACGACGAAGATCGTCCATCCCGGGAAGAAGAGGAAGAGTCTTAATACTCTAGGGTTAGAACTAAAGTAACTAAAAGGGGATCGGGCTAAGGGAGATCAACCAATAATAATAAGTGCCTTGCGAAAGGGAACTTCAGGCCGTAATGCCACCGTCTTGGTTCCTAGTGCCCCTTGAGAGCCCTTCACGGGGTTTACCGGGGGCAGTCCTGGGCTAACGTAAACCATAGGGATAATAAATTAAAAGAGCAACTAGTATAACTAGGGTTGCACACACTCACTCCCCGATAGCTAGGAAAGTAGGATAATAGGACTTGATGCCATTCAGACAGTAGCTCTGAAGGTAGATGCACGGACAGGACTGTCCGGGGGGCCGAGGGCTCGAGGGTTGGAGTACAGAATAAAGGTGGTGGGTCTTCGGTACCTGATCGTCGTTCACACTGACATCGGTACGCTGACTTGGCGTTGTGGGACACTTAGCCAAAGAAAGTCTGGAGGGTACATCCAGCAGCAGTACGCGGATACTCTAGGTTGTGTTCTTCTAGGGGCGTACGGGAGGGCTAGGCCTGGTAGTGTGGATGCCCGCCTAGGAGTGGGGGGCCCGACCCACTGTCTCCGTTTGCCACTACGGAGGTTCCTGGGAGTGAAGCTAGCTGCCCGAACAGGGGGAACTAAAGGTCTGTGCGCATAGAGTCGTGTGCGTGAGTTGCACTTGCATGAATCATGGCATAGCATATCACTACACTCATATTTGCATACAACCGACACCCCAACGTATAAATTGGTATGAGACTTTTTATACGATGGGAGCTTTGCAGAAGATCCCTTAACTTATAAGTTTGTATGGGCATTCATATAAGTTAAGGTTACATACTTACTTACTTGTTGCTTACTTACTATTCTCTAGCTGCCTTTTATACAATTTGCTATTTATTAATTGTTCTACCTATTACAACATTTATACTGTTCACCTGTTATAACTTGCTAGTTAGGTCTACCGTCACCTGCTTGACTATTCTCCACTTTTGTAGCTTCCCTTTCCTCCTCTCCGCCCGGTGCTTAGGAGCCGTGGTGGGAGGGGTAGGGGATGATAGGGCTTAGTCTTTATGACTAATGGTTTTCGAACCAAACATTACAGGAGCTCCGGATGGGAGACAGGGACCAGCACCAGCGGAGTACGGTGCGCATGGAGGTGGGACAGTCTAGCACCGGTGCACCTGCGACCAGCTCCGTGAGTGATTAGTATTTTCTTAGCTTCCGCGATGAGTGACTTGTAGTGAGGACTCTGATGTACTGGGCTCGAGCCCATTTATCTACTTTCCTATTATATGTATTGATGGACTGGATATGATTCACTTTTATTTACATGTTTCTGTGGACTTGTTTACATTTTTTGTATAAATACTTCTCTCTCTTGTGATCTAAAAGGGCCGGCAGAATTGGCGTTTTGTAGTGGTTGCCTTCCCGAGATGTCGGTGCCACCGCAAAGCGGCAATTCTGGGCTAAGACCCCGGTGGTTGAAAAGAAAAAAAAGGGGGGTCTTACACTAGCTGATGACACAGAATCCAAGGTGCAAGCTAAGATTTAACCTAACAAAGGAATAGTTTTCAAGGAGCCTTATATATCTTAGGGATAGATAGGCTAGACTTAGAACTATGTAAATTTTGTTCTAAACAATCGTGTAAATCAAACACTTATTCCTGATTAATGAATTATATCATATTCTGTGATAATATTAAATGTTATTTGTGTTTATAAGTTACCCTGCCTGTGAAATGATTATATACATCTTGTTCTTTGTTTTATTATGGGTGAAGTATATCATTGACTAAGGGTTATGACTTCTCCAAATAGGGGGAGATTGTTGGGTACACTGGAAACTGTGTACCAGATTTGAAGAAGCCTCACATAACTTAATGATATACATCAATGTGTATTTGATGGGATGTTGAGTTTCAATGTGCAGGTTAAAGAAAGGCAAGAATAATTTTATATGTACAAGTGTATACACTTGTGAGGGAAATGTGTCGACACCAGAAGCAGGATTGTGTCGACACACAAGACTTGTGTCGACACACAGAAATTCTGTCAGCAGTAGTTGTATCGACACCTAGCACTTGTGTCGACACACACTCAACACCAGCTATGTTGAAGACCAGAAGTAGTTGTGTCGATACACAGGACCTGTGTCGACGCACAATCAGCACAAGCTATGTTGAAGACAAGAAGTAGTTGTGTCGACACAAAGGACTTGTGTCGACACACACTTAACACCAGCTATGTTGGAAGAGAAGAAGTAGTTGTGTCGACACACAGGACTTGTGTCGACACACACACAAAGAAATCTGTCAACAACAACTATACTGAGACTGGAAGGATTGTGTCGACACACAGGACTTGTGTCGACACACACTCAAATAAATCTGTCAATAACAGCTATACTGAGACTAGAAGGCTTATGTCGACACATAGGACTTGTGTCAATACACACTCAAAGAAATCTGTCAACACCAGCTATGTCGAGACCAGAAGCAGTTTTGTCGACATACAGGGCTTTTGTCGACACATCAAACAGAATCTGTGTCGAGAAGATAAAGAATGACTGTGTCGACACATTAGGAGTTGTGTCGACATCATCAAGACTTGTGTCAACACATGGTCTTTTTGTGTCGACACATCTGAAGTGTTATGCTGACAGTTCTCTGCTATGATAGATGTTCAAGGAGGAGTCAGTTGTTAAGACTGAAGACCTGAGAGCTGTCATAAGTAACAAAGCTGACACATCTTTCATAGCTGTCAGAAGGCTGTTGTAAACCGGATCAGCCAGAAACCTTGGATGGATTCTATATATAGACCTATTCTATCACAATCAGAGGTAATGATTAAGAGAGGAGGAACAAGAGACAAACCCAGAAGAAGGCAGATCCTGAAGAGTCTGCAAGAAAAATTCAGATTTGATTCTGAATTCAAGAAGGAAGCTGGATTGAAGATCAACTCAAACTCCAATTGAAGATCAACCTTACTTGGTACAAATTCAAGAAGCTTTGAAGAATCTAAGATAGGTTGGATCTAAAGTAATCAGTTCAATCAAGAACTGATCAAGAAGCTTTCACCCTATTCTCTCTCTATCAGGTTGAAGATTTTTTATTTTAAAAAATTATTTTTCTTGTAAGATCTTATATAGATCTGAGTTGTAAGCCTAAATTTATAAACGCTGAGGTACGGCTATGAACCTGAGGTAGGACTTGAAGAAGTCTGAGTTGTAGGCCTGGTGATAAAGGCTGAGGTAGGGCTATTTCCTGAGGTAGGATTCTTGGGAAGAATCTGAGGTGTAGGACTTGAAGAAGTCTGAGTTGTAGGCTTGGTGATAAAGGCTGAGGTAGGGCTGTTGCCTGAGGTAGGAGTCTTAAAAAGATTCATAGGTTTAGGACTTGAAGAAGTTTGAGCTGTAGGAACCAGTTGGGTTCTGAGTTGTAAGATCTGAGGATCTAAGATAGTGGAAGGAAGTTTGGCCGAATCCAGTACTCTACTGGATAGGTGAAGGGGGAGAGTGGACGTACCCACAAATTGGGGAACCACTATAAACCATTGTGTCTGTGCTGTGAATTTTCTGTGAATGTTATTCTTTGTGCTGTGATATTTGTGTTGTGTATAACTTTGTTAATTGCCTATGTTGTTAAAAAGGATTAAAACCTATTCACCCCCCCCCCCCCTCTAGGTTTTTAAGCTCTTTAAACCAAATCTTTAAGATTACTCGGGAGATCGGATGGTAAATAGTTGATGATAGTTTGATCACCCCTTACATGATTACCAAGCTTTAGGAAAAGTACTTGATGTGATTTCATAGAGGTTTGAGAATTGAAGTTCAGTATAGATAATAGAATAAATATGATGTGTATGTATATGATAATTTTAGGAAAGGGTTGGATGAGGTATACACACATCTCTATATGGTGAGTTGAGCCTTGATCTCATATATTGAAGAGATGATTAGTATAGACCACTGCTTAGAGTTATGTTAATTCCCTATGAGTATAGTGAGTTACTATTGCAGTATATAAGGTGGACAACCACTTATATTAAATTTGGACCCTTGTGTACTTCGGTGCACAGTGTTGGATATGATATGAAGGGACTATGTTGGAGCACATGAAGACATGATGGCATGTTAAATGTGAATTTTATTGGTTGGGTGTGTGTTGATACACGGTACATGATTATGTTAAGAGGACTTTGTGGAAGGTCTATGGGCTTGCCAATCGTCATACTGACAGGAGCTGGAAATTAGACCATGGGTTGTTGGGCATGGTACGTCGGTGCTAACTCCCGAAGGCTTCTTTTGTGCTAGTGGATGGTTTTGCTTGGTTCTTTGGTGATTCACTTTCGAAGACTCCATTCGTGCCAGTTATAAGTGTGGATCAATTGATATCAATGTTCAAGATTTGAAGAAGGCCTACTTGATAATGGTATACATATGTGTTTAATCAAACAGTTGTCAAAAGCTATATTTGTATAGGATGTTCCTTAGAACAAGTTTAGATAGGTTGTGTAAGTGATTGTGACAGGTGGTCATAACAAAGAAAGGTGGAGAGAAAGAAATCTGTCTAAGTCCACAGGCATTGAGTGAAGGCAGTTCACTCAACGCTAGATACCAAAACTCACTGTGTAAGGTGTGGACAGTCAAAGCCCAGAAGTTTGCATAGTAGTTATGTGGCTATTTCAACAGGCATTGAGTGAAGGCAGTTCACTCAAAGACATATCACAAAAGGCGTCGAGTATAGTTTAGTCTGTCAAAGCTTCAGCATTGGTAGGGAAGAAAATACGGCTAAGTACACACGCGTTGAGTGAAGCCAGTTCACTCAATGCCATATACCAAAAAGCATTGAAGCTCAAGTAGTCAAAGCAGGTTAAAGTTTGTCAAGAATTCTTGCTAAGTCTAGAAGAATTGAGTGAGGATAGCTCACACAATGCCCATAGAAGAAGGCATCGACAGAGCAATGATCAGTCAAAGCTTATGAAGAGATAGACAAAAAAATCGATCTTAGTCCAAATGTTTTGATTGAGGTCAGCTCACTCAACGCAAGCTCATCAAGAAGATTGGCTAAGTATAGAAGCCTAGAGTAAAGGAACTTCACTCAATGCCTCAGCAAGATGGTATGCATTCAGAGAAGCAACTTATTCCAGGGGCATTGAGTGATGAAAGCTCACTCAATGCACTCAACGACTAGCAACACCGAAGAAATTGGCCAAGTCCAGAAGAGTTGAGTGATGAAGATTCACTCAACACATTCAATGCCTAGTAGGGCAAAATTTGGCTAAGTCAAGTTGGCGTTGAGTGATGAAGGCTCACTCAATGCACTCAATGCCAAATCAATAGAAGTTGTTCCAGGCATATGACTGGAACAAGGTGATATCTTAAGGATCATACTCCTATGAGGAATGGACCTAAGATCTTCAGTTGTGAAGTTAAAGATGGATATAGACCATCAAGGATAAAGTACACCTGTCCTTGGTAAATACCTTCAAGTGGCATCTGACTAGATAATCTGACCAGCAAAATCCAGCTATTGAAGCTCTAAGCAGTCTGACTGGTGGGACAAAGTGTTGCTACTACCTTAGTAGAATTGTGAGGAGAGGAACAAGAAGTCTTTACCTATCACAGATTAAAGCATATGAAGCATCTCTTCTAAGAGCAATAAGAATGTATCATATGATCCTCAACTGATGAGTCCTTCAAATGGTATCCTCAGCTGAAATTACTTTGATGTGGTATCAGAGAATGTATGCTCAGGTTTTAGTATTATCTAAACCTATAACAAAGAATGTCTAAGATTTATGCAAATACTGAGGGGGAGACTAATAAGGTAGATGCTCCTTTTGAGGGGGAGCTAGTACAATATTGTATGTTGGACAAGCTTGAGTCTTACCTAGAGAAATATCGTCAAGAAATCTCCAGCACCAAAAAGATCAGAAGAATACTGCTATTGATCAGATAGCTTGAGGCAGAGGCAAATCTGTTGCCAAAGAAGAGGAAAAGATCTGTTTCAGCAAGAAGAGACTTTGCAGGGTGCAAGGAAATTGCTGTCCCCAGTTGTTATGGATCCAGCATCAGCTCCAAGTCTACAATATAAAGATAAGTAATATCTCTTTGTATTGTGAGTCAATTAATGCAATATTCATTGATAGGAATCCTGTCACTTACAGCAGGACTAAGCATATTGAGATATGGTATCATTTTATTATTGAGCAGGTGGAGAAGGAATACATTAGTCTTATATTTGTCTAAAGAGACAAACAAATGGCTCACATCTTTACTAAGCCACTAGATGAAGTTAAATTCAAGACCTTCAAATTTTAATTGGGAATGTTGAATTTTGTTCAGATTCATTAGATCTCTATACTATATTTTGTTCATTTTGTTGCAGGTTATTCTAATCCCTGTAGGACAGGATAGTCAAATTAGACTAAGTATAAAAGAATGTCTCTCTGCAACTAAGTGTTGGGATTTAATCCCAGCCGCTAATCAAAGTCTTGATCTCAACCAGGTACGCGCCTCCTCACCTTCTAAAAGTAAAATCTCTATAAATAGAAGGATAGGTGCATAAGACAAAATACACTGTTCCTTGCCCCTCACTGCCCGATTCCGCCGATTCGACGGAACTGCTTCGCCAAACTTCAGTAATTTTTGATAGAAATTGCTCTGAATGGTAAAGATTTCTTGTTCGAAGGCTGAGAACTAGTTCACAATGGCTTCAAGAATGCTCCAAAATATGCGCAACTCGTTCTATATTTTCTCCAGGTCCCTGACCAAGATTTTTTTCATGTCGGAACCTTGCCTGCTCTAGAAGAGTGAAGTTCTAGAGTTATTCTCTAGTGCTAAGGTCGACACTTCTACCAGCAATATAAAGTTTGTTGTTAGTGGCAACAAGATAAAGTTAACTCCAAGGAAACTAAGCAAGGCGTTGTAGTTTCCCAAATTAACAGAATCATATAAGCAAGAGGACATGGATCAGTCAGATGTCAGGTCAGCACTAAAATAGTATGGATTATCTAAACTCGCCACTTGCTCAATTCTAAGGAAGGAATAAAATCAGAAAGGTATGTTTCATGCTAATATTATTGGGAAAGCCCTACTGTGCAAAACAGGCTCCAATGATAAAATTTCTAAAAAGATACTTAAGCTAATGGTCAGAGTGATCTTTTCTAAAAATACAGACTGGAGGAGGGTCTTGTTTGAAAGGATAGTAGAGTGTATTGCTGAACCCAACCTCGGTAGAATATTATCTCTATTTCTTCTTAAAAGTGTTCCAGGGATCCTGAACACTAGGTTAAGAACCAAAATCCATCTCAAGAGGAGGATGTATGTGATGATACTGGATATATGGCATAAAGTCCTTCATCCCCATGTTCAGATAACCTCCACCAAGAAGAAGATGGATTGGGTTCCAGTGCCAAAGAATAGTACTTATAGCAGTTCATCTAAAAAACCAAAGGAAGTGTGTCATGATTCAAATTTGACTGAATCTTCAGATGAAACAAGATGGGACATGTATGCCCAAGGGTCCATCTCCTTTGATCCTGCAGTAAGGACTCAGGTCAATAGGACTCAATTAGAAGAAACTCCAAAAGATACTAAGGAGATGCCTTCAGCTTAGATAGCTGAACAAGCTACTTAGGATATAATAACCAGGATATCTGCTGTAATGGAGGGGGATGCCTCCAATTTTCTGGCTCCTGCCAAAGATGAACCTGTTGTAGTCCCAGATCATCAAGTTGGATACAACCCTCAGAGTGAGGGGGAGAAACTCATAGAACAAGTCATGTAAGATGCATTTGCAAAGGGGGAGAATCTACAGGATATGGAAGAGTTATCCTACCTTCCACTAGTGGAACATCAACCTACTAATGAGTTGGAAAGAGCTGCTGCTATAGATCTTCATGTTAATGTGCACAAGGTAGAAGTTGAGGGCGAGCTTCAAACTGAACTCAAAGCTCAAGATACTATGTATACCCCCTCATCAAAGTACAAAACTACTGTTGAGGTACATGAGAATGTCCACTCATCAGAGTACACAATGGATGAGTAAGGAGAAAGAGATGAACTTAGGCCAGTTCAATAACAGGTTGCTGATGAAGACACATCCACTCCAGATAATCCGATGTTAAGAGTCTTTCTAGCCCAGCTGATGTAAGACCCCCCTCCCAAAACACAAAACACGTCCGAGGGGAGACTTATACATAGAACAGCCACCTTGTGGTAATGCCAACACACGGGTTGACTGATACTACAAGACATATATCCTGCTAGCTAAAACCAATATCATCCATGCCAACCCAACATAATGAATAAAACGAAGTCAAAATCCACATGAGTAATAAGTCCACAAGTACATCAATAATAAGAACATCAACAGGCTTCTATAATATCAGAGTACGTAAAACATTATCGAAACGGCTACATCTAGAATCTCTCAAAACTTATATCAGTAACTGATGGCAGTGATGGTATCATCACTTCAGTCCCTGTCACCTTGGCATAGCTGCCCTCCTGTGCAACCTGGTACTGCTCTATCTGGGGAGTTTCCTCCTAAAAAGGAAGACGTAGCAACTTTTAGTCATAAAGACTAAGTGGCTATCACATCCGCTTCCCCGGCGAATCTTAGGAAAAGGTTACAATATATATATAAGCAATAGTACAAGCAAGTGGTATAAGACCAATCAATATCGGAGTATCCAACATGTAAAACAAGCGAGGATATCAATCTACACTAGCAGTTCTACAATCAATAACAAATACAACAAGAAAGTAACTCAACTTATATGAATCCCCATACAGACATATAAGTTAAGGTTCGACTTAACAGTAAAGTAACTCATTATATAAGAGTGCCCATACAAACTTATATGATAAGTATCTTGTGTATGTAATGCAATGCAATGTTATGAATGCAATGCGATGACTTACCCATGCTCACAAACACATACACTGCAATGTCGATACAGACCTGAAGTTCTCACTTTTAGAGCAGGTAGCTAACCTCTCAGGCGCCATCCGTCTTGGCAGACGGTGATAGTGGAATGGGCTTTGCACTACTAGGCGGGCACCCACACTACCAAGCCTAGGCCTCCGTATGCCTCAAGGTTAAGAACTCAACAGCGGAGCTCACCTGTGTACTATGGATCAGAGGGGTCTTGGGTAGATGTGCACCAAGAATACATCCCAAACTAGCCTACCAGTGTGACACAGAAAGGGCATCGGGAATGAGCACCAAGGACACAACAAATCCGTCTACTTGGCATAGACAGGGCCTCGGGAATGAGCACCGAGGACACAGTCAAACCATCCAAAGTCTATCTGTCTACTCCCGTCGGTGTGACGACTGGCGAGCCCGTAGACCTACCACATTATCCTTAACCCAAGATTATGACACCGCGTGTCAACTCACACCGCATGTAATTTCACAGTTAAGGGATCCACAGTGGATCCCTTATCAACACATCATTCCAGTGCACCAAACACACACGCACCTCAACCCTTCCATAATACCATATAAGATAAGGGTTCACCATTAACACAGGTGGCAAGCTACCTTATACAGTTCACCAACCCCACACTGGTACCTGTAGGGAGACACAACTCAAAGAAGTGGACTTGATGCGTAGAAATTGTCTCACAGACTACAATCTAAATAGGCAAGTGTACCTATCGTTTTATTGTATAGTGACAAAAATATATCAAGGTCGTATAAAAACTCGGGGAAGACAATTACTATTACTCACAACGATTCTATTATCCTACCGAACGATTGATGGGTTTAAATATTAAAATGAACTAAGCTTAATTAAAAGAGAAATAAAATATTGCGAAAGAGTGCTCGATCGACGATTCACTTGGAAATAAAATAACAAAACGAATTAGTTTAGCATTTGCAATACAATTAAGAACGTGACGGATCCGATATTAGAAAGTAATCTCGCTAGAGCATTAAATCCCCTAACTTATAGACGTTTTGACCGAAATCTCTTTTCAAGTCAAAATGGCCTAAAGTCGCATTATCGAATTGACCTACACTATTGGATTTGACTCCAATCCAGAGGATTTACGTCATCCTATCTCTAGGGTTGCGTTCAACTCCTTCCTTCTTTGAGTGATCATTCAAATCAATGAGTCTCTCGACTTCTATGAAATGAGATCAATTGCCTACTACCGTATACCGGAATACGGAGTCGACACGATAAAATCAAAGAATGGTTTAAAATAGGAAAAATACAAATGCAAACATAAAATTAAAGATGCGTTATTTTATCGCAAAGCTCACCGCGATCGGGCACAAAATATAATTAGCTAAGCATAATAGAGGAAGAAAACAAAATATAAATCATTTGCATTGCTTAAGAGAAAAAGGGGTACACAAAATAAGAATAAGACAAAATTATTCTACTAAAGCAAAAATTACAATAAAAGGAACTTGACAAGAATGTAACACTCTTGAACTAGCACTCTTCTTTCTACCACAAAAACTTCACTTCCAAAGCATGAGGCAAGGGGTTCCTTTTATAGAAGAGGGAGAAGGTTCTAGAATGAAATGAAGAGGAGGAGACAAGGGGGTGGCCGGCCATGTTAATTGGAGAGGGTTCATGCATTTTATTTAATGAAGGGAGAGGGAGAGGATGAGATTCATTGCATGGCATTTAATTGAAATGAAAAGAGAAAATAAAATAAACAAGGGGGATGAAATAGGAGAGTGGTCGTCCATGTGTTTGGGGAGATGCATGCATGGCATTAAATGAGGGAGAGAAGAGAGAAAATAATAAAAAGGAGAGAGAGGTGACATGATGTGGGTGGCCGCCATGCAAAGGAAGTGCATGTATGTAATAAATGAAGGGGGTCAGCCATACAAAGGCAAAATGGGCTTCTAGTGTTGGCTTTATGAGGGGCTCGGGTAGATTGGCTATTTGTAGGCTTTGTGGGCTCGGGTTGGGCCAGTATTGCATGTAGGGGGGCTGCACATTGATAGGCCGGGTTGCTCCATGGAGAAGGGCTCAGGTAGCATCATAGTGGGGCTGCACCAACATGGAGGAGGGCTCGGGTAGCTTGATTAAAAGGGCTGCTCCATTGGCTTGAACTAAAGGGGGCTTGGGCTGCTTCTTCAAGTGCTTTAAAACTATAAATAAAATAAAATAAAACATTAGTTAATACAAATAAAACTAAACATTACAAACATAACATATCATACTATTAATTAATTATATTCATAACAAAACACAAGTAAACATAAAACATAAAACATATACTAAAACAATAGATTTTTATATCAAATCATAACAAAATAAAATTGCAACATAACAAGCAAATAAAACTATAATAAAACTAGGAATTATATTATCCTAAGACAAAATGACTTTAAGAAGAAATAAAACAAAACATGAATAAAAATACTTAAAACATATAATTAAAATAGGAATTTTGCATACTAAACTACCCCAAAAACGATGACTAAAAGTAGTCATCAAATTCCCCCTTGCTTGAGCTTTTGCTATTCCATAGCAAAAGTATGAGAAATATTTATAAGACATTTATAAAATTTTCAATTAAACTAAAAATTTATTTACACCAAAATCAAGCCAAAAATATAATTTAGGGATTTACGAATTGAGTCAGAAATTATGGAATTAAAGTGAAAAGAGAGAAATATTTAGCTGATGAAATTTCTAATAAATTAACTTGCACTCAAAATTGAGTAAATTGCAAACAAGGTTATATTAAAATTATAAAAACCATAACTTAAAAGAAACTTAAGGAAGAATGCAACCTACTACTTATGCTCTCCCAATATTTTAATTTAAAATCTAAGACAATGATATTGGCTAAGGGGTAGTGGGAGGAAAATCAACATGAAGAAGTCTTTGATTGGAGGTGATCATCATTATTTTTTTTTCACACCCCATAATTTTTTTTAAATAAATTATATATATAATACCAGAAAATGATAGACTAACATCCTATCACTTCCCATGACATATATGAACTTTTAATTGCTCTCTTCGTCAGGGTTGCATATGTTTACCAGAGAATAAGGAACTAACATCTCCTTATTTCCATGACATATGATCTAACAATAAAAAGAAAAGGAAGGGGTTAAACAAAATTTTAAAAAATAAACTAAAATACTAGAGAGCAACTACTAGTAGATTGAGATTTCCTAAGAATCTAAAAGCAAGATGTAATAATAGTTAGAATCCAAAATTATTATGCAAAATTACTACAAAATTGAAACTATTTAAAAAAAAGAGAAAAAGTGCTAAATAAATTACTCTAAGCAAATTAAAACCATAAGATAATTCTCACAACTAAATCACTAAATATTGATTTAACTAAATCTGATGAAACAAAAGATTAGCAAATCAAAAATAGTAAAAATTCTTATAAACAAACTCAAACAAAATTTCTGAAAACAACAAAAAGACTAAGCAAGTGGTTTATTATATTTTTGGATTTTTTTAAGATTTTTCATTTTGTTTGAATTTTGAAATCTGATTTTTTTTTAATTTGTTATATTTTTTTAGGTTTTGCTTTGTTTTTTTTGTAGAAATTAAAAACAAATTTTTTATAAAGGAAAGAAGAAAGAAAACAACTAAACCCTCCCCCATGCTTAAATTTTGCATTGTCCTCAATGAAAAATAAAAATAAGAAAGAAAAAGGAAGAAGAAATGGGAGGGGGTGCAATAAAGTAAATACTTAAAAAGAAAATGACTTCCCCGGATTCGTAAGGCCGAATGTAGATATCACTCCCCCATTCTTTAGCTGGACACCGGCTCAGGCTAAGGAAGAGAGAAAAAAAATGATGGAGCCAAACAAACCGCCTGAGGTTTATTCCTGCAAAACACAATAAGCAAACAAAAAGGAAAAAAGAAATAACAAAAGGATAAGCAAGGGGTGCCTCCCAAGAGCGCTCTTTGGTTAACGTCGTCTGAGCCCGACGTTATTAGTTAGCTAAATGAAAAATAAAAACTAAAGTGATGAGATAACTCCCTAAGTATGCGCTTAGGAGAGTAAATCAAAAAAGAGAAAAATTGAAGAATCGCACCGACATGCGGTGGAATCTTCAATGGAATGACGCCCGAAAATGAACGGACGGAGTTATAGAAGAACTCCGCCGTATGTAAAAGGGGAAAGAAGGTGTCATCAAAATAATAAGAAAAAAAGAAGAAGAAATAGAAAGAGGAATAAAAGAAGTAGAAAAAGAAATTTCATCAACGGAAATTTCACAAGGAGAAGGAGAGACTTGTGAAATTTTGGGAGAAGAAGGGGTAGAGAGGACTAAAGAAGAATTATCTAAAATTAAAGAAGAAGAAGAAAAAGACTCGCTAAAACTAGAAAAAGTTTGAACAGTTAAAGTTTGAAGCGAAATGGAATCACAAATGTATTTAGAAAAAAAAAGAGAATGATGAGACATCATGTCATCCTCAAAGGGTAAAAAGAATGCTGGAATATCCATAGGTGTGTCATCCAAAGGAGGAAGGAAACAATTCAGAATATCCGAATAATTATCCTCCTCGAGAGGAAAAAGACAAGTCGAGATATCTGGTGACTCATTACAAGATGAAATTGGAGGAGACAGAGAAGAATACGAAGAAAATGAAGCAGCCTTACGAGAAAAATAATCGAGAATGGTTTTGAAATGCGAATTAATATTATCAAGAGAAGTTTGCAATTCAAAAAACCCATTATCGATTGAATTAAAATTTAGAGGCGCGGCGCTTTGCGGGGCAAAATCATAAGAAAAATAAGATGGGTTGCCCATCTCCCAAGTAGGATAAAAATTGGAGTAAGAGTCAAATTGGCCACTTTGACCTACTCCAGAAAAATTGAAATCAAAAGAGGGAGAGGTTCCTGAAAGACATGAAAAATTAAAATAGTCGAGCGACCCGCAACGAAACTGTTACAAAAAAGAAAGAGAAAATTTAATTTTTTTGATTTTGTTTGGTTTTTTTTGAATTTTAGTAGAAGTAATAAACTCGGTGCTTTCGTAATATTGCCAAAAATAGTCCCCGGCAACGACGCTAAAAACTTGATGCGTAGAAATCGTCTCACGAACTTCAATTCAAATAGGCAAGTGTACATATCATTTTATAGTATAGTGATAAAAATACATCAAGGTCGTATATAAACTCGGGGCAGGAAAGTACTATTACTCATAACGATTCTATTATCCTACTAAAACTTTGATGGGTTTGAAAATTATAATGATCTAAGCTTAATTAAATGAGAAATAAAATATATCGAAAGAGTGCTCGATCGACGATTCACTTTGAAATAAAATAACAAAATAAATTAGTTTAGCATTTGCAATACTATTAAGACCGTGACGGATCCGATATAAGTAAGTAATCTCGCTAGAGAATTAAATCCCCTAATTTATAGACGTTTTGACCGAAATTTCTTTACAAGTCAAAATGGCCTAAAGTCGCATTATCAAAGTGACCCACACTATTGGATTTGACTCCAATTTGGAGGATTTACGTAATCCTATATCTAGGGTTGCATTCAACTCCTTCCTTCTTTGAGTGATCTTTCAAATCAATAAGTCTCTCGACTTCTATGAAATGAGATCAATTGCCTACTACCGTATACCGGAATACGAAGTCGACACGTTAAAAATCAAAGAAGGATCAAAAATAGGAAAAATACAAATGCAAACAAAAAATTAAAGATGCATTATTTTATCGCAAAGCTCATCGCGATCGGGCATAAAATATTATTAGCTAAGCATAATAGAGGAAGAAAACAAAATATAAATCATTTGCATTGCTTAATAGAAAAATAGGTACACAAAATAAGAACAAGACAAAATTATTCTACTAAAGCAAAAATTACAATAAAAGGAACTTGACAAGAAAGTAACACTCTTGAACTACCACTCTACTTCCTACCACAAAAACTTCACTTCCAAAGCATGAGGAAAGGGGTTCCTTTTATAGGAGACAGAGAAGGTTCTAGATATTAATGAAGAGGAGGAGACAAGGGGGTTGCCAGCCATGTAAAGAGGAGAGGGTTCATGAATTTCATTTAATGAAGGGAGAGGGAGAGGATGAGATTCATTGCATGGCATTTAATAGAAATGAGAAGAGAAAATAAAATAAACAAGGGGGATGAATGAGGAGGGTGGCCGGCCATGTGTATGGGGAGATGAATGCATGGCATTAAATGAGGGAGAGAAGAGAGAAAATAATAAAAAGGAGAGAGAGGTGACATGATGTGGGTGGCCGGCCTTGCAAAGGAAGTGCATGTATATAATAAATGAAGGGGGGCGACCATGCAAAGGCAAAATAGGCTTCACTTGGATAGGCTGGGCTGCTCCATGGAGAAGGGCACGGGTAGCATCATAGTGGGGCTGCACTAACATGGAGGAGGGCTCAAGTAGCTTGATGAGAAGGGCTGTTCCATGGGCATGAACTAGAGGGGGCTTGGGTTGCTTCTTCAAGGGCTTTGAACTATAAATAAAACAAAACAAAACATTAGTTAATACAAATAAAACTAAACATTACAAACATAACATATCATACTATTTATTAATTATATTCATAACAAAACACAAGTAAACATAAAACATACACTAAAACTATAGATTTTTATATCAAATCATAACAAAATAAAATTACAACATAACAAGCAAATAAATCTATAATAAATCTAGGAATTATATTATCCTAACACAAAAATAATTTAAGAAGAAATAAAACAAAACATGCATAAAAATACTTAAAATATATAATTAAACTAGGAATTTTGCATTATAAACTACCCCAAAAACGAAGACTAAAAGTAGTCATCAGGACCACTAAACACATCCCATTAATCATCAAATCACATGACCATTCATTAACCACATCTAATTCCTTTCCATGTGATCAAGCATTTGCGACAAGTGTAACACCATATGAAAACCACAATAATATAATAATTCTTCACATACACATAAAGCATGATAACATAGTTATGGGTTATGTATTCATTTGTCAGACATGACACCTTCTTTCCAAAACCCATTTCATTCTCCGGATTATAATCATGTACATTCCAATCGAATTTCACAAGAATATCAATTGTACAACCAAACGTACCAAATCATTTGTTCACTAACTTAACCACACCCTTTGTTTATGAAACTCCTTCAAACCATTTGCACAATAATGTTTCAACAAACAAATTTTTTATCACAATTACACATAAACTAAGTTTACTAAACCTCAACATTATTTTTCTATGATTCCTCTACCAAAACCAAACCCGGTTCTATACATACTGAGAACAATATGTACATAAGTCATGACTGTACAGCAAATTCGACTGGAATTTTTTGAGGCTACAGGACTTTTATGAAAATGTGTAACCATCCGTTCGAAAGGTATCTCTAAGGGCTATGAATTTCGTGTTTATTCAAAAATCATGATTTGGCCGTATCACCCTCAAAAATGGCCTCGAAATTTTTTGTGCACAGAAAACAAATTTCTACACGCACCTTGAAGCAAGATGAACGACATCGGTTCATCTTCTTTACTTAGATATTTGTTCAAAACCACTCACATATTTTCCTCCTCCCTTATTCACCCTTAATACACCATTCCTCTTTACGAAACTGTGTCAATCATCTTCACAATGAAGAGGGTAGAGGTTAAAGACATCAAAACCCTAGGGCACGATCATAGCATGGTGTCTTCCTAGGAGATCTTCATCTCATATGTCAAACTCTTATGATTCAACATCTCTCCTAGTTAATAACTATATATCTAGCACCAAGGGAGAGGGAAGGAAGCTCACATGATTTTCGGCCATGGATCTCGTTATCCTCCTCGGTGGAAACGTCTTCCCGTATGTATCGCTCTTCCCATAAAGTAGATAAGCTCCAGCGGATTCTTCTTTCCTGGCAGTTTCGGCACAGGTAATGTCTCGGCAAGAAGTGAAGTGACGGCTAGGGTTTTCCGTAAGTCCCATTTTATAAGAAGAATTAGGGTAAACTGCCTGCCACGTGTCACATTATTACTGGACTGCTCATTATTATTTAAAATAAGTCTTATCAAAAAGACCGGTCTACAGGAGTCATTTTGCACATTTCCCAAAACCGGTTCAGTCCATAGATGAAAGAAAGCAAATCCTTTTCGGCACAAAAATATGTCAAGTCAAATTCATCTTGTATAGCATACACAATCGACGAATCGTCGAGATTCGTCATGATCACTTGACGCCTATAAAGTCTAATCAAAATCGTCCATTATATAGGACAATTCATCAAATGGCATCGAGTTTACTCAACGCACTCGACGCTTCATCGAGTGGCGTCGAGTCCACTCAGCACCCCCATAATTCTTCTAAGTCAAAAGCGTTGAGTGCCGAATTTTATAATTCAAAAGCGTCGAGCGGCAATGAGACCACTCAATGCCTCGTCGAGTATTCCTGACTGCTCATCGAATGGCGTAGAGTTTACTCAACGCACTCGACGCTTCGTCGAGTGGCAACGAGTCCACTCAATGCCTAGAATAATTTTATGAAGAACACTCAACGCCTCGTCGAATGGCGTTAAGACCACTCAACACTCTCAACTCTTTGAGTCTAAAAAGTATTCTAAGTCAAAAGCATTGAGTGGCATTGAGACCACTCAACACACTCGACGTCTCATCAAAAGACATCGAGTTCACTCAACGCCTAAGCATCCAGAATATTTTTAAGTCAGAATTCGTCAAGTGTCGTTGAGACCACTAAACTCACTTGACGTTTTGTCGAATCCAGTACTATTCTAAGTTAAATTCATCAAATGGTGTTCAGACCACTCAACTCCTATACTACCAAGTGTATTTCTAAGCCATATTTGACCTATTAGTCGAGTATCACCCGACGCCTGATACTAGTGCACCCTGAGCTTGAGTCAGCCATCTTGACTCATAACGTCCGTGATGGGTCTAGCAAGAAATGGGACGTTACAAATCCTATATACAAAATAAAAGATTTCGTCCCCGAAATCAGGCTAAGGCTGTGGGGGAGATACAGTATGTAAATATACTTTGCTTAAATTTTTCCTTGGGGAAACAACTCTGCGTAGCGCTTCCGCATCAAGTCCACCAGCTCCCAAGTATATTCTTCCTTTCCATGGTTAGACCACAGGACCTTCACCAGAAGTACACTTTTCCGACACAGGTTCCTCGTCTCTGTGTCCACTATTCGCACCGGCTCTAGTTGAACAGATCTCTCAGTTTCCACTTCTCCATCTGTGGTGTAAACATGTTGATCGGGTCGTAATAGTGCCTTTCGAAGAGATGACAGATGGAATACATCATGCAAATTTTCCAGCTCTGGCGGTAGATCCAGGTGATCGGCCAGGGGTCCAATCCTTGCAAATATCACATATGACTCCACATATCTCGGGCTGAGCTTCTTCATACCACGCACTCGTGACACTCCATGCATTGGCATGATATTCAAGAATACTTTATAACCCACTTGAAATTTCATCATTCGATGTTTCTTATTATTGTATTTTGCCTGTCGACTTTGAGCCTCAAGCATGCAGTCCCGTATCAATCTAACAACAACATCCGTATAATCAATATATTTGATTCCCAAAATCATTGGATCCTCATCCTGCACCCATGACAATGGAGTTCTACACCTCCTCCCATAATGTTCTTCATGGAGTGCCGTCCCGATGCTAGTTTGACAACATATGTTGTACGAAAATTGCACCAGTGGTAAGAGCCTTTCCCATGGCTCTCTGATGATGATGACGATGACGCCCAATAAGATGAAGAAGGAAACGGCATGCTTACAAAAGATTTTTCTCCATCTCCATTCAAGGACTTACGACGCAGTGGTGATCTTGTGAAGCAACGCTACAATCTCCACCCTCGGCGTTAGCCAAACTTTTAATATTTTGCTTGTTTTATTTGTAACATGTTTATTTCATTTATTTTACCGTTAAACATTTTGAGTGTTATTTTAATTATTTGGGCTCCATGTAGCCAAGTCATGTGTTTTATTTTATTTTATTTTACGTGGGCTGCAAATAGCCTAGTCATGTGGTGAGCCTATATAAGGCCATGTAATGTAATGAATTATTCAAGTTGAATGAAAATTTGAGAAAACCTAATTCCTCCTAAGAATTTCTCTTCCTCCTCCTCCTCTTAATTTCAGAAAAAGCCCTAGCCTTTCCTATTCGTAGCCGCCACCTCTCCTCCTCCCTCCTCCCTCTCTCTCGGCAAAGCCCTCCCCTCCACTCCAAACCGCCACCTTTTCTCTCTCCAGCCCCCTCTCGGCTTTCTCCACCAACACCCTCAACAAACCTGACTGTCCACCACAAACCAAAACCCGACTACCTCCAAGCCCTAGTCCGGCCACCCTCCTCCTTGCAATCCCCACCATCTCTCACAATCTTTGCACGGATCTCGGCCACAACGTGAAGCGAAGAAGGCGGGCGAATTTCCTCTCCATCTGCCGTAACTCCGGCGGAGCCATTGAAGAGCGATTCAAGTTAGATAATCGCAATCATCCATTCCGATTTGGGTAACAAAAATTTCTACCTTCATGAGATTCTTTATTTTTCCTAGATATTCTTGTGGTGGAAATTCTTGGCGTTAAATTTTGATAGCATTAAATCATCAGGGTTTTCTTCGATCAGTTTTTGTTTATCTTGATTTAATTATTTTCGAAAGTATTTGCGAACCTTGTAACTTGTTGGGATTTGTCTCCACAATACCTCAGATTTGTAGAAGTCAAACCTTGAACTAAGATGAATTAAGGTGTATTTGATATTGTGTTTGAGTTGTATGTGTGTAGGTTCTTATTGCCAAGTGTAGACCAATATCAGTCTATAATGGGCCACCAAACATAGGACCATACAATGTAATTCCTCATTTTGTGATCCAAGGTATTGGCTCATGTATAGCCTCTCTATTGGGAAACACTTCATCAACATGCACTTGGACCTATGGAGTATTGAATTCTATCTCAGAAGAAATTTTCTAAGTCCACATACTCGAGTACTTCTTTAGTATACTCGAGTAAGTGAGTTTGTACTCGAGTAGGTTGGGCTACTTACTCGAGTGGATTCTCAATATACTCAAGTATAAAAGCTTATACTCGAGTAGATCTTGACTACTTATCTTAGAAAGTTTCTAAGTTGACATACTCGAGTAGTTCTCTGAAATACTCGAGTAAGTAACTCTGTACTCGAGTAGATTGATTTTCATACTCGAGTAGGTTAGTGATCACTCGAATAGTTTTCCTAAGATACTCGAGTAGTCTATCTTCCCCATACTCGAGTATCTCAAACTCTTATACTCGAATAGCTCTTCAAGTCTTATCTGAGAAATTTTTCCAAGTGTCTATACTCGAGTATATTTGCTCATACTCGAGTAGTCTCTCTAAGTCACTCGAGTATTGATCCCTGAAGCACTCGAGTAGTTTCTATCTTGCTACTCGAGTATATCCCTCATATCTACTGGAGTATGTAACCTCTTACTCGAGTATGTCTCTGTCTCTCGAGTGTGTCTGTTCGAATTTCCTAAATTTCTCTAAGTCAAGTTTCTTTGTGTATTTTCTAAAAGTCCTTTCTGATTGGTCCACGTGTCATCCTTAATTATGCTTATGACCGTTGGAGACCGCCTATAAATAGGTCTTTTCAGACTTGACTAAATACACGCGTTTACAGAGATTAATTTTTAAGAAAGAGAAAATCCCGAAAACCCTAATCTTTCCATCCGCCGCCATTAAAGCTTTCAAAAGAAGCTCTGGATCGTTCTCTCTCAGCCGCAGCTATCGATCTCTAATTATCAAGCGATCCAGACTCAAGAAGAATCATCCGATCTCTCCGTGCTTCATCGTCTCTGATTTATTTTCTTGATCGTGGTGATTCTAGATCTCAGAATCGTGGATTTTTCTCAAGTCTTCTTCACCTGTTTCTGTCCAAACCAAAAAGCTCTCAAGAAGAAGATTACGTCAAAGATCCAGATCTGTGCTAATTGTTGTTTGTGTTTTTCTTTTCAAACAAATTTCATTGTAGGAGATCTATCTCCGAGTGATAGGAAGTTTTATCTTCCGAGTGAAGATCCGTTTGGGATCGAGTTTTTGTAGGAACATAGTTCCAAGGTGTAGGATTGGTTTGCGATCCGAGATAGTGGAGTACCCGAGTCTAGTGATTTGCTAGATCGTTGAGGAAAAGTGGACGTACCCAAGATTGGGGAACCACTATAAATCTCTTGTCGTCTGTGTGATTGTTTGATTACTTATCTGTGCTGTGTTATTTTTTTATTCTTCATTTGGCACGCATTTCACCTATTCACCCGCCTCTAGGTGATTTAGGCTGACAACTTAGTTCTCTCAATTGGTATCAGAGGGAGGTTCATCGTTAAAAGGTTAACACCTTGATCTAATCCTCACCAAGTTGTCTCCAGAGAAGTATCAAGCATGAGTAAGACCAAGGATTTTGCTAAGCTCCCTATCTGCACCAAGAACAATTTTCCTATGTGGAAGGAAAGAGTTAAGTTCTTCATGGAAGCAGTAGATCCCCGGATCTTCATGATTGTGGAAGAAGGTCCGCATATTCCTATGACTGCATCAATAATAGACCCAACCAAAAAGGTCCCAAAGAAGTTGATGGACTTGGATAAGGACGAGATTGCACTTGTCTCCCTAGACAAGAAAGCTAAAAATATTATCGCAAGTGCAGTCGATGTCTCAATGCTGCAAAATCTTATACATTGTTAATCTGCCAAGGAGATGTGGCAATCCCTGGTGACTCTGATGGAAGGGATTGAGGAAGTTAGGGATGATCGGAGATCCCTCTTAAATCAGAAGTATGATGCCTTTCGACAAGGTCACAAGGAACCCATAGCTGACACATTTGAAAACTTCTTTAAGATAGTCAATGGTCTGAGAGTGTATGGCCGAGTCTTTACTAATGGGGAGTTGAATGATAAGTTTCTGAGATCACTCACCAAAGAATGGGATAACAAAGTCTGTGCTATCCGAGAGTTTGGCAGACTAGCAGAGACAGATCCACAGAATCTATTTGGCAAGCTGATGTCCTATGAACTGCAGATCAACTCCAGAAAAGCCGAAGAAGAGAAAAGTCGCTTCTCCTCAAAAGATAAGTCGGTTGCTTTAAAGGCTGACAGTTCAAGGAAGGGCAAAGCTGCCTCGCCAGCATCTCCTCAAGAAGTAAGTGAAGAAGAAGGCTACGAGCAAAGCACCTCAGGCTCAGAACTATCTGAAGGAGAGTTCTCATTGCTTTCACGGCAGTTCAAGAAATTCTTGAATAAAAAGAAGCAATGGAGAGGCAAGGATGCCTCATACAGAAGATCACGACATGACGGTGATCAGCGAAAGAATGGCTCAAGTAGCCATGACAGGTATAACTCCAAACAGAACAAACAGATTTCAACTAACATCGTTTGTTATTGTTGTAATAAGCTAGGTCATGTCATCGCGGACTGCCCTCACAAGAAGAAAGAGGGTGGCAGAAGAGAGGAAAAGAAATCCTCATACCACAAGAAGAGGACAGAGAAGAGCTTATTAGCCAAGAAGAGCAAAACTCTCAGTGACTCCGACTCATCTTAGTCAAGTGAAGAAGAGGAAGCTTACTTCAGGCTCATGGCTCACTCTGATGATGAATAAGTCCCCCAGTTCACTGGGGAGGTAAAATCTCACACTCCTCTCTCTGAATCTGATGATGATAATGAGCAAGAGGGCTATTCCTCTGAGGATGAATCTGAACTCATGGGACAATATAAGGAGTTACTCACGGCTTACGAAAAATGTCGCAGAGTCGTGAAAACTCAAGCCAAAGAGATAAAATCTCTACAGGCTAGTGAGAGCAGCTTGAGAGAAGAAGTCACCAAGACTAACTCTCTTCAAGAGAACTTCGATGCTGCTATGGAAGAATACAATCAAGCTCTCAAGCACCTTGACCTTAAAGAGGAAATCATCAAAGAATTGGAACAACAACTCAAGGCTGAGAAGAAACTTGTTGAGAGTTTCTCCAAGCCTAAGACAGTTCTTCCACTCGTTGCTGAGTTCTCAGCTAAGGCCAAGGGTGCTGGTATAGGCCACATTGGTGCTTCTAGTAAATCTTCTAGGAGAAACAAGGCCAAGAGAAAGAATAAGGCTGCCAAGAAGGCTCTAGCTGAAGAAAAAGGGAAAGCTCCCTTGGAACCTGTATTGTTGAAGCCAAAATTGACCTCAACGACTGTTCACAAACCAAAGTGCAACCGACGCCTACTTCTCTCAAATCTCGACCCTTGACTAGCTGCTAAGGTCCTTAAGACTGACCCAAAGCCTCAGCAGGGAGGTCCCACCTCACACCCGGAAGATCTCTGAGAGCTTCCCCTCCTAAACCAAAAGCTGGACCGGGAGCTCTTCAGAAAGCACTGGAGTTAGAGAGTAAAATGAGAAGCCTGCTTTCCAAAGAGTCCCTATGGGTCTTTTTATAGTCTTCTCCTGACCTGAAAATACTACAATACCCCTAATGGGTCTGCCAATAGCCAAATCCCGCTGTCATCCCAGGGGTATACAGGTAATTTAACCCGAGGATAATGAAATAATAATAATAAAATAATCCTTTTTCCTGGGTTCCAGGCCCCACCACATGAACCTACTTTGGCGAGAACCCCGGGCGAGAAGGCTCTTGCTGAGCCTTAGTTGAGCTCACCTTGGCGAGACCTCCCGCCGAGAGGGTTCTCGCCCTTGGTGGTTTTGACGTCATTACCGCTGGACGCGAAGACCTGAGTCCTGGCGCGAACGATCTCTCCTACCAATATGCGGGAGCACCTTAAGGGAGAAAACTCTGCCGGTCCGCCCTAGGTCTAACCCGGGCCTGACCTAACCCTGACCACTGAGGTCTTAGTCCTCCCGGGCCTCCCCAGCGAATATGGGGTTGTACACAATCCCCGCTCTTTTCGAGCTAGCCCTGCGCTCGACAAGACAAGTCCAACCCCAAAATATTCGCTGGACACGTGCCCGTCAGCCAAGAGAATCTTTTGGCGGGCCCTACTGCGGCTATAAATACACGCCATTGGATGACCATAAGTCTTGCCTCCGGACTGCTGTTTCTTCACTGAGCTCTCACCCGGGATTCTATGCGCGATACCAAGATGTCTGTTAAGCGTGCTGGCAAGCAACTTCCGCAGGACCTTCAAGATCGGTTACTCGCAGCTCAAGCGCGAGCCTTAGCAAATAGTGATGTGGTAGCGCCCTGGCTATCGAGGAAATCTTCAGACACCGGCCCCTCTGAGCCGAAGAAGAAAAAGGGGAAGAGGAAAGCGAAGGTGGTCCGGCGAGACCTTGCTCGCGAGAACAGGGATTCACCTTCTCCTACTCCCATTCCTGCGGGGGACCCCTACCCTCAAAAGGTATGCCTTCCGACCATGCTTACCGAGCTGATTACGCTATAGGCCCGATAGTTAACGTGACCTTTCGCAGGAATCCGCTCCAAACGACGTCGCCGGGTCTTCCCCGATTCCCCCAGATTCGTCAGCCCTCCCTCCTGAGGATCGAACGAGGGTCTCAGAGACAATTCCTCCAGCAGAGACCCGGGTGATAGGTATCCTTTCCGCCACTTCTCAATATTTCAACCGTACTTTTCCTTGTCTGAGCTATCTTCTCGCAGAGTCAGCTTCCACTGTCCCGGGTCTTGTCACCCGGGGGGATGAAGCGAGAACCGGCGAGATGCTTCCTTCCGCGGCAGATCCCGCCCTGCAGACGAGAGGGGTGGCCTTTGACCCTTCCGTTACTAAGGATGATGATCCTCCCTTGAGAAATGACAAATCTCTCCCTGCTTCCGGCCAGGCTGGGACTATTGAGCGCGAACCCTTCCGCCCAGGGCGTGGAAAGCCTCTCCACCTCCTTTATGGAACTGACGGAGGGGTCGGGCCTTCTCACCCGACGCTAGTCAATGGCTCTCGCCAGACTGCAGGTATGCGAGACATTCTTGTCGGCTGGTCGTTATGCCTTAATCAAAAACCTTGGGCGCACTTTTCGCAGGGGATCCCAGCTCTCGATCGGAAGCCAACGAGGAGAGAGAAGAAGAAGAAGAAGACGAAGAAGACGAAGAAGAAGAAGATTCCCTTCCTCCTTCGCCCGGCGAGATAGAAGAAACCTTGAACGGCGCCGGGAATGCGAAGGAGCGGAGGAGGAAGATCTCGGCCATTCTGGCCAAGCTCATCCGGCGAGACCGCGCCCATGCTACCACGGCGAGAGCGTTCCGCGAATCTGTGGATCAAAGGCTGGAGGCCCTGGAGCGTGATTTCTTCTTGGGCGAGATTGATCGACCGGGAGGGCCTACTGCCGAGTCTTTGCCAGGGAGATGCATCGCGCAGATCCGGGATCATGCTAGGCGGATCAACCTAGGGTGTACTACCCTGTCATCTTACTTCAATCCGCTGGTGTCTCCAAGAACCAGGCGGCGGGAGCGAGGGCGATGGCGCTGGGAACCGTATTAGTTCATCTAGGTCTCTCCCCTTCTCCCTTATTAGCCTTTCCTTCCGCCATGTACCTTTATGCCTTTGTAATAATTATTATTAACTCTATTCAGCTCTCGGCGGCGAGAGCAAATTATTATCCGTTTCTTCTTTCATTGTGCTGCGAATTTTAAGAATGTGTTGAAATTAGGATGCTTGCGCCAAAACTAAGTGGCTTGCGCCGAAACTAGAGATGATCGTCGACTGCCGTCATCCCGCGGGGGAAAAACCGAGGCGTCGCCGGCCTAGATCGTGACGGTTGTACCCCGCCGTCATTTTCTCTTTCCATCGGACGGAGCCGTAAAGACCACGGTTCCCTATAAATAGAGAAGTCTACCAACCGCATTTACTTCTCTGATCCGGAACCTTAACTCCCCTTCCTTGCTTTCGCCCAATTGCTTCCGCCTCTTCCTCTCTATTGTTCTCGCTATTACCCCCAAACTCAAAATGTCGGGCGAGAACGAGGGTCGCGCTCATTGCGCGGAAGCATTCCGCAAGCATCTCTTCCCCTCTTGCACGCTCACCTTGGACGAATACAACCTGATCATCAACAGCTTCATTCCCGCTGGCTTCTCGGCGCGGAACCCGGGTAATCACGACAAGGTGAATACCCCGGAAGCGGGAGAGCTCGCCATCCCCCTCGAACATTTCGTGGTGGGCTTCCGCCTACCCCTCTGGCCGGAGATTCGGCAAGCCCTCCGCTACTATGGGGTGGTTCCCGCCCAGCTGAACCCAAACTCTGTCGCGATCCTTGTGGCATTCATTTGCTACATGCGATCTGAGAGGATCGAGTTTAGTCTGCCGATCTTCCGCAAGTTGTTCAACTTCCGTGCCAAAGGCGGCGTGGTCTTCTTCTCCGGGCAGCTGCTCAAGACCACCGGCCTTGCCAATAAACATCACCATTGGGGCGAGAAGTTTGTCTACGTCACCGGGGACTTCGGCAACGTCCTGCTCCGACCCATCCAGTATGAGAATACTGCTTACAAGCCGCCCGTTCTAGGGTCGCACGAGAGCGCACTCCTGAAGTTCTTTGGAACGAAGAAGTTTGACGTTCTCTTCCTCCGGCGAGACGTCGACTCCCTTCCTCCCGTTCACCCGGGCGAAGGTATGGTCCCGCCTTAGATTTGATCTTTCGTTAGGATCTTCCTGTGTTGAACAGCGCTATCTTTGCAGGAGAGCGGGAGGTCCCTCTACGCCAACCGTTGGTTGTGGCCCCGGGTGTCGAGGATCGGGTTTTGAGAGGCTCTCTCGCTCTTGCGGAGGCCATCGCTCGCGCCTGCTGGGAAGAGCCCGTTCAGCCTTCGGCGCCCGAAGCTAAGAAGCGAAAAGGCGTTGTTCCCGCCTCGCAATCGCTGAAGAGGCCAAATCCATCTGCTGCGGACAAGGGCAAGGACTTGGCCGTCTCGCCTGCCCGACATCCTGCCTTGGGCAAGTCCTTCGAAGGGCTGCTCCAGATGGCCAGCGAGATGGGTGCTTCCGCCAGGAGGCGTACCGAGGCTACTGCCGAGAACCCTCCGACCGCCGACATGGCGAGAGGAGAGGGAGTCATCGCCGAGACCTCCGCCCGGACCCCGCCCAGGGAAGTGCCGAAAGGGCACAGAAATTATGGCCTCGGTGTGAAGCACGTCAACGCGCAAGGGAAGCCTCTGCTCCAATGGGATCCCGAATCCAACAGGGTTGCGGTTTCAACGCTCCTCCCCAGCTGGTCGGAGCGGGATGAGGTTACTGGCGAGGCCTTCTCGCTGGGCTACGGCCTCTATAGCCGAGAGGGCGCCAGTGTCTTCGACCAGACGCCCACCCGGCTCCTGGCTTTCGATGCTACCCGGGCCCTGCTTCGCGGGTTCGAGCTTGCGCATATGTGCGTGCGCCGAAGCATCAACATCGATAAGAACTTCGCTGACATGTACAAGGCGAGGGAAGAAGCGGTGGCCACAGCACGCTCTTCAGAGACAGAGCTCGCGAGTGCTCGGCAAGAGTTGACGGATGCTCAACAACCGCTGTCCCTACGCCCCGCGGCCGAGGTAAGCGGGATCTTCCTGGACCCTTGCTCTCGCTACTCGAAGTCACGCTTGCGCCGTATTTACTGAGTTGATCTCTTCTCCACAGGATTCCTCCCAGGCCATGGCACTCCGTGCGGAGTTGGCTGACGTACGTTGCGAGAACGTCCTGCTGAGGGACCAACTCTGGCGTGCGGAAGCAGCGAAAGGCCCGCCTCCGACGCTTGATGAGAGACTAAAGAGTCAACACTTCTCGGTGTATGACATCGACAAGCTACTCCAGGCGAACGCCCAGGCTACCGTCAGGCTGACGGTCGAGATGCTGCGAGACGCAAAGCTGCTTCAGGAGGACGGCGTAACCATCGACGCCCGCCAACTCCTCCCTTGGCTATTCGATCCAGTCCCGAAGCCTCCCGGCGCGCCCGACTCTCCTCCTTCGGATACCCAGAAGTCTTCCTCCGCTGTCGGCGAGACGTCTGGGGAGAGCTCGGGCGAGGACTCCGGCAAGGACTCGGGCGAGAGTACCAGCGGGGATTACAGTGCGTCCCCTTGAAGTGCTTTCTTTTTTTTTCTTTTGATACATCTTTGTAATGAGCGAGAAGCTCCAAATCCTCTGTAACTATTTAGCATAATGCAATGTTTCGTTTTTCACCGCCGGCGTTTGCTCGAATGAATAGGTTAGAGAGCCAGCGGCTTCCGCGCGAGCTTCCGCCGAGACCCTTAGCCTCTTTCGGGTCACCTTCCCTAGAGATTGACTAGGCGGGAGCCTTGCGCCATCGATTAGGTCGTTACGCCCAGGTCTGCCAGGGGCCTCCTTCAGCGAGATCCCCCTAGCCGAGACCTTTTTGCCGTGAACCCTATTGGCCGAGATCCTGACTGGCCGAGACCAATACTGGCTGAGACCTTTAGGGCTATCCCTGATCTAGGCTAGGGTCATGAAAAGATACCTTCCCACAAACTGGACCTACGTTCCACCGGTGAGCCTTCGGACCTGCCAGCTAGATGAGAGCTTGTGCAGCGAGTCTACCGGGGGGGTGAGTAGGGCTTGTTGTAACATTGGGTAACCACAAATCAAGAACCAAGGACCACGAGTCAATGACCCAACCCATCCCCCACAGGCGAGCCTTCGGACCTGCCAGTTAGATGAGAGCCTGCACCGCGGGTCTACCTGGGGCCAAGCCGAGCTCGGGGTATTGATGAAGATCAAGCAAAACCTCTCCCCCACAGGCGAGCCTTCGGACCTGTCAGCTAGATGAGAGCCTGCGCAGCGGGTCTACCTGGGGCCGAGCCGTGCTCGGGGTGTTGATGAAGATCAAGCCAAACCTCTCCCCCACAGGCGAGCATTCGAACCTGCCAGCTAGATGAGAGCCTGCGCAGCGGGTCTACCTGGGGCCGAGCCGAGCTCGGGGTGTTGATGAAGATCAAGTAAAAACCTCTCCCCCACAGACGAGCCTTCGGACCTGCCAGCTAGATGGGAGCCTGCGCAGCGGGTCTACCTGGGGCCGAGCCGAGCTTGGGGTGTTGATGAAGATAAAGTCAAACCTCTCCCCCACAGGCGAGCCTTCGGACCTGCCAGCTAGATGGGAGCCTGCGCAGCGGGTCTACCTGGGGCCGAGCCGAGCTCGGGGTGTTGATGAAGATCAAGTCAAACCTCTCCCCCACAGGCGAGCCTTCGGACCTGCCAGCTAGATGGGAGCCTGCGCAGCGGGTCTACCTGGAGCCGAGCTGAGCTCAGGGTATTGATGAAGATCAAGTCAAACATCTCCCCCACAGGCGAGCCTTCGGACCTGCCAGCTAGATGAGAGCCTATGCAGCGGGTCTACCTGGGGCCGAGCCGAGCTCGGGGTGTTGATGAAGATCAAGCCAAACCTCTCCACCACAGGCGAGCCTTCGGACCTGCCAGCTAGATGGGAGCCTGCGCAGCGGGTCTACCTGGGGCCGAGCCGAGCTCGGGGTGTTGATGAAGATCAAGTCAAACCTCTCCCCCACAGGCGAGCCTTCGGACCTGCCAGCTAGATGGGAGCCTGCGCAGCGGGTCTACCTGGGGTCGAGCCGAGCTCAGGGTGTTGATGAAGATTCCTTCACCCAGGCCTATTCTATCATCAAGATGGGGAGACATAGTCGGTTAGAGCAAAAGCATTTTCAGGGTAGAAAAGACCTATTCTTGTGGTAGCATTTTCTAGAGAGTTAACATTCTGAAAAGACTACTTTGAAATGATAACATTTATTCACCATATTACAACACATTCTCTCCCTTCAAGGGTAGAAACGTTTTAAGTCATCACCGTTCCAGGTGTGGCTCAAGGTCCTTCCCCCCACATCCTGGAGGTAATAACCCCCGTTAGCCAGAACCTTTTCTATTATGTAAGGTCCTTCCCAACTGGGGTTGAGCTAGCCCATAGGGGCCGACCTTCCCGCTGCGTCGACCTTTTTCAGCACTAGATCCCCCTCGGTGAATTGCTTAACGCTGATGTGTTTATCGAAGTACCTGGCCATTTGCCTTTTTATCTCTTCTTGTCTGATGGCAGCAACATCCCGTAGCTCTTCCGCCATATCCAACGAGAGGCGCAATACCTCCTCATTCTCCAACCTCCAAGCTTCGCTTCCTTGACCCGCGGTTGCGACCCGTGGAGACTGAGAGGTCTAAGTTGTTAGCCTAAATCACCTAGAGGGGGTGAATAGGTGAAATGCGTGTCAAATGCGGAATTAAAAACTAACACAGCACACATCAAGCAATCACAGACGACAAGAGATTTATAGTGGTTCCCCAACCTTGGGTACGTCCACTTTCCTCACCGATCTAGCAAATCACTAGACTCGGCTACTCCACTATCTCGGATTGAAAACAATCCTACACGTCGGAACCACGTTCCTACAAAACTCGATCCAAAACGGATCTACAAAACTCGGAAGAAAGGTCTTCCTACAAATCTCGGAGAAAAACTCCTACAAAGAAATTTTGGTTTGAGAATAAAAAATCAAAACAACAATCTCAGATTTGGATCTTTGACAGTCTTCTTCTTTAGGAACTTCGGCTTGATCAGAAAAGGTTGAAGATGACTTGAGAGAGATCCACGAATCTGAAAACTAGAACCACCTCGATCGAGAAGATAGATCTGAAATCTTTGAGGCTCGGTGAGATCGAGTGATTCACTTTTGTCTGGATCGCTGGAGAAATAGTCGTTGAAGACGGAGATCGGCGATCCAGAGTTTCTTCCGTGAACAACGATGGCGGCGGCGGCGTGAGAATTAGGGTTCACGGAATTTTCTCTTTCTTAAAAAGAATATCTCTGTAATCTTGTTTTTTAGTCAATTCTGAAATGACCTATTTATAGGTGGACTCCAACGGTCATAATCTTAATTAAGGATGACACGTGGACCAATCAGAAATGACGGATTCAAAATACTTATGGCGAATTCGAACTTAGAAAAATTCTGGAATAGAGAACTGCTATACTCGAGTAAGAGAAGATATACTCGAGTATGGGAATTTAGATACTCGAGTGACAAAGAGGAGTATACTCGAGTATGAGAAGTGAAATTTACTTGAGTGAAAAATGAACTACTCGAGTATCAGAAGAGATATACTCGAGTATCAGAAAAGATATACTCGAGTATCAGCAAGATATACTCGAGTATCAGCAAGATATACTCGAGTGAAAGGAGAATTACTCGAGTATTAGAATATGTATCCGGGAAACATTCACTTACTCGAGTTATGAAAGTCAATTACTCGAGTATAGAAATACTTACTCGAGTATTAAAATCAACTACTCGAGTATCAAATAATTTACTCGAGTATGAAAATCAATTACTCGAGTATAGAAACACTTACTCGAGTATGAAAAGAAACTACTCGAGTATGACTACTTGAACTTGCAGAGAAGAGAAGAAATGGAGCTACTCGAGTATGATATATGATTTACTCGAGTGATTAAGTTACTTACTCGAGTATGAAAAGAACTTACTCGAGTGACTAACTAACTACTCGAGTATAGATTTAACTACACGAGTATTCAGAGCCTACTCGAGTAAGTCTAACTGATTACTCGAGTATGTCTAACTAACTACTCGAGTATGTCTAACTAGCTACTCGAGTATTAAGTCTGATACTCGAGTATAAAAAGGGGTTACTCGAGTATTTTGGACTTAGAAATATTTTTCTGAGGAAATTAGCTCCAATGCTTCTGTCCATCAACCCAAGTGCATGAATGAGAAGTGTATCCCAATAGAGAGACTATACATGGGCCAACACTTAGGATCACACAATGAGGGATTACATTGCATGGTCCTGTGTTTGGTGACCCATTATAGACTGACATTGGTCTATACTTGGCAATTAGAACCTGCACACATACAACTCAAACACCACATCAAATACATCTTAATTCATCTTAGTTCAAGATCTGACTTCCTACAAATCTGAGGTATTGTGGAGACAAACCCCAACAGAGACCGAACCTCGAACTCCACCAGGAGGACAGCCTCACACCCATGAGAGAGCTTGAAGGGGGTCTCCCCTATGGCCGTGTTCGGAGTTGTTCACAAGGCCTACAGGACGGAAGGGAGTTGCTCCACCAAGTTGCCCTTCAGGTTCTCCACCTTCTTCTTGAGCAAGTTCACGATGATCTTGTTCGCCGCTTCCACCTGGTCGTTGCTCCGGGGGTGATGGACAGAGGCAAACCTGAGGTCAATCACCAGTTGGGCGCAGAAACTGATGAACTCTTCACTGGCAAACTGAGGACCATTTTCCGTCACTATCGCTTGGGGTAGCCCATGCCTGCATATGATTTCCCCCCAAATGAAGTTCCTGATGACCTGGGAGGTAACCTTGGCTAGGGCCTTGATTTCCAGCCACTTTGAGAAGTAGTCGATCATGACTAGGAGGAACCTCCTCTGCCCGCTAGCTGGAGGAAAGGGTCCAACCAGATCCATTCCCCAAATGGCGAAGGGCCATGGGGCCATGATGCTCCGAAGCCTTTGTGCGGGTAAGAGCTGGAGGGGGCCTTGTACTTGACATTTCAGACATTTCTTTGCAAACTCGACTGTATCCTTCCTCGAGGTCTGCTAGAAGTATCCTTGTCTTATCACCCTTGCCTCCAACATTCTTCCTCCCGAGTGACTGCCGCACTCTCCCGAATGCACCTCTTCCAGGATTCTCGGGACCTCCTCCTCGGTCACACATCTCGCGAGGAGCCCTAAAAACATTTTCCGGTGCAAGCCCCCTTCCAACATCAGGTAGTGGGCTGCCTTTCGCCTAAAGCTTTTTGCCTCCTTAACCCCCTCTGACAGCTTGCCTGTGGTAAGGAAGGTCACTAATGGGTCCACCCATGAGGATCGCCGACCCACCTCCATCGATTCCCCCTCTTCAATTGCTGGTCGGAAAAGTTCAGTTACGGTCCCTCCTCCCCGAGGCCCAAACTTTGCCAACCGATCAGCTGCTGCGCTTTCCTCCCTGGGAACGTGTTGAATGGAGATGGAATGGAACCCTCCGATGATTGCCCTTACCCTGGATAGATACTTCACGAGGGTAGGCTCCCGAGTCTCAAACTCCCCTCTGATCTGGGACGCTACCACCATCGAGTCAGTGAAGGTCTCCACATCCTGGATTTCCAATTCCCTTGCCAATCGAAGGCCGGCTATCACAGCCTCATACTCCGCCTGATTATTGGTGACAGGGAAGTGGAAAACCACCGCCTGTTCTATGGTAACCCCTTGAGGACTAACCAATACTACACCCCCTCCCAAGGAGTGCCTTCCCGAGGCCCCATCGACCATCATCTTCCATGCTTCGTGGGACCTCGGCTCCTCATTCTCAGCCTCAGTGACATAGTCTGCCAGAAAGTCCGCCACGGCCTGAGCCTTGATGGAGAGCCTCGGGACGAACGAGATGTCGAACTCGCTTAGTTCGATAGACCACTTTGCCAGCCTTCCCGAGTGTTCTACCCCCTCGAATATCTTGCGAAGAGGATGGTCGGTGACCACCCTAATTGAGTGTGCTTGAAAGTATGGACGGAGCTTCCTTGCCGAAACAACCAAGGCATAAGCCAGCTTCTCCAGGATGGGGTAGCGGAGTTCCGCCTTTTTCAGGATTCAGCTTACGTAATAGACGGGCAGCTGCTTCTTCCCTTCTTCCCTAACCAAGACGGAGCTCACAGCTTCCACCCCCACCCCGAGATACAAGGCCAGGTCTTCCCATTCTTTGGGGCTTTAGAGCAGCAGAGCCTGGGAGAGTTGTCTCTTCAGCCCCTGAAAAGCCTCTTCGCATTCATTCGTCTAGTCGAACACCTGATTACTACGGAGCACTTTGAAGAAAAAAGAACACCTATCCCCGGATCGGGAGAGGAACCTGCTTAGCCAGACCAACTTTCCCGTCAGGCGCTGGACTTCCTTGGCGCTGCGAGGTGACTCCAAGTCCAATATAGCCTTCACCTTATCCGGGTTAGGTTCTACCCCTGCCGGAGTCAAGAGGTGTCCGAGAAACTTCCCGCGACTGGCCCCGAAGACACACTTCAAGGGGTTCAACCTCATCTTGAACCTCCGCAGGGTGGCAAACGTTTCTTCCAAGTCCCACAAATGGGAATCCACGCATTTGCTTTTGACCAGTAGGTCATCGACGTAGACCTCTAGATTCTTCCCCCTTTGGTCTCGAAAGACTCGATCCATCATGCGTTGGTATGTTGCCCCTGCGTTTTTCAATCCAAAGGGCATCATCTTATAGCTGAAGCATCCCTCTCTTGTGATGAAGGAGACATCCTTGACATCGGGAGGGTGCATCCGGATCTGGTGGTAACCTGAAAAAGCATCCAAAAAACTCATAACAGAAAAACCAACAGCTGAATCAACCAGCGCGTCGATTCGAGGCAGGGGATAGCAATCCTTGGGGCATGATTTATTTAATAGGGAAAAATCGATACACATACGCCACTTTCCTCCCCCCTTCTTTACCATTACCACATTGGAGATCCAGCCTGGATACTGGATCTCCGAGATGAAGCCAGCCTCCAGAAGCTTCCTGACCTCCTCTCAGATGGGCTCCTCCAGCTTGGTGGGATGGCCCTCATCTTCTGGCGCATAGGGAGAGCCCTCGGGTCCAGGTTCAGGCGATGACAAGCTATGTCCGCATCGATACTCGGCATGTCTGTCGTGCTCCACGCGAAGATGTTGATGTTGCTCTGGATGCAGCCTAGCATCCGCGCCTGGTCCTCGAGGCTTAAGCCTCCGCTGACCCGCACCTTCTGTACTTGCCCCGCTCTTGTGAGTACCTCTATCTCCACCACTTCCTCGGCCGGCTCCAGCCTCGACCGCTCTCATCCTGTCCTTGCCTCCTCCTGCTCAACTTCTTCTCCTCCGACCTCTTCAACCCCTATTGCTTCCACCAGGCCTTCTTCTTGCCTCTGCTCTCCTTCCCCTGCCTCTCCCAGGCTCATCTCTCCCATCTCCGCTACCTCCTACATCATCAAGACCCCCGCCTCCTGCGGGCTCGCCTCCTCTACTTCTATACCTCCTTCCTGACCTGCCATATCTTTCTCCAGCTCCTCCGCCTCAGCCATCCACGACACGGTGTTTACCGCCGTCACATAGTACTGCCTTGCCACCTTCGGGTCCCCCCTGATCCTAACCTGCACCCCTCCGTTGCTGAACTTGAGGTATTGATGAAATGAGGAGGGGACACAGCGAAAGGCGCTGATGAGAGGACGTACAAAGATGGCGTTGTAGCTACTTGGGGCCTCTACAATCACGAACCTACAGTTCCGCGAGATGCCCCCAAGCTTCACATGTAGGCCCACTCCCCCTTCTACCTCCTTCCTCTCTCCAGAAAAACCAAAAAGCGGTCTGTCAGAAGCCAGGACCCTTTTTCCTTCCACCCTCATTTCATCGAAGGCCTTCTTGAAGATCATGTTCACAGAGCTCCCGTTATCCACCAGTATCCGGGAGACTGTGAAGTTCTCCACCGCTGTCTGGATCACTAGTGCGTCGCAGAACGGTTGTTCGTAGTCTGGCATATCTGCGGATGAGTAGGTGATCTTTTCTTTTAGGGGGGGAGCTAGGGAGGTCAAGGCGACCCCTCTGCGGAACATGGTTTGAAGGCTCCCCTTGCGGGTTGCCTCGATCCCTACTCCCCTATGGATCACTCCGATCCCCCCTCGGGTCCCCACATCGACCCTGTCTTCACATCTATCCTCAGCCTCTCCGTGCTGCACCTCGACGATCCTTGTAGGCGGATCCTGCCTTCAAGCTCCTCTAGCCTCCCTCATCTCTAGAAATTCTTGGCTGGTGGCCGTTGCGTGACCTTTCTCCTGATGGAAGTCACAATAGGGCAACACCACCCTGCCCCCTCTTCCTTCTCCTCCTCCTCTTCTCCCTGCTCCTCGAATTCTTCTTCCTCTTCCTCTTCCCACCTCCATGGCCTCCTACGGTGGTGGGGGGTGACCTCTCGGTCCCTGCCTCCATCCTCCCTGCTCGAGTCTTCTCGGATCCCGGAGGTTGTCTCTTCCTTGAAAACCCCCTTGGCCCTGGGGGCGGCCTTCCTGAGGCCTCTAACCAAATCGGTTGTTCAGCTCCCTGGCCCCCCGTGCTGCTGTCCCTGCCCTCGGGGTTCTTCCCTCCTCCTATCTTCCCTTCGCTCCCTCTACTCTCTCACTTCTCTCTGCCTCCCTGCTGTCGGCTTCTTCACATCATCCTCCGCCAACCTGGCCAGCTTCCTGGCAAACACAGGGTTTGCCCTCTCGAAGTCTATCTCATTTGCCGCCCTCTCCATGAGCTCCTCAAAAGAGAGAGGGGTCACTTTATTCAGCTCCAGGCTAAAAAATCCCGGCCTCAGCCCCAGGGTGAAGGCAAGCATCAGTGCATACCCCGGGACCTCCTGGACTAGGAGAATCTCCACTTGGAACCGGTCAACGTAATGACCCAACGTCTCCTCCGGCTTCTGCCTCACCGCAAACAGGCACTCAGCCTCCTTCTTCCGCTTCTTCGAAGTCGAGAACCTCAACAGAAAACCCCTGCGCAGGTCCTCAAAACTGTAGATCGAGCTCGCCGGCAACTGGTGGAACCAGTCCCTAGCCTTTTCTTTCAGAGTAATGGCAAAAAGCCTGCACATGAAGGCATCCGACATCTGCCTTATCGACACCACATCCTCAAACCATTGCACGTGTTGAACCGGGTCATCCTTCCCGGTTTAGTAGGTCATATCCGGCTCCCTGAACCCCTCTGGTACTGGGGCCGAGACGATGAGCTCACTAAAAGGGGTCTCGCCCCCCTCCTGGCGAGAGGGCCCGTCCAGCGACCTCGGCTGGCTGGACCGATCCGCGAGACCGTGCCCGGGGAAGAGCTCCCGCACTGTCGCCTCCTTCTCGCCCAGATCCACTGGAACCTCCTTTCCGGGACGCTGGCCTGGGAAAAGCTCCCGCGCAGCCACATCCCTCTCGCCTGCCTCCACCGGGACTTCCTTCCCGGGGCGCTGCCCTGGGGCGTTCTCGCCTAACAGCGGGACCACCTCCACAGGAGCCTGCGGCGGCTCCCACTCATTCCTTGCCGAGAAGGCCAAGCTGATCGTCTGCATGACCTCTCGCCTGAAATCCTCTAACATCTTCCTCGTCGCTTCTTCTCCCTGGGTGGGTGATTCTCCTACGCCAGATCATTCACCTTCACCTCCTGCCATGGGACTCGACTCAAGATTTTCTTGCACCGACTGCTTCCACGCTCACCGCACCAGAACTGTTGAAGCCAAAATTGACCTCAACGACTGTTCACAAACCAAAGTGCAACCGACGCCTACTTCTCTCAAATCTCGACCCCTGACTAGCTGCTAAGGTCCTTAAGACTGACCCAAAGCCTCAGCTGGGAGGTCCCACCTCACACCCGGAAGATCTCTGAGAGCTTTCCCTCCTAAACCAAAAGCTGGACCGGGAGCTCTTTAGAAAGCACTGGAGTTAGAGAGTAAAATGAGAAGCCTGCTTTCCAAAGAGTCCCTATGTGTCTTTTTATAGTCTTCTCCCGACCTGAAAATACTGCAATACCCCTGATGGGTCTGCCAATAGCCAAATCCCGTTGTCATCCCAGGGGTATACAGGTAATTTAACCTGAGGATAATGAAATAATAATAATAAAATAATCCTTTTTCCTGGGTGCCAGGCCCCACCACATGAACCTACTTTGGCGAGAACCCCGGGCGAGAAGGCTCTCGCTGAGCCTTAGCTGTACTCACCTTGGCGAGACCTCCCGCCGAGAGGGTTCTCGCCCTTGGTGGTTTTGACGTCATTACCACTGGACGTGAAGACCTGAGTCCTGGCGCGAACGATCTCGCCTACCAATAGGCGGGAGCACCTTAAGGGCGAGAACTCTGCCGGTCCGCCCTAGGGCTAACTCGGGCCTGACCTAACCCTGACCACTGAGGTCTTAGTCCTCTCGGGCCTCCCCAGCGAATATGGGGTTGTACATGTATTGTTCAAGAAAGTTATCTTTCCTACGAATGAATTCGACTATGAGTCCACCTATGGACACTTCTCTAGGCCGATCCCCGAGAAGCCTAAGTCAAGATACCAAGGTTGAACTTGTCCTCGTAACATTGGCGAGAGTGTCTTCAAGGAACCTTATGAAGAGATTCAACTTCAGAACTATGGACCATATGCTCATGGTCATAACATCAAGATGACACCAAAGGTAAAACCTATTGTGGAAAAGCCTATGAAGGAGAAGACTTCATGTAGCTGCCACTATCATGAAGCTTCCTCCTCCAAGAGTGAAGTTCCTGCTAGACCATCACTTCAGAAAATCAAGCAGGAATACACTAGGCAAAGATACAACAGGTTCGACTGTTAGTGCTATGGCAGAATTGGTCATTTTACCATCGATTGTTGGTTCAATCCTAGGAATGCTACAACCCCTCTAGTTAGCAACGTGAGAATGACCACTCATGATTCTAATGCTCGTAGGGGGAGTATTCTAACTCGAGACCAAGGACCCAAACTTGTTTGGGTTCCTAAGGCTAAGTGATTATAATTGCAGGTATGTCCAAAGACCACCAAAATGCAAATCTGGTACTTGGACAGTGGATGTTCTCGGCACATGACCGGGACAAGGAGCCTACTACAAAACTTCACCTCAGTCTGCAACGGACCAAAGGTCATCTTTGGAGGTTCAGATTGAGGAATAACTAAAGGCTACGGTATGATTACTAACGGTAGCGTATCCTTTTCGGATGTAGCCTTTGTTGAAGGATTGGAACACAATCTCATCAGCATAAGCCAACTATGCGACAGAGGATACGTGGTTGAATTTCATGCTGACAAGTGTTTGATAAAATTCATTGACAACATGGAAACTGTTTTATCGGGCACTCGAAGCCGAAATATTTTCTGTTTAAATTTCATTTGTATAGACTCTTCCACACCAGTGTGTCTTTTAGCAAAAAGTAGTGCATCTCTTACTGACCAATGGCACAAGAGACAAGCACATATTAATCTCAAAACTATTAATAAACTATTCTCTCAAAACATAGTACATGATGCACCTAATGTCAAGTGCATTATGGACAGTCTTTGTCACGCCTGTATCAAAGGCAAGCAAACAAGGAGTTCATTTAAAAGCATAATAGGCAAGGATTCCAATAGAAGCTTACAGCTTCTCCATATGGGCTTGTTTTGTCCACTGCAAGTTAGAAGTTTGGGAGGTAAGTAATATACGTTGGTTATTGTGGATGATTAATCGCGCTTTGCGTGGGTGTTCTTTCTGAAACACAAGTCAGATACCTTCAGTACTGTCACTAGTTTTGTTAGACAAATCCAGAATGAATACAACTATTCCGTAGTCAAAATCAGAAGTGACAATAGAACGGAATTCAAGTCTGGAGCCATGGCAGAATTCTACGGAAGTCAAGGTATCTTTCATGAGTTTTCCTCTCCTCGCACTCCACATCAAAATGGAGTAGCTGGGAGAAGGAACAGAACACTCATAGAGGCTTGCCGGACTATGTTGAGTGATGCCTCACTTCCAGAGTATTTCTGGGCTGAAGCCATCAACACCGCTTGTCACGTGCAAAATCGAGCTCTCATCAACAAGAACCATGATAAGACTCCCTACGAACTTCTAAAAGGCAGGAAACCAACCATTTCATATTTTAGAATCTTTGGCTGTAAGTGCTTCGTACTTAACAACAGCAAGTATCACACTACCAAGTTTAGCGAGAAAAGCTTTGAAGGTATTTTTGTAGGTTATAGTAGCCATAGTAAGTCCTATAGAGTATTTAATAGAAAAACTCTGGTGGTAGAAGAATCGGTACACATTGTATTTGATGAGACGAGTCTGCTGCAAAGCAACTCTTCTAGTATGCCTATTGAGGATGTAGGTACAAAGATGAAGGAACTCAGCTTGGATGAACCAACTCAAGATAAAGATGAGACGTTCATCAAGATCACTTCTACAACCCCTATTGGAGAGGTAGATGATCAAGATGAAGAACACATCCCAGCTGAAGATGCAACTCCAGTGGCTGAAGAGATCCCAGATGCAAGGACTCAAGAGTTCAGACATGTGAAGGATCATCCCTTAGACCAAATCATAGGAGATACTCGAGATGGCGTCAAAACTCGTCGAGGTACAACTAACGAAAATTTACACTTAAGTTTTCTTTCACAGGTTGAACCAAAGAAATTTGAGGAAGCCAACTCCGACGCATCCTGGATTCTAGCCATGGAAGATGAGATGAATCAGTTCAAACGATGCAATGTTTGGACATTTGTCCCTAGAACAAAGAGGAAGAACGTCATTGGGACAAAATGGGTCTACCTGAACAAGATGGACGAAGATGGAACAATTATAAAGAATAAAGGCAGACTTGTCGCCAAGGGCTATCGTCAAGAGGAAGGAATCGACTTTGACCAAACATATGCTCCAGTGGCAAGACTGGAGGCAATCAGGTTATCCCTTGCCTACGCTGCACTTAAGGGCTTTACCGTCTATCAGATGGACGTCAAGTCCGCCTTCCTGAATGGCGACATAAAGGAAGAAGTGTATGTAGAGCAACTGCCAGGTTTCGTTGACTCAACTTTTTCTAATCATGTTTATTTACTGCAAAAAGCCTTATATGGTCTTAAACAAGCTTCTCGAGCTTGGTATGAAACGCTGTCTACCTTTCTTCTTGAAAACAAGTTCACAAGAGGAAAGATAGACAAGACATTATTTTTTAGGGAAATAAAAGGCAAGATTTTGCTAGTGCAAATCTATGTCGATGACATTATTTTTGGCTCTACAGACAACAACCTCTGCAAGATGTTTTCTAAACTTATGCAAGGGAAGTTTGAAATGAGCAGTATGGGAGAGCTGAAGTATTTCTTAGGGCTTCAAGTGAAACAATCTGAGGATGGAATTTTCATCTCACAGACCAAGTTCACCAAAGAGCTACTTAAGAAATTAGGAATGGAGAATGCAACCTATATGAGGACTCCAATGGCCTCAGCTATGTATCTGGACAAGGATGAGAAAGGGAAACCTTTTGATGAAACCAAGTACAGAAGCATAATAGGGTCCTTGCTCTACCTTACCGCAAGTAGACCAGACATAATGTTTTCCATATGTGTATGTGCTAGATTTCAGGTGAACTCTAAGGAATCTCACTACATTGCTGCAAAGCGAATCTTGAGATACCTCAAAGGTACACCAAATCATGGCTTATGGTACCCAAGAAGTAATGATAGTGAACTAATTGGATTTTCAGATGCAGATTTTGTAGGAAGCAAAGACGACAGGAAAAGTACTTCCGGGACTTGCCAATTTCTCGGAAGGAGACTTATTTCCTGGAGAAGGAAGAAGCAGAACTGTGTAGCCATCTCAACGGCTGAATCAGAGTATATCTCTGTAGGCATCTGTTGTGCACAGCTTCTATGGATCAAGAATCAATTTGAAGACTATAACATGAAGTTCCAGAACGTTCCTCTGTTCTACGACTCATCCAGCGCAATAGCAATCGACAACAACCGAGTCTCCCATAGCCGGACAAAGCACATAGAGCTTCGATATCACTTCATCCGGGAGCATGTGGAAAACAGAGACATAGATCTACAATATGTCTCCACAGACAGGCAAGTTGCAGATATATTCACCAAACCGCTGGAGGAGTCCAAGTTTTCATTCATCAAAACGGAACTCGGGCTGCTCAACAAAGAGGAATAGTGATGGTGGATTCAAAGACAGGCTCAGAGTTGAAGATATCAGTGGCAGCAAAATTCTCCCAAGCAAATCGTCCTTCAAAGTGATTTTCTCGAGTATATAGAGACTTATACACGAGTAAACGGAAATACTCGAGTAACAAAATTTCCATACTCGAGTAGTTGGTAATCTACTCGTGTATGTACTCGACCTACTCGTGTATACTCCATCTCATACTCGTGAATACTCCATCTCATACTCGTGTATACTCCATCTCATACTCATGTATACTCCATCTCATACTCGTGTATGGCGATATATACTCGAATATACGGCAATCAGTAATTTGAAAATCTCCTTTCTTTTTCTTATTCGCACCAAAGTGTTTGCCGCTCCGTAACAGGTATGATTTTATCCTTATCACTCCTACTTAAACCTAATTAGGGTCATATATAAATTTAGAAAAATCGGAAATCCTTTCCACTCCTCAATCTCCTGAGTAGCCGTCGTCGCTTCATATTCCGGAACCCGAAGAGCTCTGTCGTTTCCGTCTCTTTCGTACTCCAGAATCGCTGATGGCTCCCTCCTCCAAGATCGGAATCGGCTCAGAGCTCGACCCTAAAGGTATAGCCGACCTCTCCGATGATTTCTAAAACATGCTCATTCTGTTCGACACCGCCAGACTCTCGTTCATCCTCCAGACACCATACAAAGTCATTTTCCCTGCAGTCGAGGAGTTCTACAACAATCTGAAGGTCAAGCAAAATGGTACAGTTCTAAATCCAAGGTCAGTGGGATCAAAATCCGTCTGGACAAAACTTCCTTAGCTACTCTGTTAAAATTGCCAGTGGTGGACGAAGAAGATGATCTGACTCCTGAAGATTCCGACAGAACCAGCTTCTTTTGTGGAATAAACCCGTATGAAGCATATTCGTTCCGCCGTGCAGATTACAATTCAGAGGGCAAATTTATTGTGGATGTGATTGCCAAAGTTCTTCTATGCAAAACTTATTCTCTCAGAGAAATCTCCTAAAATCTTTTTGACGTTATGCAAGCCATAGTCTGCCGGAAGAAATTCCAGTTTGGAATGATGATACTGGACAAAATCAGAGAAAGTGTGAAAAAACTAAGCTATGCTAGGATTATCTCACTCCTCCTCCATGAGATTAATCCTACAGTGTTTGATTTATCTAAAGGCACTCCCCTCCATCATATGAAGAAAGTATCCTTCCTCTCAATCCAAAGATATGAAATCAAACTCCTCAACACTGCTCAAGACTCAAAAGCAGCTGTTACCTCAGAAGATGAGCCCAGAGATCCCCTTATCTCAAATGACAGGATTCCATCTCCTCCTTTACATCACACTATTACCACCTCGGGTGCAATAGTTGAGGAGGAGCGTGCCTCATCTAATCCTTAGCACAAAGCTTCAGAAGTCTCTTCTCAGCAAGATCTGATCTAAGATCCTACTCCTCCTTCTCCACCTCCAGAAGATCTCACCTTAGAAGTTCAAGCTCAAGAAAACCTTCTCTCTACAGCTTAAGATATTAACAGACTGATTGATGAACTCAGGTCAGATGCTCCAGTGTTTCAAGATGATTCAGTTATGCTATCTCCTGAGGATCACTCTCAAGCAGATCCTTCCCCTACTAAGGATCCTTCTCCCTCCCCTGCAAAGGTACCCCCTACCTCTCCTACTCAGTCCCCTGATAAACAGCAAGGTCAGCCAGAGATTAATCTACTGTCTGATGATGAGGACATGTCTCCAGAACCAATGGATGCTCCTCTGAGGACACTAGACTTCTCTGTTCCCTCTTTCATCAATACAGAAGATTTAGTTGTGATACCACCCTTTAAGAGAGCTGAAAGCTCAGTTGTGATTACTAAAATTCCCCCCTGGGTTGCTCCTGTTCCCTCAGCCTCTGCCCTAGCCTCAGATCCCTCTAGATCCTCAGATTTAGTCAGTTAGATTGGGCAAAAGTTCCGTGAATAGAGAAAATATTTTGATGACTCTTTGGCATCAGTGAACAACAAGATCTATACTCTTGAAACTGAGATGAGTAGAGGCTTTGCTGAAATTCAAGCAAACACTGATGAGCTCAAGAGACTATTTCAGTTGGGTGGCAAAGCCCTAGATCATACTATCACCAGTATAGGTGTACACAAAGATCAAGCTGAAACAGTTGCAAATAATCAGATTCAATTAGACAAGGATGCTACCGTGAATGTTATGAAAGTTTGTGAGGAAGTTGGAACATTTAGAGATGAAGCAATTGCCCAACTCTCAGTAGATATCAACAAGGGGGAGAAGATAGTCAAAGAACAAGTTGAAAAAATATCTGAACAATCTAAAGCATCTGTGGATAGTCTAGTCAAAGAATTGAAAGCAGACTTCCTTGCTCAACTTCAATCTGTAAAGTTCGAAATCTATGACACTGCTGTATGGGTGCATAATCAGAACTTTCCCAACTCCCAACTTAACCCTGCCATTATTCCAAAGGTCCTAGATCCTCTTGAAGAACATCCTCCCTCAGGTGCTCCAGATCAGGCTAACTTTCCAGCTCAGGCCAACATTCCAGAGTATGTCCCAGTCTTCTCACCTAGACCTACTGGTGACATGACTGAGCCTCTTCTTTCTTATGCTGTTATATGGCAAGATGAGTTTCCTCCAAGTTCTCAGGGTGCCCCCAGAAAGAAAAGGAAATATGGTGACGGCGCTTCTGCTAGCCGTTCTGCACCAAGGAGAGAGCCTGCCCCAGATATAGAAGGTAGACCAGAAGTTGTTCATGCAGAAGTTGGAGTCCTACCTCCAAGTCTCTTATCCTTAATACCTTGAAGCTGGTAACAGATTTTGGTGAAAATAGAGAGCACTACTATAGCAACGCAGAATGGAAAGCATATGATGTATCTCAAATCAAAATCAGATTGCATGACAGAAATTGGGGATATAACAATCCAGCTGCTCCTCCAAGGCCCAAGACCTATTTTCCCAAACCTTTCAGCTACTTGGAGAGGCAAGAGCTTAAAAGAGAAAGACTTCATAGAGTAGCCCCTTCTTGAGTGAATGAGGATGTGGATATGGACATTTAATCTTTTGAAATCATTTCTATATAAATATATTTGATTCTAATTATGGGTATCTTTATTATTCCTGTTTCATTTTTTTTTCAGTATATGTTTTATTGTTCTTTTTACTCTAAGTAATTCACCTTAGTGTAGAGGGTGCTGACATCTACAAATAGGGGGAGATTGTTGGGATTTGTCTCCACAATACCTCAGATTTGTAGGAAGTCAGACCTTGAACTAAGATGAATTAAGGTGTATTTGATATTGTGTTTGAGTTGTATGTGTGCAGGTTCTTATTGCCAAGTGTAGACCAATGTCAGTCTATAATGGGCCACCAAACACAGGACCATATAATGTAATTCCTCATTTTGTGATCCAAGGTGTTGGCTCATGTATAGCCTCTCTATTGGGACACACTTCATCAACATGCACTTGGACCTATGGAGTATTGAAGTCTATCTCAGAAGAAATTTTGTAAGTCCACATACTCGAGTACTTCTTTAGTATACTCGAGTATGTGAGTCTGTACTCGAGTAGGTTGGGCTACTTACTCGAGTGGATTCTCTATATACTCAAGTATGAAAGCTTATACTCGAGTAGATCTGGACTTCTTATCCTAGAAAGTTTCTAAGTCCACATACTCGAGTAGTTCTCTGAAATACTCGAGTAAGTAACTCTGTACTCAAGTAGATTGATTTTCATACTCGAGTAGGTTAGTGATCACTCGAGTAGTTTTCCTAAGATACTCGAGTAGTCAATCTTCCCCATACTCGAGTATCTCAAACTCTTATACTCGAGTAGCTCTTCAAGTCTTATCTGAGAAATTTTTCCATGTGTCTATACTCTAGTATATTTGCTCATACTCGAGTAGTCTCTCTAAGTCACTCGAGTATTGATCTCTGAAGCACTCGAGTAGTTTCTATCTTGCTACTCGAGTATATCCCTCATATCTACTCGAGTATGTAACCTCTTACTCGAGTATGTCTCTGTCTCTCGAGTGTGTCTGTTTGAATTTCTTGAATTTCTCTAAGTCAAGTTTCTTTGTGTATTTTCTAAAAGTCCTTTCTGATTGGTCCACGTGTCATCCTTAATTATGCTTATGACCATTGGAGACCGCCTATAAATAGGGCTTTTCAGACTTGACTAAATACATGCGTTTACATAGATTAATTTTTAAGAAAGAGAAAATTCTGAAAACCCTAATCTTTCCATCCGCCGCCATTAAAGCTTTCGGAAGAAGCTCTGGATAGTCCTCTCTCAGCCGCAGCTATCGATCTCTAATTCTCAAGCAATCCAGACTCAAGAAAATTCATCCGATCTCTCCGTGCTTCATCTCTCTGATTTATTTTCTTGATCGTGGTGATTCCAGATCTCAGAATCGTGGATTTTTCTCAAGTCTTCTTCACCTATTTCTGTCCAAACCAAAAAGCTCTCAAGAAGAAGATTACGTCAAAGATCCAGATCTGTGCTAATTATTGTTCGTGTTTTTCTTTTCAAACAAATTTCATTGTAGGAGATCTATCTCCGAGTGGTAGGAAGTTTTATCTTCTGAGTGTAGATCCGTTTGGGATCGAGTTTTTGTAGGAACATAGTTTCGAGGTGTAGGATTGATTTGCAATCTGAGATAGTGGAGTACCCGAGTCTAGTGATTTGCTAGATCGGTGAGGAAAAGTGGACGTACACAAGATTGGGGAACAACTATAAATCTCTTGTCGTCTGTGTGATTGCTTGATTACTTATCTGTGCTATGTTATTTTTTTATTCCGCATTTGGCACGCATTTCACCTATTCACCCCCCTCTAGGTGATTTAGGTTGACAACTTAGTTCTCTCATAACTTTTTGTTGGGAGAGATATACTGTTTTTTGAATCGTAATTTTTAGTAGATCTCTTTTGGTACAACCTTCGCTCGATCGGACCGGGTGGGTCCTTTTAGCCATAAAGAATATTTGCTTATCGCCTCTATTCTATCCTAATCGGTTTGGCTACCCATACATAAGCATTAAAGTGATATAATTGCTTGGCATCTGCGTTACGTTAAAATTTGTGCGAGTGTAGAACTCGAATCGTAGAGAGACGATCGTGCTTAGTCCGTAGTTTTCCCAGTGTCAATGTGTGTCCCTTCATCAATTGGGATTCAGAGGGAGGTTCACGTTAATTTCCTAATTTGCACCCTCCCCCTTTTATTTACACGTCGGCGTGAACTTTTCTTGCACGTTTATTTTCCAAAATTTTAAAAAAAACTTTCCTGGTCTGCCAATAGCAGTCTAAATCTTTTATTTTCTAACAAAAATAAAACAAAAATTTTTAATAATCTCTTTATTATTTCCTGTAAGAAAAAATCAAAAAAATATGTTTTTGCCCTAGTTATTAAGCGGGTATAATTCCATCTATGGTTGTTCCTTTGAGTCAGTTTCACTATTATTTCTGCATGCGCATTAGGTTGGGCACTGAGTAGTCCCCATCTTCCTCCCATCTGGCAGACGAGCGGGAAGCGGGTCAGGTTCCCGCAGCGATTGAGGAACTCCATCAGGAGTTCACTAATCAGTTGACGAAGATTGGGTAAATGCTACAAGAATAAAGATTAAATCAAGCGGCTCCCCATAATCAAGCCGCCAACCCACATGATGAAGGGAATAATAATCAAAACAACAACCATAACAATAAATGAGCCCCATGTGCACTGTATGAGTTTGACATTACTAGAGTCGTCTGGGTCAAACCCCCATCATATGATGGATTGGGTGAACCCCAAGTCTTCCTAAACTGGGTTATGAAAATAGAATGCTACTTTGAGTGGCAAAATTTGACTGATGCGGATAAGGTGTGAGTGGCGAGAATGAAGTTGCTAGGTAGAGATAAGATATTCTGGTTGAATGAGGAACGTCGTCTGAGAACTGATAATGTTGAATTACTCATTGGTTGGGCTGGCATGAAGGCCATGCTGACAGACCAGTACGTTCCTTCATACCATCATTCGCAGATGTTTGATGACTTGGCCACCCTTAAGCAAGGGAATAGGACGGTCTCTGAATTTATGAGTCTCATTAAGGACATGATGGTTTGGTGTTGTGTGAGGGAGATGCCTGAGATCACCCTCTCTAGTTTTCGTAATGTGTTAAACCCTGACATCTAGGGTAAGCTATTGCTTTATGGTCACACTGACCTAAACACACTTTCAATGCTGCACTAGATATCGAGAAGCACAACATTTTCAAGAATAAGTCTCGCTCGTATTAGAAGGGAAAGTCCATCTTAGGACCGCCTCCGACCTTTACCTATAAGGAGAAGGGCAAGTTCCAGTCCACTGACTCGAACTCCATAGTAGTGGCTGCTAGGAATTTTAGAAACCAACCGGGTGAGAGAGTTCTTATAGGAAGGGTCAACAAAATGAATGCTACTTGTTTCGCTTGCGGGATATAGGGTCACTACGCTAGTGAGTGTCCTACTAAGCCCAAGCCCTTAACCTTATTAGATTACACATGTGAGTCAGACGACCTTATATATGAGGCTGGAGTGGATAGCAAGTCGGAAGGAGTGCCTAGTGATATGTAGGATGAATCTCATATGATGGTCATGCGGTGTATTCTGGCGACACCACGAGCGTTATATGTCTAGAATAGGACGAAAATTTTTTCGTTGAATTTTAAGAGTGGAGAGAAGTGGTTTAGGTTGATCATAAACAGTGGTAGCTGTACGAATGTCATTTCTGAAAATGCGGTGACCCGAATGTCTTTAGTTACTGAGCCGCACCCTAACCCTTATAAGGTGGCATGGGTAAATAAGACATTGCTCCCAGCGTCGAAGCATTGTTTGGAACCCCTTACTATCAAGCCTTATTTTGAAAAGATTTGGTGTGACGTCATCCCCATGGATGCTTGTCACATATTATTAGATCTTCTATATCTTTATAACCATGATGTAACTCATTTTTGGCGAGCCAACTCATATAAAATTAAAATTAATGGTAAGACCTTTATCCTTAAACCAACTCCACATAAAGATCCTTCAGTCTCTTCCAAAGACACTATTGTGCAAGTAGAGAAGAAAACTTTAAGCTTGATTGGTAAGAAGGAGTTGGAGCGCGAGTCTTTTATTAACGGAGTCATAAATGCGCTAGTATGTTTGGAATTCAAGGAAGATAGCTCCTCGTTCGATAATCTACCTCCAGTGTTGAAAAACTTATTAATGGAATTTTGGGATGTTTACCCGGATAACCTTCCACCTAAGTTACCCCCTATGTGTGAAATTCAACACGAGATTGATTTCGTTCCGGGTTCTTCATTTCCTAACCTTCCCCATTATCGGTTAAACCCCTCCGCGGACCTAGAATTGCAAAAAATAATTTTTGATTTGCTAAGTGAGGGGTTCATCCGTCACAGTAAGTCCTTGTGTCGTACCCGCATTATTGGTGCTTAAGAAAGACGGATCTTGGCGGATGTGGGTGGATTATAGGGCCATTAATAAAATAACCGTTAAATACAGGTTTCCCATTACTTATTTGGATGACTTAATGGATATGTAAGTAGGAGCCACGATTTTTTCTAAGTTAGATTATAAGAGTGGCTACCATCAAATCAGTATTGGGAGGGAGATGAATGGAAAACAGACTTTAAATCAAAAGACGGACTTTATGAGTGGTTAGTACTCGGGGAAGGGCTCACTAACGGCCCGAGTACTTTTTCATGATTGATTACTTTAGTATTCAAACCTTATTTAGGAAAATTCGTAGTTATTTACTTTGATGATATCCTAGTTTTTAGCTCCTCACCGAATGATCATGAGTCTCACTTGAGGAAAGTACTCTCTACACTGTGATCGGAGAAATTATTGGTTAATTTAAAAAAATGTACGTTTAATGTTCCATCTGTGGAGTTCCTAGGTTATATCGTAAGTTCGGATGGTATCCAAGTTGGCCCTAAGAAGGTCCAAGCTATCATGGATTGGCTGGAACTAACCAGTATACGAGATGTTCAGAGTTTTCACTGATTAGCGACTTTTTACCGCTGATTTATCAAGGATTTTAGTAGTATCATGGCACCAATCACTGAGTGCATGAAGAAGGGAGATTTTTTGTGGACTAAATAGGCTGTCAAAGCATTTGACATAATTAAATCCCGAATGTAGGAAGCTCCTCTTTTACGATTACCAGATTTTAATAAAGTTTTTGAATTGTCATGTGACGCGTCTTGAATCTGTATTGGTGGTGTCTTAAGTCAAGAGGGGCATCCTATTGGATACTTTAGTGAGAAACTCTCGAGACTGAAATTGAATTATTCTAACTACGATCGAGAACTTTATGCGGTTATGCGGTGTTTATAGCTTTGGCGACATTTTTTGATGTCTAAGGAATTTGACATTTTAGCCGACCACAAGGCATTGTGGTTTATTAATTCCCAAACTAAAGTTAGCCCGAATCATGCTAAATGGGAATCCTATCGTCAGGAGTATACCTTCATAATTAAACATCTAAAGGGAACTTTAAATCGTGTGGTAGATGCTCTTAGTCGTGTCTCCTTATTATTGTCTACGCTAGAGGTAAAAGTGATTAGTTTTGATAGAATAAAGGATGAGTATGTTAATTTCTCGGACTTCAAGGACATCTATTATTCTACTAAAAACAACTTTCCCACTATGATTTCTGCTTATTATATTCGAGAAGAATATTTATTTAAGCATTCGAAGCTTTATATTCCCTGTTCTTCTCTTCGACATTTTATCGTCTTAGAGTTACATAGTGGTGGTCTAGGTGGACACTTCGGGTGCGATAAGACTATTATGTTATTAGAAGACATGTTCACCTGGCCAAGCCTAAAATCTACGGTGAATAAAATTTTTGGTAGTTGTCGCGCTTGTCAACCAGAAAAAGGTAGTAAAAAGAACGCGGGACTCTATACCCATCTTCCAATTACTTCCATTCCCTGGGAAGATATTAGTATGGATTTTATCCTAGGCCTACCAGTCACGTTTAGATATGATGATTCCATTCTAGTGGTAGTAGATCGATTTTAAAAAATGGTCCATTTTATCGAGCGTAATAAGACTGATGATGCGTCAAATGTAGAAAAATTATTTTTTAAATAAGTTGTTGGGCATAGGGGCATTCCAAAAATGATAGTGACTGATAGAGACGTGAAATTTAATAGTTATTTTTGGAAGACCCTGTGATGAATTTTGGGCACCAAACTATTTTTTACTTCGGCCTACAATCCCCAGACTGATGGGCAAACGGAAGTGGTAAACAGAACTTTGAAGAGTTTACTTCATTGTCTTGTGGGTGACCATAAGGGAACATGGGACCTCATCCTTCCCAATGCTCAGTTAGCGTATAATAACTCGAAAAATAGGTCCACGGGTTTATCATCAAATGATATTGTGCATAGATATAAAGCACCAGTGCCACTTGACTTGATTCCGTTACCGCCATTATATAAGTCAAGTTAATTTGCATAGGATTTTGCATCACATTTTCATAATTTGCATAAACACATAAATGATGCGCTAACCACACAATATGCATCTTATCAAGTTCATGCTAATGTACATAAAAGACAGTCTTACTTTAAGGTTGGTGATTAAGTCATGGTGCATCTCATCCATGAACGGATGCCTTTGGGAACAATAAAAGAGTTGGCGAACCGACAAGCTGGACCTTTTTGGATCTTAAAGAAATTAGGAGAAAATGCATATATTTTGGAGTTACCCACTGATTGGGGGTATTTCCCCTATTTTTGACATTTTTGATTTAACATCATATGTTTCCACAACTAGAATTATCTGACTGTCAATTTAGCTCCACAACAAGTTCTAATGGGTTGGGGGTTCAGTGTGTTTCTGGATCTCTCTCTCCATCGGACTCCAATGGAGGTACGTTGAATGTTGATGAACAAACTTTTCCTCCTTTATTTCCTAATGCTTTTCCCAGGTTTCCCTGGACTAATATTTTGACAGACGGGATCATCAAGGACGAATTGCTTTACTTTCCAAGTGGTGATGTTTGCTGCTACTTGATTCGATGGCGTGATCTTCCATCCTCCCATGACTCTTGGCTTCTAGAATTAGAGGTGGCTCTCTTGGATGATGCTCTTCTATGTCGGTCCCTTCATGATAACTCATCGGTGATGAGTCCTTTTGAGCGAGGATGGAGACGATGGCCCCCAATAAGATGAAGAAGGCAACGACATGCTTACAGAAGATTTGTCTCGTCTCCAATCAAGGACTAATGGTGCCGTGGTGATTTTGTGAAGTTACGCTATAATCTCGGCCCTCGGAGATAGCCAAACTTTTAATATTTTATTTGTTTTATTTGCAGCATGTTTATTTCATTTATTTTACCATTAAACATTTGGAGTGTTATTTTAATTATGTGGGCTGCATGTAGCCTAGTCATGTGTTTTATTTTACTTGGGCTGCAAATAGCCTAGTCATGTGGTGAGCCTATATAAGGCGATGTAATGTTAAGAATTATTCAAGTTGAATGAAAATTTGAGAAAACCTAATTCCTCCTAAGAATTTCTCCTCCTCCTCCTAGTCTTAATTTCGGCCAAAGCCCTAACCTTTCCTCTTCCTAGCCACCACCTCTCCTCCTCCCTCCTCCCTCCTCCCTCTCTCTTGGCCAAGCCCTCCCCTCCACTCCAAACCACCACCTTTTCTCTCTCCAGCCCCCTCTCGGCTTTCTCCACCACCACCCTCAACAAACCAGACTGGCCACCACAAACGAAAACCCGACCACCTCCAAGCCCAAGTTCGGCCACCCTCCTCCTTGCAATCCCCACCATCTCTCACAATATTTGCATGGATCTTGGCCAAGGCATTGAGCGAAGAAGGCAGACGAATTTCCTCTCCATCCGGCTTAACTCTTACGGAGCCGTTGAAGAGTTATTCAAGTTAGATAATCATAATCATCCATTTCGATTTGGGTAATGAAAATTTCTACCTTCGGGTGATTATTTATTTTTCATAGATATTCTTGTGGTGGAAATTCTTGGCATTAAATTTTGATAGCGTTAAATCATCGTGGTTTTTTTCGACCGGTTTGTGTTTATCTTGATTGAATTATTTTCGGAAGGATTTGCGAACCTCGTAACTTTTTGTTGGGAGAGATCTACCATTTTACGAATCATAATTTTTAGTAGATATCTTGTGGTACAACCTTCGATCGATCGGACTGGGTGGGTCCTTTTAGCCAGATAGAATATTGGCCTATCACCTCTATTCAATCCTAATCGGTTTGGCTACTCATTCATAAGTGAAGGATCAAGCGCATACCCAACTGCACCAAAAGCCCGGACTTTTGGAGAGGGCTCTACTTAATTTCTTAAATAATTAGCAAAGCGCCACGGGTCAAGTGAAGGAACGCCAGACCAACCAATCCCCCCCCGAGCATCCAGCATAACCCGTCGACTCAGAGGTGGGGTTACCACATGGCCCATATGGCTCAGAGGTGGGGTTACAACATGTCCACAGTTTGCCTGACCCGCCGGACCCACACAGGTAGAAGGGAAAAATCAGGATTTAATAGCCCCCCCCGGTCTTGAACCCGTGACCTCCTCTGATACCAATTGAAGGATCAAGCACATACCCAACTGCACCAAAAGCCCGGACTTTTGGAGAGGATGCTACTTCATTTCTTAAATAAGTAGCAAAGCGCCACGGGTCAAGTGAAGGAATGCTGGACCATACAGTAAGCATTAAAGTGACATAATTGCTTGCGTGTGCGCTGCGTGAAAATTTGTGCGAGTGTATAACCCGAATTATAGAGAGACGATCGTGCTTAGTCCATAGTTTTCCCGATATCAACATCTGGGAATGCATTACTCTCCTCTATCCAGTACACAAATCTCAACAGATCCTCCATAGTTCAGATGGTTCGCTCAGACTAACTATCTGTTTGAGTGTGAAAAGATGTGCTAAAGGTAAGACGAGAACCCAAGTATCCTTGAACTGCCTTCCACTCCTTAGAGGTAAAGAGACCATCACGGTCAGATACTATCATCTTAGGAACCACATGACACTGTACAAACTGCTCCACAAAGAGACCCACTAAAACATATATATGTGAATCCTTCTTTATAAGTATAAATCTATCAACCTTCCACTTAGGGATGGGCAATGACTGTAATAATCCGCCAGGGCTCTTGCACTCTACAGTCACCTTTTAGCAATCCTCACAGTATAACATAGTACTTAACAACACCCTTCACTCGGCGATGGTATTTCGTAGGTCACTATACATCTTGGTAATCCCGGGATGCACCGAATACTTGAAACAATGTGCCTCTATAAGGTTGTCTTCCCGGATTACACTTCCCTTTGGAATGTAGAGCATGCCATTGAAATGAACGAGGCCATCCTTTAGAGTATTCTAATCACTAGGCCCATTTTCAATTGTCTTGATCACAATGGCCAGAGCCGCATCCTTCCCTCGTTCTGTCCGGATACGATCTCGAATTTCATATAATATACTCATAGCAGATATGTACTCAATATAATCCTCGGAATGACTCATACACATCAACGTGATCTCAATTTCCTCGAGAACTCGAGCCAATTCCTTCTCATCAATCGGGATTTAGGTCTCGACTTCGGTACCTTTCTGCTCAATGCATCTACTACGGAGTTTGTTTTTCCAGGATGTTAGTTAAATGTAAACACGTAATCACACAAGAATTCTACCCCGATGTTTTCTCAAATTCAACTCCTTTTGGGTATGAACATACTTCAAATTTTTGTAATCATGAAAGAACTCGCAGTGGACTCCATATAAATAGTGCCTCCAAACCTTTAAGGCGAACAACACTGCTCCCAATTCTAAATCATGTACCGGATAATTAACTTCATGATTCTTCTTTTGTCTTGAAGTGCAAGCTATCACATGCCCGTACTGCATCAACACTGCTCCCATCTTTTTATAGGACGCATTAGTGTAAATATGAAATCCCTCTTTCATTGATGAAAGGGCTAGGATGGGTATGGTGGTAAGTCTATCTTTTAGCTCTTGAAATGTCGCCTCACACTGGTGTGTCCATTCAGATGGCACACCTTCCTTTTAAAAGCAATGAGGGGAAGGGATATCTTCGAGAATCCTTTCACGAACATGTGATAATACATAGTAAGTCCAAGGAAGCTCCGTACATAGGCTGCTGACTTCAAGGGCAACCACTCCATTACTGCATGCACCATGGATGGATCTATAGTTGATTTAGCCCCAGTAATCACATGGCATAAGAAGGCAACTTCTCGGACCCAAAATTCACATTTGCTGAACTTAGCGAACAATACATGCTCTTTTAGCTTCTTAAAGACTAAAGCCATATGCTAAGCATGCTCCAATTCTATCTTCAAATAAACCAAAATGTCATCAATGAAGATGATGATAAATATGTCTAAATATAGTTCAAACACCCTATTCATAAAACTCATAAACACTGAAGGGGCATTTATGAGTCCAAACAACATAATCGTGCTCTCGTACAAACCATATCTCGAGCCAAACACTCTCTTCGGGACATCTTACTCTTATACCATCAATTGATAATACCCTGAGAATAGATCAAATTTAGAAAACCAATGCGCTCCCACTAACTGATCGAATAACTCATCGATCTGGGGTAGGGGATAGGTGTTCCGCACCATTAATCGATTGCATTCCCGATAGTCTATGCACAATCTTAATGTTCTGTCCTTCTTCTTAAAGAATAGAATAGGGGATCCCTAAGGTGATGAACTGGGACGAACAAACCCTTACTCAACTAATTCTTACAACTGAACTCTAAACTCGACGAGTTCCTTTGTCTCCATTCTGTAAGGGGTACGAGAGACGGGTATGGCACCCGTTATTAATTTAATCTGAAAGTCCACCTCTCTATATGGTGGTAATCCTAACATTTTCTCGGGAAATACCTCTGGGAAGTCTCGCACTACCTATGTCACAACCCGTATTTTTCACAGCCAATAAAAGAGTATCATAGTAAGGGAAAAATGTGCATCATGATGCCACATCAGTAGGGGATAACTACGGACCCTCATGTAAGACACCTACTTAATCAAGAAGAAAGATTCTTTAAGTTATTTAAAGGTAAAATCAGTTTAAGTGCAGTAGTTAGCCGTATCCCTCGCCTTAGTGGCTCATCTAGTCCATAAGAAAAGTAATTAAACTCTGCGGAAAGTACTTCTTTTATCAAATTAGGCATCCTACAAGAGCTTAGAGGTTCCCAAAGGACACCTCAAGGCATACAAGTTCTAAATTTAGTAGAAATAAAAGTAGTTTTGTACGGTCATTAAATATAGTGATTTTATATTTTAAAATATGTAATGCATGAGGCTATAATAGTAATTTTATACTTGAAAATAACTACCATGCAATCCTAGCATAAATCATCCCAGAGAGCAAGTAATTTTATACACAGAAAGAAAACTAAGCAGCTATTAAGTACCCAAAATAAACAGTCCTATGGGCGTCAACAAACTAACACGAACCCACATAAAACAAAGTATGTCTGAACTAGCAAAGTAAACAAAATAACAAACTACCTCGCTACGGAGAGGAAAAACCACAGCCAAGACAGCTACCCAGGAACTCCAAAACCAGCACTGTAATCAGCTACAGCTTTGAACTTGAGTCATTCCAAAGACAAAACACCTCAGCAAGAAAGTACAAGATATGGCAGAAAGTAAGCCAAAAGTAAACAAAGTCAAGGGGTACCAACCCAAGACACAAGGAAAAAATGTTTATGTAAAGTACAATAGTCATGTACAAAGGTAAAAAGAGAAACACTTACGTGAAGCGTCACGTATAACCACATCACCACAAATGCATAAGACTATAAGGGGAAAAGGTCAAGGTTAAACCATCAGGAGAGAAAAAAACCCCTATTAGCCACCTGTGGTCAACTCCACCAAAACAAAAACGGATGGGGTGGTAAACTCATTTGGACCCAACCCAAAAGAAAATTTATCCGTCTAATTTTGGGGGCGATTGGATACTCCACCATACACCGCAAATGGCCAAAAACCCGGTAGAGCCCCATAAAGTACTAATAGGAAGATCAAACATTGCGGCAGTGGGTTCACAGACTAATAACATGCAACAAATAAAAACCCGAACGGAAAGCCTCGTAATGATCCGAGTTTAGAGCTTAGAGGCACACCACAACCCATTCGGGGCCTGGTGGCTTGTCTCGCCCCACGGCAATACCACGAAGAAAAACCATGATAGACATCTCAAGTCAACAACGACACATAAGATTCTACTAAACAATTCTACATTAGAAGTGGTTGATCAATCTTTAGGAAGAATTTACAATCCTAAAATAAACTCTAACGTCTTCTACATGAAAGTTGTGGAACAGTAATAAAGGTGATATTTAATCACTTCATTAAAACATATAGGATTTACAAGGTTGGGTAACAAAATCATGAACTTTGAAACTATAAAGGAAATTAGACAGGAGATCTCGACATCACTTCAATTCAGTAGTTATTGAACAATCATGATAACAAGAAATTAAAAATTTCTGCATATCGGGTAAAGAAGGAAAGAGAAGGAGGAAACTATCGCTTGCCTTGATTTTAACCGGAAATATTCTCTGAATCACTCCTTGACATAGATCGGGGCTAAAGAAAATAAGAGAAGTCGAAATCTAAGAAGAATGGCCAAAAATTAGAGTTAGGGCTGAAAACCCTAGCAAGAAAATTTCAAGGAATGGGGAAGATTTTAACACGATTGCATAACTCTTGACAAGAGCTTTTCAGATCTATATTCGGTTAAATATTTCGAGCACCGGAGCACCGTCGGCGGCCACCGGAAGATTAACGAATGGGAGGGAGTCGCTGCACAGGTGGTTTCAGTTAGTTCTAAATCGTGATGGAAAAGTTGAAGTTTTCTTTCTAATTATCTTAAGTATCAGAATATATATATATATATATATATATATATATATATATATATATATATATATATATATATATATATAAAGTTTTGTTTAAGTAAGAAAAAAAATGGGCTATTTATGAGCGGGTGCGCAAAAAAAGAAAATAGAGTTTTAGGATGGCTTTATATCGAAAAGTGCTCAACATAAAAGTTGTAGATCTCGTCGAGATGAACAAATTTCATGTTAGCCATTTTTCTATACGACACCGTTTTGTCCCTCAAAATGATGCCTAAACGCAGACTGGAATAGATTTCTCTGGAAGGATGGCTGACTTCTCGAGAATTGGTTTAGGAGTACTCGAGAAGAGGAAAACAGGCACTCGAGAACAAGAAATATTTTAATCGAAAAGATGAAGCAGTACTCGAGTGGAGGAATCAGAAAACTCGAGAAGAAGAGGTTGAGTACTCGAGAGGAAGAAGTTGAGTACTCGAGAGGAAGAAGTTGAGTACTCGAGAGGAAAAATTGCAAATCGTGAAATTTTACGGATATATCCAAAACATCAAACTATAGAGATGAATAGTAAAAGACATTTTTGAATAGTGTTTTAATATTAAAATAATCATATTTATAATTTTTTGTACAAGGAGACATAAGTTTAAAACAGAGGCCCATACGCACGCCAAATTAAACTAAACTCACACCATAGGCGAACACTGACGTTACAAACTCAACGACGAAGTCAAAACAAGAATCCAATGAGCCATTCTTGAGATATAAATTTTCAAAGTCTACGAAAAACATAAATTCCACAAAAGTTCGGAAAATCTCTGAGGCTCAAATATCGCTCGGATCGCGACGAAACTTGACGAGCAAGTCCAAATATATTTAACTTAATTTTATAATGAAAAATATTCCAATTACATCACGAATTCGAGAATTTAGCTGACTCGACCGAACGGACGCGAAAATGCCTTAACGGCATCGCGCCGTCAACTCGATAATAAAAGTAATGTCATTACGTCATAAATATGATGATATCAAATCGAATAAAATCATCGAACAAAATCAGGGGGTTACAATCACTCCCACTAAAAAAAGTTTCGTCCCGAAACTTAACACAACTCAAAAACAAAACTAAAAATGAGAAAATCAAACACCACAAAAAACATAGAGACATACCAGGACTAAGAGAAGAGGTGCGGATGAGATTCCCTCATCGCCGATTCCATTTCCCACATCGCGGTCTCGACGTCTTGATTTCTCCAAATAATCTTGACCATGGGGATGGTTTTTCTCCACAACACTCGATCTTGAGAATCCAGAATACGAGCAGGTTCTTCCACATACATAAGGTTGGGTTGAATCTGGAGCATAGAGTCGAGGACTTGACGATCATTACGAATACACATTCGAAACTGGCTCACATGGAACATATCATGGACACCAGGGAAGGTAGCAGGCAACTCAAGCCTATATGGTGAAACTCCGACGTGTTCAAGAATCTGAAAATGTCCCACGTACCGGGGGTCTAACTTGTGGTTCCTTCCAAACCTTTTAATGCCAGACATCAGAGAAAATTTCAGAAAAACAAAGTCACCAACAGCAAACTCCAGATCAACCCTTAGTTGATTAGCATATTTCTCATAGCGCTCTTGAGCCACACGGAGCTTCTCCTGAATATGAGTCACGACACAATTCATATCTTAAAGGGCTTTTGGTCCTAGTAATGGTCTCTCACAAACTTCAGCCCAAAACAAAGGAGTTCTACAACGCCTCCCATATAAGGCGTCAAACGGGGCCATCTGCAGACTCTCTTGATAACTATTATTGTACGCAAACTCCATGAGTCTAAAACGCTCATCCCAACAGCACCGTGATCCAAAATATAACATCTGATCATATCTTCCACTATCTGATTTACTCTTTCCATCTGACCATTCATCTACGGATGATAGGTAGTGGAATACCTCAAATCGGTACCCAACCCCTCCTGTAAGCTCTTCCAAAAACGAGACGTAAATCTAGAGTCTCGGTCATATATGATACTGACAGTCACTCCATACAATCTGATAACCTCATAAAGGTATAATTCAGCTATCTTCTTCAAAGAGTATTCAATCTTAAAAGGTACAAAGTAAGCACATTTAGTCAATATATCAACTATCACCCAAACAGAGTCATGCCCACGGGGAGATCTCGGTAAACCAGTGATGAAATCCATCGAAATACTTTCCCACTTCCAACTTGGAATATCAAGCAGTATCAATTTACCTCTAGGAATTCTATGGTAAGCCTTAACACGTTGACATGTATAATATTCCGACACCAACTTCGCTATATAATTCTTCATTCCTAACCACCAAGAGATTTGCTTTAGATCCTTATACATTTTAGTGGAACCAGGATGGTAGGCTACACTTGAATCATGTGCTTCAGTACATATCTTAGCCCGAATATCACCAAAAGATGGAATACAAAATCTACCCCGGTACTTCAAGGTACCCAACAAATCCAAGGAGAAATCAGGCAGCTCTCCCTTCTAAGTTCTATTTCGGAGATGTAACAAATCCGGATCATCTTTCTGATGTTCTCTATTAAGGGAAATCCAAGTGGGCTCCTTTGCTTCTAGCCCAGCAGACACAGTACTATTCCCAACCTCGATATCCATCAACAAGAATTCTTCTACAAAGGACTATACCGACAGATTAAAATTTTTGGTCGTCTTTCTACTCAAGGCATCGACGACTACGTTAGGCTTTCCTGGATGATAGAGAATCTCCACGTCATAATCAGCCACATATTCCTACCACCGACGCTGGCGTAGATTTAGTTACTTTTGAGTGAAGACGTACTTCAAACTCATATGGTCTGTATAGATCTTACATAGCGTGCCACACAATAAGTGTCGTCAAAGCTTCAACACATATATTACAGCAGCAAACTCCAAATCGTGTGTAGGATAGTTTCTCTCATGAATATTTTATTGCCTTGATCCATATACGATCACCTTACCATCTTGCATTAAAACACAGCCAAGTCCAATGTGTTACGCATCCACATACATAGCGTACTCTACTCCTTCAACAGGTAAAGTTAAAACTGGTGCAGTACATAATTTCTTCTTCAACTCTTGGAAAGCCTCTTCACACTTATCACTCCAAATGAATATAGTGTTCTTCTGGGTAAGTCTGGCTAGAGGAGCTGACAACACTAAAAAACCCTTCCACAAATCTTCTATAATAGCCAGTCAGGCCTAAGAAGCTCCTAATCTCTTTTGGTGTAGAAGGTCTCTCCCATTCCATCACAGCAGAATTCTTGGTCGGGTTTACGGAAATAATGTCCTTGCTTACCACATGAGCCAGAAAGAACACCTGAGGTAGCAAGAACTCACACTTGATCAACTTAACATATAACTTTGTCTCCCTCAGGTTCGAAAAAACCAAACACAAATGTTGAGTATTCTCCTCAACATTGCGAGAATACACCAAGACATCATCTGTGAAAAAAAACAAACTTGTCAAGGAAGTCTTTGAACAACCTATTCATCAGATCCATGAAAGCAGAGGGTGCATTGGTCAAACTGAAGGACATCACCAAAAACTCAAAATGTCCATGCCGCGAACGAGAAGCTGTCCATCGAATATCTCCCTCACGAATTTTCAACTTGTGGTAGCCTGAACGAAGGTCGATCTTTGAAAATACCGAGCTACCACGCAACTAATCAAATAGAACATCAATCCTTGGTAGGGGATATCTATTCTTAATGGTAACCTTATTCATCAATCCTTGGTAGGGGATACGAAGGTCGATCTTTGAAAATACCGAGCACCCCACGGAGAATAACTTGGTCTAATAAAACCACACCTATAAAACTCATCGAGCTTAGTACGCAACTTATCCAACTAATGCGAAGCCATACGGTACAGTGCTTTGGCAGTAGGATGAGTTCCTGACTCGAGGTTTATCATAAACTCTATCTCCCTCACCGGAGGAAGTCCTGGAAGACAGTCAGGAAAAACATCTGGAAAATCCCGCACCACCGAGATATCCTCAAGACGTGGCGTAACAAAAGCTATTTCTAGGTAAAAATAGAAACAAAAAATGCCTCGCAACTAGACCTTATAACAAGACAAGCACGTACCGTAGAAATGATATGGGAAACCCTGTCCTGAAATCCAAAGATGCTCATAGGTTGGCCATTGTCCATCCTGAAGTCCAGTCGCTTTGCCTTGCACTGGATGACCGCATCATACCTAGACAGCAAGTCCATGCCCAATATCACGTCAAAGTCCTCCGGATCCAACACCATCAGATCTACAAAGGCTAGGAAATTTCCTAAATATATAGGGCACCTCAAAACTCCTTGATTAGATATCACTAAATCACCGAAGGGAAGCTTGACGTTGAAGGAGTCTCCTAATTGATCCACATCCAGATGATGTTTATCTACAAACCTTCGAGACACAAAGGAATGGGCGGCACCCGAATCGAAAAGAACGGACGACCACCTATTCCATACCTTAAAATCCCCTAAAACCGTAGCATTTATAACTAAATAATGGATAACTAGGGCAACAATGAGAAGTAATAAAGATAAATTAATCTGGGGATAACCTGATATAACTTGCATAGAGGTTTAAGCTTCCTCCCTGGTCACCACGTTCAGCTTTCCTTTTCCATTATCCAGGTTGGCGGCGGCAGAGCCCGAAGTGGAATAGGCTGTAGTGGAGTCTTAGCCTTGGGGCATGTAGTCTTCAAGTGCCCATTTTGCCTGCACTAGAAACAGACCTTATCCTTCATCCAGCAATGACTCACGTTGTGTCCCATCCTTGCACAGTGCGTGTACACCAGATCTCGTTTAAGTACTCCTTGGATGGCGAGCACTTGCTACTGCTTTAGGGTGGCAGCCCTCTTAAAGCACCTTTCAAAAGGGTGGCCGGATTGACCACAGAAGCTACATAGTTCCTTTGTATTCTTCTTCGAAGAAGGGTTAGATGCCCTGGAGTTTCCATCTTCATCACCTTTTTTCTTCTCCTTTCACGCCGTAGCACCTCGATTCTTGGCATTCTCGATCTCCTCGAACTTCAAAGAAGCTTCCCCTACTTCAGCATAGCTTTCAGCTCAATAAGCGCATGCCCATTGCTAGACATTGCTTCTTAATACTCCGAGGAAACACTTTACCCTTGCAGCCTCCGAGGCTACCAAATCAGGAGAAAATCTGCTCAGCTTACTAAACTCGATGTCATATTCGCTCATAGTGAGCTGTCTCTGCTTCAAATGCAAGAAATCATTTTTCAATCGGTCCTGCCTTAATGAGGGTAAGAACTTCTTCAGCAGCATCTTCTTGAAGGACTCCCAAGAACATCCTTCCGCCAAACTTTTCATTACTCGAATCCACAAGGTCTTTGCCAGGCCTTTTAGTTGGTAGGCCGAAAGAATCACCTTCTAGGCTTCAACAATCCCCGAATACATAAACATATCTTCCATAGAGATAATCCAATCATCCAAAACCATGAAATCGGCACTCCCGTCATAAGTGGGAGGTCTCAATTACTGGAAATGAGATATAAGGTTCCTCTCCGGTGGTAACATCACCTGGGCACCAGAGGAGCAGGATCAACAGGTACGGCTTGACCCGCGACAGAATCTTGTTCTATGGGTTGCTGCGCAGGAGCGAAAGACAACAACGACTAAATCTTCGACTGCATCGCATCTATCTGCCTCGACAGAGGTTCATTGCTCAAACGTAGACTCTTTATCAATTCCTCACTCTGGGAACCTAACGACTCACCCTCCGATTGGTGAGTCGACTTCATCATAGGATGCTTTGGTGACATTTCTAAAAGGCAACAAACCACTCATCAAAAAAAAATCAATCCTAGCTTACAACTAGGCCACACAACTAATTCAGACCATATTTAAAGACACATGCTTATGCTACAACTTGCTCTGTGATTTTATAATGATGTTATGTCATACTTAGGATGACATCCTCTAATCCTATTTACATAAGTGCCTATGATATGAATGCTTGAATTCTTCATTCTTCTTTAAAATCTTGTGTGTACATGTGTAATCATGTAAAACATAACTTAGCACGCGTGCTTATACGATGATATGCTATGTATGTTGTGTTATGCATTATAAAAATGCCTTAATGCATGCATGAGCGGCGTACACATGAAATGTAATGTATCCTATACTACATAACATCGCATGCAACAAGAAAATAAAATGTGCTAATGGGCACCCATGTGATGGTGGTTATGTATCCCATACTACATAACCGTCACATGTTGCCTCCTATGGTGGATCCATATACAAACACATATTATGCATCCCATACTACATAATATGCCTTGTATACATCTTATCATGCTATGAGTGTAGTGACTATGCTTCGGTTAAGATGTACTGATGACACATCGATGTGTGTATGCAAATGAAAGAAGGAAATAGACTAAACGAGATTGGTTGGTTCGACTAACTTGTCAAACCAACCTCCCTCTGATACCAACTATCACAACCTGCATTTTTCATAGCCAATAAAGGAGTATTAAAGTAAGTGAAAAATGCGCGTGATGATGCCACGTCAATAGGGGATTACTGCAGAAGCTTAGGCAAAACACCTACTTAATCAAGAAGAAAGATTCTTTAAATTATTTAAAGGTAAAATTAGTTTAAGTGCAGTAGTTAGCTGTATCCCTCGGCTTAGTGGCACATCTAGTCAACAAGAAAAGTAATTAAATGCTGTGGAAAGTACTTTTTTTATCAAATTAGGCATCCTACAAGAGCTTATAGGTTACCAAAGGACACCTCAAGACATACAAGTTCTAAATTTTGAAGAAATAAAAGTAGTTTTGTATGTTAGTTAAATATAGTGATGTTACATTTTAAAATATGTCATGCATTAGGTGATAATAGTAATTTTTATACTTGAAAATAACTACCTTGCAATCATAGCATAAAACATCCCAGAGAGCATGTAATCTTATACATAGAAAGAAAACTAAGCAACTAGCAAGTACCAAAAATCAACAGTCCTGTGGGCATCAACAAACTGACACGAACCCACATAAAACAAAGTATGTCTGAATTAGCAAAGTAAACAAAATAACAAACTACCACCCTATGACAAGGCAAAACTACAACAAAGACAGCTACCCAAGATCTCCAAAACCAGCACGACTATCAGCTATAGCTCTAAACCTGAGGCATTCCAAAGACAGAACACCTTAGTAAGAAAGTACAAGAGATGGCAAAAAGTAAGCCAAAAGTAAACAAAGTCAAGGGGTACTAACCCAAGACCCAAGGAAAAAAATGCTTACGTAAAGTACAGCAGTCAGGTACAAAGGTTAAAAGAGATACACTTACGTGAAGCATCACGTATAACCACAACACCCCAAATGCACAAGACTATAAGGGGAAAAGGCACTATAACAAATTGCACTTATATTAATGTACTAAATCATTACAATAAGTACCAAAAATCGTTACAAAAACTCTTTGATAACGAAAAAAACTTTATGTAACAGTCATCTTCTAAAGCTCGACGATAAACATCTTGTAACGAATGTATGCTTGTCATTACAAATAAATTAATTGTAACAAACAATACATCCTCACCCAAAAAAGATTCTTTCTCACAATAAAATAGTTATAATAAATATTATTTTGTTACGAATGTTTTTTTCCTCACAAAAAAACAGTTACGATAAATACTATTTCGTTACAAATGTTTTATTTTTTCCTCACTAAAAATAAATTTACTTCGTTACAATAAATTATAACAAACATTATTTCGTTATAAATTTTTTATTTTTTTCTCACTAAAAATATATTTACTTCATTACAATAAAGTATAACAAACATTATTTCATTAACATAGATTAAACAATAGTAACAAAAAATTCGTTACAATTGATTTCTATTCTTCTCACTACAGCCAATTCATTTATATATCAAAATATTCAATTTCTATTTTTTTGTGTACCTGAAATTTTATTACAAATAATAATTATGATTTCATATTTCTTAAAAATTTATCAAAAGAAAATATAAAAATTTGAAAACACTTATTTAATATTACATAACAAGATCAATATGTATTTATTCACACAAAATAGTATTACTTAGAGTACAAGTTAATGTCATCTCATCTAGAACAATACAATATTACATAACACTTGCACCTATAATAAAAGTCTTTAAATAAATTTACATTGTGGATTATGCATAAAAGTCCCAACACTTGGACCTATAATAAAAAAAGGGAAGACCGGTGCACAAAGCATCCCCACGCAGCAAATATAATATCTTCTCGACACCGTCAGATGAGCTGGATGACTTATTCCCTGCAAAAAATTTGAAATCATTTGTATAATTAAAAGGAATATATAATTTCAACTAAAAGGAATAAAATGATGAGGGTTTCAGATAGCCCATGCAATTATGCCCATAGAAATCCTAAAATTACATCAAAAATGTGTTTCATTGATCAATCATGATCATAATAAAATTTTATCAGAAATTCATGGATGAAAGTAGTTATCCTACTAACTTCAAACATTTCTGATAAAATTTACAAAACCGACAAGTGTCCACACCCAAAAACTCCAAAATTAGACCCAAATTCGTACACATAGCAAGAACAAAAAGAGTTTCCAAATACCTACTGGAGTAGGATAACTATAGGGAAAAAACTTTTCTCCATTGCAAGAGAAATCAAATCTTTAAATGCTTTTTAAATTGAGAATTGTGATAAAATAAATTTGTATATATGCTACCTCCACGATCCACTTCAGTAGGCTTATCCTAGAACATTATAAATATTTATGCATACATTGCAAGCAAGCAGCCGTACTGGCATTGCTCTCCAATGTTTCACCCTCTAACCTTGAAGATGTCTGAAGCAAGATTCTTGAAACAATATTATCCTTAAAAAGAGTCTAGAATTCTTTTACACAAGCGAAAGAAAGAGCGCCAGCTGATTCTTGAGTGCCTTTACTCACTTCAAACATATCTCAGTAAACGTAGAAGGGCAAATATCAGCATAGCAGACAAAATATTGCAGAGATAGATTTTTCCAGTGAAGATAAACTTCTACCACCATAGTTACTACAATTCTTTGAATTGTATCAACCTGGACTCTTTCCTACTGATGTTTTCACATCTTTAATACAAACCAACATTAGAACGCTAAGAAATGCATCAAGCTCTTTCAAAGAAAAGCTTCCATTCTTTATAAATTCCGTCTCTTGAATTTTTTTTTTAGTTCTACAGCTAATCAAACAGCTGCATAAATAAAACTATGAACACAAAAGTCTTCTTCAGATATATTCAGTTTTCTATGAGATTGACCATTTTTGATCTTCTTTTCATGAAAACTTTATGTTAATTGCCATGCTATCGCGCTGAAATAAAATTATACTAAAAGATTATCTACCAAAATTGTAATTATCAACATTTTGGAGTACATTATTTTAATAAATGAGAAAACTGTCCGCAATATAATATAGAGAAAAAACAACGTAACTAAGAGTATTAACTAACTATTTAGTTGGATCATAGATTAAATTTGTGTTGTGGAGATGATTTGATAGCACCCTGTTTAAAAAAAATTTCTAAATGCAACACCCAGTTTGATGAAAAAAACAAAATAACTTGGATATCAAATAAAAACTTGAAAAAGAAAAGCCTTAAATACTAATCATATCTTTTGGTAATGGTAAATATCAAATGTTCCTTTCTTCCCTCCTTATCATCCACAAAAGGAAGAACATCTTTTATGAACACCTTTATTATGGTCGTGGACACAGAACCAAGCTGGGGGGCCAATCCCGGGTGGCTGGTTCCACCTCGGCAATTCCCGTGATTCCACACCCATGACTCAAAGGATTGGGCGCAGTAATAGGGCCACATCCCATACACGCCAATACATCACCGCGGTCAGTATAACCCTGGCAAATTGTTGAAACTTATTTTAGTTTCCAAGTTCAGACATAAACTTCTGTCAATATTCAAACAACTGCATCAAAGTTGGTTGGGAACTCTGCCAACCATTGACTTAAGATAATATTGAAAGCTAGCTCACACATACCCAACACTAATTTATAAAATAAACTTCAACTCATAGATAATCCTTCTTCTGGTTGTGAAGTTTTTCACTAACCTTAACAGAACTCTACAGTGTAGGCCATCTTCACTCCATTTTACATAAAAATTCAGTCATTCAAAATGTACATGCTTCTTTTAAATATCTTTTTGAAAATAAATTTTGCATTGACCATAATAGAAGTATAAAATGTTGGATGATGTTACTGATTAGAAAATCAGTTATAATTAGAGTCCGTATCCCTCGGCTCAGTGGATCACCTAGTCCACCAAAGAAAAACTATATTTATACGCTGCGGAAAAATACTTTATTTAGATTTGACATCCTAAGGAGCACATAAGGGTCCCAAGAGAACCACTCATGCTATGCAAGACCCTACATTTAATTTATATAATATATAAGAAAACAGTCTTTATACGTGATTTAGAAAATAGTGATTACGCTTTATAAAACATGCTGATCATGAGCTTTATTTATAATAACAATTATAGTTTAAAAATAACTAGCAACCTAGCATAAAACCTTCTCAGAGCAAGTAGACTATCTCCAGAAAATGGTAGCAGCAATAGTATATATATCTAGTACAAGGTAAAACTACCAGTGGGCGCCAACAACCTGACACGAACCCACTAGCACAAATATATGTCTGTAAGAGAGTACTGAAAACAACCTCACGAACAAGGTAAACAGAACTCCAAGGTCCGGGAGTCCACCAACAACACCACCTCCAACTAGCCACCAGACTGGCTACAGCTCAGAACCTGGGGTATTCCAAAAGAAAACAGAATACCTCAGCAAGCTAAACAAAGAAAAACTGCATGAAAGAGTCAACCAAATGACAAAGTAACAGAAAAACATGCAGTAGAAAGAGTCACAACTGTCCAAAACAGGACCACAAGAAATGCACAATGTGCAAAGAAACAGCAACGACCCAGCCCAGGAATCACATCCTGCAGGGCCTACTAGGCTGCCAAGAGCCAGAATGCTGCAAACTACCAAAGAAGAAACTTCTAACACCCTAAACTGTGGGAAGTGATAGTAGCAAAAACAACAACGAGGAACCGGATCGAAGGCAAACGCAGTCCTCCAATCCACCATGTCCAAGTCAAAAGCTCGAGGGTCAACACGTGAAAACACAAGGGACCTTCCACCCGACATGCCCAGCCCGTACCTGGAGCAAGAAAAACATGGGTGGCCTTGGCTATATCACACAACTCCACCCCCATAAAGAGCTACAACCACCACTACTAACCACGACCCACGATTCGGCCTCTAGGAAAATAAAGAAAACGGCCGACAAGGAAAACCCAGAAATACAACTGGAAATCCACTCGGAAACGAAATACAAGGTAAAGGAAGAGTGTTGAAATAAACCAACACGACTAGGCGTTGAGTGAAACCCACTCAGTGCCTACCTAAACTTTGGCGTTGAGTGAGCTAGCCTCACTCGCCGCCAAAATAATACCACTACCCACAAGCCCACTAAAGAATACGGAGCTCGACGACAGTCGAACGACCAAGGCAGAAGATCCAGAACTCGAGTAGTTGCCTGCCACTTGAGTATCTAAACTCCCGCACTCGAAACCATCTAAATTCGCCTAGCAAAATAAAATATACAAAGCGCACGATCAGTGACGCATGATCAGTGGTTGTGCGCACTCATCGGTTGATAATTGTGCGAAGCGAACATGGAAAACCTGACAGAAAACCTAGCAACTGCGCACGATCAGTGTCGCACGACCACTGGTCGTGCGCACTGTTGCCAGCGCTCGTGCGATTTTCCGAGACAGAACTTTAGAAACTGAAAGACAGCCGCGCACGAGCAGAGGAACACGACCAGTGGTCGTGCGCCCTAACGGTTGATGACCGTGCGCGGCTAACCTGTACCGTTTGGAATTTCCCGAACGACACCGGAACGCGCACACGACTCACGCCACTGCAGTAGCAGCAGACAACTATCAACCTCGCGCACCACTACCATACGAACTATGCCAAATCATTCGAGTGATACCTTAACGAAAAATCGGCAACCACACCCCCCTCCTAACTCTCCCTCTCGGCTACACCCGAACCAGAGCAACAATCAAAATAAAGGAAAACAACGGCTCCACGCCGACAATTTGGATTCCAAACATCACAAAATAGGGGGGGTTTCAGTAGGAAGAACTAAGCCCTATAGTTAGCAAGAAAATGAGAACAACAAGGCCTCTAACCTAGGCTAACCGGGATTTCAACTTCAGCAAGTAAAATCAAAAAGAAAACTTGGCAAGGGCAAGAATACCACTTGCCTCAATCACAGCGAAGCTTTGGACTGCTTTCCTCCTCTTCGCACGGATCAAAACGGCCGCAACACCTAGAACAAAAACTCGGCCATTAATGGCGGAAAACATCCAAAACCGGAAATTCCAATCCTCCCAAAACTCCACGAAAATCGAATTTCTTACCGTAGGAATGAAGGTCTTAACGAGAGCAATCCGAATCCACTCTCGGAATCGAATTCTGTCCACAAATGCTCCGGGAATCGGCGTCCGAAGGGTAGGCAGTTTCTCCGTTTCCTCTCGTACAGAGGCGGCGGTTCGAGTGGGGAAGATGATGGATCGGGGGTTTTCATTCTATATATATATATATATATAATTATATAATTATATAATTAATTACAAAATTACATAAAGCACCAAATCGACGCGAAAACCGAACTACCTCGGAATTCGACGAAATTCGCACCGTAGCTAAATACCCACACTACGAACACAACGGCGAAGTCGAAATAAATTTTCGACGATCAGAACTCGAGTTATACCCAAATAAAGCCAAACACCAACATCCCCCCGATAGGCCACACCGGGTCACCCAAAACGACTCGGCTTGCTAGGGAGATCTTGCTAACAGGCTACAGAATAGGGCACTCAGTTCTAAGGAGCTAAACCACACTCCACAAATGGCACAAGCCACGGAAACGCATCATCGTAACGCCAAACGAGAATAAAAATAATCGCTGAAAAAATGGGGCGTTAAAGTCACTCCCCCTAAAAGAAAGTTTCGTCCCGAAACTTTACGCACAACCCTCCTACTAAAGAAGGAAAAAGTAACAAACAGAAGTTACAAAGGGAAACATACCGATCAAATCAGCGAAACAGGTGAGGGTACGCCCTCCTCATGGCCGACTCTAGCTCCCAAGTCGCGCTCTCCAAATCCTGATTTTTCCATAGAACTTTCACCATCGGTATGGACTTCTTTCGCAGCACACGCTCCTGAGTATCCAAAATACGAACTGGCACCTCAACAAAAGAGAGGTTGGGCTGCAACTGGGGCACAACATCCAAGAGTTGCCCACTACTGCGCACACACTTCCGCAATTGGCTAACATGAAAAACATTATGAACACCAGGGAAGTTCGCTGGCAAATCCAATCTATAAGCAGACACACCAATCCGCTCCAAAATCTCGAACGGGCCCACATACCTTGGGTCCAATTTCCGATTTTTACCAAATCTCTTCACACCAACCATTGGAGAAACCTTGAGGTATACATGATCCCCTACTAATAACTCCAAAGCAGACCTACGCCGATTGGCGTTCTTTTCATACCTCTCCTGAGCTATACGAAGCTTCTCCCGAATAAGCTTCACGGCGACTTCCATATCCTCCAGCGCATCAGGACCCAACAACGGCCTCTCACCAGCCTCGGCCCAAAACAACGGAGTCCTACAGCGCCTCCCATACAAAGCTTCAAACGGAGCCATCTGCAAGCTTTCCTGATAACTGTTATTGTAAGCAAATTCCATGAGTCGCAGACGCTCATCCCACGCTCCACCGTGGTCTAAAACATAGCACCGGATCATATCCTCAACAATCTGATTGACCCGCTCCATCTGCCCATTGGTCTGAGGGTGGTACGCAGTAGAATACCTCAGATCCGTACCCAAACCCTCCTGCAGACTCTGCCAAAAACGAGAAGTAAACCGGGAGTCTCGATCAGAAATGATGCTAACCGGCACACCGTGGAGTCGGATGACTTCATTCAAGTACAACTCCGCTATCTTCTTCATCGGGTAATCAATCTTATAAGGCACGAAGTGAGCACACTTTGTCAATCCATCCACTATAACCCAAACAGAATCAAATCCTCTCGGGGTTTTTGGCAAACCCGTAATGAAGTCCATAGATATACTCTCCCACTTCCAAGTCGGGATCTCTAGCGGAGTCAACTTACCACCAGGCCTTCCATGATCGGCCTTCACACGCTTGCAAGTGTGACACTCAGCAACATATCGGGCTATATCTCCTTTCATACCATACCACCAGGCAATTTGCCTTAAGTCACGGTACATCTTTATAGATCCTGGATGGTAGGCAACGCTGGAACCATGAGCCTCACTGCAAATCATACTCCTAATGTCCCCAACAGCGGGAACGCAAAACCTGCCGCGGTACTTCAATGTACCCGCATCATCAATAGCAAAATCTGGCAACTCTCCCTTCTCTGTCCTAGTAAAAAGGTGCAATAGATCCGGATCGTCCTTCTGATGCAGTCTAGTCAAAGAAATCCAGGATGGCTCTGCCACTGACAAACTACTCTGCAAACCACAGCATCCCACTGAAATATCCATAAGGAGGAACTCCTCAACTAACTGATCGGCGGAGAGGTTAAAGATCTTTCCCGTCTTTCGGCTCAGGGCGTCGACCACCACATTGGCCTTGCCCGGATGATACTGGATTTCTACGTCATAATCCGCAACATACTCAAGCCACCGCCGCTGACGCAGATTCAACTCCTGCGTGAACACGTACTTCAGGCTCTTATGGTCAGTAAAAATCTTGCACTGAGCCCCATAAAGTAAGTGCCTCCACAACTTCAACGCATAGATAACCGCTGCAAACTCAAGGTCATGCGTAGGATAATTCTTCTCATGAGTCTTCAGCTGCCTTGACCCATAAGCGATTACTTTTCCATCCTGCATTAATACGCATCCCAAACCTACAAGCGAAGCATCCACATACACATCATAATCCACGCCCTAAGTAGGAAGGGTCAGAATGGGAGCAGTACACAATCTCCTCTTTAACTCCAGAAAAGCTTCTTCGCACTTCTCGCTCCAGACAAAAGCCACATTCTTCTGAGTCAGCTTGGTCAAAGGTGCGGCTAGAGAAGAGAAAACCTCCATGAATCTCCTGCAATAGCCAGCCAACCCTAAGAAACTTCTGATCTCCTTAGGAGTGTTCGGCCTACTCCAATCCATCACTGCTGCAATCTTTTCTGGGTCAACCGAGATCCCATCCTTGTTCACCACGTGGCCTAGAAAAGATACCTGAGGCAACCAAAATTCGCACTTGCTCAACTTGGCGAATAACTTGTGGTTTCTCAACTCTGATAGGACCAAACGCAAATGCTGCTCATGCTCCTCAGCACTGCGAGAATAAACCAACACGTCATCAATGAAGACCACCACGAACTTGTCTAGGAAATCCTTGAATACCTGATTCATCATGTCCATGAAAGCTGATGGTGCGTTGGTCAAACCAAACGACATCACCAAAATCTCAAAGTGTCCATGCCTTGACCTAAACGCAGTCCGTGGAATATCTGCCTCACGGATCCTGAGCTGATGATAGCCCGAACGAAGATCGATCTTGGAGAACACCGTGCTACCACGCAACTGGTCAAATAAATCATCGATCCTCGGCAGAGGGTACCTGTTCTTGATAGTGACCTTGTTCAACTCTCTATAGTCGATGCAAAGCCGCATCGACCCATCTTTCTTCTTTACGAACAAAACAGGAGCACCCCAAGGCGACGAACTCTGCCTGATAAAACCTTTAGCCAACAACTCATCTAACTGAATTCGCAACTCCTCTAACTCACGAGGGGCCATCCGGTACGGCGCCTTAGCAATAGGATGCGTACCCGGCTCCAAATCAATAACAAACTCCACATCCCGCTCAGGAGGGATACCAGGAAGATCATCAGGAAAAACATCGGCGAAACCACGAACAATAGGAATCTCCTCCAAGCATGGCACGCTAACAACAGTTCCAACCGCCGAGACTAAACAAACACAACAATCAGAAAGAAACAATCTTTGAACACATACCGCCGAGAGAACAGGAGAATCCTGACACGGATCAGCATACACGCTGCCGGGCTGACCGTCGTCCCTGATGAAGTCCAAGCGCTTTCCTTTGCACTAAATGACCGCATCATACCGAGAGAGCCAGTCCATGCCCAAAATGACATCGAAGTCCTCTAGATCAATCATCTTCAGGTCCGCCTTCGCAAGAAAATCCCCCAACAAAACCGGGCAATCCAAAATACCCAAATCTGACAACACAGATTCACTAGAGGGAAACTTGACACAGAAGGAATCCCGAACCCGATCTAGAGACAATCGATGACGCTCCACAAAGGCTCTAGCCACGAACGAGTGGGTAGCGCCGGAGTCAAACAGAACATGTGCCCAGCGGTTCTTCACCTTAAATTTCCCTATAGGAGCGCACAAAGCTAAGGAACTAGCACAACAAAATAATCTAGCAACTAAACCACTAGGCTAGAAAGAAAAACAACAAACAACTAACCTGAGATCACCTGGGTCGAAGTCTGAGCCTCCACGAAAGAAATCACGTTCAGCTTCCCTTTTCCCTTGTCCACACGCTGAGGTGGACGTAATGCCTGCAATGGAACTGCAGGAAGAGCTGACTGGACCTGAGGACACCTCGACTTGATGTGCCCCTTCTGCCCACACTGAAAGCAGACTTTATCCCTGGACCAACACTGGGCCGCATCATGGCCGGATCGCTTACAAACAGAACGAGAGGCATCTCTCCTAGGAGCACCCTGAATCGCATGAACCTGCTCCTTCTTCAGAGCTGCCACCTTCTTGAAACACCTCTCGACAGGATGGCTTGACCGGCCACAAAAACTGCACACCACCCTGCTCCTCTTTCCCGGAACAGCATCGGGTACCAGGGGTTTCTTCTCCTCTACCAACTTCCTCTTATCCTTCTTCAACTGCTGGCCTCTACTCTTCGCCGTCTCAATGGCCTCAACCTTAAGAGCAGCCTCTACAACTCCAGCATAAGTCACCGACCCATAAGCACTGGCCAACTGCTGCACCTCACTCCTCAAACCACCAAGAAATCGCTTAACTCGATCAGCCTCAACGCTGACCAATCCAGGGGCAAAACGGCTCAACTTGCTGAACTCTATCTCATACTCACCCACCGTGAGCTGCCTTTGCTTCAGATGGAGGAAGTCGTTCATGAGGCGGTCACGCTCGACCGAGGGTAAGAACTTCCTCAACAGCATCTCCTTGAACACTTCCCAAGAGCATCCGGCTACCAATCTCTCCTTCTCTCTCAGCCACCAACTCTTAGCCAACCCTTTGAGCTGATAGGTGGCTAACATCACCCTCTGATCATCTGCAATCCCTGAGTACGAGAACATCTCCTCCATGGAGATCTGCCAGTCGTCTATCACCATGAAATCTTCCTTCCCATCATAAGTGGGAGGGCTCATCCTCTGAAACTGCGAGATGAAGGCCATCTCTGCTGGCACCACCACTGGAGGTCTCAAGGGTGCAGGAGGCGGAGGAACAGCTAACCCCCCAGCAGGAACTTGCGCACCCTGAGCCTGCCCTGCCCCAACTACCACCAAAGACTGAATCTGGGCTTGCACCTCCTCCAACTGTCTGCCCATAGCTTCGCTACTCTGACGCAAACTCTCGATCACCGCATCGTTCTGAGCTCCAGAAGATTCACCCTCAGACAGGGGAGTCGATCGAGTCGCAGGACGCCTAGCCATCCTAAAAATCATTACAACGCAAATCAGATCCAAATCCCACGACTAGAACCGATTACCAGTACAGACAATACATATGTAGATATAGACTTAAAGCTGCTAAACTTGCTCTGAGAGTTTATCTTCTTCACAAAAATTAGATGATATGCCCTAACCTAGGATGGTTAACCACCACCTTACTAACTCTTGTGCCTAGATCGGATGCATGAACTTATGTTAATTTGAAAACTCATGTGTGTACATATGTCATCCTGCAAATCTTTAGCTCGGCGCGTTGTGCTTATGCAATGATATGATATGCATGATTGTGCTATGCATTCTAAAAAAAAGGCCCTAATGCATGTTATGAGCGGCGTACGCATGAAAATGCTATGCATCCCATACTACATAACATTTCCATGCAACGAAAAAGAAACGTGCTAGTCACAGTCATGTGGTGAGGTTATGCATCCCATACTACATAACCCTCACATGTAGCCCCTATGGTGGATCCATATACGAACACATATTATGCATCCCATACTACATAATATGCCCCGTATACTTCATGTTATGCTATGAGTGTAGTGTTCGTGCTTTTGCCAAGACGTGCTGATGACATATCGGTGTGTGAATGACATGATGCTGAACTACTAAAAGCATCCAAGGAAGGTTGCTCAACTAACTTGTCAAGCAACCTCCCTCTGATACCAACTGTCACAACCCGCATTTTCTCCGAATTAAGAATTATCAGAGTAAGAGAAAACACGCGTCGTGATGCCACGTCAAGCATGGGATAACTGCTGATGCTCAGGCAAAACCAACTACCAACTTAATGAAAGAAAATCATGCGATTAATGATTAGAAAATCAGTTATAATTAGAGTCCGTATCCCTCGGCTCAGTGGATCACCTAGTCCACAAAAGAAAAACTATATTTATACGCTGCGGAAAAATACTTTATTTAGATTTGACATCCTAAGGAGCACATAAGGGTCCCAAGAGAACCACTCATGCTATGCAAGACCCTACATTTAATTTATATAATATATAAGAAAACGGTCTTTATACGTGATTTGGAAAATAGTGATTACGCTTTATAAAACATGCTGATCATGAGCTTTATTTATAATAACAATTATAGTTTAAAAATAACTAGCAACCTAGCATAAAACCTTCTCAAAGCAAGTAGACTATCTCCAGAAAATGGTAGCAGCAATAGTATATATATCTAGTACAAGGTAAAACTACCAGTGGGCGCCAACAACCTGACACGAACCCACTAGCACAAATATATGTCTGTAAGAGAGTACTGAAAACAACCTCACGAACAAGGTAAACAGAACTCCAAGGTCCGGGAGTCCACCAACAACACCACCTCCAACTAGCCACCAGACTGGCTACAGCTCAGAACTTGGGGTATTCCAAAAGAAAACAGAATACCTCAGCAAGCTAAACAAAGAAAAACTGCATGAAAGAGTCAACCAAAGGACAAAGTAACAGAAAAACATGCAGTAGAAAGAGTCACAACTGTCCAAAACAGGACCACAAGAAATGCACAACGTGCAAAGAAACAGCAACGACCCAGCCCAGGAACCACATCCTGCAGGGCCTACTAGGCTGCCAAGATCCAGAATGCTGCAAACTACCAAAGAAGAAACTTCTAACACCCTAAACTGTGGGAAGTGATAGTAGCAAAAACAACAACGAGGAACCGGATCGAAGGCAAACGCAGTCCCCCAATCCACCATGTCCAAGTCAAAAGCTCGAGGGTCAACACGTGAAAACACAAGGGACCTTCCACCCGACATGCCCAGCCCGTACCTGGAGCAAGAAAAACATGGGTGGCCTTGGCTATATCACACAACTCCACCCCCATAAAGAGCTACAACCACCACTACTAACCACGACCCACGATTCGGCTTCTAGGAAAATAAAGAAAACGGCCGACAAGGAAAACCCAGAAATACAACTGGAAATCCACTCGGAAATGAAATACAAGGTAAAGGAAGAGTGTTGAAATAAACCAACACGACTAGGCGTTGAGTGAAACCCACTCAGTGCCTACCTAAACTTTAGCGTTGAGTGAGCTAGCCTCACTCGCTGCCAAAATAATACCACTACCCACAAGCCCACAAAAGAATACGGAGCTCGACGACAATCGAACGACCAAGGCAGAAGATCCAGAACTCGAGTAGTTACCTGCCACTTGAGTATCTAAACTCCCGCACTTGAAACCATCTAAATTCGCCTAGCAAAAGAAAATATACAAAGCGCACGATCATTGACGCACGATCAGTGGTCGTGCGCACTCATCGGCTGATGATCGTGCGAAGCGAACCTGGAAAACCTGACAGAAAACCTAGCAATTGCGCACGATCAGTGTCGCACGACCACTGGTCGTGCGCACTTTTGCCAGCGCTCGTGCGATTTTCCGAGACTGAACATTGGAAACTGAAAGACAGCCGCGCACGAGCAGAGGCACACGACCAGTGGTCGTGCGCCCTAACGGTTGATGACCATGCGCGGCTAACCTGTATCGTTTGAAATTTCCCGAACGACACCGGAACGCGCACACGACTCACGCCACTGCAGTAGCAGCAGACAACTATCAACGTCGCGCACCACTACCATACGAACTATGCCAAATCATTCGAGTGATACCTTAACGAAAAATCGGCAACCACACCCCCCCTCCTAACTCTCCCTCTCGGCTACACCCGAACCAGAGCAACAATCAAAATAAAGGAAAACAACGGCTCCACGCCGACAATTTGGATTCCAAACATCACAAAATAGGGGGGGTTTCAGTAGGAAGAACTAAGCCCTATTGTTAGCAAGAAAATGAGAACAACAAGGCCTCTAACCTGGGCTAACTGGGATTTCAACTTCAGCAAGTAAAATCAAAAAGAAAACTTGGCAAGGGCAAGAATACCACTTGCCTCAATCACAGCGAAGCTTTGGACTGCTTTCCTCCTCTTCGCACGGATCAAAACGGCCGCAACACCTAGAACAAAAACTCGGCCATTAATGGCGGAAAACATCCAAAACCGGAAATTCCAATCCTCCCAAAACTCCACGAAAATCGAATTTCTTACCGTAGGAATGAAGGTCTTGACGAGAGCAATCCGAATCCACTCTCGGAATCGAATTCCGTCCACAAACGCTCCAAGAATCGGCGTCCGAAGGGTAGGCAGTTTCTCCGTTTCCTCTCGTACAGGGGCGGCGGTTCGAGTGGGGAAGATGATGGATCGGGGGTTTTCATTCTATATATATATATATATAATTATATAATTATATAATTAATTACAAAATTACCTAAAGCACCAAATCGACGCGAAAACCGAACTACCTCGGAATTCGACGAAATTCGCACCGTAGCTAAATACCCACGCTACGAACAGAACGGCGAAGTCAAAATAAATTTTCGACGAACAGAACTCGAGTTATACCCAAATAAATCCAAACACCAACATCCCCCCGAGAGGCCACACCGGGTCACCCAAAACGACTCGGCTTGCTAGGGAGATCTTGCTAACAGGCTGCAGAATAGGGCACTCAGATCTAAGGAGCTAAACCACACTCCACAAATGGCACAAGCCACGGAAACGCGTCATCGTAACGCCAAACGAGAATAAAAATAATCGCTGAAAAAACAGGGCGTTACAACAAAGCACACATGATGTGGATGAAGATCAGCTAGATCTAACCATTAAAGTCAATGATGTTGAGGAGAGATTCCTTCCAGAAGTTAGACATCTAAAGCATCATCCCAGACATCATATAATTGGAGATACCAGCCAAGTGGTTATGATGTTTTTAGTTATCTACCTTAATCACATAGAGGTGGGTGAATAGGTGAGGTCTGCATCTTTTTGCGGAATAAAAACATGTAACGACGGAGCGCAGACAATAAACAAGCAAGCCACAGAAAACACAAGATTTATAGTGGTTCCACAACCTTGGGTACGTCCACTCTCCACCTCACCGATCTAGCACCACGCTAGACTCGGCTACTTCACTATTAGCTTGGATTGGATAACAATCCTACAACTCGGAGCAACGCCCCTATAACTCGGAGTCAAAACACTCCTACAAAAATCTCGGAGAACAAAGCTCCTACAACTCGGAGAAAAATTATCCTACAAGAATAAATATTTTACAGAAATATACAAACAAAAATATTTCAGATCTGAATCTTCAGCCCTTTTTCGTTCTTGAAATTTGAATCTCTATCAGAAACGGATTGAAGATGAAAAGGCGAATTCTCTGGATCTGAAAACATAGGATCATCACGATCAAGGAGTAGATCTGTTGATGTAGAATGTTTTGATCTGTTGAAACCTTCTTATTCTGAATCTCTTAGATCAGAGAAGGTCAACGACGATTAAGACGATGAATAACAAAAACACTTCCCGATTTAGAATGATAAATATGCGATTCAGAAAACCTAATTTTCTTCTTAGGGTTAGTCGATTATAATAAGACCTTTTATAGGACTTGCCTAACAGTCATAATTTTTAATGACAGAATATGTGGACCAATAAGAAACGAGTCCAATTTGAAATTACTTTCGTCTGGACTTAATGAAAAATTTCAAAGAAAGAACTTCATTACTCGAGTGAAGGATTGACTTCTCGAGAATAACTTCTGTTTTTCGAGAAGAGGTATAAGGTTCTCGAGAGGAAGTACTTAAGGAAAACACTGAAAATGAGTTATGGCTTCTCGAGAAATAAAGAATTATTACTCGAGAAATAATTTCTTTTACTCGAGAAATAGGTAATGACTTCTCGAGAGCTGACTGGACTTCTCGAGAACAATTTGGACTTCTCGAGAAATAACTTCGGCTTCTTGAGTAATGACTTCTGCTTTCTCGAGAAAAATCTTGGACTTCTCGAGAAATAACTTTTGCTTTCTCGAGAACAAACTTTGGGCTTCTCGAGAAATAACTTCTGCTTACTCGAGAACAACAATTGTAAGAATTCTGAGATATACTTAAGACTTCTCGAGAGGAACATGGCTTTCTTGAGAACAACTCTTAGGCTTCTTGAGAAATACTTCTTCTTCTCGAGAACAATAACTTTACTTCTCGAGTACTAGACTTAGAACTTCATGAGAATTTTACTTAGATAAATTTATTAACAAAATCTTTAATTCTTCTTCTTTGAGATCAACAACCCATAGTTTCTCCTGTAACACCTCTACCTGTCACGTAGGATATAGTAGAGGGTCCGGCCGGGGAACCACACCATATTCCACAAACAAGCGGAGATGTCACGAAATAATACCACGAATAACCGCATCCTAACACGAAGCATTCTAGCGGAAGCTTCAGGGTTGAAAACTTGAACTCAATAATACAAGAATTGTCCACTTCTATATCAAAATAGGAATATATACAACCATACAAAACATGTACACAGCCTTATGGAGTTTACAAGTTTCTCTGAACATAAGGTGTGGTTTACAAACATCGGCACGCAGGCCGGCCACACATGAACAAGACTAAGCAAAACAAAGCCTTCGAGGGCAATAACGCAGCTTGGGCTTAAGCCTGCTAAGTCTCGCTTGGACCAGCACCACCTGCACCTGCAAGAACTAATCCACCAACCGGTGGCAAATAGGGAAACGGTCAGCATTCAGCTGACCAATTATAACGACCCTTCCCCTGGCACGGGGCAATGGAATTCCTTCCCTGCATAGCACTTTACATCACACACATATATATTTTCAGCCACCAAGGCAATACATATCACAAATGCCGGCACGACATCCCGATATTCCGTACACTCAGGGAACATTCAGGTGTAACGAAAACACTGGATCCCACCACTGTTCAGAGGTCCCAGACATGTGTAACATCCCATTTCCGGCTAGACCCCTAGAAGTCGGTTGGTCGTGACAGAACCCTAGGAAACCCAAAAATTGAAATACATCGACTGAGACTTCGGGTCACGGGTTGGTCACGCCCATGACCGACCCATCACGCCCGTGACCTAGGGCGTGACTCCTTCGAAGATCGTCAATCTCAGGGAGATGATCGTCGGTCGCAGAATTTTTCTACCCGGCCCTGTCACGCCCGTGACCCAGGTGTCACGCCCGTGACCAAGGGCGTGACCCCTTCGACGATCGTCGATCTCAGCGCGACGATTGCCAAGCGCGGAATTTGCCTCATGACCATGTCACGCCCGTGACCCATGTATCACGCCCGTGACCTAGGGCGTGACCACCCTTCGACGATCGTCGACCTCAGTTCGACGGTCGTCGAACCCAGAATTGGTCACCCAGGCCTGTCACGCCCGTGACCCATGTGTCATGCTCGTGACCAAGGGCGTGACCACCCTTCGATGATCTTCGATCTCAGTTCAACGATCGTCGATCCCAGAATTGGCCACCCGGGCCTGTCATGCCCGTGACCTATGTGTCACACCCGTGACCAAGGCCGAAACGTCAGCCAGACTGGAAATTTCGGTAACCGATGTTGTAATAAATTCTGATTATGGGAAGTTACACCAGGAGTATTTATGGGCCGTTTCCTACTCTAATTATTTAATAAAATAAGGAAATGTTCTTCCAATAGGAAATCACCACCTGGCAAACACCTCTTCGTTTCCAGCATTTCAACTGCCTCTACCATAACCGAAATGTCATTAAGAGAAATATTAATGTCCATGAATGTTTCATCCTTTCCCCTTCCCACTTGCTGATCTATTAAAGACTCCTAAGAGCAAGAGGAGAAGGTTACACGCTCGATCAAACGGATTCAGATTCCTCCCCTTACTGTTGAAGAATTTCCGGCAACGCCTTCACCGCGCAAATGGCTTCCCGACGGTCTGCACGCCTCCAGCCCGCGAACAAGGTCCTCCCCTCCCTCTTCCTCTGCGGATAGATCTTAGAAATCGTTAGGAGAGATATCGGGCTCAAAAGAGCCAGATTGGGTGAGCGTTTCCATGGTTTTCCAAAAATTTCATGGTGGCGGGTTTGCCGGAAACCGCCTCTCCGGCGGCCGTGCTGCTGCCCGACGGTAGCCCTCACCTCAACAGAGGTGGTGGTGGTGGTGGCCGGCCAGGGAGATGGCTGGGTGGCCAAGAAATGGCTTTAGAAAAGCTACAGGTTTCAAGCTTTTGTTTTTAGGTTGCTGGTTCGGGTGAAGAAGATGGTGAATAGTAGCATTGTATTATATAATATATTGTATAGTTAGGAATTAATTCCCTTTACTGTATACTAGGTTGAAACTGAAAATTATAGCCCGTAGGGGCTGGAACATAAAAAGTGGTCAACATAGAAAATGTAGCCCTTGAAGTCTAGTTTAATTTAAAATTGATTTCACTCTATTTGGAATTCTGGTTAGACCACAACACACTTTTTGGTGAGTCCTATCCATAGGGCTGTATTGACCTTAGAGAAATTCCCTACTCCAATCCAGTCATCAAAATGACTTGAAATTTGGGGTGTGGCCTAACCTTACATATATCTAGGTGCTATCCAAAAATGAGAATTTTTGGAGAATTTATTTCTATAGTTTTTAGAAAAATTTTATAATCCTAGCATAATTTAATTAGATGGCTAAATGACTTCCAAACCCTCCCAAATTTTGGTGAGTGGTCCCTGGGTGTAACATAAGGTTCTGGTAAAAATTTCATCTCATTTGGGGATGTTTTGATTAGGTTTGTGTCCAACCCTAGGTTGATCCTCATAGGATAATTTAGGATCAAACACCCCCTTGGTATTTGAGTGGCCATATCACCCCAACAGGGGCTGATATTTTGGTCACTGACTTTTTAGGGCATGACACACCCTCTAAGGGAGTTTGGAGTGGTTTGGTGTAGGGTAGCCCTAGAACCCTAGGGTAGGTCCCTTAATGGGGATTTGTAGGGTTGTGAAGGTCATGGGGTCAAATGAACTTGGACTGACTTAAAATTTGGTGGAGAGAACCATAGGGCCAGTATAGTTCTCAGGACAAAAGTTTAGGGTATTTGGAGACAGCTAGGCCACCTTAAATCCTAACCCTTGTTTAGGTCACCAACTTTAATTTGAATTATTAAGCTATCTAATGAACTTCAAATCAAGTAAAATTTGGGCAAAGGGATTTTCTAGTCAAAATAACCATGATATAATTTTGTTGAGATTTTTGGATTAATTTATACAGTACTTCATTTATAACTCTAATTGTGCCCTAGATATTTATTTTGATGATTATGGAATTTCTGTTCACTGGAATATTATGAAACCTTGGATTAGGGCATCTTATAGCATGTTATACCTTAAGTTTTTTTCTTGAAAATTTTAACTGATTATTTCTGGTACATACTTCTTTAACATACTAATTGTGATATGTAGTCAAAAATACAAATAATGTCCAATTACTATTTGGAAAGTTATGAAATTGGGTCAGTGGGTGTTTCAAATTATGATAGTCACCCTGTAATTTTCTTTGGAATTTTAGATGACTAAAAACAGTACCTCCTTCATTAAGTTAAGAAAATTAGTACCTTGCATTAAAATAAATTCAGAGTTTAAATGTTAGAGAAAAATTATGGTACTTGGTTTATGATGGTTTTAGGTAACTATATAGCTTCTATAATTTTCTTGGGATTTTTGGATAAATATGTACAGTACTTCCTTCATAATAAAGTAAAAGTGGCCTAAAATGGTAAATTAGGAAATATAGGCATAAACATCTCTGGAATTTCTCAAAACTTGGAATTGCTGTTTAAATGTCTCATAGGATTTTTACTGATTTTATGATGATTTATTGTTGGCTCATTAGTGCACTTCATGTTCATACTAGGGCATTTGGAATCTTAGAATAAATAAATTAAATGCCCGATAAATAGGGAAAATTTGGAAATCTTGGTCTTAGCTATATTATGTCACGATAGACCTCCAGTAAATATTATAGGAGATTCAAAAGACAAATTGGAGCACCTCCCCTCATACCCCTCACGTATCTTAGGATGGTCTGCATATAGTAAAACCACAAAAACTGAACTAGGGCGGATAATGAACTTTGGGAGATGGAATTTTGGTAGTTTCTGGTTGGTTAGGGCAAGCTAAGTTTAAGTCCATTATTGGGGTCAGGATAGGTAGAGTGCGAGACTTGTTAAGGATAAGGGCGTACGGGAACGACGAAAGATCGTCCGCCCCGAGTAGGAGAGGAAGAGTCTTAATACTCTAGGGTTAGATCCAAAGTAACTTAAAGGGGATCGGGTTAAGGGAGATCAAACAATAACAATAAGTGCCTTGCGAAAGGGATCTTCGGGCCGTAATGCCGCTGTCTTGGTTCCTAGTGCCCTTTGAGAGCCCTTCACGGGGCATCCCGGGGGCAGTCCTAGGCTAACGTAAACCATAGGAATAATAAATTAAAAGAGCAACTAGTATAACTAGGGTTGCACATACACACACCTCGGTAGATAGGAAGGTAGACTAATTGGTTTGGTTGCCATTAAGACGGTAGCTCTGAAGGTAGATGCACGGACGGGACTGTCCGGGGGGCCGAGGGCTCGAGGGTTGGAGTACAGAATAAAGGTTGTGGGTCTTCGATATCTGATTGTCGTTCACACCGGCATCGGTATGTTGACTCGGCGGTGTGGGTCACTTAGCCAAAGAAAGTCTTGTGGGTACAGCCAGCAGTAGTACGCGGATACTCTAGTTGTGTTCTTCGAGGGGCGTACGGAAGGGCTAGGCCCGGTAGTGTGGATACCCACCTACGAGTGGGGGGCCCGACCCACTGTCTCCGTTTGCCACTACGGAGGTTCTTGGGAGTGAAACTAGCTGCCCGAACAGGGGGAACTAAAGTTCTGTGCGCATAGAGTCGTGTGCGTGTGTTGCACTTGCATGAATCATGGCATAGCATATCACTACACTCATATTTGCATACAACTGACACCCCAACGTATAAATCGGTATGGGACTTTTTATACGATGGGAGCCTTGCAGAAGACCCCTTAACTTATAAGTTTGTATGTGCATTCATATAAGTTAAGGTTACTTACTTATTTACTTACTTATTTACTTGCTTGTTTACTTACTGTTCTCTAGCTGCCTTTTTATACATTTGATACTTACTACTTCTCTTCCTTACCATTTACTACCATAGGATCGCTAGTTGTACTTTATTCTAAATAATTGTTAGATTAGCTCCCTTGTCATCTGCTTGATTATTCTTCACCTTTGAAGCTTCCCTTTCCTCCTCTCCGCCCGGTGCTTCGAACCATAACATTACAGGAGCTCCGGATGAGAGACAGGGACCAGCAGTCCAGGGACCAGCACCAGTGGAGTACGGTGCGCATGGAGGAGGGTCAGTCTAGCACCGGTGCACCTGCGACCAATTCCGTGAGTGATTAGTATTTTTATAGCTTTCGCGATGAGTGATTTGTAGTGAGGACTCTGATGTACCGGGCTCGAGCCGATTTATCTATTTCCTTCTATTAACTACTGATGGACTGGATGTGATTTCACTTTTATTTACATGTTTCTGTGGACTTATTTACATTTTATGTATAATTACTTCTCTTTCCTGTGATCGAAAAGGGTCGGCAGAATTGGCGTTTTGTAGTGGCGGCCTTCCCGTGAGTCGGTGCCACCGCAAAGCGGCAATTCTGGGCTAAGACCCCGGTGGTTTAAAAAGAAAAAAAGGGGGTCTTACAAGTGGTATCAGAGCAGACCTCGATCGATCGAAAGAGAAGTAGTCCACAAACCCTCGGGCCACCCCCGTGCGAGCTTAGTTTGCGGACAAACTAGCAGCGGAAGCAGTGGTGTGCCCGTAGGGGAAATCACATGTGAAAGTCCATCCTAACTCTTATTAAATTCCATTCATTCGCTCTCTAACAAATGGAATTTTTACTTGTAGCCTGCGACGAACCCTACATCGCAGCAGGGGACACCCCAGGCTCCGAATGTGGTCCCGCCTCCGCCGGCTCCAGCTCCGTTCCAGCAGACGGAGATGGGGCAAACACTGACGGACATTCTGGAGGCCTTCAGAGCTCAGCAAGCCCCGGCTCCAAAGCCAAACCTCGAGGCCAATTGGATGACTGTCTTCTGGGGACTTTCCCCTCCAGCTTACCAGGGGACGGAGTCTGCAGTACATACGGAGGAATGGTTGGACACCATTTACGAGATGCTGGCAGGGATTCGATGCCCTACTGAGTAGGCAGTTGCTTTGGTGGTCTCCTGCCTAGAGTCACACGGAAAGAGGTGGTGGAAATCTCAGCTGGACACCACCTTTGCGGGGATGGATTGCGCCGATATTATGTGGGAGGAGTTCAGAGCAGCGCTCCTAGGACATTTTGTACCTCAGTCAGCGAGGGATGAACTGGAGGATAGGTTCCTGCGATTGAGGCAGGGGAACAGGACTGTGGTGGAGTACTATCAGGAGTTCACTCACCTGGCCCGCTATGCGGACGCTTACCAGTTAGACGATGCTGGCTATGCCCGGAGGTTTTATAAGGGGCTGCAAGATGACATGAGACAAGCCCTCCTTTTCATCTCAGAGGGGAGTCTGGCCAGGATTCTGGAGATGGCTAAGAAGAGAGAGGTGGATCAGTTTATAGTGAGGAGCCGGAAGAGACCGGCTGATGATACAGTGATTGGAGGACGTAGAGACCGTCCTCGAGGCCAGGTTATTAGGGAAAGAAGGAACGGGGATCAGCCTCGTCAAGAGTTTGGGCAGGAGCAGAGGAGTCAGGGGGTATTGGCTCTCCAGCCTATACAGATGCTGGAAATGCCAAGGACGGCAGAGCAGCCACTGGTATGCTATCAGTGCAACCAGCCGGTGCATATCAAGAGGAACTGCCCTGTGAGGCGAGCACCCCCACCAGCACATCAGGGCGCTCCACCTCCCCGACAGTTTGGCGGACGAGGACAGGACCGAGGACGAGGATTTCAGGATCGAGGCCGCAGGCTAGAGAGGGAGCAGGTGTATGCTCTAGACCTAACACAGCCCCGAAACCCGGAGCAGGTTATCACAGGTATGGCAGTACTTTTTAATTTTCTTCATATAAACTAGTATTCTAGACATAACCTGGTTAGAAATTAAGAGAAGACAACTGCAACAAGAATACTAAGACACTTAATTACCCCAGGTATAGTCTTCGTTAGCGGCAAGCCCGCTCACACCCTCTTCGACACTGGTGTGTCGCAATCGTTCGTGTCGGAGGATTTCGTGAAAGGACTGGCAGGTGTGGAGCCATTCACCGGGAAGATGATGAGGGTGCGCCTACCCGATGGATAAGAGATAATGACCTCTGCTCATTGCAATATGGAAGCGAGGATTGGCGGGAAGGCGTTTGAGGCACCAGCGACGGTTCTGAAGATGCCAGATTATGATCTGATCCTGGGCATGACTTGGCTGTATTGGAACCATGCCTAGATCAATTCTGTGGCGAAGAGGATCACCGTGAGGCACGGCGACTCCTTCATTATCATCGAAGGTATTATACCAGCACCCCGTACCTTACTATCGTCTGTGTAGGCCGTTAAGGCCCACCTGCAGGGGGAAGAAGTTTATCAGGTCCTTTTTGAGGCGGTCATGGCCAAGGACTCCATTGCAGATATTCCAGTAGTGTGGGACTTCGTCGACGTGTTTCCGGAGAAGCTACCAGGGCTACCCCCGCACGGAGAGAAGGACTTCCAGATTCAGCTCGTACCAGGGGCTAAGCCGGTATCCAGAGCTCCCTATCAAATGGCCCCAAAAGAGTTGGTGGAATTTCAAAGCCAGCATCAGGAGTTAGTGGAGGCCGGGTTCGTTCGACCTAGCTCTTCACCATGGGGAGCTCCGGTGTTGTTCGTTAAGAAGAGGGACGGGACTCTTCGACTGTGCATAGATTACTGGGCTCTGAACAGGTTGACAGTCCGGAATACTTATCCCTTACCAAGGATAGACGAGCTATTTGACCAGCTGGAGGGAGCCCATTGGTTCTCAAAGCTGGATCTGAGGTCAGGGTACTACCAGCTTCGCATTCGGGAGGAGGACATCCTGAAGACGGCCTTTAGCAGCAGATATAGTTTGTACGAGTTTACAGTGATGCCGTTCGGGCTCATGAATGCACCCTCCGCATTCATGACCCTGATGAATCGGGTGTTTGAAGAGTATCTGGACGTCTTCGTTATCGTATTCATCGATGACATCCTTATCTATTCAAGGACGGAGGAGCAGCACGCGAGACATCTGGCCTTGACCTTGGAGAAGCTGCGTGAGCATGAGATGTATGCCAAGTACAGCAAGTGCCAGTTCTGGCTAAAGGAGGTGGCCTTTCTGGGCCATGTCATCAGTGGAGCAGGTCTGGCAGTAGATCCGGCCAAGGTCCAGGCAGTACGGGATTGGCCACCTCTAAAGTCGGCCTCGGATGTTCGAAGTTTCTTGGGACTTATCGGTTACTACCGGAAGTTCGTAAAGGGGTTCTCTCAGATTGCCCTCCCTCTTACGTCTCTGATGAAGAAGGAGTCCCCTTTTATTTGGATGCCACGATGCGAATCTGCCTTCCAGGAGCTGAAGGATCGTCTCACCTCGGCTCCCATCCTTGCTCTTCCATCAGGGAATGAGGGATTCCAGGTGTTTACAGATGCTTCCTATCATGGGATGGGTGCCGTTCTGATGCAGAACGGGCACGTAATAGCCTATGCCTCCCGTCAGTTGAAGCAGCACGAGCAGAACTACCCCGTGCACGACTTGGAGATGGGGGCAGGTATTTTTGCTCTTAAGATCTGGCGACACTATCTCTACGGGGTACATTGCGATATCTTCTCCGACCACAAGATGTAACACCCCAAAAATCTCAAAATATGTTTGTAAACAATTTTGGGTTGGAGGCTGTTAGACACGGCCTGGGACACGGGCGTGTCCCAGGGCGTGTCGGGTGTACACGGCCTGGGACACGGGCGTGTCCCAGGGCGTGTTCAGGCTAGTCGACGTTTGAGAGTCGACGATCGTCGAGCCCGGGACACGGCCTTCGACACGGGCGTGTCCCAGGGCGTGTTCGAATTAATTTTTGAAATTGGCCTATTCAAGTCAGAGCAGGACACGGCCTTGAACACGGCCGGGAACACGGGCGTGTGAGGTTGGACACGGGCGTGTCAGTTGCCGTGTTCCGACCCGTGTACTGGTTTTGGAGATCGGTGAGTACCGTGTAACAGGAGACACGGGCGTGTCTCATGAATGACACGGGCGTGTCAGGTTCGACACGGGCGTGTCGATGCCCGTGTTCTCGAATATTTCAGTCGGTGCGACTGCCGCGTGTGCCGCTTAAGGGTACACGGCCTGTGACACGGGCGTGTCACAGGCCGTGTCGGCCAAATTTCAAGGGAATTTTCAGTGGATCTTGGCCCTTCATTTTCTTTAAGTAGAATCCTGTGGCTGGAGTTCATTCCTGGGCTGATAAGGCCGAAAAAGGGGGGAGAAAAGCTCATTATTCTTTTTCATCTTCTCTTTCTAAAGTAAGAGAGAGGTGAGAGCAAGGAGGAAGAAGAGGAAGTGGAGTCCGGCTGCCGGTGGTGCTATGGTGGTCCAAATCGCGAGCCGAGTTCGAATTTGCGAAGGCAACGCTGCTGCGAAGGCTTTCATCCGTCTCAAATTTCTCTCCATGGCTCCGAAGCAAACTCCTAGGGTAATGATTTCCTGCTTGGACATGTGAAGTCCTTAATTCCTGCATTGCATAGGGAAAACCCTTCCCCGCGAGTGTGCGGTGGGTTGTGGCGTCCCTTGGGGTAGATATGTGAAGTCCCCCTTGTTAGAGTCCGAAATTGGAGTACGGATCTAGGCATGCTGTGTGAAGCCCATCTGGACATGGTCTGGATTGGTGATGCATGGTTGCATATCGGAGAAGGCTCCGTGATGATTGCTTGTATGCATGATGGATAAAAGTACTGGAGGAAGTCCAGGAAATTATGAGAGTTGGACTCTCTTGTGGCCGTGAGTGCTACTGGTGGAAAGTTGAGCCGTGAGGCTGCAACTAGGAAATGGTGGAACGGGCAAGGTGAAACTGTACCCGCGTCAGTCCAGGCGTGAGTCTGACGATGTGAGCAACGGGAAAGGTGGATGTTGGTACCCTAGTTTGATTTGAGTTTAGTCCTCTCCTTTGTGCCCCTTGACCCAAGAAATATCTATGGTCAATGGTTAGGAGTCTAGCTGTAGGGTCCTCGCTTTTCCAAATTGAGAATTTGGTTAAGTAGGTTTTTCGTTCGACGATAGTCGAACGCCGCTCGACTATCGTCTATCGGCTGATCGACGATCGTCTATCAGTTGGTCGACGCTTTGTCTGCGTTGATAGTTCGACTATCTGTCCTGATAGATCGACTATCTGATAGTTCGACTATCTGTTGATAGGTCGACTATCTGTTCCGCCTTGATAGTTCGACTATCTGTTGATAGATCGACTATCTGTTTCGTCTTGATAGTTCGACTATCTTTTGATAGTTCGACTATCTTTTGATAGTTCGACTATCTGTTGCCTTTGATAGTTCGACTATCTGTCCTGATAGGTCGACTATCTGATAGTTCGACTATCTGCTGATAGATCGACTATCTGGTTTGTTCTGATAGTTCGACTATCTTTTGATAGATCGACTATCTGTTTTCTGAGGTAGGTCGACTATCTGCTTGATAGGTCGACTATCTCTGTGCGCTTGATAGTTCGACTATCTGTCCTAGATAGATCGACTATCTGATAGTTCGACTATCTGCTCTGGTAGCTCGACTATCTCCTTCGATAGTTCGACTATCTGGATCGTTCGACTATCTGCCCGATAGCTCGACGATCTCCGTGCGTCGTTCGACGATCTTCGAAGGTCGTTCGACGTTTTCTGTCTGCCGTTGTATTTTGTATTTATTTATTATATTTAATTAATTAATACATTTTCTGGCACAGTATTTTAAGCTGTATGATAATATAACCAGGCAATATTTGCTCCATCTCTTTTGCCTTAGTCAAATCTTTTTAAGATAAAGTTGTTTGTCTTATTAGCTGTCATTTTAATTTACTTTATCTATTGTCAGCCCTTTATAGCCGTTAGACTGAAAAGTCTTCTTTTGCCATAAAGAGATTATTTCTGATGTGACTTTATTTAGTCCTTCTGTTATCTGATTTAAGCCTGCAGCTTCTTAGAAAGTGGTTTATTCCTTTTATAGAATGTTTTGCTGCAGAGATATTTCTGTCTTCTTGATATTTACAGCCCAGGTCTCAAGGCTTAGAAGAAGACAAATAATTCAAATGGAAGAGAGCCGTTGCTTGCTGATGATTATATAAAGAACCCTTTGAAGAAGGATTCAAGCTAGTTAACAGAAGCTAATAGCTAACCAGTTGTTCATTCTCAAGCTCTCAAGCCCTCATCAAGCTCAAGCTTCCTGCTCTCAGCAATTTCCATCTAACTGAGAAGTGTTAAGATCTTCATCTCTTCTTCACCTGAGTTCTCCTGCTTTCAGGAAGTTCAACTCAGAGCTCCTTTGAAGAAGAAGAAGAAGATAGCTGCTTGAAGAACTTTTATTTTATTATTTCTTTTCTTCCTGTAGCTTTTTCCTTCAGAACTTTCTGAAGAGTTTCTGCACTGAAGTAAGACTTCACCTGGACATCTTTGAGCCAGGGGAGCCTTGATTCTTTAGAGCATTCTAGCTCAGTGCAAGTTTTTGAGCTTCTCTAATCTATTGTAAAATAGAGAAGACATCTTAACCTTCTTCCCCCTCCTGTACAGGGTTATTACTCCCTTCAAAATTATCCCTTGGTGGCAGGGCACCTGATCAAAAACCTGTGCTTGGTTTTTAGACACCTGATCAAAAGTCTAAAGGGTTTCTGGATCTACCTGAAACAGATCCTGTTGGTGGCAGGGCACCTGATCAAAAACCTGTAGTGGATTCCTACCAGGGTGGTAGAAGAGTGGACGTACCCAAGTTGTTTGGGGAACCACTATAAATTTCCTTGTGTCGTCTGGATTCCACTGTTTAATTCCTGCAATGTGGCTGTGATTAGATATAACTAGGTTGCTAGTTGCTGATTAGGTTTTTCCAAGCTTAACTGTAATTACAGTTAGCTTGTGTTTGTGCACATCACTTGTGTTAGGCTTTAAGGTTAAATCAATATCTATAATCTTTTCATTCCGCACTTCACTCCAAGGGAGTTGGGTAGAATATTAAGTTTTGTCTGTGCAAAATTTGATAACTCTATTCACCCCCCTCTAGAGTAGTATCTATCCCTTCACTTTCAATTGGTATCAGAGCGAGGTTAACTGACTGTATAGGCTAACACCTAAGTCACAAGATCCTGATAGATACTAAGAGCTTATAGATATTCACTATCATGGCCCAGTCTAAGGATTATTCTAGCACCAGACCTCCAGCATGCAACTTAGCAAAGTTTGGCATCTGGAAGGCAAGGATTAAATTATATATGAACTCTATTGATGAAAGCATCTTTGCTTCTATTTTGTCAGGTCCCCCAAGAGCACCTGCTGCTGCCACTGCCTCATCATCTGATATGAGTGCAGTACCTCCTCCAGACTACAATGATGAATACAAGAAGGCCAAAATTGCAGATGCCAAGGCAATGAACATACTGGCTCAGACAATGTCTGATGAGGTGTTCTAGAAGGTGGCTGACTGCTCCTCAGCAAAGGCCATGTGGGACACACTGAACCAGATTGTAGCTGGTTCAGCTGATGAAAGGAAGGACAGAAGGTCCAACCTTATCTCACAGTATGAGAACTTCAAGAAAACTGATGCTGAATCAGTTGAAGCTATGTACACCAGGCTCAGCTCAATCATCAATGAGCTGAGGACCCTGGACAAGGACATATCATTGACAGAGGTCAATGATAAGATTCTTATGTGCTTCCCTAGCACATGGGATCTAAGAATCTGGCCCATCAAGGAAGCCAGAAGTACTAATGAGATCTCAACTGAAGCCCTCCTCGGCAAGCTCAAGTCTTTTGAGCAAGTGCTGAAGACCAGAGAAGCAGAAGCTGAAGCCAAGACCCCCACTCCAACAAGAAAAGAGAAATCTCTAGCTCTTAAGGCTGCAGATGCTGAAGGCAGCCAATCTAATGAGGAACTTATGGCATTGTTTGCCAAAAGATTTCTCAAGATGGGAAGAAAGGAGTTCAGAAAGAAGTCTTCACGCTATGAAGACAAACCAAGGTATGATCGATCTCCTGCTAAAGAAATCATTTGTTATGGTTGCAGGAAGCCTGGACATATTTTGCCAGACTGTCCAGAGGAGAAAAACAAAGAAAAGAGAAAAGAAAAAGAACAACACAGGAAGCACTCCAAGCCATCCTCCCACAAAAACAAGAAGAAGGAGAGAGGTTTCATTGCTGAAACCTGGAGTGATTCTGATGAAGAATCCTCCTCATCAAGGTCCAGTGAAGATGAGGAAGAGAAGAAGGCAAAAGAAGTTTGCCTAATGGCAATAGATGCCTGCAGCAACCACTCTGCTGCAGAGAGTTCTGATTCTGATGAAGAGATGCCTACTGAAGATGAGGTACTTTCATCTTATGATTTTACTTCAGAAGAGTTTAAGTTAGAATTTAAATCTTTGTGTTTAGATTTAATTAGTTCAGAAAAAGAAATAAAAGAACTTAGAAATAGGTTAGCTGACTCAGAATCAATAGCCTCTGAAAACATTAGGTTAAAGGAAGATCTCACTACTTGTAGTGAAGAAATTAAATTTCTTAAAATAGAGTTAGCTAAGTCTAAGAGATTAGAAGAATCCCTTAATGGTAGAAGCCTTAAGCTGTTAGAAATTACCAGCATGACTAACACTAGGTCAGGTAATGATAAACTAGGCTTAGGAGCTTCTCCCAGTGAACCCCCAGTCCTTCTTAAAAATAATCTTTCAACTCCAGTGAACTTCATTTCAGCTAGTGGAAAGAAGAACACTGAGCAAGTAAACCTTGTAAATAAAACCCTAAATAAAGCTAAGAGAGAAAAGAGAAAGAAGTTTTTCAAAGAAATGCAAAGAGCGTCGAACGCCGCTCGACGATCGGATGCTCCATGGTCGAACGAAGCTCGACGATCTGAGCGCCCATCGTCGAACGTCGATCGACGATTTCAATATGATTTTCAAAATCATAATCAATTCCATAGAAACCTAAATGAGAATAGAAACCCTAGGTTTGTTGACCCATCATCAGCATGGAGAATCCCACCTAGGAGATCTCACCCACTAGGCTATCACCCTCAGCCTGCATTCTCTTATATTTCCAGTTTTTCTTATGTGAAAAACAAGGGACCCAAGGTTACCTGGGTCCACTCTGTCTAAATAATTGTCTTGCAGGTGAAGGCCTATCCAATCACTCAAAATAAGTGGTATTTGGATAGTGGATGCTCTAAGCATATGACAGGAAATAAAGATCTACTGTCAAAATTCAAAGCTAAGCTTCGCCCAAAGGTTATCTTTGGAGACTCCAGCTGTGGTCAGACAGAAGGCTATGGCAAGATCACAATTGGAGCAGTTACATTCAAGAGAGTTGCTTATGTCAATGGACTGAAGCATAACCTGATTTCAGTCAGCCAGCTATGTGATGCTGGCTACCAGGTTTCATTTTCCAACTCATCTTGCAATATTACTTTGAATAATAATGTTGTTTTAATAGGTATTAGAATAGGCAATATATATTTAGTAGATTTTAATTCATCTCACTCTGAAATCTGCCTGTTTAATGAAGTAACCCTTAATAATAATTCTTTATGGCATAAAAGGCTTAGTCATGTAAACCTCAAGAATATATCTAGGTTATCTAAGCACAACCTTGTTAGAGGTTTACCTTCTTGCCCCTACAAGAAGGAGAGCCTATGCAAGGCTTGTCAGCTAGGCAAGCAAACCAAGAATTCATTTAAATCTGTAAATAAAAGTGATTCTCCTAGAATCCTGTATTTATTACATTTGGACCTTTTTGGCCCAATAAATGTACAGAGTTTAGGAGGGAAGTATTACACATTAGTAATTGTAGATGACTTCTCTAGGTTCAGTTGGGTTTTCTTTTTGAGAACTAAGTCTGATAACTTCAAAGCCCTTACAGACTTTCTACTTTGTGTGCAGACTGAGTACTCTACTCATGTGGCCTTGATCAGAAGTGATCATGGTACTGAGTTTGACTCTCTTCTCATGCAAGAATTCTGTGAGAGAGAAGGAATCAAACATAGCTTCTCAGCTCCTAGAACTCCCCAACAAAATGGGGTAGTTGAAAGGAAGAATAGAACACTAATTGAAGCTGCTAGTACATTGTTGGCAGATGCTAACATGCCTCTATCCTATTGGGCAGAAGCTGTTAGTACAGCCAACTATGTCTTGAATAGAAGTTTGATACACAAACTTAAGTGTAAAACTCCTTATGAGTTGCTTAAAGGAAAGAAACCAAAAATTAATTACTTTAGAGTTTTTGGCTGTATTGTTTATATTCATAATAATAATAAAGAATATATTAGAAAATTTGAAGCAAAAGCTTCAATGGGAATTATGCTTGGATATTCCCAAGTAAGCAAAGCTTATAGGGTTTATAACAAGTCAACCTGTAAGATAGAAGAATCTGTGCATGTGACTTTTGATGAGTCTCAGATGTTTTACAAGGAGAAGGAAAATTCTTCTTCCTCCAGTTCTTTGCAGGTACATGATGCCCCTCAAGAAATCCTTCAACTATCAACTCTTCAGATCACTGAATCAGACAGTGATGAAGACATTGCTGAAGCTGTTGAAGTTGTTGTTGTACCACCAAAAGTAGATCAAATTCCTCCTGAGGAATTAATCCCAACTGTTGCTGAAGATCACATCCCACCTGCTGATATTATCACACTTAGAGATCACCCCACATCTCAAGTGATTGGAGACATATCAGCTGGTGTACAAACAAGACACCAATTAAGACAGGATGTGATGCATGCTTGTTTCCTCTCACAGGTTGAGCCCCTCACCTTTAAAGATGCAGAGCTAGATCCCCACTGGATCATTGCAATGCAAGAGGAGCTCAATCAATTTGAGAGATGTAAAGTTTGGACTTTGGTTCCAAGACCTAAAGGCCAACTGATCATAGGCACCAAGTGGGTGTATAGAAACAAGTTAGATGCAAATGGAATCATAGTAAGGAATAAAGCTAGGCTTGTAGCTCAGGGCTACAGACAGGAGGAAGGTATAGACTATGACCAAACCTTTGCTCCTGTTGCAAGGCTAGAAGCAATAAGGATCTTCTTGGCCTATGCAGCCTTCATGAAGTTTAAGGTGTTCCAAATGGATGTCAAAAGTGCATTCCTAAATGGTGAGCTTAAGGAAGAGGTGTTTGTTGAACAACCACCAGGGTTTGTTTCTTCAACTCAGCCTTCTCATGTTTTTAAGTTGCAGAAAGCTCTTTATGGACTAAAGCAAGCTCCTAGGGCCTGGTATGAGACCTTAGCTAGTTTCCTGTTAGAGCACAACTTTACTAGGGGAGTAGTTGATAGAACCCTTTTCGTCAAGCATCACAAGGACACAATCCTGTTAGTTCAGGTGTATGTAGATGATATTATCTTTGGCTCCACTGATCCCAAACTATGCAAAAAGTTTTCCAACTTGATGCATTCTAAGTTTGAGATGAGTAGCATGGGTGTGCTGTCTTACTTTCTTGGTCTCCAAGTTAAGCAAGATGCTGATGGTATCTTCATCTCCCAATCCAAATATGCCAAGGAATTGGTAAAGAAATTTGGGATGGTTGATGCTTCAGCAATGCCTACACCCATGGCTACTAATGTAGTTATTGATTCTGATGATCACGGCAAGCCAGTTGATCAAAAGAATTATAGGGCCATTGTTGGTTCCCTATTATATCTAACTGCAAGTAGGCCAGATATAATGTTTGCTACATGCCTTTGTGCTAGATTCCAGGTCAACCCCAAGGAATCTCATCTGATTCTTCTAAAGAGAATCCTGAGATACCTAAAAGGATGTCCAAATCTAGGACTTTGGTACCCAGCTGAGTCAGAGTTTGAATTAATTGGATATTCTGATTCAGACTATGCTGGTTGCAGAGTTGACAGGAAGAGCACCTCAGGAACTTGCCAGTTCCTGGGAGAGAGATTGGTCTCTTGGTTCTGTAAGAAGCAGGCTTCTGTCTCAACTTCAACTGCAGAGGCTGAATATATAGCAGCTGCCAGTTGTTGTTCACAGATCCTGTGAATTCAAAACCAGCTTGTGGATTATGGTTACTCACACAAGAACACCAAGATCATGTGTGATAGTACCAGTGCCATTTCTATTGCACAAAATCCAGTGCACCACTCTAGAACGAAGCACATTGAGATTAGGCACCATTTCCTGAGAGATTATGTGGAAAAGAACAAGATCTGTCTTGAGTTCATATCCACTGAGTTTCAGAGAGGTGATATATTCACCAAGCCTTTAGATGAACAGAAGCATCTGTTCTTTTTAGTTCAACTAGGCATGATTAATGGACGAGACTAAGTGTGACTATATCTGCCTTTGTTGAAATCTGCTTGAAGATCGTCGAACGATGATCGAAGATCGTCGAACGGATTGAGCCTATCGTCGACCTCTGGTTAATGACAGCTTATCTGTTTGAAGATCGTCGATCGACGTTCGACCATCGTCGAACAGGTTGAGCTCATCGTCGATCTCTGAACGACGACCGCTTGTTGCGTGTGAAGCCAGAAATAGCCGAACGGATGTTCGACTACTCTGCTTCTGAGCCGATCGTCGAACGGCCGTTCGACTATCGGGTCAAGTATCTTTTTAATAGATCGACTATTTCCGGTCTAATATAAAATCGATAGTCGACCTAGGTTAAAAGATCTTTTGTTTTATCGTCGACGGAGCGTGCCCTTTCGCATTCTGCTTTCCCGCTTGCGATTTCCGGGCGATTCATCTTCTTCGTTCTCTCCAGCTTTCTCGAGCTTTCTCCGGCGAATCCATGGCGGTTTCTCCAGCAGTTTTAGCCGTCGTGAAGTTTGATGCAGGTTTCAGTGTGGATTTCGAAGCATTCAGTAGCTGCGATGCCGGAATCGTGGAAGTTCTCCAGCTCTGCAGGGATCAGGGTTTAGAGAAGCTGATGTCTGAAAGGATTAAGATCAATATTCCAGAAATCAAAGAATGGGCTTTCACGTCGTCTTCCACAGACGAATCGATGACTGGTACCATAGGCGGAGAAGAAGTTATCCTGACTCCGGCCGTCTTATCTGATGTTTTTGAATTAGTTATTGGTGATGAGGATTATGAGCAAGACGCTCAGGAATTTGGAAGAATGCTGGTTGAGCTGGGACATGCTGAGGGCATTCCCACCAAGCTGCTCAAAGTAAAATTCCCCTTCAAGATCAAGTTCCTCGCTGAGGTAGTCGGAAAAGTGCTCCTGGGTAAGCACTCTGCCCACGACAATATAACAAGGCAGCAATTCGCACTCATGTGTGCGATTGTTAATCGAAAAAGGATAGATTGGGCAGCTGTTTTGTTTGATTTAATCAGGAAGAAGACTGGTAAGAAGGAAGTCACCCTGGGAAGGGTCATTGGAATCTTCCTTAAGGAGAAATACCCCCAGCTGCTAAGTTCAACTGCAACAACAATCAACGCCAGCAAGAAGATGGATCCCCACTTGTTCTCTAAGTGGAAGAGGACGTTTGTGAAATCTGCTCCAGCAACATCTGAGGGCACAAGGACTGTATCAGTCGCTCCTCAACCTGTTGAAGCTGGCTCAGCTCTTCCTTCCTCCTCCTCTGTTTTGCCGTCTGCCTCAGTTGAAGTACCATCAACTTCAGCTGAGGTACGACCCTCTTCCTCTGCTGCTCCTGAAACAACTACGGTTGTTCCTCTGTCTCCCCCAGCCTCTCCTCTACCTGCTCATCTGGCTAGGATATCTGCTCCTAGCTTTGATTTGTTAGGATCAGAGAGAATTCTTACTCCTCCTGTATCTCCAATTCATTCTCCAATTCATTCCCCAATAAACTCTCCTGCTCCATCTCCTGCTCCATCTCCTACTCGATCCCCTGTCCACGCCATTTCTCATCCCAGCACCACTACCATATCTGCTGCAGCTCCATCCACCTCTCATCCTTCATCTTTTGAAATCTCTCCAGAGCTTATCTCCCGCATTGTGGAGCTGATTACCCCGTCAATCAAAACCATGATTGACGAGGCAATCGCTCCCCTTGCAGCCTCCATTGATCTTTTGTCTGCCTCCATCAAATCCCTTGCTAAATCTGCTGAGCCATCTTCCTCTAGGGGCCTGGTTTCAGTATCCACTGAAATCAGGCAGGGGGAGATGTTCAATGAAGATGCCTCAGATCATCCTGCCTCTCCTCCAGCTTTAAAAGATTCAGTCATGTCTGCTCAGGAAGAAATAGTTCCATATGTTGTCATGTCTGCCCAGGAGGAATCTGCTCCTGCTGAGAAAGAGATAGATCCAGCTGAAGAAGAGATAGCTCCTGCTGAGAAAGTTTTAGCTCCAGTTTTGTCTGAGAAGGAAATAGCAGATGGAATCCTGCTATCTGAGATTGCAGTTAAGGTTTGCTTAGAAGATCTTTCCACTCCTATGATTGCTAGATTCCTGGAAGGAATTATAACTTCTTATCTGAATGAATCATGGGAGATGGTTAAATATGAAGGTAACTCTTTCATTCGTTTTGTTGATGAGTCGATTAATTTGATAGTTTGTGAATACCTTGAAGGAATGATTCAAGCTTATTTAGCAGATATGTATTCATAATTTTACAGATATTATTAAAGAAGATTTAACTGCTCAGATCATAGCAGTTGTTTCTGAGGCTGACCCAAGTATTTCTGATACTCAAGTAGACCTTGAATTGGAATCCTTCTTAGATAATAAAGAAGATGAGTCTGAGAAAGAGGAAGTCAAAGTTGACTCTCCTGTTCTGAGTTTGGAAGAAGCTCAAGCAAGAGCAGCATGGAATTTAAGAGTTCAATCTTTAAAAGAGAAAGAGAAAGATTTGCAATTTGAAAAGTCATCCATCTGGGATGACTCTCCAGGTTTAGATTTAGACTCCCTTCTAGCTCTGGATGCCATGGAAGAGGAAAGGGAGAAATCTGCTTCAAAGCTTAAAGAAAAGGCTGTCTCAGAAGCCTATGATCCTTATGAGAACCCTCCATCATCCCATTCTGATGATGATGATGATTCTGATATTTCTGAGAAGTCAAAGAAAAAGAAATCTGCTGCAAAGAAAAGAAAAGCTGCTCCTCCTCCACCTCCCAGTAAGGATAATGACACTCCCTATTACATTTTGAAGGGCATTGACCCCAAATCCAAGGATTTTAAGCATTGGATGTGGTTTTCGAAGAATCAGCAAAAAGAAAGAAAAAGAACCAAGAGGTATGATACTCCTGTCTCAAGATGGACTCCCAGAGGTCCTCCTCCACCTCCTGGTGCAGGAGCCTCTGGGAACCTTTCAGCTCATCCTACTGCCTCCTCTGGAAAACCTGCGTCTGTTCAGCCCCAGCCAAGACAAGGTTATCAAAGCTCTCAAGGCAAATCATTTTATGGTTCTCAAAGACAAATGAAGGAGGTTGTGGCTCAAAGACCAACCTTTTCCCCACCTCCTTCTCCAAAGAAAAGAATTCCTTCTCCTTCTCCAGTTCAGACTGAGGAAACTGTATCAAAAGGTAAATAGTTTACTGTGTTTTAAAACCTTCTAGCAAGTCCCTTTTGCTAAGTATACTCTAATGTCTTATCTAGATATAATAGCTGATGCTGCTTCTCCTGAGCCCGTATATGAAAATCCTGAGCTCGATCCTAACTTTAGGATGGCTCGCTTTCAAGAACTTGTAGGAGCAGCCCAAATAAGAAAAGCAAGAGCCGAAGGTAAAGATACGACTGGTTTTACTACCATGTCAGCTTACAGAAAGAAAGAATTTGAAAAATTCCAAGTCAATCCTGAGATTTTTGATCCAGCAAAATACATGGAAAAACATCCTGAAGCTGTTGTCCCCAGAGCTACAGAACTGAAGATCATTGGTGCTCAGGACCTGAAGATGTCAAAGAAAGAATCAGATGACCCTCTAAGAAAAATTTCCTTTGTTTCTAGTTCTTCTGATCCTTTACCAGACTCTAAAGATTCTTAATAGTTTGATTAAACTGCTATGATATATTTGATTATTTGTTTATCTGATTGATTATCTGCCAGTTTATTGTTAACTATGTGCTGAATTTATTTTTTAGTGTTTTATTGTTAGCTGTTTTAGATTTTGAGAGACTTAACTCAAATAGGGGGAGATTGTTGGTACCCTAGTTTGATTTGAGTTTAGTCCTCTCCTTTGTGCCCCTTGACCCAAGAAATATCTATGGTCAATGGTTAGGAGTCTAGCTGTAGGGTCCTCGCTTTTCCAAATTGAGAATTTGGTTAAGTAGGTTTTTCGTTCGACGATAGTCGAACGCCGCTCGACTATCGTCTATCGGCTGATCGACGATCGTCTATCAGTTGGTCGACGCTTTGTCTGCGTTGATAGTTCGACTATCTGTCCTGATAGATCGACTATCTGATAGTTCGACTATCTGTTGATAGGTCGACTATCTGTTCCGCCTTGATAGTTCGACTATCTGTTGATAGATCGACTATCTGTTTCGTCTTGATAGTTCGACTATCTTTTGATAGTTCGACTATCTGTTGCCTTTGATAGTTCGACTATCTGTCCTGATAGGTCGACTATCTGATAGTTCGACTATCTGCTGATAGATCGACTATCTGGTTTGTTCTGATAGTTCGACTATCTTTTGATAGATCGACTATCTGTTTTCTGAGGTAGGTCGACTATCTGCTTGATAGGTCGACTATCTCTGTGCGCTTGATAGTTCGACTATCTGTCCTAGATAGATCGACTATCTGATAGTTCGACTATCTGCTCTGGTAGCTCGACTATCTCCTTCGATAGTTCGACTATCTGGATCGTTCGACTATCTGCCCGATAGCTCGACGATCTCCGTGCGTCGTTCGACGATCTTCGAAGGTCGTTCGACGTTTTCTATCTGCCGTTGTATTTTGTATTTATTTATTATATTTAATTAATTAATACATTTTCTGGCACAGTATTTTAAGCTGTATGATAATATAACCAGGCAATATTTGCTCCATCTCTTTTGCCTTAGTCAAATCTTTTTAAGATAAAGTTGTTTGTCTTATTAGCTGTCATTTTAATTTACTTTATCTATTGTCAGCCCTTTATAGCCGTTAGACTGAAAAGTCTTCTTTTGCTATAAAGAGATTATTTCTGATGTGACTTTATTTAGTCCTTCTGTTATCTGATTTAAGCCTGCAGCTTCTTAGAAAGTGGTTTATTCCTTTTATAGAATGTTTTGCTGCAGAGATATTTCTGTCTTCTTGATATTTACAGCCCAGGTCTCAAGGCTTAGAAGAAGACAAATAATTCAAATGGAAGAGAGCCGTTGCTTGCTGATGATTATATAAAGAACCCTTTGAAGAAGGATTCAAGCTAGTTAACAGAAGCTAATAGCTAACCAGTTGTTCATTCTCAAGCTCTCAAGCCCTCATCAAGCTCAAGCTTCCTGCTCTCAGCAATTTCCATCTAACTGAGAAGTGTTAAGATCTTCATCTCTTCTTCACCTGAGTTCTCCTGCTTTCAGGAAGTTCAACTCAGAGCTCCTTTGAAGAAGAAGAAGAAGAAGATAGCTGCTTGAAGAACTTTTATTTTATTATTTCTTTTCTTCCTGTAGCTTTTTCCTTCAGAACTTTCTGAAGAGTTTTTGCACTGAAGCAAGACTTCACCTGGACATCTTTGAGCCAGGGGGAGCCTTGATTCTTTAGAGCATTCTAGCTCAGTGCAAGTTTTTGAGCTTCTCTAATCTATTGTAAAATAGAGAAGACATCTTAACCTTCTTCCCCCTCCTGTACAGGGTTATTACTCCCTTCAAAAGTATCCCTTGGTGGCAGGGCACCTGATCAAAAACCTGTGCTTGGTTTTTAGACACCTGATCAAAAGTCTAAAGGGTTTCTGGATCTACCTGAAACAGATCCTGTTGGTGGCAGGGCACCTGATCAAAAACCTGTAGTGGATTCCTACCAGGGTGGTAGAAGAGTGGACGTACCCAAGTTGTTTGGGGAACCACTATAAATTTCCTTGTGTCGTCTGGATTCCACTGTTTAATTCCTGCATTGTGGCTGTGATTAGATATAACTAGGTTGCTAGTTGCTGATTAGGTTTTTCCAAGCTTAACTGTAATTACAGTTAGCTTGTGTTTGTACACATCACTTGTGTTAGGCTTTAAGGTTAAATCAATATCTATAATCTTTTCATTCCGCACTTCACTCCAAGGGAGTTGGGTAGAATATTAAGTTTTGTCTGTGCAAAATTTGATAACTCTATTCACCCCCCCCCCCCTCTAGAGTAGTATCTATCCCTTCACTTTCAGTGGATCTGTACCCGCGTTATGGTTGTCTAACCTTGGGTGCTTAAGACCCTGTTAGGATCACATAGCGAGAGTCGACGGCCGGTGAGCCGATCAGACTAGAATGCTCATAGTGCGCCGTTATGTCTGGGACCTCTGAACGGTGTGAACGTGCCCTGAGTGCACGGAGCGTCGGGCCGTCGAGCCGACGTTTTTGATATGTGACGGTGCGGGCGTGCACGTCTTGCTTGAATGGCTATATATCATGTGGATGAATGTTATGCAGGGATGGAATTCCGCTGCCCCGTGCCAGGGGCAGGGTCGTTATAATTGGTCAGCTGAATGCTGACCGTTGCCCTGTTTTGCCACCGTTTGGTGGATTGGTTCTTACAGGTGCTGGAGGAGCTGGTCCGAGCGGGACTTAGCGGGCTGAAGCCCAAAGCTGCGTTGCTGCCCTCGAAGGCATTGTTTTGTTTCTTTTGTTCATGTGTGGCCGGCCTGCGTGCCGATGTCTGTAAACCACACTCTTGTTAAGAGAAACTGTTGTAAGGCCTTAAGGCCAGACTCTTTTGATGTATATATTTACATTCCTATGTTAGTGGACAATGTTGTTTATCTTGAGTTCAATAATTCAACCGTGAAACTTCCGCTAGAATGCTCTGTGTTAGGATGCGTTGGTTATGATATTATTTAGTAGCGTCTCCGCCTGTTTGTGGAATATGATGTGGGGCCCCGGCCGGACCCTCTATTATATTCTTCTTGACGGGTAGAGGTGTTACAATTTGGTATCAGCTTGTTGGTCGATCTCTTCCCAATTCGCGGACGAATTCTTTTGAGAGGGGGCGAGCACGTGTCAGTGCCGTCGTTATAACACTTAATTTGAACTCAAGATTGTCCACTTAGGAATGCAAATACACTTGTTTGTTGAACTTGTGTATTCTCTTTGTATGATTGCCGTTTTATTGGTCGTTAACCTGTGTGTTTTACACATATAGGAGACCAGAAGTGTTGCGGGTCAGTCCGAACCACAACGTTCTGTTGAGAGTGCGGCACCAGCCGAGGTGCCCACAACTCCTCCATCCGCTGAAACAGTCCGTCTTATCACGGAAATGGTACTTGCGGTGATGAATGCTCAGCAAGCGGGGCAGGCACGTCCTGCAGTGGTGCCAACGCAAGCTGGGGTACGGCAAGAACCTGTAGAAGCCGAAGTTGATCCGCGGGTAGCAGATCAACAATGGAAGCAATTCTTGAGCTTTAACCCTCCGCAGTTTCATGGGGCGGGCACACCGGCCCAAGCAGAGGATTGGCTTGCAAGAATCAAAAGGATTATGAGAGCTATCAGGGTTGAGGAGGAACAGAAAGTCATGTTAGCCACTTTCCTACTGGAAGGAGAGGCGCGATTGTGGTGGGATGAGATTGAACTGCATCACTTGGCCGGCAGGCAATTGGCAGAGATTACAATGGAAGAATTCTCTCGGTTGTTCTTAGCACAACATCTGCCGATGCAGCAAAGGATATCGATGGAAATGGAGTTCCAACGGTTAGCACAGGGAGATCGAAGTGTGGATGACTACCTGCATGAGTTCACCCGGTTGGGAAGATATGCGGGCTCGATCTTCGCCGAAGAAGAGCGTAAGACTAGTCGGTTTTATGCGGGACTGCGAGATGAGCTAAGGTATTTTCTCTCGAGTTCTGTGAGTCAGGGATTCCAAGCCTTAGTCTGTACGGCTCGTTCTTTGGAGACGGACATGAAACGGGGGCAAGCAAAGGGAAACTTGGCGGTTGTGAAGCCGGAGTTTAAGCCGCCGCGACCGGACAAGTTTGGCTACCGAAGGAAATGGAATAAGAAGTCTAAGTCTTCTGGACAAGCTCCTTCTGCGACTGTGACGGACACATCGGGGAATGGAGCTCGCGCTTGTTTTACGTGCGGGAAGGTTGGACACTTCGCACGTGAATGCCGATTTGGTCCTCCAAAGGGTGATAAGAAGACGGGAGCGTCTTATACGGAGAAGGGGAAGGCTGTGGTGGAGTCTTCTGCCTCGTACGCGCAGCCCAGGGTCTTCAACCTTGGACAACAGGAGGCCATTAAGCAGGCTGATGTCGTCACAGGTGCGCTTAAGTTTTAATGTTTGTACTTTTGGTGTGCTGTGCTTGTTTTAATTGTCATGTTATAGGGTTTGTCCTTATACGAGAGTATCCGGCGCGAGCACTGTTTGACACAGGTGCTTCACATTCGTTTCTGTCTGAGGATTTTGTCTTGCGTGTCGGGGTGCCTATCCGGACCAAGACAGACAGTGTAAAGGTGTTGTTGCCTAACGGATGTTTGATGTGCGCGGATCGATCTTGCGGTCTTGAGGTCAAGATAGGAAGTCGGGAGTTCAAGGTGGAAATACTAGTATTGCCGATCAAAGAGTTTGATATAATCTTTGGTATGGACTGGCTTTCAGAGCAGCGTGCCTGTATTGATTGCACTTCAAAAGAGATCACACTTGGGCAAAATACCGAACGAGAGACCAAGTTCATTGGTATGCAAGGGATGAGTGGGATGTTGTTATCCGCTCTCCAAGTTGTTAAGGCAGTTCGGAAGGGTGCGGAGTTGTTCTTCACACTCATAGAGGCGGTGGCGCCAAAGGCCAGTGTGAGTGAAGTGCCTATTGTGTCGGAATATGCTGATGAGTTTCCAAAGGACCTTCCGGGGTTACCTCCCCAAAGGGAAATTGACTTCGCTATCGAGCTGGTGCCGGGTGCAAAACCCGTGGCCCGTTCGCCGTATCGGGTAGCGCCAAAAGAAATGGCCGAACTGAAAGTTCAGTTGCAAGAGTTGTTGGAGCAGGGATATATACGCCCAAGTATGTCACCTTGGAGCGCGCCTGTTCTTTTTGTGAAAAAGAAAGACGGTGGTTTGCGACTATGTATTGATTATCGTGAACTAAACAAACTGACGGAGAAAAACAAGTATCCAATTCCTCGGATCGATGACTTGTTCGATCAGCTAGCAGGCTCAACCGTCTATTCGAAGTTGGATTTGAAGTCCGAGTATTACCAGTTGCGGATTAGGGAAGGTGACATTCCCAAGACAGCGTTTGGCACACGCTATGGTCATTATGAGTTCACAGTGATGCCATTCGGCTTATGTAATGCGCCTTCGGTTTTCATGGATCTCATGCATCGAACGTTCCGCGAATACATGGATTTGTTTGTGATTGTGTTTATTGATGATATCCTTGTATATTCACAATCGGAGGAAGATCATGCAAACCATTTGCGATTAGTATTGCATACCTTGCGAAGGAATAAGCTGTATGCCAAGTTCTCAAAGTGTGAGTTCTGGCTCTCGTTAGTGGCTTTTCTAGGCCATGTGGTAAGTGGAGAGGGCATAGCGGTGGATCCGGCTAAGATAAGTGCCATTCGGGATTGGCCAGTGTTGTCTTCAGTGGCCGAAGTCAGGAGTTTCCTTGGACTGGCGGGCTACTATAGGAGGTTCGTGGAGAACTTCTCCCGGATTGCTTTGCCTCTGACTACGTTGACGAGAAAGGATCAGAAGTTTGTTTGGACGCCGGAGTGCGCACGAGCTTTTGAGGAGCTGAAAAGTCATTTGACCACGGCGCCTGTTTTGACGTCGCCATGTGGTACAGATGGATTTGAAATATACAGCGATGCGTCAGGAAGCGGCTTAGGCTGCGTTCTCCTGCAGTTTGGCAAGGTGATCGCTTATGGTTCACGTCAATTGAAAGTGCATGAGCGTAATTACCCCGTCCATGATTTGGAGTTGGCGGCGGTGATCTTTTCGCTAAAGTTGTGGCGGCATTATCTATATGGCGTGAAAGTAGATATTTATACCGATCATAAAAGCTTAAAGTATCTGCTCGATCAAAAGGAGTTGAATATGCGACAAAGGAGGTGGATGGAATTCCTTGGGGATTTTACATTCGACATTCATTATGTTCCCGGAAAGGGAAATGTGGTCGCTGATGCCTTGAGTCGTCGGACTCCAGTACGGGCAAATTGGTTGCGGATACATGATGAGCGGTTAATCCAGGAGTTGGAAGCCTTGGAGATATCTTGTGTGGAAAGAGATTCTTCAACTGAAGCAAGCATGAACTGGTTGGAAGTTCAATATGACCTTGCTGACAGGGTTCGGCGGGCAACGGAGTTGGATGAAAGTCTCCAACGCTATGCAAAAGAGGGATCTGGTGATCAGTTCTCCTGGGATGATGGCTTGTTACGAAAAGATGGCCGATTGTGCGTCTCTAGTGCGGGTAAATTGCGAGAAGGGCTACTATATGAAGCGCACTTTACAAAGTATTCAATTCACCCTGGGAGCACAAAAATGTACAAAGACATGAAGAAACTGTTCTGGTGGCCTGGTTTAAAGAAGGACATAGCCGCGTATGTGGCTAAATGTCGTACTTGTGCGTTGGTAAAGGCAGAATGTCAACGGCCGAGTGGTTTCCTGAAGTCGTTGCCGGTTCCGCAATGGAAATTTGAGGATATTTCTATGGATTTCGTGCACGGATTGCCGAGATCTCAACGTGGCCATGACTCAATCTGGGTGATTGTAGACCGGTTGACAAAGGTGGCTCACTTTATACCAAACAAGCGGGACGATTCAGTGGAAACGTTGGCAAAGCTATATGTGGAGCAGATAGTTCGATTGCACGGTGTTCCCCGGAGCATCGTAAGTGACCGAGATGGGCGTTTTACTTCAAAGGATTGGAGATTAGTTCATCAAATGTTGGGCACGAAGTTAGCATTCAGTACGGCCTTTCACCCGCAAACGGATGGCCAAACTGAACGAACCAATAGAACGATGGAAGATATGCTCCGTATGTGCGCCCTGGATTTCGGTAAGAAGTGGGAAGAACATCTTGTTATGGTGGAGTTTGCCTATAATAATAGCTATCAAGCGAGTATAGGCATGGCCCCATTTGAAGCGCTGTATGGTCGCAAGTGTCGTACACCGCTAGCTTTGGCAGAAACTGGCGAGACTAAACTTTTAGGCAAAAAGGAAGTCGAGGATGCTACCTCAACAATACGCTCTATTCGAGAGAGGCTCCTAATAGCCCAAGATCGGCAGGCCAAGTATTACAATGCTAAGCACCGAAACGTGGAGTTCGCGGTGGGTGTCTGGGTCTATTTAAAGATTAAGCCCTTCAAAGGCGTATCTCGGATTCGGCGGTTGAAAAAGTTAAGTCCGCGCTACCTTGGTCCGTTTGAAGTGGTGGAGCGAGTTGGGGAAGCTGCCTATCGGTTAGCTCTTTCATCGGAATTGAGTGGATTGCATGACGTGTTTCACATCTCGGTGTTACGCAAAGCAGTCAAGGATCCAGCTCATATAGTTGAAAGTGATCGAGTGCCGGTTGAGTATGGGCTAACGACAAAGGTGAAGCCTATACGGATAGAGGATCGAGCCGAGAAACAGTTGCGGAACAAGGTGATCGGGATGGTCAAAGTCCGGTGGGACAATTGTGGCCGAGAAGAGCTAACATAGGAGCGCGAGCAGACCATGCGAGCCGAGTTTCCCGAGTTATTTTCGTAGCTTGTTCACTCGTTGTATATGTAATAGAAACATATAAATGTTTTGTTATTTTCTCCCTATTGTCTTCAAATTTCGGGACGAAATTTTATTAAGGGGGGAGGATTGTAACACCCCAAAAATCTCAAAATATGTTTGTAAACAATTTTGGGTTGGAGGCTGTTAGACACGGCCTGGGACACGGGCGTGTCCCAGGGCGTGTCGGGTGTACACGGCCTGGGACACGGGCGTGTCCCAGGGCGTGTTCAGGCTAGTCGATGTTTGAGAGTCGACGATCGTCGAGCCCGGGACACGGCCTTCGACACGGGCGTGTCCCAGGGCGTGTTCGAATTAATTTTCGAAATTGGCCTATTCAAGTCAGAGCAGGACACGGCCTTGAACACGGCCGGGAACACGGGCATGTGAGGCTGGACACGGGCGTGTCAGTTACCGTGTTCCGACCCGTGTACTGGTTTTGGAGATCGGTGAGTACCGTGTAACAGGAGACACGGGCGTGTCTCATGAATGACACGGGCGTGTCAGGTTCGACACGGGCGTGTCGATGCCCGTGTTCTCGAATATTTCAGTCGGTGCGACTGCCGCGTGTGCCGCTTAAGGGTACACGGCCTGTGACACGGGCGTGTCACAGGCCGTGTCGGCCAAATTTCAAGGGAATTTTCAGTGGATCTTGGCCCTTCATTTTCTTTAAGTAGAATCCTGTGGCTGGAGTTCATTCCTGGGCTGATAAGGCCCGAAAAGGGGGGAGAAAAGCTCATTCTTCTTTTTCATCTTCTCTTTCTAAAGTAAGAGAGAGGTGAGAGCAAGGAGGAAGAAGAGGAAGTGGAGTCCAGCTGCCGGTGGTGCTACGGTGGTCCAAATCGCGAGCCGAGTTCGGATTTGCGAAGGCAACGCTGCTGCGAAGGCTTTCATCCGTCTCAAATTTCTCTCCATGGCTCCGAAGCGAACTCCTAGGGTAACGATTTCCTGCTTGGACATGTGAAGTCCTTAATTCCTGCATTGCATAGGGAAAACCCTTCCCCGCGAGTGTGCGGTGGGTTGTGGCGTCCCTTGGGGTAGATATGTGAAGTCCCCCGTGTTAGAGTCCGGAATTGGAATACGGATCTAGGCATGCTGTGTGAAGCCCATCTGGACATGGTCTGGATTGGTGATGCTTGGTTGCATATCGGAGAAGGCTCCGTGATGATTGCTTGTATGCATGATGGATAAAAGTACTGGAGGAAGTCCAGGAAATTATGAGAGTTGGACTCTCTTGTGGCCGTGAGTGCTACTGGTGGAAAGTTGAGCCGTGAGGCTGCAACTAGGAAATGGTGGAACGGTCAAGGTGAAACTGTACCCGCGTCAGTCCAGGCGTGAGTCTGACGATGTGAGCAACGGGAAAGGTGGATCTGTACCCGCATTATGGTTGTCTAACCTTGGGTGCTTAAGACCTTGTTAGGATCACATAGCGAGAGTCGACGGCCGGTGAGCCGATCAGACTAGAATGCTCATAGTGCGCCGTTATGTCTGGGACCTCTGAACGGTGTGAATGTGCCCTGAGTGCACGGAGCGTCGGGCCGTCGAGCCGACGTTTGTGATATGTGACGGTGCGGGCGTGCACGTCTTGCTTGAATGGCTATATATCATGTGGATGAATGTTATGCAGGGATGGAATTCCGCTGCCCCGTGCCAGGGGCAGGGTCGTTATAATTGGTCAGCTGAATGCTGACCGTTGCCCTGTTTTGCCACCGTTTGGTGGATTGGTTCTTACAGGTGCTGGAGGAGCTGGTCCGAGCGGGACTTAGCGGGCTGAAGCCCAAAGCTGCGTTGCTGCCCTCGAAGGCATTGTTTTGTTTCTTTTGTTCATGTGTGGCCGGCCTACGTGCCGATGTCTGTAAACCACACTCTTGTTAAGAGAAACTGTTGTAAGGCCTTAAGGCCAGACTCTTTTGATGTATATATTTACATTCCTATGTTAGTGGACAATGTTGTTTATCTTGAGTTCAATAATTCAACCGTGAAACTTCCGCTAGAATGCTCTGTGTTAGGATGCGTTGGTTATGATATTATTTAGTGGCGTCTCCGCCTGTTTGTGGAATATGATGTGGGGCCCCGGCCGGACCCTCTATTATATTCTTCTTGACGGGTAGAGGTGTTACACAAGAATCCGAAGTACGTCGACACCCAGAAGGAGTTAAACATCAGACAGAGATGCTGGGTGGAGTTTCTGTCGGACTACCAGTATACCATGCACTACCATCCGGGGAAGGCAAACATAGTCGCGGATGCTCTGAGCCGGAGAGCGAGTACGACAGGAGTAGGTCCGCAGCTGATGGCCTTGGAGTTGGTTAGATCATTCGAGGAGATGCAGATTTCACTAGTGTCTGAGGATGACCCAGAGCTATACATGGAGTACCTGGGGTCGATGGTTACTACTGATGATATTCGAGACCGCATCAGAGATGGGCAGATGCTGGATGAGAGAGCTGAGCCGATATTCCAAGCCTTGGAGGAAGGCACGACAGGAGATTACTCTTTGAGGGATGGGCTCCTGTGTTTCCGGGGCAGAGTCTACAAACCAGCAGGAGGACGGATCCGGGAGGACATTTTGACGGAAGCTCACTACAGCCGATATTCTGTACACCCGGGGATCACCAAGATGGTAAAGGATTTGAAGAGGACGATGTACTGGCCGGGTATGAAGAAAGATATTATGTATTTTGTGACGCATTGCGAGGCCTGCCAGCTCGTGAAGGCGGAGTGTAGGAACCCGGCAGGCTTGCTGCAGCCGCTTCCAGTGCCGGAGTGGAAATTTGAGGATATAGCCATGGACTTCATACATGGGCTACCTCGATCCCGTACGGGGAATGACTCGATCTGGGTGATAGTGGACAGGCTAATAAAGGTGGCCAGATTCATTCCAGTGGCAAAGGACACACCGGTCAGTGTATTAGTACGGAGGTTCATAGAGCAGTTTGTGTATTATCATGGGGTGCCCAAGACTATCGTTTCGGATCGGGTTGGGCGATTTACATCCAGGGAATTGAGGTCAGTCTAGGCCCATCTGGGTTCTCGGTTGACATTCAGCACAGCTTTTCACCCTCAGACCGACGGACAGACAGAGCGCACAAACTGTACACTGGAAGATCTGTTGCGACTGTGTATTTTGGACCGTGGCGAGCCTTGGGAGAGATTGCTGCCACTGGTCGAGTTTTCAAACAACAACGCTCATCAGTCCAGCATAGGCATGGCTCCATACAAGGCGTTGTACGAAAGGAGGTGCAGGACCCCCACTATAATGGGTTCAGGATGAGGATCCGCAGGCACTAGGCTCGGAGTTTGTGGGAGATACAGATGCTCAGATTAGATTGATCCAGGACAGGATGTTGGAAGCCTAGAGAAGACAGGCGAAATACTATGATGTGAGGCATCGTCAAGTGGAGTTCCAGGTTGGAGACTGAGTTTTCTAGAAGATACGGCCGATGCACGGAGTCTCGCGGGTTCACGGGCGGAAGAAGCTCAGCCCGAGATATATGGGGCCTTATAGGATCCTGGAGCGGATCGACGTCTTAGACTATAGACTAGAGCTACCACCGGAGTTAGCGGGATTGCATGACGTCTTCCACGTCTCCTCACTTCAGAGGGCTCTGCTACGCCCTGAGCAGCTGATTTCCTCGGCAGATGGCCCGGTGGCCTCGGATCGGTCAGTCAACTTGGAGCCTATCAGGATTGACGATACAGCAGTGCGGGTCTTGCGACGGAAGAAGGTTCCGTTAGTCAAGGTTCTATGGAACAATCATGGGCAGGAGGAGCATACATGGGAGCCACGGGACTTGATGCGGCAAAAATACCCGGAACTTTTTCGTCAGGTATACCTCACAACCCCTCTGGACAATCAATTCCTCTTCCCTTTTTCAACCAATAGGACTGAAATTTCAAGAATAGGGGCTAATCTTTTGTTTATTGGGGTGTATATACCTAGTTAATTGGGCGAATTAATCTTAGATTTGAAACCGCACAAAGCAAACATAACGTAGAAATATAATTTTTCAATTCTCATGGGATGTTACAAGCTTCTTTTCCCAATTAGAGTCCCGTAGGATTAACCTTGATTTCGGGGATGAAATCTTTGTTTTGTTTATTGGGATTTGTAACATCCCATTTCCGGCTAGACCCCTAGGAGTCGGTTGGTCGTGACAGAACCCTAGGAAGCCCAAAAATTGAAATACATTGATTGAGACTTCGGGTCACGGGTTGGTCATGCTTGTGACTGACCCATCATGCCCGTGACCTAGGACGTGACTCCTTCGACGATCGTCGTTCTCAGGGAGATGATCGTCGGTCGCAGAATTTTTCTACCCGGCCCTGTCACGCCCGTGACCCAGGTGTCACGCCCGTGACCAAGGGTGTGACCCCTTCGGCGATCGTCGATTTCAGCGCGATGATCGCCGAGCGCGGAATTTTCCTCATGACCATGTCATGCCCGTGACCCATGTGTCACGCCCGTGACCTAGGGCGTGACCACCCTTCGACGATCGTCGACCTCAGTTCGACGGTCGTCGAACTCAAAATTGGTCACCCGGGCCTGTCACTCCCGTGATCCATGTGTCACGCCCGTGACCAAGGGCGTGACCACCCTTCGACGATTGTCGATCTCAGTTCGACGATCGTCGATCCCAGAATTGGCCACCCGGGCCTGTCACGCCCGTGACCTATGTGTCACGCCCGTGACCAAGGCCGAAACGTCAGCCAGACTGGAAATTTCGGTAACCGATGTTGTAATAAATTCTGATTATGGCAAGTTACACCAGGAGTATTTATGGGCCGTTTCCTACTCTAATTATTTAATAAAATAAGGAAATGTTGGTCCAATAGGAAATCGCCACCTGGCAAACACCTCTTCGTTTCCAGCATTTCAACTGCCTCTACCATAACCGAAACGTCATTAAGAGAAATATTAATGGCCATGAACGTTTCATCCTTTCCCCTTCCCACTTGCTGATCTATAAAAGACTCCTAAGAGCAAGAGGAGAAGGTTACACGCTCGATCAAACGGATTCAGATTCCTCCCCTTGTTGTTCAAGAATTTCCGGCGACGCCTTCACCGCGCAAATGGCTTCCCGACGGTCTGCACGCCTCCAGCCCGCGAACAAGGTCCTCCCCTCCTTCTTCCTCTGCGGATAGTTCTTAGAAATCGTTAGGAGACTTATCGGGCTCAAAAGAGCCAGACCGGGTGAGCGTTTCCATGGTTTTCCAAAAATTTCTTGGTGGCGGGTTCGCCGGAAACCGCCTCTCCGGCGGCCGTGCCGCCGCCCGACGGTAGCCCTCACCTCAACAGAGGTGGTGGTGGTGGTGGCCGGCCACGGAGATGGCTGGGTGGCCAGGAAATGGCTTTAGAAAAGCTACAGGTTTCAAGCTTTTGTTTTTAGGTTGCTGGTTCGGGTGAAGAAGATGGTGAATAGTAGCATTGTATTATATAATATATTGTATAGTTAGGAATTAATTCCCTTTACTGTATACTAGGTTGAAACTGAAAATTATAGCCCGTAGGGGCTGGAACATAAAAAGTGGTCAACATAGAAAATGTAGCCCTTGAAGTCTAGTTTAATTTAAAATTGATTTCACTCTATTTGGAGTTCTGGTTAGACCACAACACACTTTTTGGTGAGTCCTATCCATAGGGCTGTATTGACCTTAGAAAAATTCCCTACTCCAATCCAGTCATCAAAATGACTTGAAATTTGGGGTGTGGCCTAATCATACATATATCTAGATGTTATCCAAAAATAAGAATTTTTGGAGAATTTATTTCTATAGTTTTTAGAAAAATTTTATAATCCTAGCATAATTTAATTAGATGGCTAAATGACTTCCAAACCCTCCCAAATTTTGGTGAGTGGTCCCTGGGTGTAACATAAGGTTCTGGTAAAAATTTCATCTCATTTGGGGATGTTTTGATTAGGTTTGTGTCCAACCCTAGGTTGATCCTCATAGGATAATTTAGGATCAAACACCCCCTTGGTATTTGAGTGGCCATATCACCCCAACAGGGGCTGATATTTTGGTCACTAACTTTTTAGGGCATGACACACCCTCCAAGGGAGTTTGGAGTGGTTTGGTGTAGGGTAGCCCTAGAACCCTAGGGTAGGTCCCTTAATGGGGATTTGTAGGGTTGTGAAGGTCATGGGGTCAAATGACCTTGGACTGACTTAAAATTTGGTGGAGAGAACCATAAGCCAGTATATTTCTCTGGACAAAAGTTTAGGGTATTTGGAGACAGTTAGGCCACCTAAAATCCAAACCCTAGTTTAGGTCACTGATCGCGCAAAACTATATCCGCAAACGACAACGGCAAGTGTACCGTATCGGGAGTGGTATAGGTTTATAAAAACCAAGGTTGAATTAGACTCAGGGTGATCGAGTAACCCTACTTTGAAAGATCATTATTATCTTATCAATAGAAATTTGAGTTTAGGTTGCGAAAAGTAAAAATTAGAAATATTGACGGACTTAATTTGATGGGTTAAAGGTAGTGCCCGATCTTTGAATCACCTTAGACATAGAAAGATTACAGAATGAAAATAGAAAAGTAATTCTCTTGTTGAAGAGGCTTTGACCGTGGAGGTTCTCGAAGCATGAACACTCCTCTTTTGAGGATTAGGTTAAACTAAGCTTAGGTGTATCGACCGAACTTTCGTTCTCAAATCACATCGTCTAACACTTGCTTTACGTAGTGAACCTCACTATTGGATTTTACTCCAATCCGGAAGAGTTACGTCGTCCTCTTTCGAGGGTTGCGTTCTACTCTTTTTACCGATGAGTGATCGATTCGCCTTACGAGCCTCTCGGCTAACTAAAGATCGAAAATTGTTATGAAAACTATATAAAATATATAGCCTCAATGAATTAAACAACGGTAAATCGTAAGCGTTCAAAAATTTGAGAAAAGCAAAACTAAAATCATTGCAAAAATTAACTCATCCTTGGATCATCGCGACCGAGCACTATAGAAATTAGTTACACATGGAGATGAGAAGAATCATTTTTATAAAATGCGACATCATATAAAAAAGGGAGATAAGGTGACGAGAGACAAAAAAAATTGAATTAGAATTATGTTTAAGTGAAAAAAAAAATTGAACTTTTATTTCTAGAAGAAATTGGAGGAACAAAGTGAAGTAATAAAAAGACGTACAAGATTATTAAACAAAAATTAAGACAGAAAGACAAGACAACTTGACGAGCGATCCCAAAATGAAACTTCTCGAATCTTAAAAATCTGGCTCAAAGCTAGTGAAGGAAAAAATATATCTCCCCCAATGCAAAAAATCTGAATAATTTATAAGTATTGCTAAAGGCAACAGTCCAAATTAATTTCATTCGGCCGTTACTATTCATGCTACAGTAACATTCGAATGAAATTAACTTCGGCCGTTATATCCTTTTTTCCTCTCCCGGTGAAATAGTAGAGGTGGTGGCCTTGGATCGGTGACGTGCACAAGACAGGCTGGAGCAGAGACGTGGAGCTCGGCCGGAGTAGCTGGAAGTCGGGCCACTTGCATAGTTGCATGGATGAGGGTGGCGCTCGGGCTGCATGGAGGCTGCCAGCGGTGGGAAGTTATTGCCCGAGCATGGAGGAGCTGAGGTGCCGAGCTGCTGTGATGCTGGATTGGCCGAGCATGGTGGTGGCCGGAGTTTGGAGTTGAGTTGGCTGAGCTTGGCTGGAGCTGCATGCATGGAGGAGGTTGTGCGCGGTGGTGGCGTTGGATGGTTGGTCGAGCAGCAGCATGGTGATGGCAGAGGTGGCGGCCGAGCTTGCTGTATGGAGGATCGGAGGAGCTCCGCTGGATTTGGAGGTGTCCATGCGGGAGCGACTTCTTCATGCACAGTAAGTGGATATAGTGAATGGTAGCTGCATGAGTTTCCGGAAGGGCTTGGGTTGCATGCATGAAGGGTGGTGGTGTTGAAAATATCTGACCGAGCCCCATGTTGACAAGTTGGGCTCGCACGCGAACCCTGGTCGTGACAGCGGGATATTGCACAGAAATTCCTCCAGACCTGTCGTATTCCTACAAAATAAAATATATATATATATATATATATATATATATATAAGATTAGAATATAATATTATTTTGGTGAAATATTTATAAAACTAAGGATTAAATGTAAGTATTTATTTTGATATCTCATGAGATTAAGCCCTAAATGATGATTAAAATACTTGTCATCAAACACCTCCATACTTACTCGTTGCTCGTCCCGAGCAAACCATTCTTCATAAGGATAGAAAAGTCTAATGCTAGATAGGATCTCTAAAACTAGAGAGTAAAATGTGAAGTTTTATGCCGACAAGCGTAGATATTTTAGTAGAAATACGTTCTTGGCATAACTACTAATTTATGAAATAATAAAGATGCGTTTCAATTTTTTATTATCACTTTTAAAAAGAATCAACGGTCAATCAAAAGGTTATGTAAAGGGAGAAAATAGCGTGATCACAGAGATTTAAATTACTAGATGTTGACGCTCGGGGTGGCCTTCATAGAAGTCCATAGGCTTTCCTGTTTGCACCTTCTCCACTACACTTTATACTTAATCAACTATATGGATCTTTAGGACTTAAATAGGATGTACATAAGACTTGAGATTAAGAGAAAGGTGAACAATGATGAACATATAAGCGCATATCACTTAAACAAAGAGTTTTGAGCTAAATATTTTTTTCTTATTTTCTTCATAATTGGGATCATTCAAGGCATGGATACACATACTTAGGCCGCATATCATTATGAGAATTTGCTTTTCATAGTTGGGATCATTCCAAGTATGCGTATGCATACCTGGGCCACATGTCACTATGAAATTTTAGCTTTTAAAATAAACACATTTTTTTCTTCATAGTTGGGATCATTCCAAGTATGCTTATGCATACCTAGGCCGCATATCACTATGAAAATTTTGCTCTTTTAATAAGCACTCATTTTTTTTCAATATTTTAGCTCAAAATTTAAGTGTACAGTTGGGTTGGACTTTTTAATTTTGGTGGCGAAATGGTGGAGGTGAGTCAAATAAAGGTACAAGGCTCAAATTTGTGTGAACAATGGTAGTAATTAATTTGGGGTTGGGTGCAAAAGCTCAAACTATCCAAAGAGAGACCTAAATCATTTCCATATAGTTTAATTATTCTAAAATGCAAACGTTTCAAAGATAGCTAAGGGCAAATTCTAGACATCAAAAAAAAGGAACACCCTTCCATTCGAGTCCAGTAATAGCTTTCTAACGATCTTCTACACACTCACCAAAACTACTTTTGGATAAAACCGGATTCAAATTAGAAGTAAAATAAATTCTTTCTACACAATTAACAAATCATAAGTTTAGATTTATGCCAAGAATTTAATTCTACACCAATACTACTCAAACACATGCATTTGACTAGAAACACTACATGAGTCAACAATTTTACTCAAAAGTTTCAAAAAAAAACTATTCTAGCACAAAAAATTCTTAGTCTACATGAAAAATGAAGTCTACTTGGAACTAACCAACTGAGTAAATTAGGAAAGCTATGGTGAAAACAAATTAAGCCCACTTCATAAATAAGTCTAGATTATTTATTTATTTATTTTTATTTTTTTTAAAAAAACAAACTAAATTAAAAATTAGAACTAATTTATGCTACCCCTCCATACTTAAAGATAAACATTGTCCCCATTGTTTCAAACTAAGTATGAAGGTGTTTACAAATATATTTTTAAAGTAAAATAAATCAAAATTAAATGTTATAAAGAATCTTCCATGATTATTTGTCGGGGCAGCCGCTTTATAACATCGAACCAAAACCTGCAAAAGTTGTTAGGAAAGAAAACAAGAAAAAAAAACAATAGAAATGAAAGGGATAACTATGGGCTGCCTCCCACAAGCGCTTTGTTTACCGTCGCGTAGCTTGACTAAGTGGCGATTTTAAATGTTTGGAAGATTTAGCGATTCAATTTTTCCGGTTGAGGGGTCGTCGGGGTGATATAGCTTTAATCGGTGCCCATTAACTTTGAATGAGCCGTTTTCCGGGTGTTCTATTAGCACGGTCCCATATGGCCAAACCTCTTTCACGACAAAGGGGCCGGACCATCGGGACTTCAATTTTCCCGGAAAAAGCCTAAGCCTGGAATTAAAAAGAAGGACTAGATCTCCCGGTGAAAAAGATTTTGGATTTTTAATATTTTTATCGTGATAAAACTTAGTTCTCTCTTTATAGAATTTATTGTTTTCATAGGCATTTGCACGCCATTCATCTAACTCATTTAGTTGAAATTTTCTTTGTTCGGAGGCTAAGTTTAAATCTAGATTTAAAAATTTAAGTGCTCAATATGCGCGGTGCTCTAATTCAACCGGTAGATGACACGCTTTTCCGTAAACTACTCGATATGGTGTACAACCGATGGCGGCCTTGTACGCCGTTCGATAAGCCCACAAAGCGTCATCTAGCTTGAGCGACCAATCCTTCCTATTAACGGACACCGTTTTTTCTAATATTCTTTTTAGCTCACAATTTACCACCTCCACTTGGCCATTTGCTTGTGGGTAATATGGGGTGGATAATTTGTGCGTGACAGAAATGAGAGCCCCTATCACTAATTAGTGCGCGTGGTGTGCCAAATCTAGAAAATAATTTTTTAAAAAAATTTACGACGACTCCCGCGTCGTTAGTGGGGAAAGCTTGCGCCTCAACCCACCTTGACACGTAGTCAACCGCAACAAGGATGTACTTATTATTATGAGAAGGTTGTAGTGGACCTACGAAATCTAACCCCCATAAATCAAAAATTTCACATTCTAAAAATATATTTTGGGGCATTTCGTCCCGGTTAGAAATGTTACTTGACCGTTGGCAACTATCGCATTTACTCACAAAAGTGTGTGCGTCTTTGAATAAGGTGGGCCAGTAGAAGCCCGCCTCTAGCACTTTCCTAGCGGTCCAGTTTGCTTGATAATGTCCACCGGTTGGTCCTTCGTGACAGTGCCGCAAAATTTGGACGCCTTCCTCACCCGAAACACACCTTCTTACCACTTGGTCCGCGCAGACACGAAATAAAAATGGGTCTTCCCAAAATTAATTTTTCAAGTCCGAAAAGAATTTCTTCTTTTGTTGACTTGAATAATTCTTTGGAAGGACCCGTGCCACTAAGTAATTGGCAAGATCCGCGTACCAAGGGGTGGAGGAAGTCGTTACCTGATTGGTGGCAAGGAGGTGCTCTTCAGGGAATTTGTCGTCAATATCGGCCTCCACTAGCATTCCTGTAGTCGGATTCTCCAATCTTGATAGGTGGTCGGCCGCCAAGTTCTCTGCTCCCTTTTTGTCTCGAATTTCCAAGTCAAATTCCTGAAGGAGGAGAACCCATCTCAACAGTCAGGGCTTGGCATCCCCTTTGTTCAATAAGTACCGGAGTGCAAAATGATCTGAAAAGACAATAACTTTTGAAAGCGTCAAATAAGAACGGAATTTATCAAATGCAAAAACAATCGCCAAAAGTTCTTTCTCCGTCGTTGTATAATTAGCTTGAGCGGACGTAAGCGTTTTGCTTGCGTAATAAATCGGGTGAAAATATTTGTTCACCCGTTGGCCCAAAACAGCCCCTACAGCAAAATCACTTGCATCACACATTATTTCAAACGGTAAAGACCAATTTAGCGCAATTAAAATCGGCGAGTTTATTAGTTCTTTTTTTATTTTTTTCAAAAGCTTTCAAACATTCATCGTCAAATATAAACGCGGATTCTTTTTCTAAGAGATGAGTTAAAGGTTTTGTAATTTTAGAAAAATCCTTAATAAATCGCCTATAGAATCCTGCGTGACATAGAAAACTCCTAACAGATTTGATATTGGTGGGCGGAGGAAGTTTTTCTATGACTTCGATCTTGGCCCGGTCGACCTCGATCCCTTTACTCGAAACTTTATGTCCGAGGACTAATCCTTCTCGGACCATAAAATGGCACTTCTCCCAGTTGAGTGCCAAATTTGTGTCTTCGCAGCGTTGAAGAACACGGTCTAGATTATTAAGACAATTTTCAAATGATTCGCCGAAAACAGAAAAACCGTCCATAAAAACTTCCATGATGTCCTCTACTAATTCGTTAAAAATTGCCAACATACACCTTTGGAATGTAGCCGGCGCATTGCAAAGACCAAACGGCATCCTCCGATAGGCGAAGGTGCCGAACGGGCATGTGAACGTGGTTTTCTCTTGGTCTTCAGGTGCAATTGGGATTTGAAAGTATCCCGAAAGACCATCAAAAAAACAATAGTGTGAGTGACCGGATAGACGTTCTAAGATTTGGTCAATGAAGGGAAGTGGGAAGTGATCCTTACGAGTTGCATCATTTAATTTCCTATAATCGATGCATACTCGCCAACCCATAACGGTACGAGTTGGGATTAACTCATTATTTTCATTGGAAACTACCGTTATCCCGCCCTTCTTAGGCACGACTTGCACCGGGCTAACCCAAGTGCTATCAGAAATTGGGTAAATAATCCCCGCGTCTAATAATTTTATTATTTCGGCCTTAACAACGTCCTTCATATTTGGGTTGAGGCGTCGTTGTGGCTGAACGGTGCCGCAAGAAATATTTTCTAAAGTGATTTTGTGCGTGCAAAATGAGGGGCTAATTCCCTTAATATCAAAAATTTGCCATGCAATTGCATGACGGTGATTATTTAAAATATATATTAATGCGGAAATTTCCGCATCGTTAAGCGCCGAAGAGATAATAACAGTCAATTTTGAATCTTTTTCTAGAAAAATATACTTAAGATGATCGGGGAGTTGTTTTAACTCAAGACTCGACGGTTCTTCGTAAGACGTGTTTATTTTAAAATTATTTAAATTGATTTGCTCGAATGGTTGCGACCGAGTGATTTCTTTTGAACAAGTTAATTTTGCTAAGTCCGGTCCTTCCACATTTTTCGAGATTATTTCAGCAAATGACGATAGATTTTCATCAAAATTCGTTTCTAATATATAACAAGAGTCATCATTTGGAAGAACATTTTTTAATGAGGAGTTGATGCTAAATGTAACTTCTTCTTCCCCTACCCATAGGAGAAGTTTTCCGTTACTTACATCTATAATTTCCCGAGAGGTGGCGAGGAAGGGTCGTCCGAGTATGAGGGGCACCTCGGCGTCCTCTTCAATGTTGAGGATGACAAAGTCTACCGGGAAGATAAACTTGTCAACCTTAACTAGCACATCCTCAACTACCCCTATTGGGTATTTTATTGACCGATCCGCTAGTTGAATGCTCATATTAGTTGGGCTAGGGATGCCCAAACCAAGTTTTTTAAATAAAGAATATGGGATGAGATTAATACTAGCGTCTAAATCGGCTAAAGCGTGTTTTATAAATAAATTACCGAACAAGCACGGGATAGAGAACCGCCCGGGGTTGTTTAATTTTTGTGGTAATTTATTTAATAGAATCGCCGAGCATTCTGCGTTCAAAGAAATCCGCGAAAAATCATCAAGTTTCTTTTTATTTGAAAGTAAATCTTTTAAATATTTGGCGTACTTTGGCATTTGGGCAATTGCTTCGCAGAATGGCACATTAATTTGTATTTGCTTTAAAATTTTAATAAATTTTTCATATTGCTCCTCATTGCGCTCGTCTTTAAATTTCGAAGGATAAGGAAGAGAAGAGTTTTTAATAATACGTGGAGCTAAAGTAGAAGAAGGTAAAACAGGTGAAGAAATAACTTGCGGAGAAGGAGATGAAACGTTTACCTCGGGTCCAGCCAAATTTGTAAAAGTTACCTCCTTTCCGCCGCGGAGGGTTATTGCGTTGGCACTCTCCCTTGGATTTGGCTCGGTGTTGCCTGGCAGAGCTCCGTGTTGGCGTTCGGAGAATAATTTAGCTAGCTGTCCAATTTGATTTTCTAAGTTTTTAATAGAGCCGGTAAGATTCCGGATATTGGACTCGTTAGAGGCAACGTACTTAGTGAAGACCTCTTCAAGTGAAGAGGACTTTTGTGGTGGCGGTGGTGCAAATCCAGGAGGATTCACTTGTGGTGGTCGTTGAGCATTATTGGGGTTGCTCCATGAAAAATTTGGGTGATTCCGCAAACTCGGATTATAAGTATTATTGAACGGAATATTATTATTCGGGTTATACGGAGGACGATAGGAGTTCCCCATATAATCTACTTGCTCTTGAATAAAATTATTATTAAAATTATTATTATTATTATAAGCCCAATTTGTGGCGGAGGAAGCAGACATCTCCGCCACTTGCTTTGTGAGCATTTCTACTTGAAGTGCTAAATTCGCGGTGGCCTCGACTTCAAAGAGTCTGGTCGGCTTGTTAGGGCGCAACCGTGGCACATTCCACTGGTAAGCATTCATGGCCATCTCCTCGAAAAGCTCTTGAGCGGCCTCGGGAGTTTTGTTATTAAGAGTTCCCCATGCAGCTGCATCAATCATTTGCCTTGTTTGGAGATTCAAACCATTGTAGAAAGTTTGAACTTGTTGCCACATAGGAAGGGCATGATGAGGACATCTCCGCAAAAGTTCCTTGAAGCGCTCCCATGTGTCATAGAGAGACTCCGAGTCTATTTGCGTGAACGAGAGAATGTCCGTACGTAATTTAGCAGACTTTGCCGGAGGAAAATATTTCGTTAAAAATTTCTCCGTCATTTCGGCCCATGTAGTGATGGAACCTCTAGGAAGAGAACCCAACCACTGATTGGCCTTAGTCCGCAAAAAAATGGAAATAAACGCAAACGGATGGCGTCATCGGTGACGCCGTTTATTTTAAACGTATCGCAAATTTCCAAAAAATTAAGCAGATGTAAATTTGGATCTTCATCCGGTAAGCCATCGAATACAACCGATTGTTGTACCATCTGAATGATACTCGTTTTAATTTCAAAATTATTATTCGCTACTGCCGGGCGAATAATACTAGATTGTGTTCCCTCCAAATTCGGTCTCGCATAATAGGACATGGTCCGTAGCGGGGCCGCATTAAGGTTAGGGACTCCATTATGCTCTCGTTAGTTTCTCCGATTGATACTTCAAAAATTATTGGTAGATCACTAAATCGGAGACGTCACCGAAAGGTGCGCTCGATTTCCGGATCAAAACCAAATTCAAAATTATTTGAAGAATTTACTCGGGTCATAAACTAAAAAAAGAAGAAAAGAAGCGATAAAATTAATAACTATTTCTTTTTCAAATTATCGATCAATTGTCCCCGGCAACGGCGCCAAAAACTTGATCGCGCAAAACTATATCCGCAAACGACAACGACAAGTGTACCGTATCGGGAGTGGTATAGGTTTATAAAAACCAAGGTCGTATTAGACTCGGGGTGATCGAGTAATCCTACTTTGAAAGATCGTTATTATCTAATCAATAGAAATTTGAGTTTGGGTTGCGAAAACTAAAAATTAGAAATATTGACGGACTTTATTTGATGGGTTAAAGGTAGTGCCCGATCTTTGAATCACCTTAGACATAGAAAGATTACAGAATGAAAATAGAAAAGTAATTCTCTTGTTGAAGAGGCTTTGACCATGGAGGTTCCCGAAGCATGAACACTCCTCTTACTACTTCTCTTCCTTACCATTTACTACCATAGGATTGCTAGTTGTACTTTATTCTAAATAATTGTTAGATTAGCTCCCTTATCATCTGCTTGATTATTCTCCACCTTTGAAGCTTCCCTTTCCTCCTCTCCGCCCAGTGCTTAGGAGCCGTGGGGGGAGGGGTAGGGGATGATAGGGCTTAGTCTTTTTGACTAATGGTTTTCGAACCACAACATTATAGGAGCTCCGGATGGGAGACAGGGACAAGCAGTCCAGAGGCCAGTACCAGCGGAGTACGGTGCGCATGGAGGTGGGTCAGTCTAGCACCGGTGCACCTGCGACCAATTCCGTGAGTGATTAGTATTTTTATAGCTTCCGCGATGAGTGATTTGTAGTGAGGACTCTGATGTATCGGGATCGAGCCCATTTATCTATTTCCTGCTATTAACTACTGATGGACTAGATGTGATTTCACTTTTATTTACATGTTTCTATGGACTTGTTTACATTTTATATATAATTACTTCTCTTTCCTGTGATCGAAAAGGGCTGGCAGAATTGGCATTTTGTAGTGGCGGCCTTCCCGTGAGTCGGTGCCACCGCAAAGCGGCAATTCTGGGCTAAGACCCCGGTGGTTTAAAAAGAAAAAAAAAGGGGGTCTTACAACATGACGGTCAAACTTGAGCATTTATTGTCATTATGGCGCCTAGGCCAAAGACTCTCATTATGCCCCTAACAAAAGCTTAATGCCTTGACGCTCTCTTGTACAGCTGTCATAATGCAGGTACAGATCAGCCACCCCCCCGTTGCTAAATTCGCCTTGCCATAAAGGAATACTGAAGTACTCATGGCCTATTTATAGGCGCGGGTCGGTTTCACCTTTCTTGTTCGGCACTAAGCCCTTTATACCACATGGCCCTCACGACGACAAAAGTTGATCCCAACTCTCACCATTTCCTGGACTTCCTCCAGTACTTCCTGCAGCACCAAGCCACAGTCATCTGCAACATATTTCATGCATACTAGAAATAATCACGGAGTCTTCTCCGATGTGAAAACAATCATCACCAATCCAGACCAACATGTCCGGATGGTCTTCAAACAGCATGCCTAACCGTACTCACACTACCGGTTCTAATGCACTATAATAAGGGATGAACCACCAATACCAAGGGAATCTCTTTGACATCCACCTTTTGGTTGAGGATTCCTATGCAAATGTAGGAAAGGAGCACTTCACTTGTCCAAGAAGGGAATCGTTACCCTTGGAAGACGCTTCGGAGCCATGGGGAGAAAAGAAAACAGATGAAGGTCCTCGCAGCAGCCTTGCCTTCACAAATCCAAACTCGGCTCGCGATTTGAACCATAGTAGCACCACCGGCAGCCGGCTTCCTCTTATTCTTCCTCCTCAAGCTCTCATCTCTCACTTACTTAAGAAAAAGCAAGACACAACTCAATCATGACCATCCTCCTTCTCAAGGCTGGCCTTATCACCCCAGGGATGAGCCTAGACCATTGGATCTTGGTTAAAGAAAATGAACAGATCAGATCAACCTATAAACTGATTTCCTGGACTGAACATGGGTTGTGACACGCCCGTGTCACAGGTCATGTTCCTGAAGTGGCTACAGAACCGACTCACCCAGTCTAGAACACGGGTTTAAACATGCCCGTGTCAAACCCCTAACACGCCCGTGTCAGAAAGCACACGGCCGTATGACTAGCCGCGTCACTCTATCAGCACAAGACCAGATTACCAGAGAAGGACACGGCTAAGGCACAATCATGTGTCCTTAGCCGTGTGCCAAACACGCCCCTATGACATGCCCATGTCACAGGCCGTGCTCCACACTCAACGCCATTCTACTCAACGCCACTCAACTCCATTCTACTCAATGCCACTCAACGCCACCCAGGAATTCACCCAACCAGGACACGCCCTAGGACACGCCCGTGTCCCATGCCGTGTGCAATCGACACGCCCTGGGACACGCCCGTATCCTAGGTCGTGTCACCCAGCCAAAGCCATTTTGGGACTTAGGGATTTTTGGGGTGTTGCAATCCTCCGCCCCCCCCCCCCCCCCGTTAAAATAAATTTCATCCTGCAATTTGTACGCAGCAAGGGAACAAACATTACAATGCTATACCACTAACAGTTTTGTTACAACAGAATGTACACAGTCAACTATTTACACAAAAAGCACAGGAAACTCAGCTCGCATGGTCTGCTCTCTCTCCCATATTAGCTCCTAACGGAAACAATTGTCCCAGCGGACTTTGACCATCCCGATCATCTTGTTCCGCAACTGTATTTCTGCTCGATCCTCAATTCGAATAGGCCTAACTTTCGACGTTAGCCAACTATCGACTGATACTTGATCTGCAATAACCACTTGGACTGGCTCTCTTAGCACCTTCCGCAACACCGAGACATGAAACACATCATGTAAATCGCTCAACTCTTGCGAAAGTGCTAACCGATAGGCAGCTTCACCAATACGCTCGACCACTTCAAACGGTCCAAGATACCTCAAGCTCAACTTTTTCAGACGTCGTATCCTTGACACACCTTTGAATGGTTTGATTTTCAAGTATACCCGATCACCCACCGCAAACTCCACGTTTCGGTGCTTGGCATTGTAATACTTTGCTTGTCTGTCTTGAGCCACAATCAGTCTTTCACGTATCAAGCGTATAATTTAGTTGGGATCATCTAACTCTTTTTGCTGATACAACTTCGTTTCGCCAGTCTCCGCCCAAGCCAAAGGTGTACGACATTTTTTACCGTATAAAGCCTCAAAGGGCGCCATCTGGATACTTGCTTGGTAGCTGTTATTGTAGGAGAACTCAACCATACCTAAATTTTTTTTCCAATTCTTCCCGAAATCCAGCGCACACATTCGGAGCATATCCTCCAACGTACTGCTTGTCCTCTCGGTCTGACCATCCGTTTGAGGGTGGAAGGCTGTACTAAAATGTAATTTTGTACCCAACAGTTCGTGGACTAATCTCCAATCACCCGAAGTGAAACGCCCATCTCGATCACTAACAATGCTACGGGGCACACCGTGCAATCGCATAATAGTATTCACGTACATCTTTGCCAACTTCTCAACTGAATCGTCCTTACGGTTCGGGATGAAGTGTGACACCTTGGTTAACCGATCCACAATCACCCATACCGCATCATTTCAATGTTGTGATCTCAGCAATCCATGCACGAAATCCATGGAAATATCGTAAAATTTCCATTCAGGAATAGGTAACGGCTTTAGTAAACCACCCGATTTTTGGCATTCCGCCTTTACTAAAGCACACCTTTGACACTTAGCGACATAGTGGGCTATGTCCTTCTTCATTCCAGGCCACCAAAATAGCTTGTTCATATCTTTATACATCTTCGTGCTCCCAGGGTGAACTGAATATTTGGTGAAGTGTACTTCATACATGACCTCTTCACGAAGCTTACCCTTACTTGGGACACACAGACGACCGTCCTTCCGAAAAAGACTGTCATTAAACAAAAATCTAGAGTCCGCACTTTCCGCTGCATAGCATTGTAGACTTTCATCAAGTTCTTTTGCTTGTCGAACTCTTTCTGCCAGGTCACACTATACCTCCGTCTAGTTTAAGCACGCATCTGCAGTGGCATTCCTTTCTACACATGAAATATTTAATGCCTCCAGTTCTCGAATTAGGCTTTCATCATGCCGTAAAAGCCAACTTGCCCTTGTCGCAGTCCGACGACTCAAGGCATCCACGACTACATTCCCTTTACCTGGAGTATAATGAATCTGGAAGGTGTAGTCACCAAGAAACACCATCCATCTTCTCTGTCGCATATTAAGATCTTTCTGATCCAACAGATATTTCAGGCTCTTATGGTCCGTGAATATATACACTTTCACGCCATATAAATAATTATGCCACAGTTTGAGTGCAAATATAACCGCCGTAAATTCCAAATCATGGAGGGGGTAATTCCGTTCATGCACCTTCAACTGGCGTGATCCATAAGCTATCACTTTTCTTAATTACAAAAGAATGCAGCCTAAGCCGCTCCCTGATGCATCACTATAAACCTCAAAGCGGTCTTGACAACATGGAGATGTTAAGATTGACGTCGCAGTCAAACTACTCTTTAACTCTTCAAACACTCTAGTTGTGGCCGCTAAGCTTCGAAGAAAATAAAAGCCACCGAACTAGCAATCCAATAAGGCAAGTATACCTATCGAATTGTGCTAGGGGACACAAGTATCGTATTGAAATCCGGGAACTGTCGAATAAACTTACTCATACGAAGACTATTATTTTATCGACGAAAAAATATAGGGTTTAAGGAAACAAATTGCAATAAAGGAAATAAAGCTATGCTAGAAAGAAAACTACTGTAGTTAATTAAAGAGCATAAACTAAGCGATTACAACAAAAGGTTGAAACTATGAAATGGAAGAGCACTCGATCAAGAATCACCTCGACAAGAGTTAACTAAGAAATGCGATAAAAATAAACCTAAACTTAATAGGGTAAAGGTCCTTGACCATGGAGGTTCCTAAAGCTTAAACACGCTTCTCTCGAAGTCGTGCCCAACTGAGTTTAGGAAGGTCCGCCGACTCTCATCTAAATCGGAGGACTAAAGCTCGCTTTACGCGACGAACCCCACTATTGGATTTTACTCCAATACAGGAGATTTGGACGTCAACCTCTCTCAAGGGGTGCGTACAACTCCCTTTACTCTTGAATGCTCACTTCATTCTATCAGCCTCTCAGCTAGCCCAGAATGAAAGCAAAGGTGGAGAGTATATATCGATAATATAACTCTAACCCATGAAAAATCTAGTGTAATCCAAGGCCTAAACCCTAAAAAAAATTGTAAATTCAAAGCATCATAACTTAATCGCTCGAACCTTGGATCATCAAGATCGAGTACAAGGAGGATTAGTTACTCATGGTGTAGTGGAGGGGGAGAAATGAGTAGAAGAGCATGATAATACAAAGTAAACAAGGAGAAAAAAAACAACACTTTTATTAATAATCAAGAGAGATACACTTAGGAAATGAAAATTACATTTGCATGAAATGAAAATCCTATTCTAACCCTACCATTAACACTAAGCATGAGCAAAGATTACAACAAAAGCTATTACAAAATCTAAAACTAAACAAGGATTAAGAGAAACTAAAATGAGAAAGAGAGAGAGAGGGAGAGAAAAGCATAAAAAAATAAGAAAAGGAAGCATGAAACCAAGGGGCAACACCTCCCCTCTCAACCCAAGCTCTTTGAAATGAAGGGGGGTCTGAATTTATAGAAAATTTCCACGGGTTGGTCATGCCCAGGGAGGGCATGTCAGGGGGCGTGACAGGAATGACATTGACCACGGGCTCTGGATTCTGGCAGGAAGGATGATTGCTGTTGGAACACCCTATTACTAATTTGGGTAACGATCACTATGTGATTAGGATTCTGTTTTGACCTTGTTGTATAGTCTGATAGGTCAATTAGAATGAGTCTTAGGGTTAGTACTTAGGTTTTAAAGTTGCCCTCAAGACCTTCTACAGATCAAGATTCAAGTGCTGAAGACTAAGAAAATTCTCGTTGAGCTCAGGTCGACGAAACGTCGAACTCAGGTCAACGATCTCTGAGCTAAGTTAAATGAGGCGTCTAACTCCATTCGACGATCTTCTAGCTCAGATCGACGCTCTGCCTGTAGTTGTTTTCCAAGTCGTTGAGCTCAGGTCGACGATCTTCGAGCTCAGGTCGACATTTTCTGTCTCTAGTATAAATCCAATCTCTGAGCTCAGGTCGACGATAGCTTCGCTCAGATCGACGATTTTCTGAGAGGTCGACGTTTTCAGAATTCAAATTCAGGATAGTTATGGAATTCATTCAGATTTATTCTCAGCATTTATGACAAAGGATTCTGTAGCCATTTCAAGCAATCTGGAACAAGTTTCAAGGAAGAATAATTGGAATATTACTTAGGACTTTCCCTAGAGACAGTTGTCAATTATGGAAGTCATTTATGTCTGAGTAACGGCCATCTAAAGTCAGAATCTGATATACTCCTTAGAATATATTTTTCAAAAGAGAAGAGACAGATTTGAAAAAAAAAGATATACGGAAGAGAGAACAAAAACTTAAATCATCAGGAATTAATCTTCTGAGAATAGATTCAGTAGACAAAAGCTTACAGAATTACTGAGTCAAAATTCTTCAAGAACACAAGGAACATCATTGTGAAGGAGATCATCTGCTGTTCTACTCCTTCAAGCTTCAAGTGTTCAAAAGCTTCATTATCAAGTACTCCAGACAACACACATTTCAGCATCTTCTGAAATCATCTATTGCTGGAGATCTGAAGCAACTGAAGGCCTATCACCCTAAGCAAAGCTCATCTTCCTGAACCCTTATAGATCTCAGGGGGAGCTTTGACAACATCTTCCACTTGTCTTCTCTCAGATTGTTGACAGAGAAGAACAACTCAACTCATTTTCTTTTTCCTTTCTCTCCTGTAAAAGGGTTTCTCAAAACTCCCTTCAAAAGTTTTGTGGCTGGTTTCTGAGACCTTGTGAAAACTCAGTGGTGGCAAGACACCTTATCAAAAAATCTAGTTTTGGTTTTTGAGCACCTTATCAAAATCTCATTGGTGCCCAGGACACCTGATCAACTATTCCTGCAGTGGATTCCTACCTAGGGTAGTAGAAGAGTGGATGTACCAGGGTTGTTGGGGAACCACTATAGCTCCCTGTGTCATCTGGTTTGCTGTGCTTTTTACTTTGTCGTGTGTTGTGTGATTTCCTATTTCTTGCTTACATAGTTTTTATTTTTGCAAGCACCTTACATATTTACATAAATCAAGTCTTCCACTGCTTTACAGTTTTTGAATTGTAAATTATTTTAAAATACTCTATTCACCCCCCCCCCCTCTAGAGTTAAGGTAGATCTTTCACTCACTTTCAATTAGTATCAGAGGTAGGTTGGATACTCAACATCTGAATCTTTAACATATTGGTTGAACAGGCTAGCACCTGAACCAAAAGATCTCTGAAAAGATCAACCCTATATAAAGGATAGTTATTTCTTTTGTGTATTATATATTTATTTTTAAACAAAACTATGGCACAGAACAAATATTATGCTAGCACCAGACATCTAGTGTACAACCTTTCTAAGTTTGCACTTTGGAAGGCAAAGATTAGGATTTACATGAATTCTATTGATGAGGACATCTATAATTCTTTTTTGACAGTTTGTCCAAGACCCCTAGTAATAACAAGTACAAGTGTTATTCCACCTCCTTCAGGAACAGATGCAGAAATAAAGAAATGGAATGTTGTAGATGCAAAGGCTAAGAATATCCTTGCTCAGACTATGTCTGATGAGATATTCCAATAGGTGTTTGAATGCAGTTCAGCAAAAGAGATATGGGACATGTTATCTGAAATTGTCTCAGTGTCTGCTGATGAAAGGAAGGACAAGAGATACCATCTCATAAGCCAATATGAGAACTTCAAAAAGGGAGAAACTGAATCAGTGGCTGACATGTACAACAGGCTCAGCCTAATAGTCAGTGAATTAAAAACACTGGACAAGGAGATCTCTCTAACTAAATTAAATGACAATATCCTAATGTGCTTCCCTAGCACTTGGGACTCAAGGATATTACCAATCAAGGATGTCAGAAGACTAACTAGGATTACTACTGAAGCCTTATTGGGCAAGCTCAAGTCTTATGAGCTGCTCATCAAGAACAGAGAGGAAGAACAAAAGGTTGCTTCTCCAGCTATCAAGAAGGAGAAGACAATAGCATTCAAAGCTATAGAAGATCTGCCTGAAGACAAGGTCACGGGCAATGAAAAATTGATGAGCTTGCTGGCCAAAAGATTCTATAAGATGGCCAGGAAAGATTTCAGAAAGAGGTCATCCAGAGGGCATGAGAAGCCAAGGTATGACAAGTCAAATAATCAAGAAATAATCTGTTTTGGATGCAGGGAACCTGGCCATATTGTGCCTGACTGTCCAGAAAATTAGAATAAGGACAAGAAGGACAGGAAAGATAGGAGCAAAAGACAAGGACTCTAGGGGAAACAATTACAACAAATCCTCTTCTAGCAAAAATAAACATACAAGGAAGGGATTTGTTGCAGAAACCTGGAGTGAAACTGAAGAAGAATCAGAGGCTTCATCAAGCTCAAGTGATGATGAAGATGATGCTGAAGAAAAGGAATTCTGCATGATGGCTATCAATGCCTCCCAATAAAATTCTGATGCAGAACAAGAGTCAGAGTATGAATCTGAATCTCAAACTGAAGAAGACCAGGTAATAGACTCCTTTGATTTTGATTCAAAGGACATTAGATCTGAATTTAAGGCACTTTGTTTAGACCTGTTTAAGTCTGAGAAAGAGATTATCTCTCTCAGAAATCAATTGTCTGAACATAGCACCTTAAAATCAGGCAACCTCAAACTCTCTTAGGAGTTAGAATGCTATAGGGAGGAGATAGCTTCACTGAAAAGTGAGCTATCCCAGGCAAAGAAGTATGAAGAATCTCTTAATGGGAGAAGCATCAGACTGATGGACATCACAAGCACAGTGAACTCAAGATTCAATAGTACACTGGGCTTGGGTGCTTCATCCAGCCAACCTAAAGTATTTACAACCCCAATTAAATTTATTTTTGATAAAGGAAAGGGTATTGTAGAGGTAGCTAGGAAGAATCCTGATTTACCTAAGGAAAACAAAGTTCAACAGAAAACGTCAAATAGAGCTCGACGATCGTCGAACGGAGCTCGGCGATCCAAGGCTGAATCGTCGAACTCAGATCGACGACTTCTAACTCTGAACTCTGGTATAGTTGATCTTCTAACGGAGCTCGACGATCTTACCCAAGATCGTCGAACTCAGCTCGACGATCGTCAAACGGAGCTCAGAGCTTTGAACATTCTTTTAGAGGTGAATCTAAAATCAATCCTAGAAGTCACTCATCCCAAAGCTTCAACACTTATACTGAATGGATAGTGCCTCCTAGGAGATACCATCCTGAAAGATATAAGAGTCAGCTAGAGATGTCTTTTATTTCTGAGTTTAAAGGTTATCAACCTAGACCCAAGGTAAACTGGGTCAAAAACATATAAATTGTTTATGTGCAGGTGAAGACCTATCCAGCATTGAACTAACAATGGTATCTTGATAGTGGGTGCTCAAAGCACATGATAGGGAGCAAGGAGAATCTAACATCCTTCAGAACCAAACATGGACCCAAAGTAATATTTAGAGATTCAAACTTTGGTCAAACAAAAGGATATGGTGCTGTTCTGATTGGCTCTGTCACATTCAAGAAGGTGGCTTATGTGGAAGGACTGAAGAACAACCTAATCAGCATCAGTCAACTCTGTGATGAAGGCTATCAGGTGATATTAAACAAATCCATATGAAAGTTCAAGTTAGAGGATAACACAACAGTGTTAACAGGTAAAAGGAAAGGTTACATTTATCTAGTAGATTTCCTTTCAACCAATATAAATATCTATTTAATTAATTCAGTTTGCAAATCAAATGAGCTTTGGCATAAGAGACTAGGTCATATAAACCTTAGAACCATTGCTAGGCTATCCAAGGACAACCTTGTTAGAGGACTACCTTCTGGCCCCTACAAGAAGGAAGGACTTTGCAGGGCTTATCAATTAGGCAAGCAAACTAAAAATAGTTTTAAGTCACTTAATAAGAGTGATTCACCTAGGATCATTTATCTGTTACACATGGATCTTTTTGGACCCATTACAGTACAAAGCTTAGGAGGGAAATCTTATACTTTCGTGATTGTAGATGACTTCTCTAGATTCACCTGGGTATTCTACCTGAGGAAGAAGTCTGATAACTTTAAGTGTTTGACATATTTTCTCAAATGCATACAGATTGAGTTCAATACTCACATTTCCCTGATCAGAAGTGATCATGGGACAGAGTTTGATTCTCTTCTTATGCAAGAGTTCTATCAAAGTGAAGGGATCAGACATACTTTCTCAGCTCCTAGAACTCCTCAACAAAATGGGGTAGCTGAAAGGAAAAATAGAACCCTAATTGAATCTGCTACTACATTGTTGACAGATGCTCACCTTCTTCTATCTTTTTGGGCAGAGGTAGTGAACACCTCCAACCATGTGTTGAACAGAAGGTTGATACATAATCTGAAGGACAAGACTCCCTATGAATTTCTCAAAGGGAAGAAACCTAAAGTAGACTATTTCAAAATTTTTGCTTGTATTTGTTATATTCACAATAATGACAAGAGGTATTTAGCAAAATTCCAAGCTAAAGCTGATGAAGGAGTGTTTCTAGGATACTCCATGATCAGTAAAGCTTATAGTGTTTATAACAAAACATCTCTTAAAATTGAAGAATCTGTTCATGTATCTTTTGATGAGACTAACATGTTTTATAAGGAGAAGTCCACTTCAGCCATAGAACCCTTGCAGGTAAACTCTATCTCAGAAAATTTGGACAGATTGCATATTGCAGAGAAGAATTCTGTATATTCACCTAACCAACATAAGGTTGAAATCAGTGAAGATGAAGAAGATGTTCAACATCTTGGAGAGAAACATCTTGAAGAGCCAGTTGTTATTCCACTTGAGGAAATAACAACATAGGTTTGTGAACAATCAACACCCCCTGTTGATTTAGTTACAACAAGAAATCATCCAATCTCCCAAGTGATTGGAAACATCTCAGCTTGTGTGCAAATAAGAAATCAGGTCAACCAGAACCTGATGTACACTGGCTTTCTGTCTCAAGTTGAGCCTCAATCATTCAAGATGCAGAATAAGATCCACACTAGATCATTGCTATGCAAGAGGAACTATATCAGTTTGAGAGAAACAAAGTCTGGGAGCTAGTACCAAGGCCTAAGGATCACTCAATTGTTGGAACAAAGTGGGTGTTCAGAAACAAGTTGGATGATCAAGGATTTATTGTAAGGAACAAGGCAAGGCTAGTTGCTCAAGGCTATTCTCAAGAAGAAGGAATAGACTATGACCAAACCTTTGCATCAGTTGCAAGGTTAGAGGCCATAAGAATATTCCTAGCTTATGCAGGTCACAAAGGATTCAAGGTCTACCAAATGGATATGAAGAGTGCATTTCTCAATGGAGACATCAAAGAAGAAGTCTATGTTAGACAACCTCCAGGTTTTATCTCTTCAACTTATCCTGACCATGTTTTCAAATTGCATAAAGCATTATATGGGCTCAAGCAAGCTCCTAGAGCATGGTATGAGACATTAGCATGCTTTCTTCTGAAAAATGATTTTATAAGGGGTAGAGTAGACAAAACTCTTTTTGTTAGAACCCATTAGTCCAATACCCTACTAGTACAAATATATGTAGATGATATCATATTTGGGTCTACTGATTATAATTTGTGCGAAAGATTTTCCAATCTGATGCATTCTAAATTTGAAATGAGTAGCATGGGTGAGCTTTCCTTCTTTCTAGGATTGCAAGTCAAACAACATGCTGAAGGCATATTTATTTCTCAAACCAAGTATGCAAAAGAACTGGTTAAGAAATTTGGTATGTCTGAAGTATCCTGTATGAAAACACCTATGCCTACCAATGCTGTATTAGATGTTGATGAACATGGAAAACATGTTGATCAGACAACATATAGAGCAATGATTGACTCTCTATTATACCTTGCAGCATGTAGACCTGATATAATGTTTACTACATGTATATGTGCTAGGTTCTAAGTAAGCACTAGAGAGTCACACCTAACATTAGTTAATGGATTCATAGGTATGTAAAAAGTTGTCCAAATCTAGGCCTATGGTATCCAAAAGACTCAGGATTTGAATTAACTGGATTTTCAGATGCTGATTATGTTTGATGTAGAGTAGACAGGAAAAGCACCAGTGGAACTTGCCAATTCCTTGGTGACAGACTTGTCTCCTGGTTCTGTAAGAAACAAACATCTGTGTCCACTTCAACTGCTGAAGCTGAATATATGGCAGCAGGCAGTTGTTGCTCACAGATTTTTTGGATTCAAAACCATCTCCTAGACTATGGCTACAACTTAGAAGGGTCAAAAATATTTTATGATAACACCAGTGCTATTTCTATAACACAAAATCCAGTCCTCCATAGTAGGACAAAACATATAAAGATTAGGCATCACTTTCTAAGGGATAATGTTGAGAAAAATAAAATTGAACTTCAATATATCCCAACTGATTTGCAAAGGGGAGATATTTTCACCAAACATTTGGATGAAAAGAAACATACCTTCTTCCTAAATCAGTTAGGAATGTTAGATTGAGGAAGTCTAAAATAAATCCCAAGATTTTAAAACTCTAAAAACAGATCAAGACTAGGCTAAAAACTCTAGTGTCTGTAGGCTTTTTTTTGTCTCTGAACTGCGCTCGACGTTTTTCCCAAAAAGCGTCGAACGGAGATCGACGCTTTCCGATAGCATCAACCGGAGTTCAGCATTTTCCAGATAGCGCTAGGCTATCTTCCTTCTGTTCAACGATCGTCGGTCGGAGATCGACGCTCTCCAATATTGTCGAACGGAGATCGATGTTATTGAAGACTCTTCATATTCCTTTAGAAGCCCAAATCGTCGAACGGAGTTCAACGATCATTCCTTTCCGGCGTCGAACCCTAATATAAAATCATTCTTTCGGCCGTCGTTCTTTTTTTGCGCTTTCATACTCTCTGCAAACTTTTTTTCTCTCCCTCCAAACTCTACTGCACTTGGTCGTGTTTGTTCATCTATACAGGTACATAATGGCTGTGTTAGTTGCCGCCCTCGCCAAGATGAAATTCGACACAGGCTTTGACATATATATGGACTCCTTTGATGGAAGCGATCAGGTTTTCAAAGATATTCTGGACCTATTCAGAGAACAGCAGCTAGTGCAAATAATGACAACGAGAATGAAGATTGCAGCCGATGAGATCAAAGAATGGGTCTACACAGCGCATAATTTGGATCAGAATACATTGGTTGGTACTATAGTCGGGACGCAGGTATCCCTAACACCTACTCTCCTGACTGAAGTGTTTCAATTGAGTACTGGAGATGATTTTATTGAGTTATCTGGAGAATAATCTGCGAATATAGTAGATAGAATGGGACATTCTGCCGTTAACCCTAGCAAGTTGTTGAAAAAGAACTTATCTATTGAGTATAGATTTCTTGCTGATGTTGTGGGGAAAGTGCTATTGGCAAAGCACTCAGCACATGATACAATCTCTAGGTATCAGTTCTGCTTGATGGGAGCACTTGTGGATAAGAAACATTTGAACTGGGGAGAGCTCTTCTTTGACTTGATTAAGAAGAAAGTGACCATAAGTTTGGTAAACTTTGGGATGATAATAGGGTTATTCCTGCACTGCAGGTGCCCTGAACTGCTGGTATCAAGTGGGATGCACATCAATGAATCAAAGAGGCTAACCTGTGCCCTGTTTGGGAAATGGGACAGGCAGATAGTCAAGCCAACCAGGACTACTACTGCTTCAGGCACAAGGACTATTGCAGTCTCTTCCCCTCAGGCCCCTACCCTCATTGAAGCATTGCCTGCCTCCTCCTTTTCTCAACCTTCTCCAGTTCTTCCATCAACCATTCCCTCAACCATCTCTACCTCCATCTCCACCTCAACCATCTCCACATCAATCTCCTCCCCCATTACAATTTCAACTCCTCTGTCCACTTCTTCACCTCCTCCAGCCACCACAGAACAACAATTCCATCCACTTCATTATTATCCACATCCTGACATTCCATCTTTCAACTTCACGGAAGATTCCTTCATGGATGATTCCCCCTCCTCACCTACTAAGCTTCCCTCCACTTCCTCATACCAACAACTCCTCCATGATATTCTCACCCAACCATTCTTCAACCCATCCATCTCCACACCCATAACCTCTATCTCCACCATCCCAATCTCTCAACCCAACATCCTACCATCACCACCCACATATCCTGCAGCCCATCCATTTCCAGCCACAATCATTTCTTCCTCTACCTCTACTCAAGTCCCACTTGGGCAAGTGGATCTCTCAGCAGTGGCAGATAAGCTCTATGGGATACTGGCTCCTAAGATAGTAGCCCTGCTGGAGACCTCCATGGCTCCACTCTTGAAGACCATCAAGGAGTTATCTGACAGGCTATCCTCTCTATCTACTCCACAAGCAATCCATTCTATAGGGTGCCTTGATCCAGTTCACACTGAATCAAGGTAGGGGGAGATGCCCTATGAAGCTGTGGTAGTGCCTGCTAATTCATAGGAATTACTGCCAGAAATTGCTGTTGATGCTTCAGTTCCAGCCCCAGTACCAGTACTAGCAGTTGACCTCAGGTCACTGTTATCTTATTTTGACTTTCTTCACTTCAGCTGCTTACCAGCTCTGGGAGTCTAATACTTATCTAAGGCCATTGTGCATATTGCTGTCTTTGATCCCAGTCTTATTACTTCTTATATCAGTTCTCTTAAGACTGAGGAAGTTATCGTTTTTGTTGCTGTTGTTGTTGAAGTTGTTGAATCTGCTGATATTGATATGTTTCCTGTTGTTTCTGTTGATGCTGCTGTTGCTGATGAACTTGCTATTTACTTAGAAGAACCTATTGTTTCTGAGGCTCCTGCTGCTCCAAAAGTTTGTCTCTGCTCCTGCTGCTACTCAAATAGTTTATGCTCCTGCTGCTGCACCTGAAAAGTCAAAACAAAGAGAAGAGTATATCAAAAGTATTGATGATTTATATGACAGACCCCATAGTTAAGATAGTGATCAATTCAACACTGACTCTGATGATTCTTCTGGCACCCTTGCCAAGAAAAGGAAAGAAAGAAGTAAGGCCATGATGAGAGTACCTTCTGCAAAAGCCAAAGATTACAATGATATACCCTATTAAATTTTGCATTGTTGTTTTTGTTTGTTTTTTTTAATCTGATGTATGTTTGTTATTTCACATTCTGTCATGTAAATAGTAATCCTAACCCAAATAGGGGGAGATTGTTGGAACACCCTGTTACTAATTTGGGTAAGGATTACTATGTGATTAGGATTCTATTTTGACCTTGCTGTATAGTCTAATAGGTCAATTAGAATGAGTCTTACGGTTAGTACTTAGGTTTGAAAGCTGCCCTCAAGACCTTCTACAGATCAGGATTCAAGTGCTGAAGACTAGGACAATTCTCGTCGAGCTCAGGTCGTCGAAACGTCGAACTCAGGTCAACGATATCTGAGCTCAGTTCAATGAGGCATCGAACTCCGTTCGACGATCTTCGAGCTCAGATCGACACTCTGTCTCTAGTTGTTTTCCAATTCACTGAGCTCAGGTCGACGATCTTCGAGCTCAGGTCGACGTTTTCTTTCTCTAGTATAAATCAAATCTTTGAGCTCAGGTCGACGATAGCTGAGCTCAGATCAACGATTTTCTGAGAGGTCGACGTTTTCAGAATTCAAATTCCGGAAAGTTATGGAATTCATTCAGATTTATTCTCAGCATTTATGACAAAGGATTCTGTAGCCGTTTCAAGCAATCTGGAACAAGTTTCAAGGAAGAATAATTGGAATATTACTTAGGACTTTCCCCAAGGACATTTGTCAATTATGGAAGTCATTTATGTCTGAGTAACGACCATCTAAAGTCAGAATCTGATATACTCTTTAGAATATAATTTTCAAAAGAGAAGAGACAGATTTGAAAAAAAAAGATATACAGAAGAGAGAACAAAAACTTCAATCATCAAGAATTCATCTTCTGAGAATAGATTAAGTAGACAAAAGCTTACAGAATTACTGAGTCAGAATTCTTCAAGAACACAAGGAACCTCATTGTGATGGAGATCATCTGTTGTTCTACTCCTTCAAGCATCAAGTGTTCAAAAGCTTCATTATCAAGGACTCAAGACAACACACATTTCAGCATCTGCTGAAATCATTTATTGCTGGAGATCTGAAACAACAGAAGGCCTATCACCATAAGCAAAGCTCATCTTCCTGAACCCTTACAGATCTCAGGGGGAGCTTTGACAACATCTTCCACTTGTCTTCTCTCAGATTGTTGACAGAGAAGAACAACTCAACTCATTTTCTTTTTTCCTTTCTCTCCTGTAAAAGTGTTTCTCAAAACTCCCTTCAAGAGTTTTGTGGCTGGTTTCTGAGACCTTGTCAAAACTCAGTGGTGGCAAGACACCTTATCAAAAAATCTAGTTTTGGTTTTTGAGCACCTTATCAAAAGCTCATTGGTGCCCAGGACACCTGATCAACTATTCCTGCAGTGGATTCCTACCTAGGGTGGTAGAAGTGTGGATGTACCCAGGTTATTGGGGAACCTCTATAGCTCCTTGTGTCATCTGGTTTGCTGTGCTTTTTACTTTACTGTGTACTGTGTCATTTCCAATTTCTTGTTTACTTAGTTTTTCTTTTTGCAAGCACCTTACACATATACATAAATCAAGTCTTCCACTGCTTTAAAGTTTTTAAATTGTAAATTATTTTAAAATACTCTATTCACCCCCCCCCTTTAGAGTTAACGTAGATCTTTCACTCACTTTCAATTGCTTTTGTATATCGGTGGTCACGCCTTGGGTCACGCCCGTGTAGGGGGGGCGTGACACGTACGTCGCGTATAAATCATTGGTCGGAATTCCGTTAGTCATCGGGAAAGGTGGTGTCACGCCCTATATCATGCCTATGACCTGGGGCGTGATAGTACTATTTTGCGTGCTGGGATGAATCGGCATTCAATGCGGCGGCAGGCTTCGGGCAGAGGGTGACACACCCTGTGTCACGCCCGGGGACACGCCCAGGGAGGGCGTGTGAGGGGGCGTGACAGCCGTTTTTCTTGTTTTCCTATCTCTTTCAGCAGTCATCATCGGGATCTGGCGATACGCCCTAGTTAATGCCCGGGGAGGGCGTGACAGGGGGGCGTGACAGGTCATTTTTGGCCATTTCCTGGAAACCTGCAAAAAGACAAGAAAATGTTAGTGGCAATAATAGTTACGTAGAAACGATAAAAAATAAGGTAATAAGACATGATTTGTACATTATAAAACAGAAAATACGATAATAGTTTTGGCTACAAAACGTACTATCAAATTCCCCCAAGCATAAGTTTTGCTTGTCCCCAAGCAAAAATATAAAAACTAGATAATCATAAAAAAAGACTAATCAAGAAGTTCTAATTATGCCCACACAAGTACTATGCGAAATTCTAAGTAGGGAAAAGGTGAAACGTAAATCTAAAATGATTATTTAGGTATGGTAAAACTTTTATAAAATTTACTTAACGAAAATAAATCATCCAAAATTTTGACGAAATTCTTTAAATAGATTTAAGCAAAGTAACGAAAATGAAAAAACGCATTGAGTTGTTACTAGATCCAAGCAACGCATTATAATTATATCAATTCAAGTAACAAAAATCTATGTTTAAATCCAAAACTAAAACTGATTTACTTTTCTTATTTTCTTAGTTGTTAAATAAGATTCAAAAGGCCTGAATCAAAAGGACTTAAATAGGACAGAAACGTTTGGTTTAGGAATATAATTAGGAGTTGAATTCAAAGATAAACGTGAAGGCTTAAAATCACACTAAACCAAAACAAAAAGTTTCCAAAATGTTTATTTAAAATAGAAATGTATATAAATTTTTTTTTCTTTTTTTCTTCTTTTCTCCATTTTTTTTCTTTTTTCAAAACAAAGGCCATAAATATATATATATATATATATATATATATATATATATTTTGAATTGGCCAAATAAAAACAAACATATCTTTTGAGCATACTTTTTTTTTCAAAAACTTTTCTCCCAAGAAAATCACAAAATAACTTATCAAAATTACGAAAATATTTTATGAAACTCAAGAAGGCTAGTGTGATTAGATAGGTTGGAAATTTTGGCTTTGGTGAAAATGAAATGAAAAGAGGAGCTATCAAATGAAATCGGAAAAAAGACTCAAAAGCGACTAACTAATGGTAAAAGTTTCTAGGTTGGCAGGAGAGCTCAAACGAAAACAAAAACGACCAAAATCATTTTCACCATTTTAAATTTATTTAAAACAAAGGTTTGAACAATTTTAGAAAACGAGTCCTAGATAATAAAAGAAGATTGATGAAATTGCTTTGAAAATAGAAATAATAGGTGACTTGGATCGTTCACATCTACTACGCAATTCAAAGGTTGACCTTACAAAAATTGTCCAAAAACGAAAAGGAAAATAGTAAATGATGAATTTTTGAGAAAGTAAAAGAAATAAAGAACGAAAAACAATAATAGAAATGCGAGTTTTAGAAAAATATTTCACCTTAACAAGCTACCGTGAATTAGAAACACAGCATGGCCAACATTTTACTTGTGAAACATAATTAAAAAGGACGATAAGAAATATTATAATTAACTACGTTGTTTATAGAAAATGTTGAGTAAAACAAAAACTAGGGGTACTATTGAAATACCAAAATGTCTAAACTATTAAGGCAAAAACAAAAAACATAAATATTTTTTTTAATTTGTGAAATATTCTCTTTTTTTGGATTTTGGAAATATTTTCTTCTTTTTTTGGAATTTTAAGATATTCATCATTTTTTTTAGAAAAGAAATATACACAGAAGACAAGAATATTTACACTAAGCAAAAATGAAAGAGGAAGTCCTCCCCTAAGCTTAAAATGGACATTGTCCTTAATGGCAAAAGAAAGGGATTGGAGAAGGAGAGAAAAATAAAGTACAGAATTGAAAGACATAATTGAAAAACAGGTACTTCCCAGGATTTATTCGCTGCGAAAACTGAGTGATGTCGTTCCCCTGAATGTCTTCTTTGGACTTCGTGATGGATTCAACAACGTTGGAGCAGGCGATCGCAGAAGCTTCAGCTTGTCGGAGCCGTCCGGGGCAAAAATTGTAAAATAAAGAAAATAGGAAAAAGATAACTTGGGTTGCCTCCCAAGAGCCCCGTTTGTTTAAAGTGTCATTGAGCTCGATGCATCAAAAATAATATTGTCCAAAATTAATGTTGTCCAGAAATAAAATTGTTTTTAATAAAAAAAATTCGAAATTTAGAGTTCGTGCAGCAGATACTTAATACTTTTTGGACTGACATCATCATCACCAGAGAAATATAGTTTAAGATACTGACCATTCACCTTGAAATTACCCTTATCTGGGTGCGAAATTAAAACAGTTCCATACGGAAAAACTTGTTAAACCGAAAAGGGGCTAGACCAACGTGATTTTCATTTCCCCGGAAATAAACGTAATCGAGAATTATATAGAAGAACCTGGTCGCCCGGCTTAAAGGTTTTCGGATGCCTTAAGTGTTTATCGTGTAAAAGCTTCGTCCGCTCTTTATAAAGTTTGTTATTTTCGTAAGCGTAAGAGAGCAACTCGTCGAGTTCATTTAGTTGAAATTTTCTAAGGTCACCGACAAAGTGGGGATCGAAGTTTAAAAATCGTAAGGCCCAAAAATCTCGGCGTTCTAATTCTATGGGTAGATGACACGTTTTCCAAAGACCAGCCGATACGGCGTACATACGAGGGCGGCTTTGTACGCTGTTCGGTAGGCCCATAAAGCATCGTCTAATTTCGCTGACAAGTCTTTCCTAGAAGTTGAAACAGTCTTTTCTAATATTCTTTTTATTTCTCTATTCACTACTTCGACCTGTCCGTTAGTTTGCTGGTGATAGGCAGTTAAAAGTTTATGTGTAACGCCATATTTGGTAAGGATTTTTGAAAATTGCGTGTTACAGAAATGGGAACCCCTATCACTAACGATAGCGCGCGGCGTACTGAATCTAGAAAATAATTTTTTCAAAAAGGTGACTTCAACTCGTGAGTCATTCGTAGGCAGAGCTTGGGCTTCGGCCCAACGTAAGACGTAATCAACGGCAACTAAAATATACTTGTTTCCGAAGCTAGAAGGAAGGGGGCCAACAAAATCGATTCCCCAGAGGTCGAAAATTTCGCACTCAAGAAAATAATTTTGCGGCATTTCATTTTTATTTGAAATGTTTCCCGACCGTTGGCAACTATCACACCTACTCACAAAGGCTTGCGCGTCTTTAAACTGGCTATGCCAGTAAAAACCCGTACAAAGCACCTTATGAGCAGTGCGAGCAGCTTGATAGTGCCCACCTGTCAGACCTTCATGTAAGTGTTTTAAAATATATAACCTTCTTCATAAGAAATACATCTCCATATTACTTGATCCGCACAGATTCTTAAAAGATGCGGGTCTTCCCAAAAGTAGTTCTTCAACTCAGAAAAGAATTTCTTCTTTTGCTGAGAGGAGAACTCTTTTGGGATCACCCGGGCCACTAAATAGTTGGTGATGTGTGTGAACCAAGGAGAAGTAGATGTGCAAATCGAAAGCAGCTTCTCATCAGGAAAATAATCATTAAAAGATTTTTCATTTAATTTTTCTATAAAGGGATTGTCTAATTTGGAGAGATGGTCGGCGGCCAAGTTCTCGGCTCCTCTCTTATCACAGATCTCTAAGTCAAACTCCTGGAGGAGGTAGACCCAGCGAATCAAGCGCGGCTTGGCATCCATTTTGGCAAGAAGTTATTTGAGGGCCGAGTGGTCCGTAAAAACGATGATTTTTGAAAGCGTAATGTAAGGACGGAATTTATCAAATGTGAATACTATAACGAGGAGCTCCTTCTCGGTCGTGGTGTAATTTTCCTGTGCAGATGTGAGTGTTTTACTAGCTTAATAGATAGGGTGGAAGTTTTTAGATATACGTTGACATAATACGGCTCCCACCGCGAAACTACTCGCATCGCACATTATCTCAAATGGAAGATCCCACACCGGAGCTATCATAATCGATGCATTGATTAACTTTTCTTTAATCAATTAGAAGGCAGAAAGACAAGAGTAATCAAAAATGAATGGGGCGTCTTTTTCTAGAAGATGGGTAAGGGGCTTGGTGATCTTGGAAAAATCCTTTATGAAGTGGCGGTAGAAACCAGCGTGACCTAAGAAACTCTTTATAGCTTTTATATTCGTAGGCGGTGACAACTTCTCGATAACTTCTATCTTCGCAATATCTACCTCAATACCTCTCGCAGTAATTTTATGACCCAAAACTAAACATTCCCTCACCATAAAATGACATTTTTCCCAATTTAGGGCAAGGTTAGTCTCTTCGCATCGTTCTAAGACTCTTTCGAGGTTTTCTAAACATTTATCAAAGGAATCGCCAAACACGGAGAAATCGACCATAAATACCTCCATAATGCTTTCTACGTACTTGTCAAAGATAGCGTGCATACATCGCTGGAATGTAGCTGGCGCATTGCACAATCCAAACCGCATTCTTTGGTAGGGAAAGGTGCCGAAGGGACAAGTAAACGTAGTTTTCTCTTGGTCCTTGAGAGAGATGGGGATTTGAAAATACCGCGAGATGCCATCGAGAAAACAATGAAAGCTATGGTCGGATAATCGTTCTAAAATCTGGTCGATAAATGGCAAAGGAAAGTGGTCCTTGCGGGTGGCATCATTCAGCTCCTATAATTTATACACATAAGCCAACCCATCACCGTCCGTGTTTGGATTTATTCGTTATTTTCATTACTAACTACTGTTATCCCTCCCTTCTTTGGTACTACCTGAACAGGGCTAACCAGCTTACTATCTGATATTGGGTAGATAATTCCTAGGTCTAATAATTTCATAACCTCATCCTTAACTACTTCATTCATGTTCGGGTTGATATGACGCTGAGGTTGAATGGAGTTACGCGAATTATCTTCCATTAAAATTTTATGAGTACAGAAAGATGGGCTTATGCCCTTGATATCAGAAATCTGCCAGGCAATAGCTCGTCGATGCTTACGTAAAACTAAAAGAAGTATTTCATTTTGGACATCCGTGAGGTAGGCTGAAACTATAACTGGCAGCTTGGAGTTCTTTTCTAAGAAGGCGTACTTGAGATGTTCAGGAAGTTCTTTAAGTTCTAGGGTAGGGGGCTCTTCATAAGAGGATTTAGAAATTCTTTCTTTTTCGAACAAAATATCTTCGTAGAATTTTTTATATGGAAAATTAAAGGGTGTGGAGCTGGTGGCCAAGGCGACTTCTTGCAGCGAATCAGTTGGAAGAGTAGAAGAGAAACAAAAATCGGAAAATTCTTTTTCAAAATCAGATAAAAGATAAGAGGATTCTACACTTTATTGCAGTGATTCAGTTGGAAGAGACGAGGAGGAACAAAAAGAAGAAAATTCTTTTTCAAAATTAGAGAGGCAATAGGAGGATTCATCACTCACGGCATCTATGAAAAAGCAGGAGTCATCATTTGCTAAGGTGTTTTTCATCGAAGGTGTGATAGAGAAAGTGACTTCGTCGTCGCCTACTCGAAGTAAGAGCTTACCATTACTTACGTCAATGATAGAAAGGGAGGTGGCAAGGAAGTGTTGGCCAAGGATCAGAGGAACCTCAACATCTTCTTTGATGCCCAAAATGACAAAGTCCACCGGGAAGATGAACTTGTCGACTTTTACTAGAACATCCTCAACTATACCTAATGGGTACTTGAACGATCGGTTGGCGAGCTGGATACTCATGCGTGTGGGGTTGAGGATACCAATTCCTAACTTTTTGAACAACGAGAGGGGCATTATGTTAATACTCGCTCCTAAGTCGGCAAACGTGTGTTTGACAAAAAGATCACCGAAGACACACGGGATAGAAAAACTACCGGGGTCACTGATTTTCTTCGGTAAACCGTTTGTAAAAACAGCGAAGCACTCGACATTTAACGTGACATGCGAAAGGTTCTCTAACTTTTTCTTATTGGTCAGAAGGTCCTTAAGATACTTGGCATACTTCGGAATCTGTAAGAAACGAGAGTACTGATCGTCCTGACGTTGTTTATTAAGTTCGGAAGGGTAAGGAGGGGTCAGATTATTTATAAAAATGGGTGGTGGAGTGAGATCTTTTTCTAAAATAGGGATGATAACTTCTTCAGCAGAGGGTGGAATTTTTAAAATGGGAGCGAAGCTTTGATTTTTTAAAGCAAGGACGGTGCTTGCCTCGGGGTCTTCACTTACCATACCGAGAACTTTCTTCCCACTATGAAGAGTTATAGCTTTCGCTTGCTCTCTCGGGTTGGGCTCGTTATTGGAAGGAAGAGACCCTGCAGGTCGCTCAGAAATAATTTTAGCTAGCTGTCATACTAGATTTTCCAGACTTTTAACGCTTACACTTAAGGTTCTAATCATAGCGTCATTTGTGGAGATATATTAGGAAAGTAACTCCTCCAAGCTTGGAGGTTTTGGATAATTTTTAAGAGGTGGTGGTGGTTGTGCAGGAAAATCATTTTGTGGTGGCGGGCACATAGCATTCGATGGATTACTCCACGAAAAACTCGGATGATTTCTTAAGGCAGGATTATAACTATTTGGAAAATTAAAACCAGGAGGATGAAAATTCGCAGTAGAAAAATTATTAAAAGCATTTATAGTCATATTGTTAACAAAATCTAATTGTTCTGGGGTATGAGTTGCAGATTCCCATACCTGAGGGGCGGAGGTAGCAGTCATCTCCGTTATCTTTTTGCTTAATATTTCAACTTGTAGCGCGAGATGGGAGACGTTGTCCACTTCAAAGATACCTGTAGGCTTGCTCGGGCGGGACCTAGGCACATTCCACTGATAAGTGTTCATGGCCATGTCCTCAAAAAGCACAAAGGCTGCTTCCGGGGTCTTATGGTTTAAAGTACTGCCAGAAGCTGCGTCTATCATTTGCTTTGTATTTTGATTTAGCACATTAAAAAACGTATGCACTTGTAACCATACAGGCAATGCGTGATGTGGGCATCATCTTAATAGTTCTTTAAATCTTTCCCAAGTTTCATATAAGGTTTTAGATTCTATTAGTCCGTAAGCAGAAATGTCGTTCCAAAGTTTAGCAGTTATAGCTGGCGGAAAATACTTCGCCAAAAATTTTTCGGTTAATTCATTGCAGGTGGTCATGCTATTCTTAGGTAGATTGTTCAGCCACTGCTTAGCTTTAGTTCTTAAAGAGAAGGGGAAGAGTCTTAGCCAGATTGCATCATTTGTGACACCATTTATCTTGAAGGTGTCACAAATTTCAAGAAAGCTTGTTATATGTGCGTTCGGATCTTCATCTTGAAGTTCATCAAATTGCACATACTTGTGCACCATTTGAATTATGCTAGGCTTTAATTTGAAGTTATTATTTTCTATAGCAGGGCAGACTATGCTAGATTCTGTTCCCTCGAGATTCGGTCGTGCATAATAAGACATAGGTCTTTGCACATCTTCCTCCATGCTGGGTTCTTACATTCTTAGAGTAGAGAATGACTCAGAGTCCTCAATTGGTATTTGGGAAGTAGGGCCTTGAAATCGCGATCTTTCCCGAAGAGTACGCTCATTTTCGTGGTCCAAGTCCAAAATAACCGACGGACTCCCACGGGTCATGCACCAAAAAGAAGAGAAGAGAAGAAAGAGAAATAAAATAAACTAGAAAGAAAAGCTAGATTTTTTTTTGAAATAGATTTTTTTATAATTTAACTCCCGAACTTCCCAAGGGCTACCCGGTGAAGGGTTCACAAGGTACTAGACAAGATAGCGGCACTTAAAGCTGCTTTGCCCTTTTCGAGAGAATTAGGTGGAGTAGAAAAATTGTGAAGTTGGTTACTATTAAGAGCGGTAGTAAAAATTTTTGAATTTTTTTTAGAAGGATGGCGAGAAAGAGAAATGATAAAATTAATAGATTCGTGCTTTCAATTTATCAGCGGAAGTTGATCCCCGGCAACGACACCAAAAACTTGGTTGTCGCTAAGCTTATAAGAAAATAAAAGCAACCGAACTAGCAATCCAATGAGGCAAGTATACGTATCAAATTGTAGCTAGGCGACACAAGTGTCGTATTGAAATCCGGGAACTGTCGAATAAAGTTACTCACACGAAGACAATTATTTTATCGACGAAAAAAGTTATGGTTTAGAGAAACTAATTGCAATAAAGGAAATAAAGCTATGCTAGAAAGAGAAATACTACAGTATATTAAAGAGCATAAAGTAAACGATTACAACAAAAGGTTGAAACTATGAAATGGAAGAGCACTCGATCAAGAATCACCTTGGCAAGAGCTAACTAAGAAATGCGATAAAAATAAACCTAAACTTAATAGGGTAAAGGTCCTTGACCGTGGAGGTTCCTAAAGCTTAAACACGCTTCTCTCAAAGTCGTGCCCAACTTAGTTTAGGAAGATCTGACCGACTCTCGTCTAAATCGGAGGCCTAAAGCTCGCTTTACGCGATGAACCCCACTATTGGATTTTACTCCAATCCGGGAGATTTGGACGCCTATCTCTCTCGAGGGGTGCGTACAAATCCCTTTACTATTGAATGCTCTCTTCATTCTATCGGCCTCTCGACTAGCCCAGAATGAAATCAAAGGTGGAGAGTATATATCAATAATATACCTCCAACCCATGAAAAATCAAGAGTAATCCAAGGACTAAACCCTAAAAAGAAAAGGTAAATTCAAAGCATCATAACTTAATCGCTCGAACCTCGGATCATCAAGATTGGGTACAAGGAGGATTCGTTACTCATGGTGAAGTGAAGGGGGAGAAATGAGTAGAAGAGCATGATGACACAAAGTAAACAAGGAGAAAAAAACAACACTTTTATTAATAATCAAGAGAGCTACACTTAGGAAATGAAAATTACATTTGCATGAAATGAAAATCTTATTCTAGCCCTACCATTAGCACTAAGCAAGAGCAAAGATTACAACAAAAGCTATTAAAAAATCTGAAACTAAACTAGGATTAAGAGAAACTAAAATGAGAAAGAGAGAGAGAAAGGGAGAGAAAAGCATAAAAAAACAAGAAAAGGAAGCAAGAAACCAAGGGGCAGCACCTCCCCTCTCAACCCAAGCTCTCTGAAATGAATGGGGGTCTTTATTTATAGAAAATTTCCATGGGTTGGTAACGCCCGGCGACACGCCCAGGGAGGGCATGTCAGGGGGCGTGATAGGTACATTATTGACCTTGGGCTCGGGATTCTGGCAGGAAGGATGATTGCTTTTGTATGTCGGTGGTTACGCCCTGGGTCACGCCCGTGTAGGGGGGTGTGACACGTACGTCGCGTCGAAATCATTGGTCGAAATTCCGTCAGTCATCGGAAAAGGTGGTGTCACGCCCTATATCATGTCCGTGACATGGGGCGTGACAGTACTATTTGGCGTGCTGGGATGAATCAGCATTCAATGCGGCGGCAGGCTTCGGGCAGAGGGCGACACGCCCCGTGTCATGCCTGGGGACACGCCCAGGAAGGGCGTGTCAGGGGGCGTAATAGCCATTTTTCCTGTTGTCCTGTCTCTTTCAGCAGTCATCATCGGGATCAGGCGACACGCCCTAGGTCACGCCCGGGGAGGGCGTGATAGGGGGGCGTGACAGGTCATTTTTGGGCAAATTCCTAAAAACTTGAAAAAAGACAAGAAAATGTTAGTGGCAATAATATTTACATAGAAACGATAAAAAATAAGGTAATAAGACATGATTTGTACATTATAAAACAAAAAATATGATAATAGTTTAGGCTACAAAACGTATTATCATCGAGCGCACTCCGACGTCCAAATGAACTTCTGATCCTTTCTCGTTAGTGTGGTGAGAGGCAAAGCTATTCTCGAGAAATTCTCTACGAAGCGCCTGTAGTATCCCTCAAGCCCAAGAAAACTCCTGACTTATGCTACTAAAGAGAGAACATGCCACTCCCGTATATCAACTATCTTGGAAGGATCCACCGCAATGCCCTCTCCATTATCCACATTACCAAGGAAAGCCACTGAAGACAGCCAAAACTCATACTTAGAGATCTTATCGTAGAGATTATTCTTCCTCAGGGTGTGCAACACTATCCGCAAGTGATTTGCATGATCTTCTTAGGATTGGTAATATACGAGGATATCATCAAAAAAGATGATCACAAAGAGGTCCAAGTATTCCCTAAATGTTCGATGCATCAAGTCCATGAATACCGATGGCGCATTAGACAGCCCGAACGACATTACCGTGAACTCATAGTGACCATAGCGTGTTCCAAACACTGTTTTGGGTATGTCACTTTCACGAACTCTCAACTGATAGTAGCCTTACTTTAAATCAACCTTGGAGTATATAGTCGAGCCAACTAACTGATCAAACAACTCGTCGATCCGTGGAATTGGATACTTGTTCTTTTCTATTAGTTTGTTCAGTTCTCTATAATCAATGCATAGATGCAAGCTGCCTCCTTTTTTACAAAGAGAACCGACGCGCACCAAGGCGAGTGACTTGGGCGTATATATCCTTGCTCTAGCAATTCTTGTAACTGAACCTTTAGTTCCGCCATCTCCTTTGGCGCTACTCGATAAGGCGAGCGGGCCATAGGTTTCGCACCTAGCACCAGCTCGATAGCGAAGTTGATTTCCCTTTGGGGTGGTAACCCCGAAAGGTCTTTTGGAAACACATCAGCGTATTCCGATACAATCGACACCTCATTTACACTGGCCTTCGGCTCCACAGCCTCAATGAGTGTGAAGAATAACTCTGCACCCTTCCGAACTGCCTTAATGACTTGGAGAGCAGATATCAATATCCTACTCATCCCTCGCATGCCACTGAACTTGGCCTCTTGTTCGGTATTTTTCCCCAGGGTAACCTCTTTTGAGGTGCAATCTATACAAGCATTCTGCTCTGAAAGCCATTCCATATCAAAGATTATATCAAACTCTGATATCGGCAATACTAACGTTTCCACCTTGAAATCCCGAATCCCTATCTTGACCTCAACACAACAAGACTTATCCGCACACATCAAACATACGTTAGGTAGTAACACCTTCAGACTGTCTATCGCGGTCCGTATAGGCACCCTAATTCGCAAGATAAAATCTTCAGATAGAAATGAATGTGAAGCACCTGTATCGAACAATGCTCATGCCGGAGAGTCCCATATAAGGACAAAACCTAAAATACCAATATTAAAACAAACAAAGCACACAACATACAATAAAATTTAAACCTGCGCACACCTGTGACAACATCGGCCTGCTTAATAACCTCTTGTTGCCCAAGGTTGAAGACCCGGGGCTGCGCGTGCGATGTAAAAGACTCCACCATAGTCTTCCCTTTATCCGCATAAGACGCTCCCGTCTTCTTTTCACCCTTCGGAGGGCCAACTTGGAAATCACGTGCAAAGTGTCCCAACTTCCCACACGTAAAATAAGCGCGAGATCAATACCCAGAAGATGCTTCTGTCACAGTCGCTGAAGGAGCTTGTCCCGTAGATTTGGACTTCTTATTCCATCTCCTTCGGTATCCAGACTTCTCCGGATGCGGCGTCTTAAACTCCAGTTTCATAACATCCAAGGTCCCCCTTGCTTGTTCTCTTTTCATATCCTTTTCCAAAGACCGAGCCGTACAGACAAACGTTTAGAATCCCTGATTCACAGAACTCGAGAGCAAATACCGCAGATCTTGCAGTACCCCATAAAACTGACTGGTCTTACGCTCCTCTTTAGCAAAGATATTTCCCGCGTACCGTCCCAAACGTGTAAATTCATGGAGATACTCATCCACACTATGCTCCTCTTTAGTTAAACGTTGGAACTCCAACTCCATGGAAATTCTTTGCTGCATCGGGAGTTGATTTGCTAAAAACAATCGAGAGAACTCGTCCATCGAGACTCCCGTCAAAAGTCTGCCCGCCAAGTGATGCAGTTCGACCTCGTCCCACCACAACCGAGCCTCTCCCTCAAGAAGGAAAGTGGTTAGTGTGACTTTCTATTCCTCCTCTAATCTGATAGATATCAAGAGCCTCTTAATCCTTGAGAGCTAATCCTCCGCTTGGGCTGGGTAACCCACCCCAGTAAATTGAGGAGGATTGAAGCTCATGAACAACTTCAGTTGTTGATCTTTCGCCCGCAGATCAACTATAGCCTCTACTGGTTCTTGTCTTATCTCAGCAAAAATTGGCACCACTGCAGGCCGAGCCTGCCAAGCTTGTTAAGCATTCATAACTGCAATCACTATCTCCGTAATCAAACGGACAGTTTTAGAAGGTGGAGTAGGTGTGGGCACCTCAGTTGGTGTCGCACTTTCAACAGAATGCTGAGGTTCCGACTGACCCGCAACACTTCTAGTCACCTATATGTGTAGAAACATAATTTAGCGACTAAACAAACGGCAAACAAACCAAAAATGAACACACAGGTTCACCAAACAAGTGTATGTACATTCCTAAGTGGACATTATTGAGTTCAATATATACGTTATAACGGCAGCACTGACACGTGCTCGCCACCCCTCAAAAGAATTCGTCCGCAAATTCGGATGAGATCGACCAACAAGCTGATACAAAATTGTAACACCTCTATCCGTCACGTAGGATATAATATGGGGTCCGGCCAGGGCCCCACACCATATTCCACAAACAAGCGGAGACGTAACGAAATAATACCATGAATCACCGCATCCTAACACAGAGCATTCTAGCGGAAGCTTCAGGGTCGAAAAGTTGAACTGAATAATACAGGAATTGTCCACTTCTATAACAAAATAGGAATGTATACAACCATATACAATAGGTACACAGCCTTATGGCGTTTACAAGTTTCTTTGAACATATGGTGTGGTTTACAAACATCGGCACGCAGGCCGACCACACATGAACAAGACTAAGAAAAACAAAGCCTTCGAGGGTAGCAAAGCAGCTTGGGCATCAGCCCGCTAAGTCCTGCTTGGACCAGCACCACCTGCTCCTGCAAGAACCAATCCACCAACCGGTAGCAAACAGGGAAACGGTCAGCATTCAGCTGACCAATTATAACAACCCTGCCCCTGGCACGGGGCAGCGAAATTCCTTCACTGCATAGCACTTTACATCACACACATATATATTTTCAGCCACCAAGGCAATACATATCACAAATACCGGCACGACGGCCCGACATTTCGTGCACTCAGGGCACATTTAGGTGTATAGGAAACACCAGATCCCACCATCGTTCAGAGGTCCCAGACAAGACGGTCAAACTTGAGCATTTCTAGTCATTATGGCTCCCAGGACAAAGACTCTCATTATGGCCCTGATGAAAGCCCAATGCCTTAACGCTCTCTTGTACAGCTAGCATAATGCAGGTGTAGATCAGCCACCCCTCGTTTCTCAATTTGCCTTGCCACAAAGGAATACCGAAGTACTCATGGCCAATTTACAGGCGCGGGTCAGTTTCACCTTTCCTGTTCGGCACTAAGCCCTTAATACCACATGGCACTCACGGCCACAAGAGTTGATCCCAACTCTCACCATTTCCTGGACTTCCTCAAGTACTTCCTGCGGTACCAAGCCACAAGCATCCACCACATATTTCATACATACTAGCAATAATAACGGAGTCTTCTACGATGTGCAAACAAGCATCGCCAATCCAGACCAACATGTCCAGATGAGCTTCACACTGCATGCCTAACCGTACTCACACTTCCGGTTCTAATGCACTATACCAAGGGATGAACCACCAATCCCAAAGGAATCTCTTTGCCATCCACCTTTTGGTGGAGGATTCCTATGCAAATGCAGGAAAGAAGGACTTCACTTGTCCAAGAAGGGAATCGTTACCCTTGGAAGACACTTTGGAGCCATGGGGAGAAAAGCAAACGGATGAACGTCCTCGCAGCAACCTTGCCTTCGCAAATCTGAACTCGTCTCTCGATTTGAACCACCGTAGCACCACCGGCAGCTGGCTTCCTCTGCTTACTCCTCCTCAAGCTCTCCTCTCTCTCTTACTTAAGAAAAAGCAAGACACATCTCAAACATGAGCTTCCTCCTTCTCAAGGCTGGCCTTATCACCCCAGGGATTAGCCTAGACCATTGGATCTTGGTTAAAGAAAATGAACAGATTAGATAAGCTCTTAAACTGATTTCCTGGTCTAAACACGAGTTGTGACACGCCCGTGTCCGAGGCCGTGTTCCTAAATCGACTACAGAACCTACTAACCAAGTCCAAAACACGGGCTTAGACACGCCCGTGTCAAACCCCTGACACTCCCGTGTCAGAAAGCACACGGCCGTGTGACTAGCCGTGTCACTCTATCAACACAAGACCAGATTACCCGTGAAGGAAACGGCTAAGGCACACGCTTGTGTCCTTAGGCGTGTGCCAAACACGCCCCTGTGACACGCCCGTGTCACAGGGTGAGCTCCACACTCAACGCCATTCTACTCAATGCCACTCAATGCCATTCTACTCAACGCCATTCTACTCAACACCACTCAACTCCACCCGGGTATTCACCTGAGCAGGACACGCCCTAGGACACGCTCGTGTCCCAGGCCGTGTGCACTGGACACGCCCTTGGACATGCTCGTGTCCAAGGCCGTGTCACCCAGCCTGACCCATTTTGGGACTTAGGGATTTTTGGGTGTTACATCTCCCATATCTTTAGTACTTGAAAAAGAAGTGTGTCCCAATAGAGAGGCTACACGTGAGTCAACACCATGGATCACACAATGAGGGATTACATTGTATGATCCTATGTTTGTTCACTCATTGTGGACTGATATTGGTCTACACTTTACAATTATAACCTGCGAGCACTCAACTTGAAAAGGGTATCAAATACAAACTTAATTCATCTTAGTTCAGGGGTGACTTCATAAGAATTTAGGTTATTGTGGATACAATACCCAACAATCTCTCCCTATTTGTAGAAGTAAGAACCCTCTACACTAAGGTGAATTACATCAAGATAAACAAATAAAATAACTAGTAAACAAAGTAATAATAAGAAATACTATGTTATAGAAAAAATCAGATCATCAAAATTAAAAGATTTATATTTATAGATATTGTACAAGAACAATCCAATTCCACAAAATCTCATAATAAAACTTCTGATCTTCTTCTATTACTTCTTGGTCTGTTGTTGTTGCTATCTCTTGTGAATTTCTTCTAGTCTCTAGAAATACATAAATGGCTTTGGAAAATATTTTGCTAGCCGGGGAGGAGCAGAGGGGTCTTCACGACTGTACTTCCTATCATGAAGCCTTATAAGAGTCAAAGACTTCTCATACAATTCCCATTCAGAGTGAAAGTAGTAGTTATCCTTGTTTTATCTAAATTCCACAACTAATCATAAAGTATCCAGAATGATTGACTTAGAAGTGGGGCTCCAAAATTCAGCATGTTCTCTTACAACATCTTCTTGCATAGGTGTGGATCTGCTTGCAGAAGCACCATCACCATAATTTCTTCTTTTTGGAATTTGCACATCAGCTTGTTTAGAATTCCAGGCTTGAGCATAGGTTTAAGGAGGTGGAGAATCGTAATTTTCAGATCTGGGAGGGAATGAGGGATGCTGGGAAGAAGGATGTTGGGCAGTAGGACTGAGATGATGAGGAACAACATTCGGATCAACTTGAAATTCAGGAAATATTTTTTTATGCATCCAAACTGTTGTATTATAGGTATGAAATTTGACACCATCAATCTGGGTCTGAACATCAGCATGTATCTCCTTTAGCTTTCCTTCCCAAAGATTTTTCATGGTACTATCAGATTTCTCAAGATATTCCTTAACTTATTTCTCCCCTTACTGACTTCTACAGATAGGGTGCTGATGGCATCATCCTTGAACTTACCAACTCTTCACATATCTTGAAATTGTGCTCTTGAGCATTCTTATCTAACTGAATTTGATTGTTTTCCAAAGTAACTGATTGGTCCATGACATGACCAATGCTAGTAATTGTGCGGTCTAAGGCTTTCCCACCTATTTGGAACAGTTGTTTGAGGGAATCGGTATTGTGTTGAATTTCTGCAAAGCCTCTGCTCATCACTTTCTCTAGAGTAGTTATTTTGTCTGTGACTACTTTTAGATAGTTGTCAAAATAAACTCTTTGTTGGGCTAGGATAGATTTAATTTTACCCAGAAGGGTATCTTCAGTATTTGCTACAGCTGGAGGAGGTGGAGGAGGTTGGATTGGAGCTGTCCACAAAACTATTTCTTCAAAAAAAACTGAGATCTGGCCTCTGGAGGTATATGGTGTCTACTAATTGTAAAGAGAATAAGAATCTAACTAGAAATCCAACTAGGCAAGTATACCTATCGAATATTAGCAAGGGGACACAAGTGTCATATTAAAATCCGGGAACCGTTGAGTAATCTTACTTACAAGAAGACAATTATCTTTTTGAAGGATTGTTATAGGGTTTGTTAAGAGAAAACTAATTGCAATTAAGAAAGGAAATATTGCGCTAAAAAAGAACTACTTGCAGTTAAATAAAGGGCTACTAAATGTGATTACAACGAAGGGTTTAAACGATGATAAAGAGAACCACTCGATCGAGAATCACTTCGACAAAAGTTAATTAAAGACGCGATTATAAACCTAAGCTTAATAGGGGAAGGTTCCATGACCGTAGAGTTTCCTAAAGCTTGAACACTCTACTCTCAAAGTCCTGCCCAACTGAGTTTAGGAAGGTCTGACCGAACTCTCGTCCAAATCAGAGACTTAAAGCTCGCTTTATGCGGTAAAACCCACTATTGGATTTCACTCCAATCCGGGAGATTTAAAGTCTGCCTCACTCGAGGGGTGCGCGCAACTCTCTTTACTCTTGAGTGTTCACTCCAAACTACAAGCCTCTTGGCTGGATAAGAGTGGAAACAGAAATGGAAAATATATATCGATGATATATCTCCAAACATGAATAATCATGAGTAAATTGAAGCCCTAAACCCCAAATAAGTAAAAGTAAACTTAAAGCATCATAGCTTAATCAACTTGAAACTCGGATCATCAAAATCGAGTACAAGGTGGATTAGTAAACCATGGAGAAGTGGAGGAAGAGAGATGGGTAGATGAATATTATGAAAACAAAGTTAAAAAGGGGCACTTTATAGTAATGCTAAAAGAGAACTACAACTTGAAATAAAAGATTACAAGTGTATGGAAATTAAAAACCTAGGCTAGCATTAACAATAACCTACTAAAATAATTACAAAAGCTATTACAAAAGGGGTACACAAATCTTAGAAATTGGAAAAGTTCAAAATGAGAAAGAGAGAGAGGAAGAATACTAAAAACTTCAAGAAATAAAATGGCAGCACCTCCCCTCTCAACCTACTGCTTGCTGGACACAATGGGGAGGCCTGAATTTATAGACTTTTTTTCGGGTCGGTCACGCCCCCTGCCATGCATGGGGAGGGCGTGTCAGAGGGGCGTATCAGGTACGGGGTTGACCTCAGGCTCTGGATTCTTGCGGGAATGATGATTGCTTCTATACAACATTGGACATGCCCGTGTAAGGGGGTTTATAAGGCACGTCACGTCAAAATCATTGGTAGGAAATCATTCAGTCATCAGAAAAAGTGCTACACGCCCCAGGGCCACGCCCGTGTATGGGGTGTGTCATGTATGGGTTGATGTGCAACATTGAAAAATCTTTAATGATGGCAGCAAGCTTCGGGATGAGGGTGATATGCCCAGTGACATGCCGAGAGACACACCTAGGTAGGGAGGTAAGGGGGCGTATCAGGTGTTTATCTCAGGATTTGAATCCTGGCAGCAAACTTCCTCGGGATTAGGTTACACGCCCTGTGACACGCTTAGGGAGGGCGTGTTAGGGGGGCGTGTCTGGTCATTTTGGACGAAAGCTGGGAAAACTAGCAAAAAGGGAAGAAAACATTAGTGAAATAATATATACAAAAGGAGGCTAACAAAGAAGCTTATAAGACATGATTTGTGTATTAAAAACCCTGAAAATACCCTAATAGTTTAGTTTACAAAATGTACTATCAAATTCCCCCAAGCCTAAGCTTTTCTTGTCCCCAAGCAAAGATATAAAAACTAGCTAACATAAAAAGTGACTAATCAAGAAGTTCTAATTATGCTTACACAAGTACTATGCGAAATTCTAAGTAGGGAGAAGGTGAAACATAAATCAAAAACAATTACTTAAGCATGGTTTAACAATTTATAAACTTTACTAATGAAAATAAATCATCCAAAATTTTAACAAAATTCTTTAAATAAATTTAAGCAAAGCAACCAAATAAAAAAATTCATTGACTTGTTACTAGATCTAAGAGACACATTATACCTATATTAATCAAATAACAAAAATTTAAATTTTAATCCCAAACTTTACTACTCTACTTTTCTTCTTACTTAGCTAATAAATAAAATTCAAAAACATGAATCAAAAGGGCTTATTAGGACCGAAACGTTTTGTTTAGGATTACGATTAGGAGTGGAATTTCAAAGATAAACAAGGAAGTTGTAAAATCACATTAAACCAAAATAAAGAGTTTCAAAAAATTTCATCATAAATAAAATATTATTCTTTCTTTTTCTTTTCCTTTTTATTTTCCACCCGTTTTTTTAAAATAGGGGCCAAAAATAATTTTTTCTTTTCATTTTGAAATTGGCCGAACAAAAGTAAACACTTCTTTTGAGCATACTTTTTCAAAAAGTTCACCAAATATGTCACAGAACAACCCTTTCATAATCATGAAAATTTTTAATGAAACTCAAAAGGTTTGTGTGATTAGATAGGTTGGAAAAATTTAGCTTTTGTGAAAATGAAATGATAAGTGGAGCTATCAATTGAAATCGAAAAATGACTTAAAAGCGGCTAACTAGGGATAAAAAGTTTTATGTTGGAAAGAAGGCTCAAATGAAAATAAAAATGACCTAAATCATTTTCATGCTTAAAAATTTATCTAAAGCATCAGCTTGGAAAAATCTCAAAAAGAAAATCCTAGATAATAAATGAAGACTAATGAAATTATCTTGAAAATAGAAATAATAATGACTTAGATTGTTCGCATCTACTACGTTAATCAAAAGTTGACATTACAAAAATTATCCAAAAATAAAAAGGAAAATATTGGATGAAAGATTTTTAAGAAAGTAAAGAAAATAAAAAATGAAAACCATAATAAAAATGCGAGTTTTAGATAAAACGTTTCACGTTAACAGGCTACCGTGAATTAGAAACACAGCATGGCCAATATTTTACTTGTGTAACATAATTAAAAAGAACGATTAGAAAGATCATAATTAGTTAAGTTGTTATATAAAGTATTATGAAAAATAAAACAAAAGGCAAGGGGTACAATTGAAATACCAAAATTCGTTTAATCTTTTAAAGTAAAAAACAAATAGTATATATATATATATATTTATTTTGATTTTTGAAATATTTTCTATTTTTTTGGATTTTTAAGATATTTTAATTTTTTGGATTTTTAATATATATAAAAAAATAAAGACAAGAGAAGGAAGAAATCCTCCCCCAAACTTAAAATGGACATTGTCCTCAATGGAGAAAGGAGGGGAATGATAGAGAGAAATTAAAACAGAAATGAAAGTACAGAATTGAAAAACAGGTACTTCCCTTGATTTATGCGTCACGAATGTTGATTGATTCCCTCCCCTATGCTTGCGCTTTGGAACTTCATGAAATGTCTTCTTTGTACTTCGTGATGGATTCAGCAGCATTGGAGCAGGCGATAGTAGAAGCTTCAGCTTGTCGAAGACGTCGGTGCAAAAAGTGTAAAATAAAGAAAATAGAAAAATAACTTGGGTTTCCTCCCAAGAGCGCCCTATGTTTAAAACGTCATTTGAGCTTAACGCAACAATATAATATTTTCCAAAACATTATTGTCTAAAATAATAATTAAAGTTTATTGCAGAAATTCATTTAAAAGGATGGAGTCCGCGGCCATGGTCGTTTCTTACAGAAATTCATTTGGAAGAGTTGAAGAAAAAAATTAAGAAAATTCATCTTTAGGAATGTTGTAGGAAGATTCATCACTTAAGGCATCTAATAAGAAATAGGATTCGACATTCTCCAGGGTATTTTTCATCGAAGGGGAGATAGAGAAGGTCACTTCATCATCTCTTACTCATAGGAAGAGCTTGCTATTGCTTACGTAAATGATAGCTCGGGAGGTGGCATGGAAGGGTCGGCCAAGGATCATGAGAACCTCGACGTCTTCTTCGATGTCCAATATATTGAAATCCACCGGGAAGATGAATTTGTCGACTTTGACTAGAACATCGTCAACTATTCCTAACAGGTATTTGACTGATCTATCAGCGAGTTGGATACTCATACACATAGGGTTGAGGTTACAAAGTCTTAACTTCTTGAATAACGAGAGGGGCATCATGTTGATACTCGCACTAAAGTCGGCTAATGCATGCTTGACAAAAAGATTACCAAAGACACATGGAATATAAAAACTACCCGGATCACTGATCTTCTTTGGCAAACCGTTTGTCAAGACCGCATAGCACTCATCATTTAGTGTGACATGTGATAAGTTATCTAACTTCTTTTTAGTAGTCAGGAGGTCCTTTAGGTACTTAGCGTACTTCAATATCTGGGAGATTAATTCATGGAAGGGTAGATTTATGTGCATTTGCTTAAATATTTCTCGGAAGTAGGAGTATTGATCATCATGACATTGCTTGTTAAGTTTGGAAGGGTATGGTGGAGTTGGATCATTTTTAAAGATTGGTGGTGGAGTGAGATCTTTTTCTAAAGTAGAGAGCGGAGTGATAACTTCTTTTTCAGCCAATGGTGGAATTTTTAAAATGGTGGAGGAGCTTTCCTCAGGCTCTTTGCTAACCATACGAGAAACTTGCTTCCCACTCCGAAGAGTTATAGCTTTCACTTGCTCTCTCGGGTTGGGCTCAGTATGTAACATCCCATGTTACTTTTAGGCCCCTTAACTTAGATTTGGTTAGGCATGTGGTGAGTTAGAGGAAATTAGCTAGGTTTGACCCTAGGTGGTGAGTTGTAACCATGTGGGGTCCACTATAGGGCCAAGTCAAACTAGGTCAAACTAGACTAAATGAGGACCCTAACCACACCATGACCCCCACCACACTGCCCTAACCCTAATTACAATCTAAGTGGACCCAAGATCATGCCCTAGGTCAACACTTTGACCATAGTTCACCCAGGTCAACCTTGGATCTAAAGTGGTCAAACCCCACACTCATGAGCCCAATTGAATTAAGTGGGGCATAACCATGACCCAAGCCATGTTGGGTGATGATTTAAACCTCATGATCACTAAGTGGGGTCAACCCACTCACCCATTTGACCAAGTCAACCCTAAGGTCAAACTTGGTCAACCTTAAACCTAATTAAGAGTAATTGAAGACCAAGCCCATTCCTAGTGGGCTAAGACCATCACCATGGCCCAATCCATGTTAGGTGATGACATGGAGTCCATGGCCATCATGTGGGGTCAGCCTACTCATCATGTTGACCAAGTCAACACAAAAGTCAACATGGTCAATGAGAGGTCTAAGATGTTAGCCTAAATCACCTAGAGGGGGGTGAATAGGTGAAATGCGTGTCAAATGCGGAATTAAAAACTAACACAGCAAATATCAAGCAATCACAGAAGACAAGAGATTTATAGTGGTTCCCCAATCTTGGGTACGTCCACTTTCCTCACCGATCTAGCAAATTACTAGACTCGGCTACTCCACTATCTCGGATTGAAAACAATCCTACACCTCGGAACCACGTTCCTACAAATCTCGATCCAAAATGGATCTACAAAAACTCGGAAGACAAAACTTCCTACAAGTCTCGGAGAAAAATCTCCTACAATGAAATTTGGTTTTAAAAATAAAAATCAAAACATCAATCTCAGATCTGGATCTTTGACGGTCTTCTTCTTTAGGAACTTCGGCTTGATCAAAAAAAAAGGTTGAAGATGACCTGAGAGAAATCCACGAATCTGAAAACTAGAACCACCTCGATCGAGAAAGTAGATCTGGAATCTTCAAGGCTCGGCAAGATCGAGTGATTCTCTTTCTTCTGGATCGCTAGAGGAAAGATCGATGAAAACGAAGGTCGCGATCCAAACTTTTCTTCTTCTTCCGTGAACGGCAATGGCGGCGGCGTGAAATTAGGGTTCACGGAATTTCTCTTTCTTAAAAAGAATATTTCTGTAATAACGCTTTTAAAGTCATTTCTGAAAAGACCTATTTATAGGTGGGTTCCAACGGTCATAATATTGATTAATGATGACACGTGGACCAATCAGAATTGACAGATTCAAAATACTTAAGACGAATTAGAACTTAGAAGAATTCTGAATTAGAGAACAGCTATACTCGAGTGAGAGAAGGAATACTCGAGTATGGGAACTTAGATACTCGAGTATCAGAAAACATATACTCGAGTAACAGAAGGATATACTCAAGTATCAGGGGATTACTCGAGTATCAGAAACACATATACTCGAGTATCAGGGAAATACTCGAGTATCCGAAAACACGTATACTCGAGTATCAGGGAATTACTCGAGTATCAGAAAACACGTACTCGAGTATCAGGGTATTTACTCGAGTATCAGAAAACACATACTCGAGTATCAGGGTATTTACTCGAGTATCAGTACTTTGAATTTGCAGAGAAGAGAAGAAAAGGATCTACTCGAGTATCAAATATGATTTACTCGAGTATCAAGTTACTTACTCGAGTATGAAAAGAACTTACTCGAGTGACTAACTTAACTACTCGAGTATAGATATATCTACACGAGTATTCAGACCCTACTCGAGTAAGCCAAACTGATTACTCGAGTATCTCACTAACTACTCGAGTATGGGACACAGACTACTCGAGTATTAAGACCTTACTCGAGTAAGTCTAACTGACTACTCGAGTATCTCTAACTACTCGAGTATGTCTTACTAACTACTCGAGTATTAAGCCTGATACTCGAGTATCATAAGGGGTTACTCGAGTATTAGGGACTTAGAAAAATTCTATGAGGAAATTTGCTCCAATGCTTCTGTCCATCAATCCAAGTGCATGAAGGAAGTGTATCCCAATAGAGAGGCTATACATGGGCCAACACTTTGGATCACACAATGAGGGATTACATTGTATGGTCCTGTGTTTGGTGACCCATTATAGACTGACATTGGTATACACTTGGCATTAAGGACCTGCACACATACAACTTAAACACAGCATCAAATACACCTTAATTCATCTTAGTTCCAGGTCTGACCTCCTACAAATCTGAGGCATTGTGGAGACAAACCCCAACAATCTCCCCCTATTTGTAGATGTCAGCACTCTCTATACTAAGGTGAATTACTTAAGAGTAAAAGAAACAACATGCATATAACAGGAGAATAAACTTAACTAAAGCAGGGTAAGTAAAACATTGCCATAATCAGAATTAAATATATATATATAGAAATGTTTTAAGCATAGAAACAAAAGTCCAATTTCACATTCTCAGTTCAACTCAAGATGGGGCATCCTTGTGCCTCCTTTCTCTCTTTAGTTCTTGCCTTTCTAGATAACTGTATGGCTTGGGAAAGTAAGTCCTGGGCCTAGGAGGAGCAGATGGATTATTGTGTCCCCAGTTTCTGTCATGGAGTCTGATTTTAATCTGGGACACTTCATAGGCCTTCCATTCTGTATTACTGTAGAACTGATCTCTGTTTTCTCCAAGATCTGTCACTAACCTCAAAGTATCAAGAATTATGGACTTAGAGGTAGGACTCCACACTTCAGCATGAACAACAGGAGGTCTACTTTCAGAGGCTGGCTCTTTCCTGGGAGCAGAACGACTTGCAGAAGCACCTTCACCATACTTTCTTTTCTTGTTAGAAGGACCTTGAGAACTGGAAAGAAAATCATCTTGCCACATGTCAGAGTAGTTAAGAGGAGGCTCAGTCACATCACCCTCAGGTCTAGGAGAGAAGGCTGGCACACCACTTTCTGGAATGGTAGCTTGGACAGGGGCATCTGCAGAGGGTTGCTCTTCAAGAGGATTTAGGTGCTGAGGTATAATGGTTGGGTTGAGCTGGGCATTAGGGAAGTTCATGTTATGCAGCCACACAGCAGTGTCATAGGTATAAAACTTTACAGATTGAAGTTGAGAGAGAATGTCTGCTTTCATTTCCTTTACAATTCCATCCACTGTAGTTTGAGCCTGTTTAGAGAGAGTTTCAACTTGTTCTTTTACAACTATTTGAGCTTGCTCATGTAGTTTGTCCACTTGTTCTTTTACAACTTTCTCCCCCTTGCTGATATCTATGTTTAGCTTTGCAATGGCTTCATCTTTGAAGGTGCCCACTTCATTACATACTTTCACAACATTCATTTCAGCTCTCTCATCTAGCTTGATCTGATTGTGAGCTACTGTCTCGGCCTGGTTTCTTAGCTCACCTATGCTTGTAATGGTGTGGTCTATGGCTTTGCCTCCAATTTGGAACAACCTTTTTAACTCATCAGTATTTGCTTGAATCTCAGCAAAGCCTCTGCTCATCTCTGTTTCAAGAGCAGAGACCTTGGATGTTACTGATTGCAGAGAGGCATCAAAGTAATCTCTCTGTTCTTTGAGCATAAGCTCAATCTTGCATATTAAATCTGAAGAGGAGGGAGCTGAGGTTGGTTCAGGAGCTGAAGCAGCAGGAGCAGGAGCAGGGGCAGTCCAAGGAAGGATTTCTGTGATCACCACTGAGCTGACAGCTCTCTTGAAGGGTTCTATTTCAACATTTTCTTCTGTGGGTAGGAGAGAGGCATGGAGAAATCCAAAGTCCTCAGAGGTGCCTCCACAGGATCTGGAGACATCTCATCATCAGACAGGAGAATATGAGCTGATTGGCTAGGCTCACTCTCAGGAGATTGGACTGGAGATTGGACTGGAGTTCTTGTAGTAGATGGAGCTGGGGTTCTTGCAGGAGACTGAACTGGAGACTTTGCAGCTGATCCATTCTGGAAGAGTGGGGCATCTGAGCTGAGCTCATCAATCAGATTGTTAATTTCTTCAGCTGTAGACAGAAGGGCTGCTGAGTCTGGAAGCTCTGAGTCTGGGTTTGCTGATGGAATCTCTGCTGGAGGAGGAGAGACTGGAGGAGTAGGAATTCTTACTTCTTCTTGTTCTAGAATTACTGATTCTGAAGAAACCTGATTCTGAGGAAGAGAAGAGGCAGGCTCCCCCTCAACTATTGCACTGGTGGTAGCAGTAGTTTGATGTAGAGGAGGAGATGGAATCCTGTCTTCAGGGAAACTGGTTTCTTTGGGAATTTCTGAGGTGGCAGCAGATTTGGAAGCTTGGGCAGTATTGAGGAGCTTGATGTCATACCTCTGGATGGAGGAGAGAGAGACTTTCTTCATATGGTGGAGAGGAATACCTTTAGAAAGGTCAAAAACCTGAGGATCTATCTCATGGAGGATGAGTGAGATAATCCTTGCAAAACTGGGTTGCTTGATGCTCCCCTGAATCTTGTCCAGTAGCATCATGCCAAACTGGAACTTCTTTCTGCAGATGATGGCTTGCATGATCTCAAACATGTTGTGAGAGATTTCTCGGATGGAGTAGGTCTTGCAGAGTATGACCTTGGAGATAACATCAATCAGAAATTTTCCCTCTCTATTGCAATCTGTTCTGCTGAAAGTATCACACTCGGGATCAACCCCACAGTATAGGGCTGTTCTGTCAGAATCTGCGGTTGTGAGTTCATCCTCTTCCTCAACGACGGGCAGCCGGAGTAAAACAGAGATTGAGGTTTTGTCCAATCGGATTTTGAGTCCTCTGACCTTGGTCTTTAGAACTTTTCCATTTCGTTTAACCTTTAGGTTTTTGTAGAACTCTTCCACTGCGGGAATAATAGCCTTGCACGGCGTCTGGAGGAGGTAGGTCAATCCAGCGGTGTCGAACAGAATGAGAAGGTTGCGGAAGTCATCTGAGAGGTCTACAATACCATCTGGAACTAGTTCGGAGCCGATTCCGATCTTGGACGACGGAGGAGCCATCTGAAACTGAGAAATCGGCGGCGACGGAAGAGCGACGAGACAGAGTCGGGAAGACGATAGGTCGGCGGATACACGAGTGAATGAGAAGTGGAATGGACGTTTTCGTTTTATATATATATATATAATTAATCCTAATTAGGTCTAAAAATGATAAAAACATACCCGAATGAGGCGGCAAATTCGTTGTGCGAATAGAGAGTTTGAAAAATTCCAGAGAAATCTGATTACACGAGAGAAGTTTACGGCATACACGAGTAATCCTTAACATATACTCGAGTATGTACTGAGTATACACGAGTATTAAGTCTAGACGGATTTTTCCATACTCGAGTATAAGAAATTCATACTCGAGTATCAATCTGATTACTCGAGTATATGAAGTTCAATACACGAGTATTAAATTCTGAAGACTTTTCATACTCGAGTATAAAGAGTGCATACACGAGTATTGATTTGATTACTCGAGTATATTTGACTTGTTACTCGAGTATTCACTATTTCACTCGTGTAAATGTAACTATTCTCGAGTCTCAAATTTCTTGAAGGAATTTTCACTAAAAAAAACTGTACCTCAGAGTATCCAACATTTCTGACCTCTTCTAAATTTCTGAGTCCATCATTGGTCTTCTTTGTTAAGCAGTCCAAGCTCAGTTTTGAAGAATGAAAACTTGGACTCATCCAGCGGCTTGGTGAAGATATCTGCAACTTGCCTGTCTGTGGAGACATACTGTAGATCTATATCTCCATTTTCCACATGCTCCCGGATGAAATGATAGCGAAGCTCTATGTGCTTGGTCCTGCTGTGGGAGACTGGGTTGTTGGCTATTGCTATGGCGCTGGAAGAGTCACAGAACAGGGGAATGTTCTGGAACTTCATGTTGTAGTCTTCAAACTGATTCTTGATCCATAACAGCTGTGCACAACAGCTGCCTGCAGAGATGTACTCTGATTTAGCCGTTGAGATGGCTACACAGTTTTGCTTCTTACTGCTCCAGGAAATGAGTCTCCTTCCGAGGAATTGGCAAGTCCCGGAGGTGCTTTTCCTGTCGTCTTTGCTTCCTGCAAAATCTGCATCTGAAAATCCAATTAGTTCACTATCATTACTTCTTGGGTACCATAAGCCAAGATTTGGTGTTCCTTTGAGGTATCTCAAGATTCGCTTTGCAGCGATGTAGTGAGATTCCTTAGAGTTCACCTGAAATCTAGCACATACACATGTCGAGAACATTATATCTGGCCTACTTGCAGTAAGGTAGAGCAAGGACCCAATTATGCTTCTGTACTTGGTTTCATCAAAAGGTTTCCCTTTCTCGTCCTTGTCCAGAGACATAGCTGAGGCCATTGGAGTCCTCATAGAGGTTGCATTCTCCATTCCGAATTTCTTAAGCAGCTCTTTGGTGAACTTGGTCTGAGAGATGAAAATTCCATCCTCAGATTATTTCACTTGAAGCCCTAAGAAATACTTCAGCTCTCCCATACTGCTCATTTCAAACTTCCCTTGCATAAGTTTAGAAAACTTCTTGCAGAGGTTATTGTCTGTAGAGCCGAAAATAATGTCATCGACATAGATTTGCACTAGCAAAATCTTGCCCTTTATTTCCCTAAGAAATAATGTCTTATCTATCTTTCCTCTCGTGAACTTGTTCTCAAGAAGAAAGGTAGATAGCGTCTCATACCAAGCTCGAGGAGCTTGCTTAAGACCATATAGTGCTTTTTGCAATAAGTAAACATAGTTAGGAAAGGTTGAGTCAACAAAACCTGGCGGTTGCTCTACATACACTTCTTCCTTTATGTCACCATTCAGGAAGGCGGACTTTACGTCCATCTGATAGACGGTAAAGCCCTTCAGTGCAGCGTAGGCAAGAAATAACCTGATTGCCTCCAGTCTTGCTACTGGAGCATAAGTTTGGTCGAAGTCGATCCCTTCCTCTTGACGATATCCCTTGGCGACAAGTCTGGCTTTATTCTTTATAATTGTTCCGTCTTCATCCATCTTGTTCCGGTAGACCCATTTTGTCCCGATGACGTTCTTATGCTTGGGTCTAGGAACAAGTGTCCAGACTTTGCATCTTTTGATCTGATTTAATTCTTCTTCCATGGCTAGAATCCAGGATGCGTCGGAGTTGGCTTCCTCAAATTTCTTTGGTTCAACCTGTGAGAGAAAGCTTAAGTGTAAATTCTCGTTAGTTGTACCTCGACGAGTTCTGACACCATCCCGAGGATCTCCTATGATTTGGTCAACAGGATGATCCTTCAAGTGTCTGAACTCTAAAGTCCTTGCATCTGGGATCTCTTCAGCCACTGGAGTTATATCTTCAGCTGGGATGTCTTCTTCATCTTGATCATCTCCCTCTCCAAAGGTGGTTGTAGAGGGGATCTTGATGAGCGTCTCATCTTTATCTTTAATAGGTTCATCCAAGCTGAGTTCTTTCAACTTTGTACCTGCATCTACAATAGGCACACTAGACGAGTTGCTTTGCAACAGACTCGTCTCATCAAATACAAGATGTATCGACTCTTCCACAACCAGAGTTTTTCTATTGAAAACTCTATAGGCCTTACTATGGCTACTATAACCTACAAAAATACCTTCAAAGCTTTTCTCGCTAAACTTTGTAGTGTGATACTTGCCATTGTTAAGTACGAAGCACTTACAACCAAAGATTCTAAAGTATGAAATGGTTGGTTGCCTGCCTTTTAGAAGTTCGTAAGGAGTCTTATCATGGTCTTTGTTGATGAGTGCTCGATTTTGCACGTGACAAGCGGTGTTGACGGCTTCAGCCCAGAAATACTTCGGAAGTGTGGCATCACTCAACATGGTCCGACAAGCCTCTATGAGTGTTCTGTTCCTTCTCTCAGCCACTCCATTTTGCTGTGGTGTGCGGGGAGAGGAAAACTCATGAAAGATACCTTGACTTTCACAAAATTCTGTCATGGCTCCAGACTTGAATTCCGTTCCATTGTCACTTCTGATTTTGACTACGGAACGGTTGTATTCATTCTGGATTTGCCTGACAAAATTAGTGAAAATACCGAAGGTATCTGACTTGTGTTTCAGAAAGAACACCCACGCAAAGCGCGAGTAATCATCCACAATAACCAACGTATATTCCTTACCTCCCAAACTTCTAACCTGCAGTGGACCAAACAAGTCCATATGAAGAAGCTGTAAACTTCTATTGGAATCCTTGCCTATTATGCTTTTAAACGAACTTCTTGTTTGCTTGCCTTTGATACAAGCGTGACAAGGACTGTCCGTAACGCACTTGACCTTGGGTGCATCACGCACTAAGTTTTGAGAGAATAATTTATTAATAGTTTTGAAATTAATATGTGCTAGTCTCTTGTGCCATTGGTCAGCAAGAGATGCACTACTTTTTGCCAAAAGACACACTGGTGTCGAAGAGTCTATACAAATAAAATTCAAACAGAAAATATTTCTGCTTCGAGTGCCTGATAAAATAGTTTCCATATTGTTAACCGATTTTATCAAACACTTGTCAGCATGAAATTCAACTACGTATCCTTTGTCGCATAGTTGGCTTATGCTGATGAGATTGTGTTCCAATCCTTCAACATAGGCTACATCCGAGAAGGATACGCTACCGTTAGAAATCATAGCATAGCCTTTAGTGATTCCTCGATCTGAACCTCCAAAGATGACCTTTGGTCCGTTGCAGACTGAGGTGTAGTTCAGTAGTAGGCTCCTTGTCCCGGTCATATGCCGAGAACATCCACTGTCCAAGTACCAGATTGGCATTTTGGTGGCCTTTGGACATACCTGCAATTACAATCATTTAGCCTTAGGAACCCAAACAAGTTTGGGTCCTTGGTCTCGAGTTAGAATACTCCCCCTACGAGTATTAGCCTCATGAGTGGTCATTCTCACGTTGCTAACTTTAGGGGTAGCAGCATTATTAGGATTGAACCAACAATCACTGGCAAAATGACCAATTTTGCCACAACACCAACAGTTGAACCTGTTGTATCTTTGCCTTGGGTAGTCCTGCCTGACTTTCTGGAATGAAGGTCTAGCAGGAGCCTTACTTTTGGAGGAAGAGGCTTCATGATGATTGCAGTTACATGAAGTCTTCTCCTTCATAGGCTTTTCTACAATGGGTTTTACTTTTGGTGTCTTCTTAAAGTTATGACCATGAGCATAAGGTTCATAGCTTTGAAGCTGAATCTCCTCATAAGGTGCCTTGAAGACACTCTCGCCAAAGTTACGAGGACGAGTCCAACCTTGGTATCTTGACTTAGGCTTCTCAGGGATTGGCCTAGAAAAGTGTCCGTAGGTGGACTCATAATCGAGTTCGTTCGTGGGAAAGATAACTTTCTTGAACACAACAGGTTCCAAGGGAGCTTTCCCTTTTTCTTCAGCTAGAGTCTTTCGGGCAGCCTTATTCTTTCTCTTGGCCTTGTTTCTTCTAGAGGATTTACTAGAAGAGCCAATGTGGCCTAAACCAGCACCCTTGGCCTTAGCAGAGAATTCAGCAACGATTGGAAGAACTGTCTTAGGCTTAGAGAAGCTCTCAACAAGCTTCTTTTCAGCCTCGAGTTGTTGTTCCAATTCCTTGATGATTGTCTCTTTAAGGTCAAGGTGCTTGAGAGCTTTATTGTATTCCTCCATAGCAGCATTGAAGTTCTCTTGAAGAGAGTTAGTCTTATTGACTTCTACTCTCAAGCTGCTCTCACTAGCCTGTAGAGATTTTATCTCTTTGGCTTGAGTTTTCACTACTCTACGACATTTTTCGTAGGCGGTGAGTAACTCCTTATACTGACTCATGAGCTCAGATTCATCTTCAGAGGAATAGCCCTCTTGCTCATTGTCATCATCAGAGTCAGAGAGAGGAGTGTGAGATTTTACCTCCCCAGTGAACTGGGGGACTTGTTCATCATCTGAATGAGCCATGAGCCCAAAGTAAGCTTCCTCTTCTTCACTTGACTCAGATGAGTCAGAGTCGCTGAGAGTTTTGCTCTTCTTGGCTACTAGGCTTTTCTCTGTCCTCTTCTTATGGTGTGAGGATTTCTTTTCCTCTCTTCTTCCACCCTCTTTCTTTTTGTGAGGGCAATCGGCGATGACGTGACCTGGCTTATTGCAACAATAGCAAATGATGTCAGTTGAAATATGTTTGTTCTGTTTAGAATTGTACCTGTCATGGCTGCTTGAGCCTTTCTTCCGATGATCACCGTCATGTCGTGATCTTCTATATGAGGCATCCTTGCCTCTCCATTGCTTCTTCTTGTTCAAGAATTTCTTGAACTGCCTTGAGAGTAGGGAGAACTCTCCATCAGATAGTTCTGAGCCAGATGAGCTAGGCTCAGATGATTCTTCTTCATCAGCCTCAGGAACTGGGGCAGGAGAGCTAGCCTTTATCTTCCTTGAGCTATCTGCCTTTAGAGCGACAGATTTCTCCTTGGATGCAGACCTGCTTGTCTCTTCTTCAGCTTTTCTTGAGTTGATTTGCAGCTCGTAAGACATAAGCTTTCCGAACAGATTCTGCGGGTCCGTCTCAGCTAACCTTCCAAACTCCCGAATGGCACATACCTTATTGTCCCATTCCTTGGTTAGGGATCTTAAGAATTTGTCATTGAGTTCCCCATTGGTGAAGACACGTCCATAAACTCTTAGGCCATTTACTATCTTGAAGAAGTTCTCAAAAGTGTCAGCTATGGCTTCCTTATGACCCTGCCTGAAGGCTTCATATTTTTGGTTCAGTAGGGATCTACGATCATCCCTCACTTCTTCTGTACCTTCCATTAGAGTCACAAGGGATTGCCACATCTCCTTGGCAGACTGGCAATGAATCAGATTTTGCAGCATTGAGTCATCCACTGCACTTGCTATAATATTTTTGGCTTTCTTGTCCAGAGAGACAAGTGCAATCTCATCCTTATCTAGATCCATCAGCTTCTTGGGAACTTGCTTGGTGGGATCTATGGTGGATGCAGTCATAGGAATGTGGGGACCTTCTTCAACAATCATGAAGATCCGGGATCTACTGCTTCCATGAAGAACTTTACTCTTTCCTTCCACATAGGAAAGTTGTTCTTGGTGCAGATAGGGAGTTTAGCAAAATCCTTGGTCTTACTCATGCTTGATACTTTTCAAGAAACAACTTAGAAGGATAAGATCAAGGTGTTAACCTTTTAACGATCAACCTCCCTCTGATACCAATTGAGAGGTCTAAGATGTTAGCCTAAATCACCTAGAGGGGGTGAATAGGTGAAATGCGTGTCAAATGCGGAATTAAAAACTAACACAGTAAATATCAAGCAATCACAGAAGACAAGAGATTTATAGTGGTTCCCCAATCTTGGGTACGTCCACTTTCCTCACAGATCTAGCAAATTACTAGACTCGGCTACTCCACTATCTCGGATTGAAAACAATCCTACACCTCGGAACCACGTTCCTACAAATCTCGATCCAAAATGGATCTACAAAAACTCGGAAGACAAAACTTCCTACAAGTCTCGGAGAAAAATCTCCTACAATGAAATTTGGTTTTAAAAATAAAAATCAAAACATCAATCTCAGATCTGGATCTTTGACGGTCTTCTTCTTTAGGAACTTCGGCTTGATCAAAAAAAAAGGTTGAAGATGACCTGAGAGAAATCCACGAATCTGAAAACTAGAACCACCTCGATCGAGAAAGTAGATCTGGAATCTTCAAGGCTCGGCAAGATCGAGTGATTCTCTTTCTTCTGGATCGCTAGAGGAAAGATCGATGAAAACGAAGGTCGCGATCCAAACTTTTCTTCTTCTTCCGTGAACGGCAATGGCGGCGGCGTGAAATTAGGGTTCATGGAATTTCTCTTTCTTAAAAAGAATATTTCTGTAATAACGCTTTTAAAGTCATTTCTGAAAAGACCTATTTATAGGTGGGTTCCAACGGTCATAATATTGATTAATGATGACACGTGGACCAATCAGAATTGACAGATTCAAAATACTTAAGACGAATTAGAACTTAGAAGAATTCTGAATTAGAGAACAGCTATACTCGAGTGAGAGAAGGAATACTCGAGTATGGGAACTTAGATACTCGAGTATCAGAAAACATATACTCGAGTAACAGAAGGATATACTCGAGTATCAGGGGATTACTCGAGTATCAGAAACACATATACTCGAGTATCAGGGAATTACTCGAGTATCCGAAAACACGTATACTCGAGTATCAGGGAATTACTCGAGTATCAGAAAACACGTACTCGAGTATCAGGGTATTTACTCGAGTATCAGAAAACACATACTCGAGTATCAGTATTTACTCGAGTATCAGTACTTTGAATTTGCAGAGAAGAGAGAAAAGGATCTACTCGAGTATCAAATATGATTTACTCGAGTATCAAGTTACTTACTCGAGTATGAAAAGAACTTACTCGAGTGACTAACTTAACTACTCGAGTATAGATATATCTACACGAGTATTCAGACCCTACTCGAGTAAGCCAAACTGATTACTCGAGTATCTCACTAACTACTCGAGTATGGGACACAGACTACTCGAGTATTAAGACCTTACTCGAGTAAGTCTAACTGACTACTCGAGTATCTCTAACTACTCGAGTATATCTTACTAACTACTCGAGTATTAAGCCTGATACTCGAGTATCATAAGGGTTACTCGAGTATTAGGGACTTAGAAAAATTCTATGAGGAAATTTGCTCCAATGCTTCTGTCCATCAATCCAAGTGCATGAAGGAAGTGTATCCCAATAGAGAGGCTATACATGGGCCAACACTTTGGATCACACAATGAGGGATTACATTGTATGGTCCTGTGTTTGGTGACCCATTATAGACTGACATTGGTATACACTTGGCATTAAGGACCTGCACACATACAACTTAAACACAGCATCAAATACACCTTAATTCATCTTAGTTCCAGGTCTGACCTCCTACAAATCTGAGGCATTGTGGAGACAAACCCCAACCAGTCAATATTAGGCCTAAAGAGAAGAGGTGGACCCAAGCCAATTCCTTGGACCAAGCTCACCAAATATGGCCCATAGACAGCCCAAGGGCCAATGAACAGCCCTACCCCTCTGGGTGAGGAGAGAGAAGACATGCACAAGGGTAAAAAAGGGAATTTTTGGAATGGAAGAGAGAGAAAGTGGGGAAGAAGAAGAAGTAGGCCATTTGGCCCCTCTTCCCTCAGCCCCAATGCCTGCTGGCCGACCACCCCACCACATTTCAGAGAAAATGGGCATGACAGCCACTTGTCACCCATGGTGGAGACCAACCAAAGGCCAAAACCGAAATGGTACCTCGACCATATCTCACTATACAAGCCTCCTCAGGCCACACTAACCTCACCAACAACTTCAGAGAGAGGAAGGGAGTAGAATTCGATATTTGGAGTGAGGCAAACGGTGGAGAAATGAAAAATTGGGAAGGAACTCGCCGGCGCACCACTTCCATGGCAAACTGCCGCCCACAACCGCCGTCAAGCCACCTTACAGGTCTGTTTCCCTCATCTCTCCACGTACTAGCTTCCTATATCTTTTAGGAGAGAAATCGGGCTCAATTGAGCCCGATGCCATGTGAGAAAATCGGAAAGTTTCCAAGAAATTCCCACCTCTCGGGATCGCCGGCGCCGCCGTCTCCCGCCGCCTCTCCGCCGGGAAAATGTAGCCACCACCACCGTGAAGGTGATGGCACCATTGGCCGGCCATAGCGCCGCCTCAGACGGCCGGAAATCGTCCTGCAAAGTGGCCTAGCCAGTGCAATCTGGGCCATTAAACCGTTGGGGACGTTGATGGGATTCCGTCCGTTCTACATCAAGATTCGTGCTATTTCATTTAAATAAATGTTTAATTTGATTAATGAATAGTAGCTGCCTGTCACACTTATACAGCAATTACAATTACAAACTGAAAATTAGGGTACCTAGAGACTTTCTAGGTTAAGACCCCTGAAGGGAAATGTAGCTCTAGGTCTTAAATTTCAAATGCCACAATAATCATGGGTTTTTGACCAGTGTTCTGTCCTGTAGGGCAATTCTCCTAGGACTGGTCCTAGGCTAGGGCAGATTTTAATTTGAGTGCCCATGCTAAACTAGTAAGCCACATGACCTGAATTTTGGGCATGTGCATGTCTAGGGCATATCTAGCCCATGCCAAAATTTTGGAATTTTTGGGATAAATTTTTTCTATGGTTTTTATAATAATATCAAAATGTAAATTAATGAAATAATTGGAGTTATAGGCACCCAAATGGCCCCAAATTTTGGTGGCAAGTCCTTGGGGACATTATTGGTGCATGATAAAAATTTCAGCCCATTGGGTCACTGCATGATGGGTTAACCCACTTGCAAGTGTAGGCTAGAATTAGGCTCGGTGTGCAAATAGCAATTTTGCTAAAATGTGTATTTTATTCATCTCAGGACTTCTGAAGACCTTAAATTAATTCTAGAGGACATTTAGGTCAAATGAATCCCCTCAAAATTATTATGGGATTTTTGGGAACGAAAATCCCATTATATGGATTTTTTGAAAACTATAGTCTTATTGGAAAATAAAAATGAAAAATAGATTTAATCAAGCAATAATCCTCAAAATTGGTCCTGTTTAAGGCTTGATCATAATTGAATTGTGGTAATTTTATTTTCTCTGGTTGAGGTATTTTGAGGTAGAATATCATGAAATGACCATTTTACCCCTAATGCTTTTATTCATGATTTAATGAAAATATAAGTCAGAAAATTTGGGAATATTTATAGAGGTGTACATAGGTATTAGTTAACTGACATATTTATTTCTGAATTTTTGGATTAGCATACAAATTTAATTCATCATAATGGCATTTTCGTAAATACCCAATATATTGATTTGCAAGTCTATAACATTGTTAAAGTTGATGAAACTTTTTTAGTAGACTTATTTTGATGATTTAGATCCCCTGTAATTTTTTAGAATTTTTGTGATTAAATTCCTCATACTTTCTTTGAAAAGTGGTAATTATGATGGTTTTGTGATAATTAACAAATAAATGCAAATATTTGGAGAGAAATTATGAACCTTGGGAAATAATGATATTTCATCAGTAATGGCTATGATAATTATTTTGCATCATTAGGGCCATGCAAAGACATACTTCATGTGTTAAATGACCTTGGGGAATATTTGGAGAATAAATTAATTATAAAAATAATTGAGAAAATTATGAAAATTACCATACTAATTCTAGTAGATCATACCACCTATGATAAATATTTGGGTTTGGAGGCCTAAGGATTTGAAAGTTCGATTTCGGGGTGGTACCAAGCATGGGGGTGCGCATAGTAAGGTAGGCTATACTATAGGCCACCAGGGAATGAATCAACAACTGAGTTAGAGTCTAAGATCGGAAGTATAACCCTGGGTGGCAGATGTATTCTAGAGACAAGAGTAATAGTGCAACCTTAGACTTATCTAGGAAGAGCCGACGGAAGACCGTCATTCCTCAACCCAATAGCTTAAGTCACGAAGTCACTCGATGTAACAGAGAGAGAAAAAGGGTTTCTGGGTAGACATCAACTAAAGTAAATATCCTTGAGAAAGGGAGCTTTGGATTCAGCCCGTCATAGCCCCTAGTGCCCCTGGAAGCCCTTCACCGGGAATACCTTGGGCAGTCCTGGGATTAACCTTAAGTTTCTAAGTATAATTCAGTAGGCAAGAGTAGTCTAACAGGTTAAGTGAACTGGACAAGTTCTCACTCGGGCCGGGTTGGAGGGACTTGAGTCTATTGACTACTTGCTCACCCGTGCAGAGTTGGAGGAAAGTGATTGATATATATATACTCACCCGGGTAGGGTTGGAGGTTTTGTAGCACATACTCACCCGTGACGGGTTGGAGAGATTTGGGACAGGATAATCCTTCGAGCTGGAGGCTCCATATATTCTACTTGCATGTGCATATACTAGTGGCGGGCCATGCGGTACTGGCCAGTCGTCACACCGACGGCAGTACGGTGGACCAGGCGGGTGCGAGGGTTAGAGGGACCAGTAGGTTGTTTATACTGAGGTCTGGAGGACTTTTCCCGATAACCGCGCCCGGCCCAACAAGACTGACAGGTAGTCAGCAAAGTGGTACGCAGAGCCTCTAGAGTGCACTTGTCGGTGTACAGAGGCGTACAAGAGAGGTCTAGGCCTGGTAGTGTGTATACCCCCTAGAAGGCGGAGACGCCCGCTCCGCTGCTGCCATAGCCACAATGGTAGTACCTGAGAGTGATGCTAGCTCTCGAAAAGTGGGAACTAAAGGTCTGTGATCACGGAGTCGTGTGTGTGTGTTGCACTGCATGTTCATATCATACCCACCATATAGATGCATATCATAAACATACATAACAAACCTATGACACCTAATGTATAAGTGGTATGGGACGCTTATACATTAGGACCTGCAAAACGATCCCTTAGTCTATAAGCTTGTGTGGGCCAGTTTATAGGTTATGGTTACTTTCTTTTATATATATACTCCTTGTGACATCTGACACCCCATCGTATAAAATGGTATGGGACATTTTATACGATGGGAGCTTTGTAGAAGACCCCTTGCTTATGCGTACTCGCATAAGTGAAGGTTACTTTTCATTACTTATATTTCGATATATTCTGCTTTAGTCTCCTGTCACCTGCTTCCACCTTTTGTCACCCTTATTTGCCCTCCGCTTCGTCCTCCTGCACGGTGCCTAGGAGTTGCGGGGCGAGGTACGGAGGAAACGACTTAGTCTTTTTTGACTAATGGTCGGAGACCATACTATTTTTAGGAGCTCGAGGAGATGGACCAGCACGACGAGGAGGCAGGACTTGAGGAGCAGATACCGCACCTTCTAATACTAATACTGGAGCACGTCTACAGGGTGATGAGTGAGATTTTAGATTTCTGCTGCTATTAGTTGAGAGAGAGATTTGATTCTGATGTACAGGGCATAATCCCGTTTTACTTTCATATATTATACTCATTGTGGACTGTACCTTGTACTTTTCATTTGTTGCATATATATGATTAGTGTTGTGGCTGTGGACTTCTACCTTCTTCTCTGTTTCTGTGCTTTTATTCTCATATTGGCCAACAGTTTATGATCGTATTAGCCGGCAGAATCGGCGTCTTGCGGTGTCGACTAACCCGTGTGTTAGTGTCACCGTAAGGCGGCGGTTCTGGGCATAAGATCCGGGTTAGCCTCAGAATGGGAGGCAGGATCTTACAAACTGGTATCACTTGAACACACGATCATATGAGAATAAAGTCACAACACTAGAACACCCCGCTCGGGCATTAGTTTGCGTACAAACTATGCAGCGGAAGATTGGTGTGCCCATGTGTAAAAAGCCACATGAAACAGTCCATTAAGCAATGAGTTAGGCCAATCCAACTAGGACAGCACCCTAGTTTGACTTACCAGAGGATTTTGCGTCGTACCTTAGGCCAAAGATCGACTTCAGATATAGATTAGTTATGGTACGAGGATAACCAAATCGATTAAAGAAAGATCTTAATTCTAGAGTCCCTACTTAAGGCTCAAACCTCGATGTCCCTACTTCGCATATCGAATGATATTACCAATTCTACTCAAACTGATAAGGGACCGCCTCGAGAAGAATTTGATGCATAAGTTTTATAGTGGATGAGTAGGGTACTCGTAAGCTTAATCCTAGTACCGATGACTTGATTACGACAAGACAACCACGATGATAATATCAAAGGTCGAATAAGAGTTCAGATGTTAGAAGAGACACTTCCTGGTTTGGTCACATGTTGAACTTGAACAGATTGTCATGCGAAAACCTTGAAGGCCTAAGGTAGATAAGATATCAATTGAAGTAGAAATCCATGCCAAGGATTGTTAGCCCTAAGGTTATGGCATGTACATGATGAATACATTTTGAATCTCAAAGGAAAATTAACCGAAATAAATGAGGCTTAACCTTTGTTTATAGTGCTACATTGATAACAACTCGAATTTTTCTAAGCCTTTCTCATTAAGCATGTGTCGCAAGCATAGTGATCTAAAAACATGGCTCATTCAAAGATCGCTTAAGTAAAAATGAGTGTTGTATATACATGACCGGTATGATGATCAATCCTTCCTAGAAGGTTAGGACTCTCGAAGAATTTAACACTATTTATTTAAGCAGCATAGACTACTAACCACAAGTTGTGAGCACAATAAATTCACGAGTGATATAGGAAAGTAGAATGTTTCGAGAATGGCTTTTCACTCTCATAATTACTCCAAGACACCATATGAGTAAGTGAACAAGGAGAACAGTAAGTTTAATTTCTTGAAAGATATATAAAGAGTGGCTTAATTATGTGTATATATGACCTTGAAACTAGGGAAGACCATTAAGACTTCAAGAAGTTTCACAATTCCGAGTTTTAGGAAGTAGTAACTACTTAGTCCACAGACTAATGAGCACTCGTGATTTCCTTAATACCGACACGGTATAAATCATTTACATATACACGTGAAACCAAAGAAATTGCGTTCAAAAGATCAAATTTGGATCATATAAGCTGTAGACAGATTTACACACAATTAAGGGTTGTTTGATTATCTCCCCCAAGCATGTTCCAAGATGCTCTAACACCTTGAACCGATCAATTTAACACATAATTATGGAACTCAGATGTATCACGAGGGAGAATCAATACGGATGGAGGATTCATTTCAAGTCAGAAGATTAACCGAAAAGGGTTTTGCATAGTTAGGTCTTTTAGGAAAGTGACTCTGACAGTCACATGTTGGAAGAAGTAAACACAACAATCGATCGTTGCTACTCGTGCCTACTTGGCATACACAAGTCATTAGGTGGAAAACATACATATTAAGACAAGGTAACTTCATTGTTAATATGAAGGAATGATCCCAAGTCTTAACTATTATAAGATGAGAGTCATGAAGTAAAAATGCCAGAATATCTAAACGATTACGCCTATAACAATGAGAGTATCGTAGCCCAGCAAACCTAGAATCAAGTGAAGAATCATACTAAATTGGAGGATGTATACTCTGAGAATAATCTTGTGGATGTGACTCTAATAATCACAAGAAACAAAACAAAAGTGTTCGATGATGATTTACAGATGGTGTGTTCTCTCAAAGATTCAATCCTTTTCAATTTGAATGGTCTACTTACCATTATATTTGAGAGATTAGTTTAAGTTATGATCAGAAATCTTGATAAGATAATGTCTTCCGTTTGTGATATAATGATTAAGTTTACTATGGTCGTGCATAATTTAGTACTACCTTGTTTGATCCAAAAAGGGGCTGAGATTTGGAGAATTAAACACAATGATGAAATATCAGCACTATCCACGTTTACATGATATAGTCAATCATTTGATTATAATGAGGTATTATAACCTTGAATGACTCAATTAAGCAAAAGTCATTATATTGGGACTTAAGAATTGAAATAAAGTAACATTTTGGTAAATAAAATTAACTTATTGTGGCATGATATTTGAAATGTAAGGACTCAATAAATTGAAAGGGGGTGGATGATGCGTTAAATTGTACACATACATATGACCCCTTAATTATGATAGCATTAAGAACCTGGATACATATTTGATACCATTATAATCACTATTAGGAGGATTCATGACAATGATATATAGTTTTGGACTATCAAAGGCGTATATGGTGAAATCACACGAGAAGTAGTTAGTGATTAATAAGATTCTCTTCATGCCAAAGTCGATTTGTGCTAGACCTCACCATTTCTGAAAAGATACGCTTATAAAGTTATGAATTAGACTATGTGTGAAAAGCAATTGGAAGTCATTTGTACGAACATCAATATCAATAATGATCGCTTAATGTATCCTCGAAAGGTGAACACACTATGAACTAGGTATTACTGTTTAGGTTGAGTTGTGATAAGTCTTGAATTTAAGGAAAAGCAAAACGATAAATTTTCCATCATACCATGATCTCGGAAGATTGGTTAGCTACTACAAATATTTTGAATGATCGTTGGTCATAAGGAACTACAACCTAATGTGAGATTGGGAGATATTTTGATTGTTAAATGACGGAGAACTTGGAAATGAGTCCTCACAGTTTGAAAGAAGAATAGTCCGAAATATAACGAAAGTACATTTGAAGAGGATTGTTACCTTTAATAGATTGCTCATAATAATAGCCATAAGGCTTATCACAGGAAGAAGTGTCGGACACCTCATTCTTGGGTTCAGGATGTGGACCCCTGTGGCACTTAGACCAGAGTTCATAGATGATACGGAGGCTCAGATTTGACTGATCAGGGACCGATGCTGGAGGCTCGGGGTAGACAACAACAGTATTACGATGCGCAGTATCGAAAGGTGGAGTTCCAGGTAGGGGACAAGGTATTTTTGTAGATACGTCAGGTGCATGGTGTTTCTCGGGTGCGGAGACATGTGAATCTCAGTCCACGATATATGGGACCAGACTTGATCCTGGAGCGGATCGGTCCCTTGGCTTACCGACTGTAGCTGTCACCGGAGTTGAGGACCCTACATGATGTTTTCCATGTCTCTTCCCTCGAAGAGCTCTCCTTCGACCTGAGCAGCATATCACCACTACAGCTGGACCGGTAGAGCCTGACCGTTCAGTTAGATTGGAGCCGATCCGGATCGACGATTCAGCCGTCCGAGTGTTGCGGAAAAAGAAGGACCCGCTCGTGAAGGTGTTGTCGTCCAACCACGGATGGGAGGAGCACACCTGGGAGCCAAGGGATCTGATGCTGGAGCGACACCCGGAGCTGTTTCCATCAGGTACTTTTAATATATGTTTTCTTTTAAAAGTTTCTTGAAATTCCGCAAGAAGAACCCGTAGACCCGAACTTAAATTTCGGGACGAAATTATTTATTTTGTTTATAGGATTTGTAACATCCCATGTTACTTCTAGGCCCCTTAACTTAGATTTGGTTAGGCATGTGGTGAGTTAGGGGAAATTAGCTAGGTTTTGACCCTAGGTGGTGAGTTGTAACCATGTGGGGTCCACTATAGGGCCAAGTCAAACTAGGTCCAACTAGACTAAATGAGGACCCTAACCACACCATGACCCCCACCACACTGCCCTAACCCTAATTACAATCTAAGTGGACCCAAGATCATGCCCTAGGTCAACACTTTGACCATAGTTGACCCAGGTCAACCTTGGATCTAAAGTGGTCAAACCCCACACTCATGAGCCCAATTGGATTAAGTGGGGCATAACCATGACCCAAGCCATGTTGGGTGATGATTTAAAACCTCATGATCACTAAGTGGGGTCAACCCACTCACCCATTTGACCAAGTCAACCCTAAGGTCAAACTTGGTCAACCTTAAACCTAATTAAGAGTAATTGAAGACCAAGCCCATTCCTAGTGGGCTAAGACCATCACCATGGCCCAATCCATGTTAGGTGATGACATGGAGTCCATGGCCATCATGTGGGGTCAGCCTACTCTTCATGTTGACCAAGTCAACACAAAAGTCAACATGGTCAATATTAGGCCTAAAGAGGAAGAGGTGGACCCAAGCCAATTCCTTGGGCCAAGCTCACCAAATATGCCCATAGACAGCCCAAAGGGCCATTGACCAGCCTATTCCTCTGGGTGTGGAGAGAGAAGACAGACATGCACAAGGGTAAAAAGGGAATTTTTGGGAATGGAAGAGAGAGAAGTGGGGAAGAAGAAGAAGTAGGCCATTTGGCCCTCTTCCCTCAGCCCCAATTGCCTGCTGGCCGACCACCCCACCACATTTCAGAAGAAAATGGGGCATGAAAGCCACTTGTCACCCATGGTGGAGCAACCAAAGGCCAACCTGAAATTGTACCTCGACCCATATCTCCCTGTACAAGCCTCCTCAGGCCACACTAACCTCACCAACAGCTTCAGAGAGAGGAAGGGAGTAGAATTCGATATCTGGAGTGAGGCAAATGGTGGAGAAACAAAAAAATTGGGAAGGAACTCGCCGGCGCACCACTTCCATGGCAAACTGCCGCCACAACCGCCGTCAAGCCACCTTACAGGTCTGTTTCCCCTCATCTCTCCCACGTACTAGCTTCCTAGATCTTTTAGGAGAGAAATCAGGCTCAATTGAGCCCGATGCCATGTGAAAATCGGAAATTTTCCAAGAAATTCCCAACCTCTCGGGATCGCCGGCGCCGCCGTCTCCCGCCGCCTCTCCGCCGGGAAAATGTAGCCACCACCACCGTGAAGGTGATGGCACCGTTGGCCGGCCATGGCGCCGCCTCAGCCGGCCGGAAAACGTCCCGCAAAGTGGCCCAGCCAGTGCAATCTGGGCTGTTAAACCGTTGGGGATGATGATGGGATTCCGTCCGTTCTACATCAAGATTCGTGCTATTTCATTTAAATAAATGTTAATTTTGATTAATGAATAGTAGCTGCCTGTCACACTTATACAGCCAATTGCAAAATGAAAATTAGGGTACCTAGAGACGTTTCTAGGTCAGGAATCCCTGAAGCGAAAATGTAGCCCTAGGTCTTAACTTTCAAATGCCACAATAATCATGGGTTTGACCCAGTGTTCTGTCCTGTAGGGAAATTCTCCTAGGACTGGTCTTAGGCTAGGGCAGATTTTAATTTGAGTGCCCATGCTAAAATAGTAAGACACATGACCTGAAATTTTGGTCATGTGCATGTATAGGGCATATCTAGCCCATGCCAAAAATTTGGAATTTTTGGGATAAATTTTCCTATGGTTTTTATAATAATATCAAAATGTAAATTAATGAAATAATTGGAGTTATAGGCACCCAAATGGCCCCAACTTTTGGTGGCAAGTCCTTGAGGACATTATTGGTGCATGATAAAAATTTCAGCCCATTTGGGTCACTGCATGATGGGTTAACCCACTTGCAAGTGTAGGCTAGAATTAGCCTTGGTGTGCAAATAACAATTTTGCTAAAATGTGTATTTATTCATCTCAGGACTTCTGAAGACCTTGAAATTAATTCTAGAGGACATTTAGGTCAAATGTAGCCCCTCAAAATTATTATGGGATTTTTGGGAACGAAAATCCCATTATATGGATTTTTTGAAAACTATAGTCTTATTGGAAAATAAAAATGAAAAATAGATTTAATCAAGCAATAATACTCAAAATTGGTCCTGTTTTAAGGTTTGATCATAATTGAACTGGGGTAATTTTATTTTCTCTGGTTGATATTTTAGGTAGAACATGAAATGACCATTTTACCCCTAATGCTTTTCATTGCGATTTTTTAAAAAAGTCAATAATCCTATGGTGGCGTTATTGGCATAACGCCGTAAGTTCGCTTGCATAAGAGCGCCGCTAAAACCTTTGCGGCGTTTTTGTACAAAACGACGTTTATTGCTATTGCATATAACGGCGATTTTGTAGATAAAAACGTATCTAACAAAATATATTGATAGCCAGATTAAATAATGATTT